>OY992876.1:348721074-348818574 GCA_963921405.1 Cepaea hortensis
CAAATCCACCCATCCATTCCAACGTACATCATTCATCTACCCACCCCTTTGTATGCGATTCGATTTCACCATTACCCCTACCCCGTTCAACTTCAAGGAGAAGTTATAGTAGGGTCCGTCACCGGCTCAGAATGATAGTCCTGTGACTAGTCAGCCACCAAAGCACCTGCCCATGGTTTTACCCTCACAGTCCTATTAATCCGAAGGTGATTCTTATCCATACGGGGTAATGGACTATAATCCCTTTGTACATCATTAATCCATAAATAATTGGAAAACACCAAGTGTAGTTTGGCTTCACAAAATTATAATACAAAAATAGAACGTTGCGGCGAGAAGCCTTCATCAGCACACAACAGCAAGAAACAAAACAATAGCCCACACACAAAAACGGAGATCAGACATTGAGGTATAATATTATGAAATCATATGAAACAAACACAAGTAAATAGAATGACATTAAATATGCGGTACTTAACTGAGAAGTTACAAATTTAAAAAGCTTTTTATAAAGGGTGTTTGTAAATTCTCACTAAACTTTGAATGTAGAGCAAATTTGAAAAGTACATGGCGTCTTCAAAAAATGTGCTCAACACTCCATCGTGAAGCAATATGCAGCAAATGGCTGTCGTCTGCTGGAGTATTTCTTTGCACTCCAAATAGAATGGTGTTATCAACGGAAGAAATAACAACAGACACGTTACGCAATAAGCACATTTTTGATGACGTCATATACTTCATTTTTCAAATTTGTTCTACGTGCAAAATGTAGTGAGATTTTACAAATACCCTGTATAAGAAAACATAAGAAGATATAAACATAATACACACCAGCCCTGAGACGAAGAAGTGTTACTTAAGACAATATATTTAACATAAGGACAATTATAGAAAAAAGATGAGAGTACAAAATAGATCTGTTCTCTTGTTTGATAAACTACTAATGGATTTGACCGTGTATAGAATGAAGTATTACGGAACACAATGAAAGAAAAGTACTTCCCATTATACTGTTGGTTAGTTGCAAATCCTTTACAGTACGTCGCAATTAACTCCAGCATTTTTTAAAACCTGTTTGTGATTTCTTGGCGAGTTTACGTTCAGTGGTTTGCCTTTGCCGGTCTCCCTGGTGAAGGGATTTAACGACTTTCTCCGTAATCCCGTATATCCACGCGACGAACACATAGCGCGAGATTCGGCAGCGGATCGCTTCGCGTTGGTTACTTACGGGGTATGTGAGCCGGTCGCTCAGAAAGCAATGGCAAACTACTGAGCGTAATCTAGCCAAGAACATTAACTGCAGATTAAAAATTCTGGTGTTGACTGCAACGTCCTGCAAAGGATATGAAACTTTAAAAAAAAAAGTTTCCCATTGTTTTTTGAACGACCGGCTCCCATACCAACACGTTAAAATCCAGCACAGCGCTGTCTGCTGCCAAATCGGTCGCAGCTGTGTTTCGAACGCGGGTAAGCGGGCTTACAAATCGCGTACGTAAATCCTTTGCCACGGAGCCCGGCATGTTACCGACTAGACACCCCTAAAATGTTTTCATTAGCCAATTCTATCATCCAACTGAACCCATCCTTCCATCATGTGCCATGCCGGGAAGCGTGGGCGGTCATGTCTTGCCATTTCACTCGATCATCAGAGTCGTGGATCAGCTCAGTGTTCCTGTCTCGACCATGCCATGTGACCAAGCCATCCAGGTATTTACTTTTCAGTCTTCCCCTTGGTCTGTTCCCTTCGATCTTGCCAGTTGTCACCAAGTTCTCCAATTCATTTCTTTTCATAACATGTCCAAAAAATTTTGACTGTCTATGTCTAATGTCTCTAATCAGTTTACGATTTTCATTTGTTTCCTGTAGTACTTGGTCATTTCTTTTTCTGTCTGTCCATGGAATTCTGTGAATTCTCCGCAGAAACCACATTTCTACAGCCATCAGATGTTTTTCAGCTTGACTGCTCATTGTCCAAGTTTCACATCCATACAAAAGTGCAGGCTCTATGTAGCACCTCAACACTCTTTTTCTCGTTTCAATTGATATCTTTTTATTGGTCAGTTCGTTCAACTGACACCACGGCAATTGGTATTCCAGCTAGGAACGGTTTCAAATCTCTACGGTGGAATATTCCATGACCGAAATGTTAAGTTGGACGTCGCAATCAACCCCAGCATTTGTTGACTGTTTGATTATACTAGGCAATTTTCACGCTTAGTAGGTTGTCATTGCGATCTAAAAGACCGCCATTCATACCATGTAAATCAACGCAAGGCGGTCTGCTTCCATATCGCTTGCGGCAGATTTCGAACTGTCGACCCGGTGTGTCAGGATTGTACGCCATTGAAGTTAACCTCACGTCGATTTTCTAGCCAATTTTATGTCCAGCAGTTTGCCATTGCGTTCTTAACGACAAGTCAACTTTGAAATCCAAACTGGCAGGTGTATCGAATGAACCGACAATCCTGCCATTAGCGCACAGGAAGTGTAATCTTAATCTGCCTGCCACGATGACCTATTACTACCTACTAGTACTGGACACCTCAGAAATGACTAGGTCTAGCATCCATCCAAACCCACAGCTTTGGAATATGGACATGGCTGAAATTCCAGCTGTTGACAGCAACACATGTTAAGAGTTCTACAGTAAAATATTCCATGCCCTGTAAAAATATTTCCGCTCTTAGTTGATAAATATTCGCGAGGACGCCTGAATATGTATTGAAAAGATCGCTTCCAGCTGTCTGTGTTAGAACTATTGTAGTTGTTAAACCAACGAACAAAACAAGGTTTGAATGTGTTCAAGAAAAAAAATAAAATGTGTGCTGCCTGTGTACCATATTTTCTACCGGCTTTCTACCACCCGCCCGCTCGGCCGCCCGCTCCGCCAACCTCCGCCCGGTCTCCAGCCTGTTTATGTGTTGACTAGAGGAAAACCTGACTGCGACCTGACCTGGGTCGTTTAAGGTCAAGGTTGCGCTTGTTGATAAACATTCCTTTCAAGCCGGCTTCCTCTCGTTTGGGAACAGTCGATTGCGAATAGCGCTTTCTCTTGCTCTTGTTTGGTGTTTCTTGCCTTGTAATCTTGTCTTCCTTTGTTGTTTTGATAAGCGTTTGTAATGGATAAGATTGGAACCACTTGCTCGTAGAACAGAGACGGAAAAACATCCGTGCTGTTGTAGTTGTTAGTTTACCAGGCCGGCTGATAGCTTGTTCCGTTCATAACGTCTTTTAAAGTACCTTCAGTTCATTCAGATATGAGAAATAATTGTGCGGGTCAATGTGTACTTCTTCCTTCGGCTAGGCGCTGTCGCCATTTTTAAGTGACTGGTTCGAAAACCTACGCGACTTTCTGTAGATGTAATTGTTTTTAGTGTGTATTCTTATTTTTTTCTTCTACACTAGAAACCAGCCGGCTCCGTGGCTAAAGAGTAGCGAACGCAGTTCGTAATGCGGCATACCGCGTTCGATGAAAATGATTTAAGTGCGGGTCGTTCAGAAAACACTGAAATTACTGAACGATTTACTCGCCAAGAAATCGCAAACAGCCAATAAATGCTGGAGTTGACTGCTACAATACGCAAAGGATATGCGACTAACTTTAACACTGGAAACCAAAACCCAGTGTCGCAGTGGCTAGTACGCTGGCATACCTGCGTGGTGGTAATGGGTTAAAATTTCCATACGGCTCCAATGTCGACCCATGACCCCTTTACACGCATTAAGGCCCACTGGATATATGGTGCTAAACATATTTGCATAGACCGACCGGCACTCTGTGGGTGTTCGCATCGGCCGCCTTTACTCCCCAATACATTTTCTTGTACCCATTTTAGGTTGGTCCTACCTGCGAGCCCAGTTATATTTTTAAGCAGTCCGTCCCGATATATATTCAAACCTATAGCTCATCGGCCGGTCTCCCTGGCCTAGAGGTTAGCGACTTTCTCCTTAATCCCGTAGGAACTCTTCGCTGACTGCTGACGATGGGGACGGAGTGCGAATGCTGTGATGTCGGTTCCTAAATCAATCAATCAATCAATCCTTAATCCCGTATACTGTCGTGAGTAACGTGACGTGTGTGAGAATCGGTGGCAGTTCTCTCCGCATCTGTAACTTACGGGGTACATGAGCCGGTCGCTCAAAAAGCAATGGCAAACTACTGATCGTAATCTTGCCAAGAAATCAACAATCAGCTGAAAAATGATGTTGACAGCGATGTCCTGTAAAGAAGAAGTTATAAGAATGACACTAAGCTTATCTTCCTTTGACTTCCACAACTGACTTTTTCTTCTTTTTTTTTCATATCCTTTACAGGACATCGCTGTCAACACCAGCATCTTTCAGCTGTATGTTGATTTCTTGGCAAGATTACGCTCAGTAGTTTGCCATTGCTTTCTGAGCGGCCGGCTCACATACCCAGTAAGTTACCGATGCGATTCGAACCACTGCTGATTCTCACCGTCATCACGTTACCCACGAGAGTATACGAGATTACGGAGAAAAGTCATAACCTCTAAGCCACGAAGCCGGCACAACTGACTTAGTGGTTTGAAAGTTCCTCTTGCATTTTATATTATATTTTACTATCTCTATCTGGTCTTCTATCTCTGCCGTCATTGCAACCTAAATAGGTTTATGATTCCACCAATTCAAGCGAGGTTTCCCCAAGGTAGTTCGAATTATCATTTGAATGGTTTTTCTTTTATCATACCCCTATGCATTTTAGACATAGTTGTTGTGACATCCCATCAGTCTAGCAGTCGATATATCTGTGTATTATCCTCCTCCTCCTCCTCTCTCTCTCTCTCTCTCTCTCTCTGCTCTCTCTCCCCTTCCTCCCTCTTTCCCTCTCTCCCCTATCTCTCTCGCTATCTCCCCTTATCTTTCCCCCACTCCTCCTATCTCCCTCTCTCTCCATTCCTCTCCATCCCTCTCCCTCTCCCTCTTTCCCCCCTCTCCCACTCCCCCCTCCCCGTTTCTCTCTGATCCCCACATGTTGTATTTTCAATTTCCATGTTCTGTTTGTTATAAATGAACGGAGCAAACAAAGTAGTCTTTATGTTCCTTGCTGTCATGATTGCTGGTTTGTTTCCTATTCATGAATGTGTCTGCCATCTGTTGTGCGACAATGTCGGAAAGTTCATGTGTATTTCTTTTAAAACTCTTATCGTATGTTTTGCTTTTCATGTTTATTGTTGTTCCTTGACGTCTTATTTGTCGTCGTCGTTGTAGCGGTAGTATCAGTAGGTGCGATAGCAGTAGTAGTAGCAGCAACAGCAGCAGTAGTACTTGCAGTAGCAGCAACAAGTGTTGTTGTTGTTGTTCTTCTTCTTCTTCTTCTTCTGCTTCTTCTTCTTCTTCGTTTTGTTGTTGTTCTTATTCCTTCGTTTTCTTTCTCTGCTTCTTGTTCTTCCTCCTCCACCTCCTCCTTCTGTTCTTCTTCTTCTTTCCCCTACCCCTGTTCCTTCTTTTTCTAATCTTCTTTTTCGTCCTGCCAATATGCGCAGTATGTGCATACAGTTACATAGAGTATCACATATTTTGAAAACGCTAGAGGGTAATAGAATATTTTCAAGTTTCTTAAAGTACAACACATTATTGTGGCATCAACGTACTTGCCAGATTAAGTGGTATCAGCGTACTTGCCACATTAAGTGGCATCAACGTAATTGCCAGATTAAGTGGCATCAATGTACTTGCCATATTAAGTGGTATCAACGAACTTTGCCAGATTAAGTTGTATCAACGTACTTACCAGATTATGTAATATATATGTACTAGTTTAGTTTAGTCGTTGGGTCAAAATCACGGCATACGGTTTAACCCATAAGTGCTCCGTTTTCCTCCTAACTCAAACCTGAGTCTGGAGAAACTCAGCTCAATGCACGAACTCCGTTGAATCGGCGAGGATCCTGAAATACTTTGGGTAGATATTTAACTCGAAATTTTGCCCGCAGCGCCGTTAGGCTACTCTTTTTCGATTTCCAACCGCAAAGAGATTTGTTTACGTGCGCAACAATGTACTTCGATGTACTTGCCAGATTAAGTGTTATCAACGTACTTAGCAGATTAAGTGGTATCGACGTACTTAGCAGATTAAGTGGTATCAATATACTTGCCAGATTAAGTGGTATCAAGGAACGTACCAGATTAAGTGGCATGACCGTGCTTGCCAGATTATGTGGCATCAATGTACTTGCCAGATTAAGTGACATCAGCAGACTAGGCAGATTAAGAGGCATCAATAGACTAGCCGGATTAAGTGGCATCAACATACTTGCCAGATTAAGTGGCATCAACATACTTGCCAGATTAAGTGGCATCAACATACTTGCCAGATTAAGTGGCATCAACATACTTGCCAGATTAAGTGATATCAACATACTTGCCAGATTAAGTGGTGTGTGCTGTACAAAAAACTACATCAAGTGATTTTGCCGACCTTCCACCCACTGATATGTAGCTCCGAATCACCTCCTACACCTATATCAACCTCTCCTGACATCACTCTGGCGAGTACGCTTGCGAAGTGGAAAGTGAACTGCGCTGGTAATGTCATAAGCACAGTCGGATACAGGGTCCGATGACTGGACTCGTCGCTGGTCAAAGTGAGGGAAATACTGGCCACCTATTTCACCTTGCTCTCAAGCCTCCACAATGTGATGGTGCTATCATACCATAGACTCACGACAGGGAACGACTTAGGCACAATTATTTGTTTTAAAGTTGTTGTTTTTTAATTGGTTAAGGCCTCTTGGTCACTCTATGCACCTGTCGACCCATTGTGGGTGATCAAGGCCTGTCTGCCAGTGTTAGTGGTCAGTGCTTCGGAATTCGTGTTTGTCAGTTTGGATGATCGCCTATACGTCAAGGCCAGATCAAAAATAGATAAATTTATACTTTGATCTTAGCCAAAAGCAATTTTTTGTTTGAAACATAACTACACTGTCTGAAGCTATAAGACACCGACTTTTGTCCGTTATATTCCCACAGTTTATCTTGTAGACATGCTTCTGTAGCCAGTTTCCCATTCCCTGTCTGGCAAGATCTTTGGGCTACTGAAGAATGGGTTCTAGTGGCAGTGAGAGCATTCTACAGCCGCGGGTGGCTGGCAATCTGTGACACCCGTTGGGTGAAGATATGCTCTGTGTCCACAATGTCCCGATCTTTTGTTTTCTTTGTTTTGCGCTCGCTCGCTTTGAACTCAAGCGTAGTCCGTACACGTGCTACTACTTATAATGCTCTGGGCAGATTTTTGCATGTGGGTTAACTTTTCCTATTGCCAATGCCCCTAGCCATCAAGCGAACCCACCCCGACTCCAGATATATTTGTAATTTACGTCTCCAGGTCAAGGACGAGAAGTCAACATTTTAGTCCACCTAACCAATTAAGATTTCCGTTCGCTCATTTATGACTAACTTGTATAACGCTTTCTTGTTCTGTTGTGTAACCTTCATTTTGTTTCCGCCACCTCATTTTTTCAATGGGTTTGCCGCGCTAACCCAGCGGCTAGCAAGCTCGCCTGCCGGCCCGATGGCCATGGGTTCGAACTTGCATCGAGGTGGAGTTTTACAGTTGACTTTGGCTTCCAGGTTGACCCAGATTGAAATTGGTACAAGAAAATATTCGGGGAAGTAAAAGCTGGAGGATTAATATTCGCCACCTCACACCCCGAGTGCAGATTGGTGTGTATAAATATGGAACTAGCACACTATGTCAACACAGGTGTGCAAAAGGAGCTATTTACTATTTAAAACTTATTTTCAGAGACTATTTTAGGATTATCTTTGTTTATGTAAACCTCTGGTTTAAATACGTATTACGGCATCCATTCTGTGCCAGCTCATCTGTAGTTTAATTTGCACGCCTGAGAATGTCTATCTTCGTATGTTCGTTGTATACTTTGTAGCAATTCATTAAGCATACATTGAAGGACAGAACGAATGAGACAGTTCTACAAGAAACACATGAAAACCGTATGTTGGTTGGATAAATTAGGCTTTACAGTTACGATTTTTGGGGCACATTATCGGGAGAAATTAACCCCCCCCCCCCCCCCCCCCATCCCACCCCCGAAAAAAAAAAACAACTTAGTGACAACTGGCACATGTGATAGGAAAAGAGCCAGGGGAAAGTAGAAAGATGCATACCTGGATGGCTTGACCACATGGCATCATCGAGGCAAGAGCCTGATACACGATTGGTGATCATGTGAGATGACGAACTATGACCCTCCATGCTTAGCAACACGGCACTTGATGAATGAGTGGCTTTATTTTGTTACGTATCTAATCTGCTAAAGAAAACAATGCGCTGTTTTGTTGCCGCTTTCCACTTTATTCAGTAGCTGCAAGCAGTATTCTGGAACGAAGCATTCTGACACGGAACGTAATGAAAGCGTAGAGATTCTGGTTTTTCTTTTTTTTTTTACGACAATGCATACATATTTACCGTAACGCGAGCTCTCCTCTGGGGGAAACGGATTCGGAATGTTGAATCTAATAATACAGCGCTCTCTGTCGCTCCAATGGTCCGGGGTTCGTTTCCGGACTCTCACTCGCTTCACGGGTGGAATTTTTTTTTTCGCTCGTCGCTGGAGTTAGGGAGCGCGTGCTGCTTGTGCCACTTACAACAAGCGGCTCTGCGGAAAGAGATCGAGTCGTATCGGGCGGGGGGAGGGTGGAGGGAATTATGGTGCAAGAAAGTCGGGCCTCTCGCCGTTAGATCTCTTCTCTTTCTCACCCCGCCCCCCCTTCCCCCCCCCCCCCCCCCAACTGTTAAATATACATAAACAGCGACATTTTACGACCAGCGACTGTAACGCTATATTTGCTGAACAAACCTGTCATATCCTGTTTAACCATGTTACGTGCGACTGGGTACTTGTTGGTTGGTTGGTGAAGTCTATGAGAGACAGCCTCAGCTGAGTCCGAGGCTAGCCTTATTTGAACCCTTAAATGGGTTTGCGTCTACTGGAATGAGGTTGGTGTGGAGACTTTTCTCGGGTCCGACGCCAAAGTATCATCTCCACGGTGGACTGTGCTGCAGGGATGTTCTTGCCTTCTGTAAGCCGAGAAACCAGCGAGGTGTGCAAGCCAGGTACTAGAACTGTACATTCTTTGGAGATATATATTGAAATGTAACCATACTGGAGGGTAAGGTTGAAGGCGAGCGAGCGAGGGGTTGCCATGTAGCGTCTGGGGCAAGAGACAATGATGTATAATAAGATATAGAAATTGTGGCAAGCAAGACGTAAAGAGTTAATTGAGAGGCGGAAGAATACACGGGTTGCTACATCACGTCACGGCGTACTACGTCACCAAATTCAGTTATGCATTGGGATGGAACGACGGCGGGCGCGTAAACAAGAACATTGAATTATCAACACGAAGATTTAACAGCAAGACGTACAGAAAGTGACATATATTATTCGAGAAAGATCAGGACAATAGTCATAGTCGGCATTATGCATAACGATCTGGAGACGGAAAGTGAATTACAGAAAAGGTGAGGAAAATATGCTGCAGTTGGTCAAACAGAGGTCATAGAATGACTCTTATTGCCATTTATAAAATGATGCACGGAGGAGCTGTATTTGTCGTCGAGGAAAGTAAACGGATGGGATCGTAATCTGAAGTGAACACTAAGTATTTATAAATGATTATTTATTATGTTTTGCCGACCTTCCCATCAACATTGGAGCGGTAAATTTGTCGTTGCACTATCAGAACGGTTACCTCCATTAGACACAGATTTATATTCGACGAGGAACACTATTGTTATTGAGTTCATTTCCGTTGCGGATCATCCAGGTTCCTGTTCACCTGCGTTGCTGTTCAGCTGGACAACGAGCGTGTTCTTATTGTTACAAGTTGGAAGAATTATAGGGGTTATCCACGGATTTATATTGTATTAACAGCATATCAGAGGTAGACAACGATACAAGTGGGAAGAAAACATCAAGACATGGACGAACAGCAGTCTGACGAATATAAAATCAAGACGAGAGACAAAAGTCAAAAAGTGTTTGAGATCCACTGCAGCCAACCTTCACTTTGGAGATGACACCTTATTTATTGATAAAATGTAACCAGGTCATGATTCAGTACAGCACATTCGACTGACTGAGATTAGGCCTGGGCTGGCAGTGTTTCCTCCTCGGGTGTTTGATGTTTCCTCCAAGGGTGTTTCATGTTTCCTCCACGGGTGTTTTATGTTTCCCCCACGGGTGTTTGGTGTTCCTTGTCAGCAGCCTCCAGCCCAATGCCCAGGGGGAGAGCACCGGATAAGATTCCAGCTGTACATATCACAGCAAAGACTGATCCCCAAAAATGAAACTAGAACATTATATACAACAGTAAGAAAGATACAAACAGCTTTATTTGGTGATGAGAAGAGAACATTGGAGAACATCGTGACAACTGGAAAGACCGGGGAGGGGGGAGAAGAGAGGCAGAGGCTGACCAAGAGAAATGATGCTGGATGGATTGAGACGGTGGCATGGGGGAAATATCATCAACAGAGTTGATCCAGAAAACCAAAGATCGAGATCTGTGGAGAGTCATAAACGCCTACGACAGCTGGCATGGAATATCATATCTGTTGCTTTCACTTTCTTCCTAATTTGTTCATTTACATTCCAAAAGTTACTGCCATGCAGCAAAACAGGTTCTGTATAGCGTTTCAGCACTCTCTTTCTTACATTCAATGATGTGTGACTTATTTCATCAGATACTTTTTTATTTTCTGAAATTCAGATTTTGCTTGCCCTATTCTGTTCTTAATCTCTGTTCCATCTTACGTTACAAGAAATGCAGGGTATAGAAAAGGCCCTGAAACTACGCCGGCTCTGTTAGGGTGAAAACTCTTTGGCGATGTTGATAGCCGTCGGCTGGCTGTTGATTTCTTTGAATGTGTTCAGGTTGACATTTGAAGGTGTGCGAAGAAGAAGATGTGGCTACCAGAGATGTAGAAATGTGAAGATAGTCGATGAACTATTCACTGAGTTTGTACACCACACGAGGGTTAATGTGTGAATAGTTTATCGACTACCTTCACATTCCTACATCTCTAGTAGCCACCTCTTCTTCTTCTTCTTCTTTAGTCCATGGACGGATAGACAAGGCAGCGAAGATATCTCGAAAGAAGTTAATTAAAAAAAGAACTGGTTACTGGCATCAGAAAAAGACAGCCCGCATTCTTCGTGCATGTCATGGGGAGGGAAAAACTGGAGTCTGTTTTCACAACGGGAAAATTGGAGGAAAGCAGAACCTGGGGCAGACTAAGAGAGAAGCTGCTGGGCAGTTTGACATAACGGCATGGTGGAACATCGGTATCACAAACGATTAGCAGTACAAGGGAGGGGAGGCTGTGGACAGACGAGATCACGATGTGGACTATAAGAAGAAGAAGGTGTTTGGTTTGGAAGACATAAGTCTCCCACGTCTCCATAATGTCATGACCTCTGCTGGAATATATCAACGCCTACAACTACGAGCATGCGGACACAACTAGTGCGGTATCCAACACAACGTTACGTTCAACGCTCCCTTTGTCTCTGTTGGCGTGACCAGAAGTACAGTTGTCTGTCTTGACGCAGCAGCATCTGCTTCTGCTTCTTCTTCCTCTTCTGCTTTTGCTTCTTCTTCCTTTTCATCCTCTTCCGCTTCTTCTTCGAAGAACAAAGAAGAAGAAGAAGAAGAAGAAGAAGAAGAAGAAGAAGAAGAAGAAGAAGAAGAAGAAGAAGAAGAAGAAGAAGAAGAAGAAGAAGAAGAAGAAGAAGAAGAAGAAGAAAAAGAAGAAGAAGAAGAAGAAGAAGAAGAAGAAGAAGAAGAAGAAGAAGAAGAAGAAGAAGAAGAAGTTCGAAGAACAAAGAAGAAGAAGAAGAAGAAGAAGAAGAAGAAGAAGAAGAAGAAGAAGAAGAAGAAGAAGAAGGAAGAAGAAGAAGAAGAAGAAGAAGAAGAAGAAGAAGAAACAGTAGCAACAGCAGAAAAAGATGGAGGAAGTGGGTGGAGTAGGAGCAGGAGAAGCAGTGGCTAAGGAATAAGACGAAGAAGAAAAGAAAGAAGCAGAAGAAGAGGAGGAGGCATATTATCAACGGCTGCACAGCTGCAAATCTCGGGCACATAGAGTCAAAGTAAGGGTTTTAAACACGAGCAAATACCCCGACAGAGTGCACCAGGGTTATTCTCTGCGAGTTTTGTGGCTGGGCATTTATAGCCGTGTTTGTGTGAACCTTTAAGAGCTTCTATTGGTGGGATTCAGGTTAAGATAAGCCCATCGCCAGTCGCATCAGGGATTCTCACCTTTTATTTTTGTTGATGATACAAATGCAGTTTAAAAAAACTGCACGCAATACAGAGGCATTTCCCTTTTGAGTCATACGGGGGAAATATTCTGCAACATTCTAGAGAAAAGACTACGACCTACAATAGAACCCCAGCTAAGCGAAAATTTAGGAAAAACAAAGGATGAATGATGCCTTCTTTGCTCTTAATCTAGAGACCATCTCTCGTGAAAGAGAGTGGGTTGAAGATCCGGAAGACATCACGGACTGGCACAAAGTAATAACAACACTGGGTCGTGAGTGCAGAGAATGAGCAGCGGGCCGCACTGAGTTTGAAGTGCAACAGCTTATCCAGAGCAACACACATCAAGGTGACATAGTCATTTACACTGATGGGTCAGTGGTGAGAAACAGACGTAGTGGCTGAGGCTTTATTGCAAAGGCTAATGGGCGAGTCCTGAAAAATGAAAGTCTGGCATATGAGACTACGACCTCCAGCATGAGAATGGAGGTGGAGGCAGTAACAGCGGCATTCCGGTGGCTAGAGGAGACCACTGCAACACACGGATTCAAAGAGTATGCTTAGCAAGGTGGAGAAAGGAATGTTTCGTGTGGAATGGCTCTCGTCGCTTCAGAGGTCATAAATTGTGAGAATTGTATAGATATTTTACCCTGGCCATGCGGGGGTACAGGGGAATGAACAGGCTATAGGCTAGCAGGGAATGCACCTCTTGGTGGTAGTTTGCCTATGGACAAGGGGGAGGTGGTCGTGCGCTTGTGGGACCAGGTGGAGAAAGCGGAGGAACAGATTGAGAACCCATATGTGGAAAGAATGAGATTGCGGGGGATCGGCAGGGGTTCTGGAAGAATCTTAAAACTGAGAGGGAAGACCAGGAGAACTTTTAATCAGATAGCGGTGGGAACGATTAGTAGTATGACTCTTCGCTGGCTGTTGAACGAGGGGACGCAGCACGTATGGGAATGTCCTGAGTGCAGTGATGTCGGTTCTTAACTCAACTCAACTCAACTTTGCTCTTAGACAACTAATAGAAAAATCTATCGAATTTAATGAAATACTCTACTTAGCCTTTGTGGACCAAGAAAAGGCATTTGATAAAGCAGAAAGAAACAAACTGTGGGAAATCCTTAAAAGATATTGCGTGAGTACACATATAACAAACTTATGCAGAAGCTTATACAATAGCAGTGAATGCACGGTAAGAACAAATGGAGGACACTCAGAACCCTTCACCATAAGATCCCGAGTACGACAGGGTTGTGTCCTGTCCCCACCCTTCCCCCTCTTGTTCATAATCTGTATAGTCAGCATATGTAAAGAAACTAGCCAAAGGGAGACCGTAACAACACCGCGTAAAGAACAGAACACAGAAGAAGAACCAACGCAAATCACACCATCAAAGAGCACCTATTTGGGGACGATCAAGCATTAATATCAAAATCAGAATCAATATTACAAGACCACATAAACAGTCTGAACGGAGTGTGTATGGAACATAGCATTAAAATAAGCATAAGTAAAGCAGAGGTAATGACTATAACCAAAGAAGAAAAAACAACAAGGATTCATCTAGAAGGACACCCCCTGAATCAAGTAGAGAGCTTCAAGTACTTAGGAAGTATAATATCATCAAATGGCAAATCAGTAGACGAGATCGAAAATTGATGTAAAAATGGCAAATCAACTCATTTGACAAATGACATCAATACTAAAGAACAAACATGTATCAATAATTACTGAGAAGTACTCTACGGCACAATCTTCCTACCAACGCTATGCTACCAATGCCAAACCTGGACAATGACAGAAAAATAGAAAAGAGAAATCACAACAGAAATGAAATTCCTGTTAAGATTACTCAATGTATCAAGAAGAGAGAAGATCATAAATGAGGAAATGAGGTGGGGGTTACAGTAGCGCTAGACTTCATCAGAAAACAGCAAGTTAAATGGTTTGGCCATATAACTAGATTACCAGCTAACAGTATACCACAAGTAATGATGTATAGCCCAAACGGAAGCAGAGGGAAAGGTCGGCCACGTAAACGATGGACAAGGGAAATTAGTCCAAGAGTCCATAGGATCATAAATGGGCACTCTCCCGCTATTTATGCTTCGCTTGACACCGCTAGATACATGAGGAACTAAATGAGATGAGATGAGATGAGATACACTGATTTGTTTCGTTTCGTTGTTTAGGCATTTTGTATTATTTCGTTTTTGTTGTCCAAGTGATAAAGACTTGGGTGGAAATGTTGATCTATAACTGTATGTGTGTTTACCTCCGTTGTTTCTCAGTCGTGTCCTGTCTTCATTCGGACTGATTGGTTGGTTGATTCATTGATAGGTTGGATGGTTGTTTGGTTGGCTGCTTGGTTAGTTGGTTGATAGGTTGACTGATTGAATGGTTGATTCGTTGTATAGTTGATTGAATGATTGATTGTATGTTTGGTTGGTTGGTTAGTCGATTGATTATTGGATGATTCATTGACTGGTTGGATGGTTGTTTGGTTAATTGATTGGTTAGTTGATTGGTTGGTTGGCTGGTTTTTTGCTGGTTGGTTTGATGGACGGTTGGTTGCTTGGTTGATTGTTTGGGAAATACTCTGCAAAGACGAGTTTAAACTCTTTAAGTCAGATACCTTGACCTTCAGGTCGTTTAAATTATGAAAATGACTTGGGTTTATGGTATTGAGGTTAGCGTAGAGCATTCTCGCCCTATCCGATATCAAAGTAGTATTATCTTTCCTCACGGGAACTGTGTTGCAGTGTTCTCCTGCCTCTCTCCACGTTCAGGAATCAGCAGGATATCCAAGAGCTACTAAACTTCCCATCGCTGAATAGGCAATAATAAGATGTAACCAGGCCATAAAGATGTCGTAACGGTTAGTGGTTTTGGTCTGCCGAAACAGTAGTCTGGGTTCAATTCCCAACAGGGCAGGATTATTTGTTCTAGCCGGCACGGCTCTGGGGAAGACCAGGATTTATAAAATAGGCACTAGACAATGTTCAGAGTTTTCTAGGGATTGAGTGCGAAGGAAAAGTAACTTGAAAGAGAACCGGCTACCCCACTTCATATGTCTTGCCCTACGATGTGTGGAGGCCGCACACTGGACACCCCAACGGCAGAATCTGCTATGGAAGTACCTTCACCTGTTAACTAGGTCATGGTACCGCACAGCACATACAGAACAGCAGCCATGAGGCCTGGGATGGTCAGGTCTCCACCGCGGGATTGGGGTAGTTCATCAACAGACTCCACCCCTGTATCCAGCTGGATGTAAATAACATGACCGTGCTAGAATTTAATAGTTGGAGGAAAAGGGGGGGGGGGGGGCAAGAGAAGACCCAGAGAGAAGATACTGGACAGTGTGGCACCCTGACATGGATGAACTTCGGTATCAGAAGCGAGATCAGGCAGATGGCGTTGGGATATAATTCAGACATGATTGCCAACGCCACACGGTATGGACTATAAGAAGAAGCATAAGAAAAGTGAGGAGGAGCAGGAAGAGGAAGAAGGGGGGGGGGGGGGGGAGAGAGAAGAAGAGGAGGAGGAAGAAAAGTAAGAAGAAGAGGAGGAGAACGAAGAAGACGTGGAGGAGGGGGAATAAGAGGAGGTGGAATAAGAGGAGGAGGAAGAAGATGTGTAGGAGGAATAAGAGGAAAAGAAAGAATAAGTGGAGGAGGAAGAAGAAGACGAGGAGGAAGAAGAGGAAGAGGGAGACGACGGATAAGGATGAAGGAGAAGAAGGAGGAAGAAGAAGAGAAGGAGGAGGAAAAAGAAGTGGGGGAAGAAGAAGAAGAAGAAGAAGAAGAAGAAGAAGAAGAAGAAGAAGAAGAAGAAGAAGAAGAAGAAGAAGAAGAAGAAGAAGAAGAAGAAGAAGAAGAAGAAGAAGAAGAAGAAGAGGGAGAGGAGAAGGAGGAGGAGGAGGAGGAGAGAAGAAGAAGAACGAACGAACGAACGAACGAACGAACGAACGAACGGACTTTATTTTCAAAGGGTAACAAATTGCGCACGCAGGCCCGTCTTACATTCGGCCCTTCCAATCACTCATCTTTCGTTCATCAATAGTGCATAATACATTCACATAGGGGAGAAAACATTGTCAAAAGAATGTTGTAAACATAAACAATGCATATTACCTTGTTGTGAGACACATCCCACACCCATCCAACCACCTCCCATTCACCCACTCACCCCGAACAACACACATTCCCCGCCCAACCACACACACACCTCCAGGCACACATAAATCCCCCCACCCATCCACTCATCCCCCACACCCACGTACACCCCCACCTACACACATCTCCCCATCGACACACACATCTCCCACTCACCACCCCCACATACATCCCCCCACTCACACACCTCCAGGCACACATACATGCACCCACCCACCCACTCATACATCCCCCACATACACACATTTTCTCACCAACACACACATCCTCCACGCACCAAAACTCACCCACCCTCATATCCTCCACCACCAACCCACACACCCCCAACCAACCAGCCAAAGACACATCCCACATCCACACATATCCCCGCAAACCCACACATCCAGCACCTACTCACTTACAAAACCCGCACCCACCCACATTTCCCCCACTTACACACATCCACACAATCTTCCCCCAAACCACCCACACATCCCGAACCCACCCACACAAACATCCCCCAACCTACACACACTCACCCACCCACACATCCTCCACTCACCCACCCCTATTCACTCATTCCCCAATCACACATCCCTTAACCACACATCCCCTACCCACGCACAACCCCACCGACACACACACATCTCCCCACCCACACACACACACCTCCCCACCCATATGCACATCCCCCACACACACATCCTCACCCAACAACACATCCCCCATCCATAAACATACACATCCCACCCACACACCCAACCAACCACATATACACCCACATATCCCCCCCCCCAGCCACACATATCTTTACACCCACACACTCATCCCCCACACCCATCCATTCACTCACGTACTCATCCCTCAACCACTCACACCCACACACCCCTACATACCCATCAACACATATCTCTCATCTACCCACCCACACTCACACACACCAACCACCTAGCCAAACACACATCCCCCACCCTCACATAATCCTTTACCCAGCCACACATCTCACACCCAATCACACCTCCCCAACCCACTCACCCACCCTCACCCACACAATCTCTCCTCCCACACAACACCCCACCCATATACACACCCCCACCCACACAGTCCACACACACATCCCCCATTCTCATCCCCATCCACATATCCCTCACCCACACACACACCTTCCCACACATTCACACCCCACCTACAAACACCCTCACCAACCACACATACATCCTCCACCCACCAACTCACACCTCCATCCACACAGACATATCCCCCACCCACACTCACATCCCCACACCCATCCCCCACACCCATACCTCAACCCACACATCCCCCACATCCAACACACCTATTCATTCACACATCCCTAACCCACCCACCCACACACACATCCCCCACCCACGACACACATTTCCCCTCCACACATACATCCCCCCACCCACACACACACCCCCCACATACACACCCACACACACATCCTCATATCTAGACACTTACATGATGCCTCACATAATCACTGAAACTATTATGAACAAACTCCCACACTTTACACACACATACACTGACGATTGACGTGAGCAATCTCGCAAAAATTGTAAAAAATTGAGAAAAATTGTACATATACACTGTGTAACGTAAACATTAGTGATACAATTCATCTCTCTCTCTCTCCCTCTCTTCTCTCTCCCTCTCTCTCTCTCTCTCTCTCTCTCTCTCTCTCTCTCTCTCTCTCTCTCTCTCTCTCTCTCTCTCTCACACACACACACACACATACTCACACTCTCACACTCACTCACTCACTCTCTCTCTCTCTCTCTCACTCACACTCATTAACTCTCTCACTCACTCTACAGTAATGTGCATGTGTTCGTATTATACATGGTTATATAAAGTGGCACACAAAATGATAATATGAAAGATGAGAATACACAAAAAAATATAAGGAATAGCATGTTACATGACATGCGTGCGCTCAACTCTCTCTCTCCCTTCTAGCACACAAACACACACACGCGCGCACACACACACACACACACATGCGCACCCACACACAAACACATCCACTCCCCGGCAACCCACACGTCCCGCACCTACCTACACATCCCCCACCCACACAATCTCCCGCCACCCACGCACACATCTCGCACCCACCAAGACACACATCCCCACCCAAGCATCTGTCCCCACCCACACATTCATCACCACCCATCCCCCAACCCACACACACTCACCCAAGCACCACACACCCCCCCACCCACCCACACACCCCAATCACCCATCCCCCAACCACGCATCCGTCAACCACACACATATTCCCAACCCACCCACACACATATCCCTCACCCATTTACACCCCCACCCACTCACACACATCCTCGCCCACACTCACATCCCCCACACATGCATCCCCCAGCCACACACACATCTCCCACCCACATACACCCCACCACCCACACATACATCCTCCACCCACCACACACCCCCTCACATATATAATCCCCACCCACACTCCTATCCCCCACCCACACCACACCCCCCCCCCCATACACATAACCCCCACACCCATCCCCACGCCACCTACACACACACACACCCACCCACACATACATTCCCACCCACAACACCCAGAAATCCCACTACTTACCAACACCCATACACCCAAAAAAAAAACATACCCCCATCCACAGGTCCCCACCCATAACACACATCCTCCACTCACACGTTCCTCATCCACACACACATCCTCACCCACCCACACATTCCGCGACATACATACACATCCCCCCATACACGCATCCCCCTACACATCTCCCCACCCATCCATATCTCCCCACCCACACACACACACATCCCCCAGGAGGAGGAAGAAGAAGAGAAAGAAGAATAACCATACTACAACACTGGTAACCATCCCACTGTGGCATACAAACAAAGACAACAGCGGACCCTCATCTACAGAGTAGAACACCGGATTCAAACATAACAAACAATTATCTGCCATAAAGAGGTGACTCTTATCAGGGCTGTCAGAGAGGTCAACAAACAATGAGATAACTGTCAATATCTGTATCCAGAAATACACACGACCTTGTTGACTTGTTGTCTATCAGGACAGAGCATTGCCTGTCAACGAACAGTCGCTAACAGAGACTGACATTGACCCCCCCCCCCCCCACCCCGGTTATCTCTGTGCACAAGACGACAGGCAGATGGTAACATATCCGCGTTAATCCACCGGGTCTTCCCTCGCTGTCATGTTCTGTGCCAAAAGACGTAGGCGTTCTGGTCTCTCCGCTGATGTCGATCTTTGGTATTTTGGATCAGTTCTTTTCTTCTTCTTCTTCTTCTTCTTCTTCTTCTTCTTCTTCTTCTTCTTCTTCTTCTTCTTCTTCTTCTTCTTCTTCTTTTTTTCTTTCACTCGTTTTGAACTCAAGCGTAGTCTTTGCACTTGCTATTACGTCTAGTGCATTGGTGTCATTTTTGTGTAACGGTTAGCTTCCCCTATTACCAGTGTATCACGCCGTTACGCGAACTTCTGAGGTACTTGTAATTTACGTCCCACGTAATGTTTTCGTCACATTCCAGGATTCACAGCTATACAACAGAACAGGTTCCATATACAGCTGTATTAGTGTCTTTCAGATATTCACTAACTGTGGTTTATTACATGTGTTACTTTGACCTGCCGATCTCTGTGGCTTAGAATTGCGAACGCGGTTTGTGAGCCCGTATACCCGGGTTCGAAACACAGCGGTGCTGGTTTTTTTCGAACAAGGTATAGGAGCCGGTCGTTCAGAAAGCAATGGCAAACTACTGAACGTAAAATTTGCCCAGGAATCACGAACAGCGAAAAATGCTGGGGTTGATTGCTACGTCCTGTGAAGGACATGCAACTTAATAATTACTTTGACCTGACATATGTTGTTTAGTAACTGTGGACTGACACAACCACAAACAGCTATTTGGATGCCTCGATGAACTCCCAGTTACAGCAAGAAAACTAGTAGTAGTAGTAGTAGTAGTAGTAGTAGTAGTAGTAGTAGTAGTAGTAGTAGTAGTAGTAGAAGAAGAAGAAGAAGAAGAAGAAGAAGAAGAAGAAGAAGAAGAAGAAGAAGAAGAAGAAGAAGAAGAAGAAGAAGAAGAAGAAGAAGAAGAAGAAGAAGAAAAAGAAGGCAGATAGGTAGGAAGGAAACAAGAATGAGGTAAGGGGGGAAAGAAGAGAGAGAAGGAAAGAAGGATGGAAGGAAGGAAGGGAAAAGTAGGAGGGAGTGAGGGAAGGAAGGAAAGAAAGGAGGGAGGGAAGGAAGGAAAGAAAGGAAGGAGGGAAGGAAGGGGAAATGGGAAAGAAGGAGGGAGGGAAGGACAGAATGGGGGAGGGGGAGAAAGAAAGAAGGAAGAAAAGAAGGAAAGAAGGAGGAAGAGAAGAAGGAGAGACGAAGGGCTGAAGGAAGTGAGCCTTGGAAGTCGGTGTCCAAGAACGTCGCGATGTGCCTCTACAGTGAAGGTGTGCCTGGAATTGTATAGGGTGTATTTTTAATGATTGTGCAGTGTCTGAAAATATTGCCGGTTTTTTATTCACCCTCTGTAAAGTTTAAGCAACATAATAGGTAAATATAAAACTTGGACCGGAAATATTTTCAAACACTGCACAGTCATTAAAAATAAAATAAAAATACACCCTGTGTTTTACAAACTAAGATCGCCAAACAGAGGTCTGCCAGCCCTCAGGGCTTAATGTGCTTGCTCTGAAACTTCCGGGGCAATGACGACGAGCTATGGGATTCATTCCCTACACATGTCAGTTGGACTTCAGCGTTGACTTCTCGTTCATAAACAGCGGCAAACTACTGAGTATAGTAAATCAAAAACTGATTGGGCTTAATCGCAATCCTGCAAAGGACATGCCATATTTTCAGTTTCCGACCATAGCAAACACCATTTAGTATGGAAGTATTCAGTTAGATCCGTGATGATTATATGTTTACCACTCCTGGCTTATTTTCTCCGCTTGTTACAAATAATCAAATTGTTGTTACAACTCCTGGACTCTGTCAAGATACTCTAAACATTACAAAGGCTGGACTTTGTCATGATTGGTTACTCGCACGTCCCATGATGCAATCCCCGAATTTAAATTTAACTCTTACGCTATGTGCTGCATACTAGTGGGAATAACTATAAATTCGACACACAGTTCAGCTAAAACGTCGCCATTATTGTTGCAATATGAATCATTGTTAAGAGTGTAATGTAGTCACCATAAACATTTTTTTTACTATTGGTAAACACACTATCATTGAAACCGGCCAACCATAACTCCACGCCTATGTAACGCGTCTTTTCATTGGACCAAAGTAGAGCAATGGCCTTGACCGGGTCATATTGCTCGGTGAAGGTCGCAAGCTCCATAGAAGCTGTTTACTAGTTTCTTCCAGGAGTTCGGTGTCCCACTTGCTAGTTATACCCAGCTGTCGGTGCGTTTTAAAATGGCCTTTGTGTGCACTGCAGGCAGTTAGTTGTGTTTGCAAGTAGATAACGCTGTACCTTGAAAACCCCATTGGGTGAAATATAGAAATGACAGGGCTACTTTGATTAATTTACACACACAGCAGCCAATGGGATTTTGTTTTGGGATTTTGGTAAGAGCACATTGTACGTGTATTTTGACGAACGGTTTCCCAGGAAGACTTGGAAAGCGGCCGGCGCGATACAGACCACATAACCTACCGAGTGTTGAATGGTCTATAAAATATGGGTTAAGCACCATATGCCAAATGTGTTTTAGACGTGTAAAAGATACTTTATTTACCTTCTTATACCATGAGGTAGTCTTGTTAAATGGTGACGAAATTGGAGGCAGCGTAGAAATTGAAATTTGTTGACGTTATTAGATTCCCATCATATCTATAAGGAAAAGACGAATGGGGCGGGCATCAGAACATGTGAAAACTAGACATTAGTTTTCAGTGCGTAACTGCTGAGTAAGAGAAGAAAAGAAAAACACGAAGATGCGTATGGAAAACTTTAATAGGCGGGGTAAACCGTAATAATATGTCAGCACCATAAATTTCATGAAAATATCAGACGACAGAGAAGATTGGAGTGACATGATAGGTGATGTCTGCTCTATATCAGACTCCTGAAGAAGAAGAAGAAGAAGAAGAAGAAGAAGACGAAGAAGAAGAAGAAGAGGAAGTATAAGAAGATTTGTATGAAGGGGGAGGAGAAAGAAGAGGAAAAAGCATTGGATCGAGGGCTGATAGTGGGGGTGGTGGAGTATGTCTGAGAATACCTGTAGATACCACTGAGATCTTAATCCGGCTCCTTTTGCAGCCATCATGGTGGGTTGGTTGACAACCCTCCGGGAGAATAAGTTTTAAACCTTAAGTCCGATGCACTGGGGTTCAAACCGACTGATATTTGAAAAGGCCTTGCACCCATCAGAGTGAGATAGGTGCAGTCTTTTCGCCTGGACCCGGTACTGAGGTATCAGCTCAATAGGGGATGTTTTGTAGATCTCTTCTTCCCCTGAGAAGACACAGAAGGCACAGAAACCAGTGGTGTGTGCAGGTCTGACTGGAACTTCACGTCTGCAGAGGCACATAGGATATTTTTTTTTTTTTTTTCCGCATATCTTTTACAGGACATCGCTGTAAACATCAGCATCTTTCAACTGATTGTTGATTTCTTGGCAAGATTACGCTGCCATTGCTTTCTGAGCGACCGGCTCACATACCCCATAAGTTACAGATGCGGAGAGAACCGCTACCGATTCTCGCAAGCGTCACGTTACTCGCTATAATATACGGGATTACGGAGAAAGTCGTGTAACTCCTAGACCAGGGAGACCGGCACATAGGATATAACCAGGCTTAAACACAGAAGCCACAAACAAAATGTTGCACGATTTATTACCTGGCATATTTCTCTGCATCTCGTCAGGTGCATACAGCAGAGTTATATATCATCATAAGTGAATAAAGGAATAATATTTAAGCTTGAGAACTCAAACACAAAATATTAGGTATTGTTGGAATGTGGAACATGTATATGTTATCCCCACGGTGTCTCTTCATTCGAACAATACCTGCGACTACGTGCTATAGAAGTAAACAAGGATATATATCTTTGCTTTATTGACTATACAAAGGCTTTTGATAGAGTTAGACATGTCAACATGGTGGATATGCTTGCAGATCTACAAATTGATGGGAAAGACATTAGACTTATAAAAAACATATATTGGAAACAACAAGCTGCAATAAGGATTGATAATGAAGTGGGACAGTATCAGTCAATTAAAAGAGGTGTTAGGCAGGGATGTGTTATGTCTCCAGATCTTTTTTCCCTATACAGTGAAAATATTTTCAGAAATGTAGAGGATATAAATGGAATCAGCATTGGAGGACGAAACATCAATAAAATTAGATATGCAGATGATACAGTATTAATTGCAGACAATGCGCAGGACCTGCAACAATTAGTTGATGCGGTTGTTGTACACAGTGAGCAACTGGGGTTAGAATTAAATTGTAAAAAGACTCAGGTTATGGTCGTCACTAGGAAGGAAGAAGTGCCACAATGTAATATTCAAAACAATGTTTTCCCGTAGTGAATTTGAATAACGAAGACACAAACAATAGATTGCACGATTTATTGCCTGGCATATTTCGCTGCATCTCGTCAGGTACATACTGCAGAAATCACACAACTTACGTGAAATTAACTAGATAAATCCTTCAAGTTGAAATATACACAATTTCGCACAGTAATGTCACTTATCTACCACGGTAATTTTAAGCTGACTAACATGTCTTTCTGTTTACACAATTCTGGCTTGCGTTGATAGATCATAATTGCTTCTGCAAATTTTAACAAGCGAGTATTTTGTGTTCTAAACAACACGCGAAATGCAGTGTCTCTGGACACAACGTGACCACTGGCGACAATGTGTCTGCCGATTGAAGACGCCGGGAGCTTCCGGTGTGTCGGCTCCTCGCGGCTAGCCACTCCTGTGTGTTGTATCTTGTTGACCCATTGAGGTATGTGTTCTGACACCCGTTTGTTAAGCTGTCTCTCCGTTCGACCAATGTAAACGGCCTGGCATCTACATGTGAATTGGTAAATACAATTGTTTGTGGCGTACAGAGGAACAGGCTCTTTGACTGTTGGTGTAGGAATGGGTACGGTTTTACATCTAATGACTGGAGTTGCCGCACAGAATGTTCGACCTACTGCTGTAGTAAGCCGGTCTTGTAGACGTTGCATTACGTCATCCCCTCGAAAGGTTAGCTGGATGAATACCTTGAGTTTAGGGACTGTAGTTACGTCTGCTTTGGGTTTGGGCTGTTGGCAATGGCGCTTTATAAATTATGTGGACGATATACTAATTATCACCACAGACGAGCTACAAGCAACATCGTTTCAGGCCACAATGAACAAGACGCATAAAAACATCTCTCTATCTATGGAACACGAACACAACGAAGCGTTACCGTTCCTAGATATTCTAATGAGACGTAGAGCAGACGGCACAATTCAAAGATCGGTGTACCGCAAAGAAACATGGACTGGCCAATACCTAAATTTTCAGAGCTTCACACCTGTCCAGTACAAACGGGGCTTAGTACGGACCTTGTTTGACCGTGCTAGAAAGATATGCACCCAGGACACACTGACAGAGGAATTTGAAACTCTGAAGAATGTCTTAAACCTGAATGGGTACTCCACAGGATTTATAAAGCGCCATTGCCAACAGCCCAAACCCAAAGCAGACGTAACTACAGTCCCTAAACTCAAGGTATTCATCCAGCTAACCTTTCGAGGGGATGACGTAATGCAACGTCTACAAGACCGGCTTACTACAGCAGTAGGTCGAACATTCTGTGCGGCAACTCCAGTCATTAGATGTAAAACCGTACCCATTCCTACACCAACAGTCAAAGAGCCTGTTCCTCTGTACGCCACAAACAATTGTATTTACCAATTCACATGTAGATGCCAGGCCGTTTACATTGGTCGAACGGAGAGACAGCTTAACAAACGGGTGTCAGAACACATACCTCAATGGGTCAACAAGATACAACACACAGGAGTGGCTAGCCGCGAGGAGCCGACACACCGGAAGCTCCCGGCGTCTTCAATCGGCAGACACATTGTCGCCAGTGGTCACGTTGTGTCCAGAGACACTGCATTTCGCGTGTTGTTTAGAACACAAAATACTCGCTTGTTAAAATTTGCAGAAGTAATTATGATCTATCAACGCAAGCCAGAATTGTGTAAACAGAAAGACATGTTAGTCAGCTTAAAATTACCGTGGTAGATAAGTGACATTAATGTGCGAAATTGTGTATATTTCAACTTGAAGGATTTATCTAGTTAATTTCACGTAAGTTGTGTGATTTCTGCAGTATGTACCTGACGAGATGCAGCGAAATATGCCAGGCAATAAATCGTGCAATCTATTGTTTGTGACAATGTAATATACAAGTAAATGGAAATATTCTTCAACAAGTGAATCGGTACAATTATCTTGGAACAGTCATAACATCTGATGGGAGATGCCTTGAAGAGATTAGAACAAGAATCGCCATGGCGAAAGTAGCCTTTAGCAAGATGAAAAACATTCTGACCAATAAAAAAATGTCAATTGAAACGAGAAAAAGAGTGTTGAGGGGATACATAGAACCTGTTCTTTTGTATGGATGTGAAACGTGGACAATGGGCAGTCAAGCTGAAAAACATCTGATGGCTGCAGAAATGTGGTTTCTGAGGAGAATGCAAAGAATACCATGGACAGACAGAAAAACCAATGACCAAGTACTACAGGAGACAAATGAACATCGTAAACTGATTAGAGAGATTAGACGTAGACAGCCAAATGTTTTTGGACATGTTATGAGAAGAAATGGATTGGAGAACTTGGTGACAACTGGCAAGATCGAAGGAAACAGACCAAGAGGCAGACCGAGAGGAAAATACCTGGATGGCTTGGCCACATGGCATGGACGAAACAGGAACACTGAGCTGATCCACGACACTGGTGATGGAGTGAAATGGCGAGTCATGACCGCCCACGCTTTCCGGCATAGCACATGATTGATTGATTGATGTGTTTTAATTGTGTTTGCTGAAGTATTATTCACTTCAGACCTGACGAGATGCAGCGAGATATGCCAGGAATTAAATCGGGCAACATATTGTTTGAGGCTTCTGTGTTTAATTATCTAAGGGAATCATTGTTTTGAATGTAACCACGCCACGACTGGCATACGGATTGGCAGGCTGGGATTAGACCTGGGTTGGTCATGTTTTCTCCAACGGTTTAGGTATCTCAATGTCTGCAGACTCCACCCCAACACCCAAGCTGGAAGACAGGTAAGCTGCGAGATCACGTGGTTTACACATACACTGGGTAGCTTGTCATGTTTTTTTTTTTTTAAACCGGGTTTTCCCAGACTTCGGAACCATCTATCTTGGTTAAAATTTAAGAAAAAAAACAAACTTTTCCGTACTTGTTTACCAACAGTTGTCACGATGGTACATTAAGTAATGCCGGGGTCCACCCAGTCTCGTAAAGCGGGTTCTGAATAATTTTCTTAATTTTCTGGATATTGGCGAGGGCGGAAACCGGTTTCTCGGCTTCACTACATCATTCATTCATTCATTCATTCATTCATTCATTCATTCATTCATTCATTCATTCATTCATTTATTCATTCATTCATTCAGTAGCATGTCCTTTGCAGTACCTCGCTCCCATAATAACCTTCCGGAAAACTTCTCGGTCATAAGCAAAGTGTCCCGCTTCCGATACACCCATCTGGAGATCTGCCTCACCCTGTACCCATCTTCTCTTTGGTCTTCCTTTTCCCCTCTTCCCTGGCATATACCCCTCCATTATTATTCTCTCCAAACTTTCATAACGTTTCAGGTGACCAAAACATTTGAATTTTCTTTGTTTTATCGAATTTAGTAGCCAACCTTCTTCAGTATTCAGATCTTGTCGTATGGATGCATTTGTTCTTTTCTGTATCCTAGATATTCTTAGAGCCCGTCTATAACATTTATATTCAAAGGCATTTATGCACTGTTCAGCTTGTTTAGTTCACTACACCAATAACTTTAAAAAAAAAATAGTTGCATATGTTTTGCAGGACGTCACAGTCAACATCAGTATTTATTTGACTGTTTTGTGATTTCTGGCAAGTTTACATTCAGTAGTTTGTGAAGGTCCGGTACTCATATCATTGTATAAAAAAATTTTTAATAAAACAGCGGACGACGGTCTGCTTCCAAATCGCCCACAGCTGTGTTTCGAACACGGTGTGCTGGGTTGCGAATTGTGTTCGTAACCCCTTCGCCACAACTCGGCATACCGATAACTAGTCTATGTTAAAACCTAACAAGTCTCGCTTCTAATGCAATATATATCATGGAATTACCTTTCAGTGCATTTTTACTTTGACCTTCATATCTGAGTTGAAGAAAATGCAATTTACCAATGTGTAAACGAATTACCTTTCAGTGTCATGATACCATTGCCCTGTATGTCTCAGCAGAAGAAATTGCAGCTTACCAATCTGTCATGCAATTACCTTTCAATACATTGTTATCATTGCCTTGCATGGCTCAGTTACAAACAGTGCATCCTAAAAGATACAGTGAATTTCGTTAACCTCCAACATTTAAAATTAATTGTTATATTTTTATTATTACGAGTAATTTAATTAATGGCGTTTTAGACAGTCCTTTGACTGATTGAGTGATGTCAGAATCGTGATCATAGCACACAGGACAAATCATAGATCCTTTGTCTTTGGCAGCAAATGCCGTGAGATGTAGATTGTAGTTAGTTAGTTAGTTAGTTAGTTAGGTAGTTAGTTAGTTAGTTAGTTAGTCGAGGTTCCAACTTCACGGCAATGGGTCCCCATTATGCTCCGTTCCTGTGCCAGTGAATATCACACAAAATGCTCCCCACTGCCCAATGTGAACAGTGGAATATGATTGAATGTAGATTGTAAATGCTGGTAATTCTAGTAGCACGCTAGTGGTAAACACATCGTATTCCCCCTCTCGCACATTCATCGCTGCCACACCCACGCTTAATTCCCAAACAATGTTTTGCATATCCTTTACAGGACATCGCTGCATCAGCATCTTTCAGCTGCATGTTGAATTCTTGGCAAGATTACGCTCAGTAGTTTGCCATTGCTTTCTGAGCGGCCGGCTCACATACCCTGTAAGTTACCGACCCGATTCGAACCACTGCTGATTCTCACCGTCGTCACGTTACCTACGAGAGTATACGAGATTACGGAGAAAAGTCGCCAGAAAGCCGGCAATTCCCAAACAACACATCCCTAAATATGTTGTTTTAGAGTCATTGCATCTTCAACTAGCATTTAGTTATAGGTGGTTTTTATAATGTCTGTCTTTGCCATTGGGTGTGACCCTACTGCTAGTGCGGTAACGGATGTTACATTTGCTCCCCCAAACCCAGCACATCTGCACAGCCCCGGCAGGAGATCCACGTATAGTAGAGGTATCAATCCTTGGTATCCACTTATATTATAACTGTCCATGTGGAACTTTACGCAGTGTTGACTGAGAAAAATGGGTTTTAAAGAATCCCTTTGTAAAGGGTTTAAAAGGCAAGAGATTCGACCTCATTGCAGCGGGTTTTATCCTACGCAGCTCGGTCTCGTCCTGCCAAAATCGTCGAACTCAGTAGCTCCAAGTTCAACTTCCAGGGGCCTCTCAGAAAATTTCACTCGTGAACTGAAATACGTAGCCCGAAACTGAACTCACAACCTTCAGAGTGCGAGGCAAGCGGCGTAAATAATTCGCCACGGAGACTCTCATTGTAGACTGAGAATCAGACAGCATGATTACTCTGATAACTCTATTACCCCAGGGATGCCGTGACTGCCTCTATCTTCATTCTCATGGTTTAAGGTTGTAGACCTGTAGGCTACATTTTGCTCAGCCGCAACCTTTCTCTTTACTCCAGCTGAGATACCCCATCCAGATTACTCACCGCGACGCATAGAACAATCAGTGTGAACTATCTCTATCTATCTGGCCCCTTGCCGTCTTGACACACGATAGTTTGTTGTGCTTGAAAATAGGCATAATAACTACAGCCCATAGCGGGGACTAGGGATGGCGTTATACATCTCCATAACACGAAACCTATGCTATATTGTACAGACCATGTGTTGCCAATACAGCATGATCCGTCTCTCTGCCTGCCTAGTTTACTCCATAAGAAAGGTAACACCAATGCACATGAAACAGATTCGCAGAAGCTGCGGACTAGCAAATTAATGTCCTAACTGTCCGCCTGTCGGAGCTTCATTCCTAGACCAGTTGCCGAACAAGACTTAGGGCCTGGTCTGCCGTGCCATGACATTTAGTCTTTATGTTGCATTTCCTCGCACTAGGATAAGACTTGTACCCTCCCAATGGCGCTCCTATACTCGAAGTCGTAGGCAAAATGCGGGTTGTTGGGTTTGGTGAACGTCGCCGAACATTCGGCGCTAAAAGAAAGCAGATAGTACCGTATACTATCATACGGTAGCTCAATCATATATGAATAAGACCTGACAGACTCAGCGTACACTATTGCATCATCTATCCAGGCATGTCCATCTTTCAGTTGTTGTAACTCAAATTCTGCCAACCATAACGCCACTATCTACATTATCTGCCTCATGTGATGATTACCTCTAGACAAGTGCCCCCGTGTGTGCCGCTGTCGATGCATTCCTGCCCGCTATGTATCTGTTTGATCTTCATACAGCTGTTTTGTTCCGGCAACTCTGCCAGGTCTTTGTTGTTTGCATAACTCTCCCGTGTGTATCACTGTAATCAGTGTAATCTGGGAATTCATTACATTACTGGAACCACGGCTTTTTTTTAAATGGAAGGAATGGGTCCAGTGGCAGATTAGGCCTATAAATATTGATTGCTAGGTAATCATCCTCAACATCATCATCATCGTTCGCGTTTGTCGTCAAGCGCCGTGGGGAGGAATAGTTCACGCTTCATACCCCGATGGGTGGTACTGGATAGTGTCATTCCATGTGATTGTACAATGTCTTTGTTGCCGTCAGTCCATTTTACTCTCGGACGCCCTCTTGCTCTCGCATCTGATCTTCTTTGGTCAAGGGCCAGTGCTGGAAGTTGAAGGTTTTGTATTCTATCGAGATGGCAAAACCATTTGATCTTCTGCCGTTCAATATATGTGGTACAAGGCGTTGATCCCACTGTCTGATTACATCATTCCTTATTGACAGGAGATAAATACACCAAGGGAACTTTAACATGTGGTCTCATCAACAAAGGGACCTACTTCAACCGGGTCCCAGGGGACCCACAGTAGTATAATAGGAGGTCTATCCCCCCCCCCCCCAAGGAGAAGGATCCGCTCCTCTTTTACTAAGAATAAAGAAGGAGGGGCTGGTGGTGCCGAGAGGAGCGGTCGTTTTTTTTAGTAAGCGTAAAGAAGCAAGTGCGGGACATAACTCATGAGTAAATAATCGTCTGTTTTTGTGATATTACTTCCCCTTTTGAATAATTTTATTTTTTTAAAAATTAAAATTTAATGATTATTGTTATCATGGGTTGTAGTCGGCGGGTCTTAGTGGCATTCGTTGTTAAGGGATGGGTGAGTGGCGGTGTAGCTAGGTAAATGCTTCTGAGCACTATCATCATATCTTTTTAGAGCTTCAAATGAAAACCTTACAAATGTCAAATGGCCAGTAGTATTGATTTTAATGGGTATGGCTAGTGAAAGTCGGTGTTAAGGAGTGGGTAGCGGTTACTAGTGAGCTGTATAGGGTTGTGGTGGTTTAAACACTATCATCATAGGGTTACAAATGGCAGCTTTAAACAGTAAAGATGGCTGTTATTAACGGTTGTAAGTGGTATGGCTTGGTGAATTCCGTTGGTAATGGGTGGGATGAGTGGATGAGTAGCTAGAAAAACCCTTCCGAACACTATCAGCGGGTTCGAATCCCAGTGGGGCGGTCTAGTGGTAGAAGAAATATTGCTAATATTTGGTTACTTAGTTGAGATTTCGAGCTCGTGTTATTAATCCGACTATGTTTAGAATAGGAGAGGTGGTGTGCTGGTTGCGGAGTATGTTTAGGTGGTACCCCAGACACCGTGGAAGTGACAGGTTCGAAGCTTGGAACTTTGTCGTTGGTAAAATTGCAGTCATCAACATGTGGGTCTCTAGTTTATCATACGGGTCAGGGTCGCTTTATCCGGCCTTATCGCCGCGGCCAAAAGTCCCACCGGTGATGAAAAACACAGGCATCAAACTTTACCCTTGTACCTAGGCGTCACAAAATATAACATAACTATCAGAATATGATATACCCACAGACACAACAGGCGTTGCAAAAAATCAATACTTATCTTCCTAACGGCTAATCCAGGGGATTATCATCATCGTAATGACCAAGTACTACAGGAGACAAATGAACAACGTAAACTGATTAGAGAAATTAGACGTAGACAGTCAAAATTTTTTGGACATGTTATGAGAAGAAATGGATTGGAGAACTTAGTGACAACTGGCAAGATCGAAGGGAACAGACCAAGAGGAAGACCGAGAGGAAAATACCTGGATGGCTTGGCCACATGGCATGGACGAGACATGAACACTGAGCTGATCCACGACACTGGTGATCGAGTGAAATGGCGAGACATGACCGCCCACGCTTTCCGGCATGGCACATGATTGATTGAATGTCCAAGTCATTTTATTGATATTACTGATATCTTCATAACTGCAAATAGTTCGCGATATTAATAAAGGTCCATATAAATGTCGATAGGGGATTAAGAGCTTAACACCTATTGTCGGGATATCCAAAGAAATCAATAGCACTACTCTCGAGTTTTCTCATATGTGGCGGTTGGGGATTATGGGTTAGATGTATGTGTCCTCATTCAGTTAAAACAGGTGGTATGAGTATGAGCTAGCACAAACAGTATCAACATGTGCCACTCTGATCTTAAAGATCAGTAGTTCGTTTTCTTGTAACATTGAAAATGCTTGGGCTTGAAAACAGATGGTGTACTATGTTATTGGGCGGTTTATATAGATTGACCAATATTTCACCCCTGTCAGTGCATCGTAGCTGTGTTGTGAGTTGTCGCCTATTACATCCAGGTGTGAAAATAATCAAACATATTTCATATCAAATTAATAGCCATGCCTCTATATAGCTGCACTGCGAACTTGGCTAGAGTCTACGTTAGGAAAGTATTGTATGGTTGTGTATGCGCATTTACCACGGCTTACAGATGTGTGTAGTATTATTGGAGAGTGGCTGTTATGTATACATTATCAGAGTATGTTGCCTTAAAGGGCTGGTGTAGTGTCTATGTGTCTGTTACGCAGTATGTTTTGTTCTGTTGCCTTGTAGTATTTGAATGGAGTTTCATGTGGTTGTCTAGTTAATTATTCCCCCACTCAGAATCCACATCCACAGTGTCATTAGATGGTTTTTAACTTGTCTACCCATTGTTCTCGCTTCACATTCATACAATAGTATAGGTTCTATGTAGTGATTAAACACTCTTTTTCTCCTTGTAATTGACGTCTTTATATTAGTCATTATGTTTTCCACCTTACCAAAGACTACCTTCAACATATCGAACATTGGTCTATCCTCTTAAAGACAACTTCATGTAGTCTCTTGGCTACATTTTTCCCGTGTCAAGCTTCATGTCTCTACTCGTCTGTATTAGAGTGTTAGAAGTAAACCAACATCACATAAGACAGCCATATATTACCACAATGTATAAAAAAAAAAGAAGCAATACACATAGACACAGTATATAAATATAGTACTAAATAGACAGTAGTTGAAAGCATTCAACTGCATTATTACAAGGTAAATTAAATATAGTGATATGTATAAAATATCACACACCCGTGTTACATTAGCAAATAAGTACAAAGCACAAGGGTATGAATTCGTCGGTGTATTAGTTACATACAAATGGGCCATACAATATACCGACAAGTCCGCTGTGGGACCTAACTCGTGTGAAGGTGTGTCTATAACAAACATAATTGTGTGTGTGTGTGTGTGTGTGTGTGTGTGTGTGTGTGTGTGTGTGTGTGTGTGTGTGTGTGTGTGTGTGTGTGTGTGTGTGTGTGGTAATAACTACGATGTCTGTCTTTCACCATGTATCTGACCTGTTTGCATACCACTACACTCCTTCGTTCACTTGTGGTATACAACCAATCAGGGTAATTATCTTAGAATTGACCCACATTTTATGTTAGACAAGCATTGATTGGCTGGCAATTATACGGTGGGCGGGGCTTACTGTATGTAATATATATCCAACTTGCCACCTCTCACTCACTTTGTGATGTACGCAAGAACGACGAAAGATTGGGTCTTCAGTTTTGTGGCTATTAGGAAACTATTCGCCTTCAAGTTTAGAAAGTTTGCCAGTCACCGCTTTGTCTCAGTATCCACGGACTATCAGCCATATACGGACATACAGATTTAGCGTCTCTTTCTTCCACTTCGTAGACATTCACAACTGCCTTGGAAGAATTATCAACCAGAGTCTTAACCAGACGCATCCGAAGTGTAAGCAACCTCATTATTCTGCCATAGATTACAACGTCATCTGCAAAGAAGTCATCGCAGCTTGAAACAAAGACAGCGAAAAAGTGTTCGGGATTGATACAGTTTACTAGTGAATAATACATCTTGTTGTTTGAGTATTTGACTTACCTATCTAGCCAACATCGTGCCATCTACCTTCTGTGAAAGATATAAACTAAATATATTCAACGCTATATTCATCGGCTCACTGTGAACGTGTGTCAAGTCGACTGTTGCTTGTCTCAGTATCAAGTCGCTAGTGAACAAACCTAAAAACACAAAGATGCCAACAAGGCAATCATCTGAGAACCATTTATGTGCAACCTGTGGGAAAGGTTTCTCTGAAAAGCGCAATCTGCTTCGCCATACTCGGACCAGTCACAATACCAAGGAGCAAGTGTATTCATGTCACACTTGTGGTCATATATTTAACAGGAAAGACAATCTACAACGCCACATTACAAAGGAACACACTACACCAGGAGTATCACCCAGTGTAATACCAGCAGACGCTTCAACATCCGCTTCAGCAACATTACGTAAGAGACATGTGGCTACTAATAGCGATGTGGCAGTCAGCGAGAAGAAGACTAAACAAGACGAAAACTCCCAGCCAGTCAGTGACACACAACCCACGGATGAAGCGGTTTCTTTACACACTCTTCCAGATGATATTAGACAAGTATACACCGACAACTGGAGTAGTATTAAAACACATCACAAGATAAACAAATATATGGCTGTCTATACATTTTATATTAGCCCACACACAATCCACCCTAAAGACTAGGCATCTACCTTGAACAAGATCTTTATCATTCATAAGAGCATATTCAAAATCAACTCAAGTTATCATATAGTCCTTAGGCACAGCGAAACAGACGCTCTTCGATTTTTTCACGCATCTTCCCATAATGCTTCTGTCTTAGAACTTCCACAACTAATCAAAAATAGACAAAACTTTGACTATTTTATCAAAACAGTACACGAACACGACGTTCTTACCTACGCTATGCAACAACGTCCAAATACCAAATACACTACAGAGACGATTCCAGCTATATGTTTTTATGTCTATTATTTCCCAGAATTCCGGCTTGTTTAATAAATAACGCCCCTTTTATGACCCACGTTAGGTACCACTGTGCATGATCATACTAGATATAACATTCCATATTTAACCATCCGTTTTGTATACTGGTATTACGCTTGTTCCTTTGTGTGTGTGTGTGTGTGTGTGTGTGTGTGTGTGTGTGTGTGTGTGTGTGTGAACTTTGCTGGAAATACTGTAAAATAAACAGTTTTATGTATTATAAGTGCGTTCACTTGTTGGTTTTTAGTGTTGACGGTACATATGAGTGTCAAGTGCTGAGCGGGTGTTACATGTTGATGGCCAAGTCAAGAAATATCTCAACCATACTTATGAAAAGGAGGAAAATGTGTTAACCTTATAGGAAAAAAATATTGGCCAAGTGAAGAAATATCTCATCCATTCTTATAAAAATTAGGAAATTGTGTTAACCTAATGAGAAAAATATCGCCCAAGTGAATAAAAATTTACATAAAACTTATAACACTTAGGAAAATGTGTTAACCTAATGAGAAACATATTGACCAAGTAAAGAAAAATTTACACCAAAATTACGAAAAGTAGGAAAACTTGTTAGCCAAATTGGAAAAATAGTAGCCAAGTAAAGAAATATTGCATGCAAATTTTTAAAATGTATGAAAATTTTTTAGCCAAAGGTGAAAACTGTTGACAAGTAAAGAAACTTCTCGACCAAATTAATAAAAAGTAGGAAACTTTGTTAACTAAATGTGAAAAAATATTGTCCAAGTAAAGACATGTTTCAACTAGTCTTATAAATATGTCGCCCAAACTTATGAACATTAGGAATATGTGTTAACCAAATGGGAAAAATATTGACCAAGTGAAGAAATATCTCAACCATACTTATGAAAAGGAGAAAAATGTGTTAACCTAACGGGAAAAACATTGGCGAAGTGAAGAAATATCTCAGCCATTCTTATAAAAATTAGGAAAATATGTTAACCTAATGAGAAAAATATTGCCCAAGTAAAGAAAAAATTTACACAAAACTTATAAAACTTAGGAAAATGTGTTAACCTAACGAGAAAAATATTGACAAAGTGGAGAAATATCTCAACCATACTTATGAAAAGGAGAAAAATGTGTTAACCTACCGGGAAAAACATTGGCAAAGTGAAGAAATATCTCAGCCATTCTTATAAAAATTAGGAAATTATGTTAACCTAATGAGAAAAATATTGCCCAAGTGAAGAAAACATTTTCACAAAACGTATAAAACTTAGGAAAATGTGTTAACCTAAGGAGAAAAATATTGACCAAGTAAAGACAAATTTACACCAAACTTATGAAAAGTAGGAAAATTTGTTAACCAAAGGGGAAAAAATATGGGCTAAACTATGAAATATGTTGACCCAAGTAAGAAAATGTGTTAGCCAAAGGGGGGAAAATATTGGCCAAAACATGAAACATCTTAACCAAACTTATAAATATCTCGTGTAAACTTATAAATAAGTAGGGGGAAAAAATTGCTTCTGTAGTTATGTCAAAAGTGTCTTGAACTTTTATCTGAACAGACATGTCACTCTACATAATCATCAACGTCAGCATTATTCTCCTTTTACATTACCGAAAGCTTCAACTTACCATTCCAGAGTATCTGTTAAAGAAACACTTATACAGACTAATCACCCATCTCTCCACACTCTTGGTTTTTTCTTTCTTACGCAAAGTGTCTATGTCTTTCATAGATGTCTTCACAGCTTTTCCATGTCACATCACCAAGAACTCCAAACCTCCATTGTACACGAGCTCAAATGAAACAGGCATAATAACATTCATGGCAATGCAGTCTGTGGCTCCACCTGGGATAGTTTGGATACCATCTGAGTATTCAGCAGCAAAGATCCATTTCCCCTGGCTGAAATCTTCAACTTTCTATACCACAAGGTCTGCTCCACTAACCTTCCATTGTTCCAGCTTTCAACAATACAAAGGATGTTCTCGAAGTCTAACTAACGTAATATTTCTTACTTTGTCCACCTCTATCACACTTTGTCATGTTACAGCTGCAATAGCAGCAAGTCTGCAACCAACCAACAGTGTCTGTTATGAAATCGACCTTTCTTAAAACCACGTCTGCCTTAATGAACCCTTGAATACCCTCTACCACATCTTCTAACCGACTTTCAACGTTTCATACCAAATAATATTAACACTCTCTTTTATTACAGAGCAGCCGATTTTCTGCTGACTGGGCAGATTTTTCAACCTAATGGAGATAAATCATCTGTCCCCCTAAACTTCTAGTCGCTATTCTAGACAACGAATACGGGCATCCACCATCACCCCTAGGAAGAACTTGAAAAAACAACAGATATTAGGTTCCTGAGACGAAGGAATTGTATTCCTTGGACTACCAGAGTAACTAACGATGATCGCCTAAACGGGTCTAAGTAAAATAGAGAATTATATACATCAAACACAACAAATTCGTTCTTACTAACCCTAACCCTAACCCTAACTACGCATCAAACACAACAAACTATATCTTACTAACCCTAACCCTAACTATACATCAAACACAACAAACTCTTTCTTAAGAGACATGGATGCAAACCAGTGTCAGAAATGGAAAAAGTTAAATTTGTGTGATTAAATTTTAATTAAAATTTTAAAATAATAAATCGCAATTTTATTTGCGCACTTCACTTAATAGACAGATATAGGCTAAGTATATGTATAGCTTAGGTATAGGACGTATATTGAGCTTACATCTTGAGCAATAAATTGCGAGTTATTATTTTTTCGCATAGTATACCTGTGCGGGCTGTTGGTTTGTCGAGACTCCTGTCTTTTCGATTTTTCACATAGGGCAGTGAGGGGCATTTTGTTTGATATTCACTGACACAGGAACGGAGCATTATGGGGACGACCTGTTGCCGTGAAGTTGGAACCGCGACTAACTGACTAATTAACTATGTGACACACAAGAAGACACATTTCGTGCGTTGTTACGCTTGTCGTACCACTTCTTCCCCCCACTGGGACAAATGTCCTCAACCAACTCACAGCAATCCGTCATACCCATTGCAATCACGTGCTGTTCTGTGCATATCTTCCCCATATTATTCATTTCTGTCTGAAGTTCTCCTCTTCGTGTGTTGTTAGGTCTTCCTTGTCTTCGTTTCTCCTGTAGATTCCAGACAAAGGAATTTCCAGTTATACTATTCTCAGGTTTTCTCAATGTATGTCCTGTCCAGCCAGCATATTTACTCTTAGTTCCTCTTAGTTCATAGTTACTATTAATTCACTGGTATTTGTCTAGTTCTCTCCACCAACTCCACGTTGGCTATTATGTCATACCATTTTATTCATGCAATTCTGCGCAGTCAGAATCTGTTCTGTTTGTAGACTTTTGGTTTTCTTTTCGCATATCCTATTACAGGAGGACATCGCTTTCAACACCAGCATTTTACCGCTGTTGTTGATTTCTTGCCGAGATTACGCTCAGTAGTTTGCCATTGATTTCTGAGCGGCCGGCTCACATATCATGTAGGTAAACGGCGCGGCGAGAACCGATACCGATTCTCATGCAGCCACGTTTGTTCACGTGGATAAACGGGATTACGGAGAAAGTCGCTAACCTGTAGGCTAGGGAGACCGGCGTTTGTAGACTGGTTAAAGTTAATTACATGTACTTAACAGGGCGTCGCAATCACCTTCATCATTTGTTGGCTATTTGCGATTTACTAGGTAATTTTTACGTTCAGTAGTTTGTCGTTGCTTTCTGAAAGACTGACTCTCATACCATCGAAATCAACGCAAGGCGATCTGCTTCCAAATAGGTTGCGGCTGATTTCAAATCCTAAATTCGGATACATCGAGGAAATGTCAAACTGCGTTCACTGTCCCTAATCCACAGACACCGGTGTTTGTAATACTATTGCATGATGAGTGTTAAGAGTCGATTCGAATGCTCGTTTCACTGCTTTCAGCGCAGGTCCACATGGTCGAATGGATAAGAACGCGTGTTCTTAAACATCCGGTATGCTGATGCCGAGGTTAGCGGTTCAACTCCTACACCGGACAGCTGGACTAAAATGTTGACCTGTCGTCCTTGATTTAGGGACGTTAATTACAAGTACCTCTGAAGTCGGAGTGGGTTTGCTTGATGGCGAGGGTCACTATTAATAGTGAAAGCTAACCCACACGTAAAATTTAGTCCATCACTACTATAAATAGTGTGCATGGTCTACGCTTGAGTTCACAGCAAGCGATCGAAAACAACTGCTTTCAGCAATACATCCATAGCTTGCAATAAATCGACTTCTCACTTATCAGAATGATGTTTCTATGTCAAGGATCTGTGTTATCTCATATTCCTCGAGCTGGTGTAAACAACGGTCGAATGATCTGACTACCTTCTCGTGTTGCCTTGTTGGTCCTGCGTACCCATGTTGTGAATGTACCTGTAGCTGTTCTCCTTTCAGTTATACTAACAATGGCATGAGCGCGGACGGGCGTGGTTCGATGCCGACTCTCGACGTTCGCTACGGGAGGCAAAGACGCCATCTAGTCCTACGTGCACTCGGGCCTACAAAAATGTGATTGTTTTAACACTTCATATATCCACAGCGGGTTTCTACTACGGGCGGTCTGTCTCTCTCTCTCTCTCTCTCTCTCTCTCTCTCTCTCTCTCTCTCTCTCTCTCTCTCTCTCTCTCTCTCTCTCTCTCTCTCTCTCATAGCTGACTCTTATAGCAGGTTTCACTCTTGCCAGTATTTGTTGTTTAGATGTCTTAGATTGTCTTTCCATAGCTGTCTTGCAACATACTGTTATACACGCTCTTGGCAAAAGTAGACAGCGAGGCAGCACTATGGTTGTTGTTGTTGCTGCTGTTGCTGCTGTTGTTGTTGTTGTTGTTGTTGTTGTTGTTGTTGTTGTTGTTGTTGTTGTTGTTGTTGTTGTTGTTGGCGCTGCTGTTACTGTTGATGTTGCTGCTGCTACTAAACTTCTTTGATCCCAATTGTTACTCCCCAGTAATCAGCCAAGATATTCATATTAAGCTTGCTCGATGTGTCTTTAAGCAGTGAGTACAATACTTGGTGGTTGTGGGGTGGTAAATACAATAAATTAGAATAAGGACAAGTTCGCTAGGGGTATTCAGTATGAATGGGGTCTAAATCCCAAACACGCCCTCTATAGGAAATAATATACTGGCTCGTTAAACCCCCAAGCATTGAACAAGGCAGAAAAGGGTGCAAGTTCAACACTAACATAGAAGAAATGTTTCCCATAGAAGGCTTGGAGATCCGGGAAGTTCTACCACAGACACCCGAGTAACTAATCACTCTACCCATAAGGTGTGTCTATGTGTAAGTGCCCCGCCCCACATTTAATCTCCCACATATATATAAACAATGACAAGTATCCACTGTCATGCACATTCACAGTATTACATACAGAGGGACAACAACCAAAGTTAGACACCACAACTGGATTACATGACAGCGGAAAACAGCCACTGTTAGACAAAAACAGTACAATGACTCACTGTATCACATAACAGTAACCATAACTGGACTATAAACATCAATTTTGGAACAACAGGTTTACAATGAAGTAACTTCAAGGCTTGGTTAAACCAAAACAACAACAACTGTATTGTGAAAACATTTGGTTCCTGGGCAAACCCTGTTGGTTACATTGTGGTGACATATACATGAAAGAAATTATTCATATTTCAGGCAATGCACACAAAGTATACAACCATAACAGAAGTCCCCCAAAATCCCCAAAAAAGGTTCACAACAAATACATGTGTTACACACAAACAAAGTAAATAATCCATACAAAGAAATAGATAAAGAAAATCTATCTAATCTGTCTCTAGAAATATCCTATGGGTCTGTTGATGACTCCTTCATTATCCACTAGAAAAAAAAAGTCTGGCCATAGTCACACTCTCTATAATCCAGGAAACAGCTGCTTTGCATATATCCACCTATTCAGAAAATTGGAGATTGCACACACACACACACACACGGAGCTTCCACTTCCGGATCATATATCCAGAGCGAATAACATGTATGAGCAATCCATATGAATCCAAAGTGAATATACTGTACATCTCCCAAGTCACAGCTGCTAAGGAACTGGCCTAGGAGCATTCCAGGGTGGTATAACAGACAGATATAAGTCTGAAGCGTTCTGGCATGGTGTAACAAACAGGTGTCCAGGTGATTGATTCGATTAGGATCAGGCACAGCAACTTTCAGCATCTTCGGATGAGGAAGGACATCACATTATCCATAGTATTTCCTGACAGAACTATCTTGAATTGGGCATGAATATTCCAGCCCTTTTCTGGGTTAAGATGTAGGCTCTATTTTTCTTCAGCTTAATTCACGACTTGATTGACCGGGAGTTGGTATGGTGCTTGATTGTCCATGTCTGGGATATGATGGATGAGAAGATTCAAAGGAAGCTGGGAGTCCACAAAAGCAGTTGGTAAATCCATACTGTTCCCTGAGGGTGAACTCCAGACTATCCATGAGCCTCTGGTATATGATAGTTGAACGTGGAATCAGGCGGTGACTTTTAGAAGAGGGTATACTCTGTATCCATCTAGGCCAGGCATGCCTCATGTCTTTGCAGACATTGAAAAGATTAACACCGTCTGTAAGTTCCCAGAGGTAGGGAATCCCCTTCAGCAAAGTCAGTCACAGTCCATTAATTATCCAGGCATTGACATTCAGGTTCAGGGTGTGTGGCAGTAACCAGCACTCTCTGTAGAATATTAGGGGTAGGCTGATAACCCAGTTTCCTGCCTCTAAATCCAAACAAGTTGACCATAACTTCAGTTCCAATACTCTAGCCGGCATCTCTAGCTCCTATGTAGAGTGAAGAAAAAACAGGGTCGATATACATTAGTCATACAACCCAAACTTCTGATAACAATGTATCATAATAAAACATACATTCTGATAGCAGTGTATCATAATAAAAATAAAGGAAACAAAAAGGGGAGTAGAAAGAAAGGTGTAGCTAGTTCTCTAGCACTTGACGCCTACTGTAGAGTTCTGCCTCACTCCAAAAGTGAGTAAGGTATCTACTCAATAGGTACATCTCTTCTGGACTGATACTGGAGCTTCCTGGGGGATTATTCACATCCTAACCGCCCAACCGTCCTGATAGTACCGCTGTCACAACATGGACGAAATCCCTGAGACAATGGCCTCATGTAAACAATTTATAAATCTCTTTTCCATAGTTACAAACAGCATTCCGTAAGTACCACTGACAAACGGCAGAAGGTTAGCTACCAGATAAGTCATCTCCTCTTGCATCATCCTCACCATCATCATCATCATCATCATCATCATCATCATCATCATCATCATCATCATCATCATCATCATCATCATCATCACCATCATGTGTTTGTCCCCACTGGGGTCAAATTAAAATATCTACTCCAGCAGTAACATCATGAATAGAATATCCATATATATGATGATTAACAGAAAAACTTGTTAGTCTTTTACTAAACATGGTATGCACTCTCTAGTGAGTATTACCCAACATCTCAACCAAAACACACAAGCATGGTGTTATTTCCCACTTGAGATTATATATATCATAAAAAATGACAATCCCATAACATCATTTATGAAAAAGACTACAAGACAATCACACCTCTGTGTATTTACAACAATGTAAACAAAAGATTAACTACTAAGTGCATGAAAAAGTCAAGCGAGAATCTCTCTCTCTCTCTCTCAAACATACTATTCATGTTGTACACAGATAGGAATATTTCTCCCTCATAAGGGCAGAAATACAAAATATGCACTCAAGAAAAAAACACTTTATAACACAGAGACATGTGAAAAATTAAGCATTTAGGAATAAAATAAGTTTCCAAAAGCATATCAGAAAGGTGACTCATAGCAAGATTACATTGTACGCTTTATGAAAGCTGACTGGACACGTGGCAATGTACAGTCTGCCCAACTCAAACCAACTTTTCAATGAAAGCGATTCTTATATTTTTCACACACACAACTTCAATCATGATATTAGTTGCATCAAAGCATTTATCCTAATACATAACATGATATGTTTTATATAATATAATGCTCACCTAAAACGCAGAGAATAAGTGGGCTATTAATTAATCCATTAACAATGGGTCACCCGCTAACTTGAAGAAAACATGGCGATTGACGAGACCGGCTTTGTCTAGCCTTTGTCTCGCCTTTGTTTCCGGGGCTCGGCCAATCACTGGCCTTAATTCAAACCACAGTTAGTTTTGTTAATTAACTTTTAATAGCGCGTATAGCCGTCTGCTGGAAAAGACTGAGGGATGATACATACATGTCACAGTGGTTGGTTATCTGCCTTTATCTAGAGGAATTCGGATGATTCTCATGCAGTCTTGCAATATACACAGTTTGTAATCCTGGGCAAGTTTCCTCACAATGGAGACCTTGAGTTCGCTAACCTGATTATGTATGTACTCAGGATGCCCTCGTGGCTCATTATGATGCCCTGACACCAACACAAAAGAGCCTCTGTATTCTGAAACGTTGGGACAAATAGCGTTAGCAACATGTCGAAGAAAGGAGAAAGAAGGAATGAGGCGCAGAAAGGAGGGAAAAGAAAAGAAAAAAAGGAGGAAGACAAAACGAGAAGGAAGAAAAGGAGGTAGAGGAAGGAAGGAGAAGAATGAGGTAGGAAGATGGAAAGAGAAGGGGGAATAAATAATCAGAAGGTATATTGAAAGAGAAGACAGAAATAAGGAGGAAGACATATGGAAAGAAGTCATAAGGAATATCGACGACAAGGAAGATGGAAGGAGAATAAGGAAGAAGATTTGAGAAGGAGGGAGGCGAAACGATAAAAGGGAAGGAGGTAGAAGAAAGATAGGTAACGGCGAAGAAAGAAGGGGGTAGGGGAATGAGTAGGAAGAAGGATACAGAAGAAGGAATGAGAGGAAGAAAAGATAATGCGGGTGAAGAAGGCCGATTGATGGAGAAGAAAGAAGGCCGAAGAAAGTAGAAGGCAAAAGGAAGGATAATGGGGAAGCAGGAAGAAGAAGGATAAAGTAAGAAGAAAACGTAGGTAGATGAAACACGTAGAAGCCATGAGCAGGTAAGGATGAGCATGATGAGGGAATGGGGATGCAGAAAGAAGGAGAAAGCAGGTAGAAGGGAGCAAGCAGAGGGAATAAGTAGTAGCAAGAAGGACGGAGAAGGAGAAAGAAGGAAAAAGAAAGAAGAGGAGGGAATCTCAGAGCTTAAAGGAGAAAGTAGAAGCAAGACGGAAGGAGGACGAGGTAGGAAGGAAGAAAAGGGAAGGAAAGACGGGGGCAAAGAGAAGAGGTAGAAAACGATGATGTGCTGCGTAACCGTGTGACTTTTGTTACTAACAAGTTTTACTAATTCCTGTATAAATGAATATAGAAGAATTGACCAGCATTCATGAAAGTAGAGGAATGAAATAACGATTAGAAGCCACACTTGAAATCTATCAACACATGCTATTTCAGTGACCTCAAGAGTTCAACAACGGATAATTCTTGGAGAGTTTGCCCAGTTTTTGCAGCAAGACTGTATTGTCAGCATAACTAAGTTTATTACTGGATTTTTCTCGGAGGTTTGTGCATGGCTGTATAATTATTATACCTTTCCCATATGTAGGTTAAACAAACAAGGGGACAAAACACATCCTTGGCTTACTGCCCTCTACGTATCTATGTATGTATAATCTACATAATTATATGGCGCCGACACATTGATTTTCAAGGTGGAAACAAAAAAGAATTAATATCGTTGAACAGTTGGTGTAGGGTCGCGTTAGTTAGTTAGTTAGTTAGTTAGTTAGTTAGTTAGTTAGTTAGTTAGCTAGCTAGCTAGTTTAGTTTAGTTTAGTTAGTTAGTTAGTTAACCACGGTTCCAACTTCACGGCAAAGGGTTTCCCCCATAGTGCTCTGTTCCTGTGTCAGTGAATAGCACACAAAATGTTTATAGCGAACTGCGCTTTTAATGTCCTGAGCACAGTCGATCGCGGGATCAGCTTCTGAGCTCGTCGCCTGCGACAGTGAGGCAAGATTGACCACCTACTTCACCGTGTATTCAGGCTTACAAAATATGACGGCGCTATCACATGACAGACCCTAGCTGGAATCTGCTTGGGGACAAATTAAAAGTGAATGAAACTATTGATGACTAGAAATATGAAGCGAATCATGAGGAAAAGAAATTATGAAAATTGGGCCTGTCGCACTCTATCCCCCATTGAGAAATTAGGTCCTCAACCAACTCACCACGAGCCGTCCTATCCTTAGCTAACCCATGCCGCTCCGTCCATGTCCGCCCCCAAATTATTCATGTCTGTGTCTACTTCTCTTCTCCGTCTATTTTATGTGTTCCTCAATTTATATTTCCCTGTGCAATCCAGATAAAGACATTTCTAATTATCCATTTCTCCGGTTTTCTCAATGCTTGTCCTATTCAGCTCCGCGTCTTTTCTTTACCTCTTTGTTCAATCAATCAATCAATCAATCAATCAATCAATCAGGTGAGGTCTCCGCAATGAATGTTGGATGCAATGGATCTACAACACTGTCTGTCTCTCGCCTTGACTGTACATTCTGTCATGCTGATGTTCGTCCATCTCTTGGTGTTATCCTCCTACTTGTATCGTTGTCTACCTCATGCTCGCTTGCCCTCAACCTTGCATTCCAGTATGGTTTTTATAAGAGTATCATCATGTCTTTTAACGTGGCCAAAATATTTCACTTGTCTCCTCTTTATTTCTGTCATCAACTCTCATATCTAAGATTGTTTATGATTCTTCCATTGATGTTGAGTCCAGGCATTTCAACTTGTTTAAAAATTCTTTCAGTGTATATGTTGAAGAGGCTTGGGGACAGTACATATCCCTGCCGTACTCCTCTTTTTATCTCTATAGACACCACTTGTTCCCAGTGCAAGTTACTAATAAGTTTGATGTCCTTTCCGTCTACTCCTATATCTTGAAGGTATGTAATTAGTCGTTCATGTTTTACTCTATCAAAAGCTTTCCTGTAGTCTATAAAACAAACATATATACTTTTTTGAACTTCTATATATTTTTCAATTGACATCCTCAAACAGATAATTGCTTCTCTGGTGCCGCTGTTTTTGCGGAACCCAAATTGTTCTTCAGCTACTTCCTCATCTATTTTATGTTGAATTCTTTCTTGTATGACCTTGAGTAGTATCTTAGTTATGTGGCTCATTAAGCTAATAGTTCTGTAATCCTCACACTCAACAGCTCTTGGCTTCTTCGGTGGTGTTATGAAAATGGATTATTTCAAATCCTTGGGGATGTACCCAGTATTATATATATCATTACATAATTCTGTGATAGTTTCAATGCCAAAGATGGATAAGGATTTCATCATCTCTGTTATTATCTTGTCAGGATCTGCAGCCTTTCTTTCTTTCATCTTTTTAATAGCCTTTTCTACTTCAGCCGTTAGTATTTTTGGTCCATCTTGAGTATTATATAATGTTGATCTATTGACCCTGTTGTCCCAGAATAAATCTTCTGTGTACTCTGTCCATCTTTTTATTATGTCAGTGTTATTAATTATACTTTCTCAATTTTTTCCTCTGATACAACTGTTTCCTGTCATATTATTTTTCTTCTTTGTAAATCTGTTTATATGTTCATGTAATTCTTTCGAGTTGTTTTTATTTCCAGATCCTCTATTTCTTTGCAATGGTCTGTAGCCACTCCTCTTTGGCAACTCTGCACATGTGACGTATTTCTCTATCTATTACTATATACTCCGGAGTGTTCTTTGCTTTCTTTCTTTGAGACATTTTACTCAAGATTTCATCGGTTATCCATAATTGTTTTTCTTATTTATCTTCACTGGCAAGGTGGTATTTGCAATCTGAATACTGGTTTTTACACTGTCCCATTTTGTATTAATTTTATCCTCGGGATTTTCACGTCTATATTGTTCCATACTTTCAATGATTAGCCCATTCATATCTATTTTTGACTTCAACTAGGTATAGTTGACTTATTTCTGGTTATTTCTATGCCTATATATCTACTTGAGGCGTCTTAGATTTCCTTATTCCTGTGTTTTTAAGTTTCATTTGTAATGTTAAAACTTTGGATTATGGTCAGCGTTTATATCAGTACCGGGGTATGTTTTAGCATTTTAAACATTGTTTTTAAATCTATTTCTAATCATAATGTAGTCAATCTGGTTTCTTGTTCTATCTCCAGGGCTTTTCCATGTATACAGTTTCCTAGGGTTATGTTGGAAAAATGTGTTGCAAACAATAAGATTTTTTTCTTCACAGAACTGTATCAGCCGGTCTCCTCTGTCGTTTCTGTTTTCCATACCATATTGCCCTACTATCTGCGTATATTTATTTTTTCCAACGATCGCGTTCATGTCTCCCATGACATTTAGGACCTCTGATGATTTTACAACTTTCAGTGTTTGTTGTAGGTCTTCATAGTATTCCTCTAGCTGTCCATCACTATAATCAGTTGTTGGAGCATATGTCTGAAGAATTACAATGTTCAACGGTCTTGCCTTAATTTTGAGAAGTATCATCCTATCTTTATGAGTCCAGAATCCACTAATATTTTTCTCTAAATCTCGATTTACTAAAATTCCTACTCCTCTCTCGTGATGATCTCCTCCTGAATTAATGAATACGTAATCTTCACTCCTTATATAACTTTATCTGTCCATCTTGTTTCAGATACGCCCAAGATATCTAAATTCATGTTTTTATGCCTCTCCAATAATGTTATCAAACTTCCCTGCTTGATATAAGGTGCGTACGTTCCACGTACTAATGCTCAGACTTCTCCTTCTACTTTTCAGGTAGGTATTGTCAGAATGCACCCTTTTAAAAGAATTTGGGATGCATTCGTCATTATGCCCTTCCTTATTCCCTATAGGAGTTGTCTCTTCCCTGTGAATATTTACAACAGACTCATCTCCAGGGGGCCAAGAATTACCCGTATCGCTTTTTTCTTGTTGTTGAATTACCATTGCTGTCTTTGGGATATTACATGTTCAACGGCGTGGCTACCACCGTACACAAGCAGTATTCGTGGAGCCATACATGAGCTAGGAAAGAGATGGGAACCAAATAGGATATCCTGGTCTATCCCTTGGGATATGGCTGCCACTAACCGTGGGTACTATCCCACTCTCTTTACCCTACACCACTTGGTTCACTGATATTTGTCTAATTCTCCCCATAAGCTCCACATTGGTGATTCCCTCACTATGTTATTCCTTCTATTTTACGCAGGCACCAAGTTGTGAATGTTTGTAGTTTATTTGTCATCGTTTTCGTTGTCCCCCATGTTTCTGATCCATATAGTAGTACTGATTTAATGTTACAACTGAATTGTTTAAGTCTGGTGCTGAGTTTAATTTATGCTGGCTTCTACACATTTCTTAGTACTATACAGACTGTTAGTGGTTTATGGGAATGCCAGGCTTAATGAGCTTGCGCTTAAAACTTCCGGTGCGCTGATGCCGAGGTAAGGAGTTCAACCTCTAAACCAGCCATTTAGACTTCAGTGGCAACTTCTCGCTCGGAAAGCTTCGGCAAACTACTCAAAGTAATATTGCCTAGAAAATGTATCTGGAGTTGGGGTTGATCGCAACGTCCTGCAAAGGACATCCAACAGGGTCTAATTATTATTAAAACTATTGATGTAAGATATATGAAGCGACTCTATGGCAAGACGCCATGACAAATAATGAAATGCTTAACACGTTAAAATGCCTGGGGATTCATAGCAAAAGCCAATGGGCGATGTGTAATCAAGGATAGCTTGGCATGTGACACCACAACCTCAAGTCTGAGAATGGAGGTGGAGGCGGTTACTGCAGCTTTCTGCTGGTTGGAGTACAGACTGTGTACGCATGTTGGGACTGTAACTGATTCACAAAGCATGCTGACAATGGTGAAGACTGGCATTCTTCGCGCTGAACGGTATGCATTAATTCATGTGTTGCGGCTTGTGAGCTTTAGCTGAATCTTGTATTCACACTCTGGTGTGGTGGGAAATGAACAGCCGAACAAATTGGCTGGCGCTGTATCATTCAGGGGTGATTTGATGCATGATAATGCAGATGTGGGGAAGGTCATCTGGAAGCGCGTGAATAATTCAGAAGAACAGATAGAATATCATGGTCTAGAGAGAATCCGACAGCAGTGGGCGGTGACTCAGAGGTATAGCAGGAAAATCAAATCGCAACTTGCACCATTAGTTGTGGAACTCTACACTGACTGTTGAAGATTATGACTGAGCGCTTATGGGAATGTTCCGAGTGCAAAGTTGTGGTTCTAGATTCAAATCAACGAAATAAGTATCGATTAGTCTCAACAACACTTGTAAATTTGTTTATGTACTAGTATTAACAAATCCAGTGCCAAAATAAAGGTAGGATTGAGCAAAACAAAACTGGATGGCTGAATATGGGAAGTAGGGGTGTGTCACAGTTATGACTTAAACGTTGTTAGTATGTTGGCCGATGTGTTGTATTATATATCAAATTTAAAAGAAAGGGGGTGGGGTGCGCTTAGGGAAGACCACTGTATATACGCCCACGGAAATAGCTTAAGACGATTAATAATCCCGCGGCATTTATCCAACAACAGTAGAATTACAAAACGACATCATAGTCAGCACGTAAGAGGCGCATACAAGAACATCATGCTATGATGCATCAGTTACAGAAGAATTACAAAACGACATCATAGTCAGCACTTAAACAGGCGCACACATGAACCTCATGCTATGATGAAAGCAACGGCATTATTATAGTGGTTAGTCCGCTTGCCTGCGGAGAAAGTGGTCCGGATTTAATACCTAGCCGAGGCAGAAATATACATTCCGATCAATAGGGATACGGTGACCCGACCCCGTAATAAATAGGCAACAGACGGTTTCCAGAACTGCACGTGGGTTGTCTGTGAAGGCGGGGCGACGAGGAAGGGTGGTGGCCACTTATGTCGTAAAGCGTAGTCTAGAATTTGTCAAGGCCTACTACTAGTGCTCCACATCCGAACGGCAGAAGAAGGGTGGGGAGGGAGAGGAAGAGGGCGATGCGGACCAGGCAACTGAAGAAGAAGAAGAAGAAGAAGAAGAAGAAGAAGAAGAAGAAGAAGAAGAAGAAGAAGAAGAAGAAGAAGAAGAAGAAGAAGAAGAAGAAGAGGAGGAGGAGGAGGAGGAGGGAGCAGAAGAAGGGGTGGGGAAGAGGAGGCGGAGAAGGAGGAGGAGGATTAAGAAGAAGAAGAAGAAGAAGAAGAAGAAGAAGAAGAAGAAGAAGAAGAAGAAGAAGAAGAAGAAGAAGAAGAAGAAGAAGAAGTGTTGGGAAGGAAAAAGTGGAGAGGTGAATGGAGTCAAAGAACTCAAGTGTAGTCCATACACGGGCTACTACGTGTTGTGCACTGGACTGAATTTTGCGTCTGGATTAGCTTCTCCTATTACCAGTGTCCATCATCATCAGGCAAACTCACCTCAACTTCTGAGGTACTTGTAATTTACGTCCCCAAGTCAAGGACGGTATGTCAACATTTTTAGTCCAACTGACCGGTGTAGGGATTGAACCCGCTACCTCGGCATCCGCACACTATCCATTCGGTCACGCTGACCTTCCCTTAGAGGTGAGAAGTGATCGGTCATTACTAATTCTAGGTCGGAGGTATATTGAGCTGAGGTTGTGTGCTCCTTTACTCGCAGCTGTTCTTCTATGATAATTGTGGCAATTATTCGGCACCAGTTCTACTAGGCTGGGTCGATCACAGAGCGCATTGGTCGGAAATAAGAACCTTGTTATTGTTGGGGATTGAATCTCTGTCTGTCTGTCTGTCTGTCTGTCTGTCTGTCTGTCTGTCTGTCTGTCTGTCTGTCTGTCTGTCTCGCGCTCTCTCACTCTCTCTCTCGCTCTCTCACTCTCTCTCTCTCCCTCGCTCTCTCACTCTCTCTCCCCCTCGCTCTCTCTCTTTCTTTCTTTCTCTCGCTCTCTCTCACTCCCTCTCTCGCGCGCTCTCTCGCACGCTCTCTCGCACGCTCTCTCTCTCTATCGCTCTCTCTCTCTCTCTCTCTCTCTCTCTCTCTCTCTCTCTCTCTCTCTCTCTCTCTCTCTCTCTCTCTGCAATCAAACCACTATGGCCCACGACTCTGAAAGATGAACATAACGGGTTTAATGGGAAGATAACATTATATACGGTCAAAACATGGATAACGGAATAATATAAAAACATGGACGATAGGGTTATCATCAATACATGGACAACAAAGATAGCCTCAAAACTTGGACAACGAAGATAACCTCAGAACTTGGACAACGATGATATCACCAAAACTTGGACAACGATGATATCACCAAAGCATGGAGAACGGTGATATTACCAAAACATGGACAGCAAGGATAACATCACTGCTTGGACAACAGTGATATTATCAAAACAAGGACAACAAGGATAACTTCACAACAAATGGAAAAATTCGGGATGTTTAAACTTCAGTGTTACAGAAAAGTTCTGAAATATCGTGGACCAAAACGAAGAAACTTCACAGTAATCCATAGAAATATAAAGATGGAAGAGACTCGTCCATAATTAGCATCACGTCTCCGAAGCTGACATTCGCTGGCCATTTTCAAAGTGGTCATGGTTTGGAAAGATAAGATGAGTGATGGGAGATATGGTTTAGAAAGATAAGATGAGTGATGGGAGACATGGTTTAGAAAGATAAGATGAGTGATGGGAGACATGGTTTGGAGAGATAAGATGAGTGATGGGAGACATGGTTTAGAAAGATAAGATGAGTGATGGGAGACATGGTTTGGAGAGATAAGATGAGTGATGGGAGACATGGTTTAGAAAGATAAGATGAGTGATGGGAGACATGGTTTGGAGAGATAAGATGAGTGATGGGAGACATGGTTTGGAGAGATAAGATGAGTGATGGGAGACATGGTTTAGAAAGATAAGATGAGTGATGGGAGACATGGTTTGGAGAGATAAGATGAGAGATGGGAGACATGGTTTGGAGAGATAAGATGAGTGATGGGAGACATGGTTTGGAAAGATAAGATGAGTGATGGGAGACATGGTTTGGAAAGATAAGATGAGAGATGGGAGACATGGTTTGGAGAGATAAGATGAGAGATGGGAGGCATGGTTTGGAAAGATAAGATGAGTGATGGGAGACATGGTTTGGAGAGATAAGATGAGTGATGGGAGACATGGTTTAGAAAGATAAGATGAGTGATGGGAGACATGGTTTGGAGAGATAAGATGAGTGATGGGAGACATGGTTTGGAGAGATAAGATGAGTGATGGGAGACATGGTTTAGAAAGATAAGATGAGTGATGGGAGACATGGTTTGGAGAGATAAGATGAGTGATGGGAGACATGGTTTGGAGAGATAAGATGAGTGATGGGAGACATGGTTTAGAAAGATAAGATGAGTGATGGGAGACATGGTTTGGAAAGATAAGATGAGAGATGGGAGACATGGTTTGGAGAGATAAGATGAGAGATGGGAGACATGGTTTGGAAAGATAAGATGAGTGATGGGAGACATGGTTTGGAGAGATAAGATGAGTGATGGGAGACATGGTTTGGAGAGATAAGATGAGAGATGGGAGACATGGTTTGGAAAGATAAGATGAGTGATGGGAGACATGGTTTGGAGAGATAAGATGAGTGATGGGAGACATGGTTTGGAGAGATAAGATGAGTGATGGGAGACATGGTTTGGAAAGATAAGATGAGTGATGGGAGACATGGTTTGGAAAGATAAGATGAGAGATGGGAGACATGGTTTGGAGAGATAAGATGAGTGATGGGAGACATGGTTTAGAAAGATAAGATGAGTGATGGGAGACATGGTTTGGAAAGATAAGATGAGAGATGGGAGACATGGTTTGGAGAGATAAGATGAGAAATGGGAGACATGGTTTGGAAAGATAAGATGAGTGATGGGAGACATGGTTTGGAAAGATAAGATGAGAGATGGGAGACATGGTTTGGAGAGATAAGATGAGAGATGGGAGACATGGTTTAGAGAGATAAGATGAGTGATGGGAGACATGGTTTGGAAAGATAAGATGAGAGATGGGAGACATGGTTTGGAGAGATAAGATGAGAGATGGGAGACATGGTTTGAAAAGATAAGATGAGTGATGGGAGACATGGTTTAGAAAGATAAGATGAGTGATGGGAGACATGGTTTGGAGAGATAAGATGAGAGATGGGAGACATGGTTTGGAGAGATAAGATGAGTGATGGGAGACATGGTTTAGAAAGATAAGATGAGTGATGGGAGACATGGTTTAGAAAGATAAGATGAGTGATGGGAGACATGGTTTGGAAAGATAAGATGAGAGATGGGAGACATGGTTTGGAGAGATAAGATGAGAGATGGGAGACATGGTTTGGAAAGATAAGATGAGTGATGGGAGACATGGTTTGGAGAGATAAGATGAGAGATGGGAGACATGGTTTGGAAAGATAAGATGAGAGATGGGAGACATGGTTTGGAGAGATAAGATGAGAGATGGGAGACATGGTTTGGAAAGATAAGATGAGTGATGGGAGACATGGTTTGGAGAGATAAGATGAGAGATGGGAGACATGGTTTGGAGAGATAAGATGAGAGATGGGAGACATGGTTTGGAAAGATAAGATGAGAGATGGGAGACATGGTTTGGAGAGATAAGATGAGAGATGGGAGACATGGTTTGGAAAGATGAGATGAGTGATGGGAGACATGGTTTAGAAAGATAAGATGAGTGATGGGAGACATGGGTTGGAAAGATAAGATGAGAGATGGGAGACATGGTTTGGAGAGATAAGATGAGAGATGGGAGACATGGTTTGGAAAGATAAGATGAGTGATGGGAGACATGGTTTAGAAAGATAAGATGAGTGATGGGAGACATGGTTTGGAAAGATAAGATGAGAGATGGGAGACATGGTTTGGAGAGATAAGATGAGAGATGTGAGACATGGTTTGGAAAGATAAGATGAGTGATGGGAGACATGGTTTAGAAAGATAAGATGAGAGATTTGAGACATGGTTTGGAGAGATATGATGAGAGATGGGAGACATGGTTTGGAGAGATATGATGAGAGATGGGAGACATGGTTTGGAAAGATAAGATGAGTGATGGGAGACATGGTTTAGAAAGATAAGATGAGAGATGGGAGACATGGTTTGGAGAGATAAGATGAGAGATGGGAGACATGGTTTGGAAAGATAAGATGAGAGATGGGTGACATGGTTTGGAGAGATAAGATGAGTGATGGGAGACATGGTTTAGAAAGATAAGATGAGTGATGGGAGACATGGTTCGGAGAGATTCGATGAGTGATGGGAGACATGGTTTAGAAAGATAAGATGAGTGATGGGAGACATGGTTTGGAAAGATAAGATGAGAGATGGGAGACATGGTTGGAGAGATACGATGAGAGTTGGGAGACATGGTTTGGAAAGATAAGATGAGTGATGGGAGACATGGTTTGGAAAAATAAGATGAGAGATGGGAGACATGGTTTGTAGAGATAAGATGAGAGATGGGAGACATGGTTTGGAGAGATAAGATGAGTGATGGGAGATATGGTTTAGAAAGATAAGATGAGTGATGGGAGACATGGTTTGGAAAGATAAGATAAGAGATGGGAGACATGGTTTGGAGAGATAAGATGAGAGATGGGAGACATGGTTTGAAAAGATAAGATGAGTGATGGGAGACATAGTTTCGAAAGATAAGATGAGAGATGGGAGACATGGTTTGGAGAGATAAGATGAGAGATGGGAGACATGGTTCAGAAAGATGAGATGAGTGATGGGAGACATGGTCCCTGGAAGAAGATGCACAGGTATACCAGCACGGAAATGGACACAAGCCATTGAAGACACCAATGGCGTAAAAATACAAGAGGAAATGTCAGGAGAACAGGCCAAGGATCGAGAATCTCCTGGACGGGCCGTGATGGGAGCGACGTTCTGCGAAAAACCTTCTACATGATGATGATAAAAAGATGGACAGTAGGCCGAATGGATGAGAAAGCGAGTTCTTTAACATTCGGTGTGCTGCTGTCGAGATAGGGGATCATCCCCTACACCGGACAATTGGACTAAAATGTTGACCTATTGTCCTTGACTTGGAAACGTTAATTTCAAGTACCTGTGAAGTTTCGACTGATGGCGAGGGACAATGTAAATAGGTAAAGCTAATCTACTCGCAAATTTCGATCCAGCACTACTAGAAGCAGTGTGTATGGACTAGGCTTGAGTTCAAAGCCGGCCAGCGTTAAAACACAAGATGGAATAAAAACACAGCAAAAGTAAAGAATCAAACAAATGGAGTCCCGGTCGTTCGGAAAGAAGTGGCAAACTACTTAGCTTAAACATGCCAAGAAATCACAAACTGCCGAAAAATTGCTGGTGTTGACTACTACGTCATGTAAAGGATATGCAGCTAACTGATTCTATCGTCCTCTCTTCCCAATGGTTGTCAACACCGGGTTGGAGCTGGTTGACAACGAATTCGCCAAAACGTGTGTGTCTGTGTGTGTGTGAGAGTGGGGGAGGGGGAGGGGGATTACCTACCAACCCTAGCCGAGTCAGTCCGTATGTGGTGTGCTGAATTTCAGTCTTGTTACGGCTGGTATGCTTCTCCAGATGTGCAGTTTCAGTACCACTCTTGCACGACCAGCTAGTTTCTGAGCGTGGAAAGGGGGAAAGAAAGCTTTTTGGCAATTCAATGTGAAGATGGTACCGAATCGAGGATGTTTCCACCCCCCCCCCCCCCACACACACACATACACGCACACACACACACACACACACACACACACACACACACACACACACACACCACCTTCACTCCGAGAGAAACCATTTCCCATTTCCATGATGCAGACGACCTGCACGCCAACGCATGTGACTTACAAAGGATTTACAGCCGGCTACACTACCGACCTGACTAGGAACCACAGTCTACTCTAGTAGAGGAAAGCTGCTGAAAACGGAGGCAAACCAGCCAGGAGTCGCACCTCAGAAATTATGGTGTGACGCAATCACGCCATTCATTCATTCAGTAGCATGTCCTGTGCAGAACCTCGCTCGCATAACAACCTTCCGGAAAACCTCTTAAACATAAGCAAGATGTCCCGCGTCCGATACACCCATCTGGAGATCATCCGCCACATCCTGCACCCATCTTCTCTTTGGTCTTCCTCTTCCTCTCTTCCCAGGCATATACCCTTCCATTATTGCTCTCTCCAAACTCTCATGACGTTTCAAGTGACCAAAATATTTCAATTTGCTTTGTTTTATCGTCTTTATTAGGCAACCTTCTTCAATATTTAGCTCTTTAAGTATGGATGCATTTGTTCTTTTCTTTACCCAAGATATTCTTATAACTCTTCTATAACATTTATATTCAAATGCATTTGTGCGCTGTTCAGCTTGTGTAGTAAGTGTTCAGGTCTCACAGGCGTATGTTGCTATGGGAAAGATGCAAGCTCTTAAAAATCTTATTTTTGTAGTTCTGTCTGTCCCACTCCATAATTTATTCAGTTGTTTTAGTCTTTGAAGAGCAATTGATAGTCGTCGTTTATTTATTTTTTTTTTCATTGTGTCAATATTGTTGGTAATCAATGACCTAACATATTCAAAATTGTCCACCACCTCCAATTTTTCCTCATTACCATATATTTCTTTCTCCATAGTGGTTTTATCTGTTTGCATTATCTTTGTTTTTGCTAAATTAAGATATAAGTTGTGATTTTCGCTATTCAATTGGGTTGAGGCTATTAGGTTTTCTATACCATTCTGTGTTGAGGATAGCAATACTGTATCATCAGCATACCGAATCTCTGGTATGTCATGACCACCGATACTTAGGGTATCATATAGCTTCCTGTTTATATCATCTCTTACATTTCTCATTATATTTTCGGCGTACAGGTTAAACAAATAGGGGGACAGCACACATTCCTGACGGACTCCTTGCTTGATGACAAACCAATCTGATGTCTCGCCATCTATTCTAACCGCTGCTTGTTGGTCTAGATAGAGCAATCGCGCAATGTTACAGTTAAATTCCTACAAGAGACAATATAAGAGACACTGCAGTTACAGACAAATTTTAAGCGAACGAAAGAAGAAGAGCCGACCTCATCCACCTTACTTTCATGCTCTTACTGTCCACAGAACAGATACAGTAACCGCTCACCTCCGTGTCTTGTGCACACGAGACATGAAGTCAGCCGACAGACATGCCCTGGCGTCAGTTGGGTAAAAATAGCAATTCCTGGCAGTCGCGTCCCTGGGAGAAAGGGGACGGAAATAGCCGAGCTAGCGATCGGTAATTACCGGACAAAATGGCTTCTAGTCACGTGATGTAGATAAAGATAGATTGGATAAACTTGTCCCGGCTAGCGGGCCAGAAATATCAGCGCTCCGTTTGGGATAAGTTGCTAAATATGCATTTCACATCTTTAAATGTAGAGAAAACATTCAGTAAGTCGTATAGAAGTTATAATACAGTCATGGTATTTCATTATCATCATTAGGAAGTCAGTATGGCCAAAGGGATCAGAGCGCGTGTTCTTAAACATCCGGTAATCTGATGCTAGGTAGTGGGTTCAACCCCTACACCTGTCCAGTTGGACTAGTAAGTTGGAATAAAATATTAACTTCTAGTCCTTGACTTTAGAACGCAAATTACAGTACCTCAGAAGTCGGGGTGGGTTCGCCAGGTGGTGAGGGACGCTGGTAATAGTTAAAGCTAATCCACACGCAAAAATCAGTCCAGTGCACTAGAACTCGTGTATGGACTACGTTTGAGTTCAAAGCGAGTGAACAAAGAAAAATCATCATCATTATGTGCCATCTCGAAATTAGTGGACGGTCGTGGCTCGCCATCTCACGCTATCACCAATCTTGATTCGGGTATGCCTTCTTGCCCAAATTCTAGCACAAGGCCAAACGTGATGTTTCCATCGTTAATGTTCTAAGGTTACAGAAAACTCAACGTAAAATTGCTTTATAGTGCGTTTACAAATGTGTTCCCTCGTATGAAAATCCATAACCCAGTAACCAACTGAGGGGAAATGATGAGATTTAGCATATAACCTTATCATTATGTACACCCAACAAATAAATGTTTGTTCTGGAGATTGTACAGCAGATCGCAATGTTTGTTTATATGCGTTATATAATTTACGTGTCACGGCAAGGCCTTTGTATACGTGTTTATGATAGTTTGGAGTTTGCAGCTATAGTTTTCTATGGGATGCGGTAGCCAGTCTCGTGTCAACTTTCCTCGGTCGCCTCCTACTACATGCATGGTAAGTTGTGATGTGGCTGTTCTGTGATTGGCTGATGAGTCCCTTTAACACACAGGCGCTGGTACATAGGCATGGTAGGTTGCAGTGTTGCTGTTCTGTGATTGGCTGATGAGTCCCTGTAACACACAGACGCTTGTACACAGGCGATGCTACAGTCATTCCCAAGCCAGTCTCCGTGGCGAAGTAGTTACGCCGTCCGCCTCGCGCTCCGAAGATTCTGGGTTCAATTCCGCGCTACGACATTCGGTTGACGAGTGCAGTTTTCTCGAAGACCTCTGAGGGGTCGTGGCTGGAGCTTGACGCTTTCGGCAGGCCGCCCTGCGGAAAGTGACCGAGCCATATGGGATAAAACCCGGTGCAATGAAGTCGAACCTCTTGCCTGTTACAACCCTCTTTAGTCACTCCATATTGCCAACCCACCATACCATCCGCCCCCTGATTCGCGGAATCAAAACTAGTGCCGCTCAACAAGCCGGGCCCAATCGTTAACAACCGGAGTCAGTCTGATATGTAACATGCTCTGCGCGGTGTTAGTCACGATCCTTAGTCCTGCTTTGTCGAGGCTATCGAACGGGGACGCCAAGGTCACTTGTGCTGCCATGTTTAGCCTGTTGTTACCTAGGTTATTTTTAATAAAGTTATCTAGATACTGGAAAAGGGGAGAGAGATAGGAGCTGTTAAAGTATAGTGCAATGTCATATGGTTAAAAAAAGAAACAGCACCAGTATGATTATGAGATTGATATTTATGTGTGATTTACAGCCGCCGAGGCAAATAATTGTTTCGTTATATCTGATAAACAAAATTTACTTGTTATCGTGTTATCGTTATGTTATTTTTAGCTGCCGAGAGATTTCCTTATTTTCAATTGACTATTATATCGAGTAGCTTTATCGCTAACAAGGAAGCTAGTTTTGTCGTTGCTGCTTCCAATAGTTAATGGCGTTCGTCGTTATTCAAGTCCACAGCCTCCTTTCTTGCGCAATGCGAATCATTTTCGATATAGCGGTGGCTCCAAGGCACGATAGCAAGCTCTCTAGCATTTTCTTTCTAGGTCTTCCTCTCTTACTTTCTTCCTCCAGTTTCCCTGTTGTCGCAACGTATTGGGGTTGTCCCTTCTCTTAACTTGCCGGCTCCGTGGCGAAGGGCTACAGACGCAGTTCGTAAACCCGCATACCGAGTTCGAAACACAGCTGCAGGCGATTTGGTAGCAGACCGTCTGGAGTTGTTTTTTTTTAATGAAAATTATATGGGTGCTGGTTGACCAGAAAGCAATTGCAAAATACTTAACGTAACCTTGCCAAGAGACCACAAACAGCAAATATGCTCAGAATGATTGCGACGTTCTGAAAAGGATATACAACTAACTTTTAACTTCTCTTGACTTGCCCAACGACTTTCTTCTCGTTGGGAGTTGGTTATTTTCAAGATGACGTCTTCCCTCTGTCTATCTGTCCATTGTGATTCCATTATTATATAATGCAATGAGGGAATCAACAAAACCGAGAAGTGGAATCTATAATCTTTACTAGAGCACTATCACTCTACATATATATACTCATCTGTTTCCGTGTTGTTTTCTTGACATTTGCTTAGTTCAACAATTCGTGCATATTTATTTATTTATTTATTTATTTATTTATTTATTTATCTACTTTTTTCCTTCGATTTGAACTCGAACGTAATCCATACACGTGTTGCTACTTCTAGTCCACTGGGCTGATTTCTGCGTATTGATTAGCTTTCGCTATTACCAGTATCCCTCGCCATCAGGCAAACCCACTCCGACTTCTATGCTACTGGCAGTTCACGTCCCCAAGTCAAGGACGAGAAGTCAACACTTTAGTCCAGCAGACCGGTGTAGGGACTGAACCCGATACCTCAGCATTAACACACCGGGAGTTTAAGAACGAGCGCTCTTATCCATTCGGCCATGCTGTCCTCCATGTGTAGTTATTTTCTATTCTTTCTTGGTTTGTTCGCTTGCTTAAGTTAGTTAGTTAGTTAGTTAATCGCAGTTCCAACTTCACAGCAACGGGTCGTCCCCATTATGCTCCGTTCCTGTGCCAGTGAATATCATACAAAACGCTCCCCACCGCCCAATGTGAAATGTGGAAAAGACAGGAGTCTCGACAAACAACAGCCCGCACAGATGCACTGTGCGTAATGCCGCCAGAATGTCAACACAATAGTCCCCCACAAAACACCCAGTTCATTTCTGATGGAATCTGCAGCCATTTTCCAGTCAGACACTCGTGATTATAGTCTTCCTCACATCCAACAATCAGACACTCGTGATTATAGTCTCCCTCACATCCAACAATCAGACACTCGTGATTATAGTCTCCCTCACATCCAACAATCAGACACTCGTGATTCTAGTCTCCCCCACATCCAACAATTAGACACTTTATCTTTATCTTTCTTTATTTTCTTTATTTTCAAAGGGTTAAGAATTGGGCACGCAGGCCCGTCTGACATTCTGCCCTTCTTCTCTATTCCCTCTCATACATTCTTTCATTCAACTCGTGACAACAAACCACACATAAATCACGATCCCAGTTTTCCATTCAACAAAACTTTCGTCTTTGTACCGGAATAAAGTGGACTGATCTCTAATGTCACAGACAAACTACGTAGGCTAGAGCTCACATGCACTTTATATGTGGTGAATTACCACATGACCGGCTTAAAAATATTTCCCAATGTTAGGAATTATTATTACCAGACACCTGACATTGCTTTGGCTTAGGGAAGGTGACATGGAATATAGCTGTTTGCGCCTTCCCCCCACTCCCCCTCCCCACCCACCCTCACCCCTTTCTTTTCTGTCGGTACGCCTATCATTGTGTACTAAAACAGAAAGTTCAACCATATTGCTGTTAGAAGATGAGAAAAGAACAACAAATATGTAAATTGTGTGTGGTTTATTGCTTCCAAAGCCGGATTCTGCGACGGGTTTGCGGTGTATTAGGGCTCAGGCATTTTGTAGGCCTGAGTGCACCGATGAATTGGTGGTCAGTCTTTTTCTCTCAGGGAGTGACCAGCGGATCTGGCAGACACTCAAAACTACGGGGAAAGGTCAGACGGACACATAATCAGACTGCTACTGTCACCATTAGTATTGGGACTCTTTGCTAGCTGTTACAGATGAGGACGGAGCACGTATGGGAATGCCCCGAGTTGTGTGGTGTCGGTTCTTGACATAACACCATAACTTTCTCTCTCTCTCTCTCTCTCTCTCTCTCTCTCTCTCTCTCTCTCTCTCTCTCTCTCTCTCTCTCTCTCTCTCTCCCTCCCTCTCTCCCTCTCTCTCTCTCTCTCTCTCTCTCTCTCTCTCTCTCTCATATTCCCGCCCCCTTGTTTTCTGTAAGTATGGATATATGTTTTGGTACATGTTTCCAACAGGGGATGGTGGTCTTTGTGACTGACACAAGGGTATACTCTTGAATGCTCTATCTTGTCATCAGCAGTGTCAAAATCATCAATAAAAGATGAAGGTATTCGCCTTGCTACTGCTGGAATTCCATTGTACATCATTGACCCCTCCGATTTCAAAGCAACCCCAGCAACGTGGAAGTCAGCTAAGTACACTGTCAATATCCTTTACGATAACCTGGCCAACAAAAGTAGTAACTATCACAATAGTACCAACATCGTTAGAATCCTGACCTCATGGACATTTTAAATATAGTTTGTGATGACCTCATTAACATTTTAATATACTTCGTGATTATCATATGGACATTTTAGTCTCGTGTTTTCAGTGGACTCATGGACATTTTAATACCATCTGCAGTGATAGAAGAAACAGTTAAGCCACTTACATGTATTTGAATAGTGTTTATTTAGATACTCACTTGTGAGGACAAATGAACAGTTTATGGATAACTGGAGATAATTAGTGGTCTTAATTTGGCTTTTATTTGTGTTATATATATATATATATATATATATATATATATATATATATATATATATATATATATATATATATATATATATATATATATATATATATATATATTTGTTGAGTTGTGTATATTTTTAATATGCCAGTTGACACCCCCTCCCCCATGTTATTCCCATTATAATATCATAATTTATATCCAGGAGTTATTCTCTTTTCTTGTTGTATTGTTGTCTTGGTTTAATGTGTTAATTGTGATATTATTATATAATTAAACATTAACTCTGGAGAGCAATATGCGGCAGGAACAATACATGTGTTCTGGTACCCAAGAGTGAGTTTTCTCCTCTCTGAAGTGTGGTGGCTTTCCTTGCTCTAGTGTCCGTCTACCAGAAAACTGTTCTTATATCTATTAGAACCTTACTCTATAACCTGTCTCCACCCCTACTAAGTCTTACGAGCCATTCCTGGTTTTCTGTAGTAGTCGGTCTCATCAAATAGGGGTATCTTTCTCCCTGTTCTGAATCTACTTTACCAGAGTCGTTTACGCCAAAACTGTTGGGCATTGTTAACGCCAAAAACTGTTGGAGGTATCAGTCAGTTATCAGTTATCAGTTGGGGTATCTTCATTGCACTCCGGACATGTCCACAGGTGCTCAGATCCTCCCTCCCCCCCCCCCCCCCAGCATATGCATCAGTGTCCGGTGGCTAATAGTGCCAGTTCTGTGTGGGTTGACGAGGCGCTTTGTTTTCCCTATGTACCTCTCGCTTCTGGCTTTGCCGATTCTTACTCCAAGGTCTTTCATCCTGGACAGCGATGTGGAATCACTGACGTCAAAGTCCACTGTTCTCGCCATATCTTTAAGGGCGTTAATAACATCGGCACGATCCATGGGCTGGCCATCTACAGGGGGTGCAGAGCCAGCCAGTTTGTCAGCTCGTTCATTTCCCTCGACTCCCGCATGTCCCGGGACGAAGATGAAGGTGACTTTACGGACAACAGATCCAGCTTCGACCTTCTGAATCAGTTATTAAGTTATTCAGTTATCAGTTGGGGTATCTTCGTTGCACTCCGGACATGTCCATATGTGCTCAGATCCTCCCCCCTTCTGAATCATGCTCATTGAATCACTTAGTACACACACGTTGGTATAATGCTGTGATTCCAGCCATATGAAAGCCTGTGTAACTGCCATCACCTCCATCGTCATGCTGCTCGTGGTCATAGAGTGGGCACCACTAGATTCTTGAACTGTTCGGCCCGCTGAACGGGCTGTAAATGCCCACGCACTTCTCTGCTGCTTTACAACAGATCCATCTGTATAGATGAGCACTTCGGGGCTATCTGAGTGTTCATAGATGAGCGCGTTAACCTCTGCATTGACAGCGGCAGGGTTCTGCTCTCTGCACCGTCTGTCGAGTGTGATAATGCAGGAGAAAGTGCACTTAAAAGCTGGAGGCACCGGCAACCATTCCTTGCCGGGGTTGATACTGGTATGACTGCAGACCTGTCTGACGACATCTTCCGCCCGACCCATCCACGATTTGCTCCTCTTTAGCCTGTCACCCTTTTCTCTGAATATAGCGTCATGCAGAAAGTGCTGCTCATCTGCACTTATTTTTAAGTATGCACCAGCTCTCCAGATCTTGATCCTGTGTTCCATTGTCGGGAAGTCAAGGAGGTATCTCATTGCTACACAGTTGGTGTCTCTCGTGCAGCCCAAAATGATGCGCATGGCTTCGTTTTGTACTGTTGGAGGTAATTTACGCCAAAACTCTTAGAGATCTTTACGCTAAAACTGTTGGAGGTCTCTTACGCCAAAGGTGTTGGGCATCGTCTACGCCAAAATTTTTGGGGGTCATATACGCCAAAAACTGTTGGGCATCATTTACGCCAAAACTGTTGGGCATCATTTACGCCAAAACTGCTGGGCATCATTAACGCCAAAACTGTTGGAAGTCATTTACGCCAAAACTCTTAGAGATCATTTATGCCAAAACTGTTGGCATCGTCTATGCCAAAACTGTTGGAGGTAATTTACGCGAAAACTTTTGAATGTCATTGACGCCAATGTACTAGTTTTACAGTTACATTTATCAGCTGTTCCTGTTTCTGGATTGTTGAACAGTTGGTATCTGATTCTGGCATGACGTGTGTGGAGCCTGAAGATGGCCAGCGCCTCACTAACCTCATGTTTGTGGATATTTTCTTGTAGAAAGCCTGGTTGTGTGGTTCTCACTTGGTTCTGTAACTGGTACTTATAATCATCTTGTCGACGCTATAATATAGTGGCAGTTTGGTTTGTTGCAGAATTAGAAAAGAGATATTGGATAGCATTGTGACAACTAGAAAGATCAGCGGTACAAGAGGGTCTAAGACGGTGATCTCAGTTCTGAGAAATTGTGTACATCTTCTACACATGTTTAGAATATTAAAAGCGCCACGTATAGTAAACTAATTAGAGAAATATAACGTGTACAATCAAGATTTGTCGGGCCCTTTATGAGGAAAAATAAACTAGAGAACATGATGACAATTTCAAGACTGAGTGGTGAAGAACAAGGGAAGGACGGTAAAAACCTGAATGGTTTGGCCATTTGGCATGGTCGAGACAAGAACACAGAGCTGATCCATGACTCTTGTAATCGTGTGAGATGGCGAAAGATGATCGCCCACGCTTATCGGCATGGCCCATGAAGATGATGCTAAGACAATAGGTTCCTCATGCCCCTGTCTCAGTTCAATGAGTAAATTGTAACAGACGTGCCACAGACTAAACTTAGGAAAAACCTGGCGGTACTATCGTGGACAGCTCTGTCACCGAGCTACTGAAGAAATTGAGGATGGGAACGTTCTTTCTTCTTCTTCTTCTTCTTCTTCTTCTTCTTCTTCTTCTTCTTCTTCTTCTTCTTCTTCTTCTTCTTCTTCTCTCCTGAAACGAATGGCCCCGTTCAACCTTCGACTATATCAGCTTGGTTGTATTTGGGTCCTTTATTGTGTGGCTTGTTTTGATTCGTTCGTAGATCGAGTTGCTTGTTTTCAGCTTCCTGGCTTCAGGTTGGTTGATTTTGTTCGTTACTTTCTTGATAGGGTATTTCATGTCTGGGCAGAGTCGCGCACTTGTTGAGGCCTGGAGTAATTGGGCACCCACCCCGTCATATGGTGCTGTTTCTTTCAGGGAGTTTTATCAGTTGTCGCCTCTCCTGGTGTTCCACCTCCTTCCCCGTCTTGGGTTGTCTTCGCATCTTCTCGGTCTTGATTGATTACGTGTGTCGTTGCGGGTCCGACTAGGCCTTTTCGATACAAGTCTCTCGAAAACTTTTTGTTGGTCTGGGTATCCATTTTCATCCAGTTCTATTTCACTTTCTGATGATTCTGATGACGTGGATTGTCATAAGTTTATACCAGGGCAAACTCATGATGGTCAGTTGGGAATTATCAAGGAATAATACTGACACGCTATGAATTTAGGAACACAAGCAGGAAACGCATTCATGTACTCATATTTTGATGTCAGCATGGTCAAATGGATCATTTGGACTAAAATATTAACTTCCCGTCATTGACTATGGGAAGTAAATTACAATTAGTGTACCTCAAAAGTCGGAGTAGATTCACCTGATGCCTATGGACACTGGTCATGGGGTAAGATAATCCACGCGCAAAATCAGTCCAGTGCACTCCTTAGTAGAGGCAACAAGTATTGCCGTGTGTATGGACTACGCTGGAGTTCAAAGCGAGCGAGGGAACACACCATATTCAGGGAGAGATAAGATCAAGATAAGGAGATTTGTCTATCATGTTTTCAGGAAGATGCCGCCAGGACGGCTGGGTGGCGAGTTACTTGGTCTGCGAAAAAATAGTGCTCTTGGATTCATGGAGGAAATTGTAGGAAAGGCCCTACCCACAGACGCTGGGACTCTCCCCCACGACGCCTGGAGGCATAAGTAAACGTGGCGAAGTGGTTACGCCGCCTGCCTTGCGCTCCGAAGGTTGTAGGTTCGATTCAGGCCAACGTGGTTCGGTTCACGAGTGCATTTTACTCGCAGACTCCTGGGGGTGGTAGCGGGAGCTACGGGGTTCGTGCTTTGCGCAAGGCTTTCAGCATGCCGCCCTGTGGATAGAGTGACCTATATGGGATAACACCCAGGTCCAATCAAGTCTTCCTCTTGCCTGTTAACCCCCCCCCCCCCCCCCCTCTCTTGTTTTTTAAGTGGAAGACAACAACAACAAACGAATCTTCACCTTCACTGGATTACTCCAGGCATTCGGTTGGGGTCAGTTGGTAATGCGTTTAAAAAACAATAAAGGACCATTCCCCTTGCCTTATGATGCGTGTAGCATAGATCCGAAGCAGATTCACATGTGTATTGACCAGTTGGCACTCGTGGGTGATGTTGTCTGTACCTTTACTTCACAAGACACTTTTTCTGGCATCTATGTTAGATTGGATGGTCAGATTTGCAAATCTACCTCAATGCAGACCCGAACCCTTGCTCGCCAAATCCAGAAGGTATAGAACACACACAATCAATTGTATAGCTCCCGAATGTCTCGTATTTTCATTCAATGAACAAACATTGTAACACCTGGCCAAAATTTGACCCCTGGACGTGACCTTAATATGCCTCTGGTTATCACATTTTAACAATGTCGAGGCTGGTTGCTTAACTAGAACCAGGTGATTTAACTGGTGGCCGTATCAGTTGACAGTTGTTTCTCTTCAACCAGGTGAAAGTGCGTGCATGGATGTAAGGGTGTTATGTAGATTGTGACCTTGGAGACAACATTAGCTGCAGCAGATGCTATGGGCCGCGCTGTGAACGTCTGCCATAACCACCAACGCAGAAATGACGAAATGCGCTGAGGGCATTATTCTTACTGTTTCGCATATTACTACTCAACAATTGGCCTTACAGCTGCCATTCAGCAAAGGTAGTGCATTTGCAGTTATAACAATTATCGGATTTTCTAAGGTGTGCGCAAGATGGGTTCCTCGAAGTCTTGCAAATGACCACCGATTGCAAAGGAAACCAATTTCTTTTGAATTGTTGGAGCGGTTCAGTGCTGATGAAGAGAACATTTTTGGCCAAGATCGTTACACGTAATGAAACCTGGGGTCATCATTTTGAACCTGAGACAAAAAGACAGTCAACGAAGTGGCATCATCCGCAATCACCACGAAGAAAGAAATTCAAAACAACTCCTTCATCTGGAAAGGTAATGATCACTGCCTTTTGAGTCATTGAAGGTGTGATTCTTGTGGATGTTATGCCAAGAAAAGAGACAATAAATTCGCAAGCTTACATTAAGACACTAAAAATACTCAACGTTTTCGCAGAATTACGCAGCACAAGAATCCAGCAGACCTGCTTCTCCTTTACGACAATGTGCTCCTTCACACATGTCTGGCAACACGGGAAACAATCATCAGATTGGGTTGGACTGTGCTGCCCCATCTCGATTTGGCACCCGCTGATTTTCATCTATTTGGTCCAATTAAAGATGCACTTCGTTGGACAAGGTTGATGAAGGTGTGATTCGTGCCGCGAAGAAATGGCTACATGATCAAGACAATATCTGGTACGGGCAAGGAATACACGCACTTTTTTCGTGCTGGCATAAAGCCGTACAGGTTGATGGGGATTTTATTGAATAACACCGATGTTTACATCAATCACACACACACACACACACACACACACACACACACACACACACACACACAACACACACACACACAACACACACACACACACATAATGTATATAATTGCCATGCCTTTTGAATAAACAGCTCCTGAGAAAAATGTGGTGCATTACTTTCTAAACGTCCTTCGTAAGTATGCAGGAGTGTATGTAGGTTTGTATGTATATGTTTATACATATGCATGCTCTTAGACAACTTATAGAAAAATCAATTTAATGTAATGAAACACCCTACGTATCCTTTGTCGACCAAGAAAAGGCATTTGATAGAGTAGATAGAAACAAGCTGTGGGAAATCCTTAAACAATATTGAGTGAGTACACATCTAACAAATCTACGTAGAAGCTTATACAACAACAGTGAATGCATAGTGAGAGCAACTGGAGAACATTCAGAACCCTTCACCATAAGATCTGGAGTACGACAAGGTTGTGTCCTGTCCCCTCTCTTGTTCATAACCTATATAGACAACATATGTAAAGAAACCAGCCAAACAGAGACTGCAAGAACGCCGCATGACGAGAACACAGAAGAACAAGCATCTGCAAATTACATCATTAGAGAACTCCTCATTGCGGATGACCAAGCACTAATAGCAAAATCAGAAGATGAATTACAAGACCACATGAATAGTCTAAACGAAATGTGTAGGAAACATAACATGAAAATTAGCACAAGTAAAACAGAGGTAATGACTATAACTTAAGAAGAACAAACAATAAGTCATCTAAACGAACATCCTCTGAAACAAGTAAAGAGTTTCAAGTACCTAGGAAGTATAATATCATCAAATGGCAAATCAGAAGAGGAGATCGAAAATAGGTGCAATAAGGCAAACCAACTCATTAGACAAATGGAACCAATACTAAAGAACAAACTTACTCTTAATAGTTACTAAGAAAGCACTTTACAACACAATCTTCCTACCAACTCTATGCTACCAATGCCAAACCTGGACAATGACAGAAAAGGAGAAAAGAAAAATCTCGACAACAGAAATGAGATTCCCGAGAAGAATACTCAATGTATCAAGAAAAGATAAGATCTGAAATGGAGAAATCAGGACTAAAGTGGGGGTTCTAGCTGCGCTAGATGTTATTAGAAGGCAGCTAGTCAAATAGTTTGGTCATGCAAGTAGGTTACCAGCTAACAGTATACCACAACAAGCAATGATGTACAGCAGAGGGAAGCAGAGGAAGAGGTCGACCACATAAACGATGGACGGATGGAATAGCAGAGTCCATGGGAATGTCGATATATGAGGCCCATGAGCGGGCACTCTCCCGCTGTTTATACTTCACCCTGACAGCAAGGTACAAGAGGAACCTGATGAGATGAGATGAGATGAGATAAGATGAGATGAGATGAGATGAGATATGTGTGCGAACGCGCGCCTGCCTGTATCATCTCACATCATGGTAAAATGCATTGTTTATGTTCACAACAGTCATGTGACAATGTTTTTCTACGTGAATGTAACACGCACAATAGATAATTGATGTACGGAAGTTGGAAGGGTCATGTGTAAGACGGGACTGCGTACCCAATTTCTGACCCTTTGAAAATAAAGTTCGTTCTTCTGTCTATATATATATATATCCTTCTACCCATCGATCCACCTATCAACCCCTCATGTCAGCGAACCATTTGGGCATCCAACCATCCATTCATTCATATATCCATCACCCACTCACTAATCCACGCAATCAACCAACTAACCAACCGTGCATGAATCCATCCAGCCATCCATCTATCAAACCACCCACCCATCCATCTATCTGTCTGTCGGTCCATCCGTCCGCCCCTTCATCAACACACCTATCTATCTATGTGGGTGTCTGTCTGTCTGTCTGTCTGTCTGTCTCTCTCTAATTCTGAACCCATTTCCCAGATGCTCTTCTTCTTTCACTCTTTATCCCCCCATCCGGACACAAGCCCTCAATCAACCCCACTTATAGATACAACCCAATCATGTTGACACCTTGAAAAGATCCACATTTGTCTTTCACCCCACAAGCCACAGACCCTGTCGAACCCATATTGGGTGGGTGAGTGGGACGTAAATGCTAAAAATAAAAATGAACGGTCAATCTTCGTTTCCCCTGAAAATTTCGTCATGCGGATGGTTTTATAAATAGTAACGTCGATTCGTCTCCTGAAGCGTGTTGTGCGTGACTCACTTTGTAGTTCGGTAAGGTCACATTATCTCGCGGCTCTGTTTTGTAAACAAATATATCTTGTTTGTTGTGAGGCAGCCGCGGTAACGCAGAGGTTAGCATATTTGCCTGCCGGCCCGGAGTTATGTGTTCAAACCTCTTCTCCTAGTGTTATGTGTTCAAACTCCTTAGTCTGGTGTTATGTGTTCAAACCCCTTCGACTGGTGTTATGTGTTCAAACCCCTTCGAGGCGGAGATGTTTGTTTCCATGACCCAGGGGTCTCAGATCGATCCAGTCTAAACAAATTGGCTATAACAAAATTCCTTGGAAGTAAAGGCAGCCGATGACATCACTAGTCGACTGTCGATGGAACTGGCTAAAATTATGGACCTAGGAAGGTACATAAATTCATCTGATAGAGTGAACGGTGGTTCTTTTCTTTTCTCCTGTTTTCTAGTTTACTGTTAAATCATTCAATGCCAAAGAATAATATATCGCCACATTTAACCTCCCATTTATATAGAAGGACGATATATCGCCATACTAGGATCATCTTGTTATTTGGTTTGTTTCGCGGGCTCTTCCCCAATTTAAATGTTCAGTGAACAGAAATTGACCTTATAGTACTTGTTCATTTGATTGTGCGCCACATTTGGTCCAAACCTGCTTTATAGTTTGGCACTGAACTAGTTGAGCGTAATCTTGTCTAGTACATCAACAGCAGCTGAAAAATGCTTATGTTGATTGCAACGTCTTGTAATCAATCAATCAATCATGTGCCATGTCGGAAAGCGTGGGCGGTCATGACTCGCCATTTCACTCGATCACCAGTGTCGTGGATCAGCACAGTGTTCCTGTCTCGTCCATGCCATGTGGCCAAGCCATCCAGGTATTTTCCTCTCGGTCTTCCTCTTGGTCTGTTCCCCTCGATCTTGACAGTTGTCACTAAGTTCACCATTTCTTCTCATAACATGTCCAAAAAATTTTGACTGTCTACGTCTAATTTCTCTAATCAGTTTACGATGTTCATTTGTCTCCTGTAGTACTTGGTCATTGGTTTTTCTGTCTGTCCATGGTATTCTTTGCATTTTCCTCAGAAACCACATTTCTGCAGCCATCAGATGCTTTTCAGCTTGACTGCTCATTGTCCAAGTTTCACATCCATACAAAAGAACAGGCTCTATGTATCCCCTCAACACTCTTTTTCTCGTTTCAATTGACATCTTTTTATTGGTCAGAATGTTTTTCATCTTGCTAAAGGCTACTTTCGCCATGGCGATTCTTGTTCTAATCTCTTCAAGGCATCTCCCATCAGATGTTATAACTGTTCCAAGATAATTGTACCGATTCACTTGTTGAAGAATATTTCCATTTACTTGTATATTACATTGTGGTACTTCTTCCTTCCTACTGACGACCATAACCTGAGTCTTTTTACAATTTAATTCTAACCCCAGCTGCTCACTGTGTACAACAACCGGATCTACTAATTGTTGCAGGTCCTGCGCATTGTCTGCAATTAATACTGTATCATCTGCATATCTAATGTTATTGATGTTCCGTCCTCCAATGCTGATTCCATTTATATCCTCTACATTTCTGAAAATATTTTCACTGTACAGGTGTGGTATAATAAAAACGTCCCTACCCTTTCCTATTTATGGACTCCCTTAAAAATACACAAACCCTTACAATTACTGTTTAAGTAACTTACTTAATGTAGGAGAAAATAAAACAGCGATAGACTAACCGTGGCAGCTTAATTAATTTGGCCTTATTTTGGCCTACATACCTGGCCAACAGTCGTCGACTGATTGTAAAACAAAGGCCAGTGTAGCCATTTTGGTCAGTACGACACAAAGAACAGACATGTAAAAGTTTTCCCTTCGGGGAGAAGGCATGTTGCCTTTTAAAACCATGATTCTCTTCAAGCTATTGGTATGTTATCTACATTATTAAGATATATTTATGTATTACCTAGACCAGTATGTTTAATTAAGAATTAGTTACAATTCTCTTAAACCAGGCTGGATGATGTTTACTAAGGAAACACAGGTGGGCGCCACGCTGTAATTTTTCCTATGTCTTACAATTTCAAATCTATATGTTAATATCTTGTATAGGCATTATGAACTTATATCTCACTAGTAGTGCTATAATCTATGAATATTATGTGTACTGTAAAGTATCAACTCTCATGTCTGAAACACATTCTAGAGATTTTCTCAATGTAGGAGCAGACCCCTGATTCATGCTTCATAGTAAAGAACTAGTGTCTGTCAATTTCATATTCCTATGTTAAAACTTCTAGGCACTGTGAACAATATCTCACTATTTATGCTTAGAAATCTGCAAATAATCTATGCACTATAGAAAGGTGTTTTATCCATGCGGGGACATACAAATGATTACGCATATTCCTGACTCGTACTTAGTCAGGGGATAAAATATTTTGCCACATTATAATCTGTAACTTGGAACTATAGTGTTAAATTTTAGTACTATCCTTTTGTTAACAGATTAGTAACCACTCCATATGAGGGTGAACATATAATCATTTCATAAAATAGTGTTAGGGACAGGCCATGTTTGAATATAAATTCATGAAGAATTAAAGTAAACGCGTGATGTAAATGCATGTTCGGATAGGATTCACTCCGCATCGCCTCACCGTAGTAGAAACAGAAGCGAAGATTGATGTGAATAAATTGTTTGCAATATTCAGAAGACTGGACCATGCGGCATAAGTTATTCTTATAAATACCCTCCGAATAATAGCAGTCATTGGCAAAACATATCACAGCGATTACTATCCTCATGTGCTGTACGCAGTGGGGGAAAACAATGGATGTTTTAGTTCATGAAGATAATTCAAAAACCTAGGCTCCCTGCATCATCATTATGATTATTATGTATGATTATCATGTACTTAATATCAGAGAAATGTACATGTATGTTTTTTTTTGGTATGAGAATTTTCTTTGTTCTGATTGTTACTTTTTACTGTGGGAATATACATTTTAATGTTGCACCTTGGGATTAGAGGATGTTGATGTAAGAATACATGTGTATGTCAGTACTTAAAAAGCCAATGGTGAATAGTCTTGACCTAGTGATGATTATAGTGCCGAAATGAAGACGCGGCATTAGAAACCACAGGGATTCTGTATAGGCTATTCTCTTCAAGTAATGAGAGAGACAATATCAACATGTTGGATGGACAGAATGACTTCACCCATCCAATAGTCCCAGTAACAACAGAACAAAATATAAGTGAGAAAATACCTTACTCACTATGAAGAGTCAGAATGGCTCTACTCAGCAATGAGGGACAGTGGAACATGGACACCCACTCCTTTCCCCTTCTCCCCTTGTTGTTTTGTATTTGTGTTTGTAATTGTGTTGTAAACCTGTTACCATAACACAGTAGGTTAATGCTAGTGTTGTATTCTTGTCATCCCTTTTCTATAGAAGAGAAGCAGGTGGTGGTTGAATTTGGTGGGACTATATCACTAACACTGGATCCTGGGTCAACAGCCATAAAGTGAATGTCCAAACCATAGTCTGGATCTAGCAATACCTCAATGTTTACTGCGGCGCTCAATAGCTCCATAGCGAGCAACAGAAAAGTTGAAGATAACTGATTGGGTGAGTGATTAAGTCCTATTTTAGGAGGAAGATCCAGGATGGACTTCAAGATCTAATAATCTACAAAGATGAAGATCAACAGAGTAACTGACCACAGTGTATCGTCTGCTTTACGTCTGAGAAGTATCACCTATAAGCCTTATCACTCAGCAAAATCAGTGAAACTATGGGACAATCCTACAAGTTACTAAAACTAGCAACAGCGAAAGCCCTTCAACTGTTGGTTGGATTACCAAGTTAATATCCACAATGGATAAGTCTTCGAAAGAACATCTCACAGCTGCCACAGTCAAATATAAGGTTCCAGCCATGCAACCCCAAGTTCTAGCTATGAACACCAACTCAAAATGGGAGAAGACACTGAACCACATAAGCCAATACAACCAAGGTACAAACTGAATATCATCTGAAACATAACTACGAAACCAGATTACCTCAAGGTTCCAAACCCTGAACACCATCAGATAAAAGACCATATGAAAGCAGCTAAATGTCTCTATATCTGCAACAAGAGGAATCATCCAATTGTTTGCAAACCTGTTACTGTGCTGGATTTATTCATCTGCGGATATATGTAGGTATAGATCAAGTGTGGCCATAGTCACAGATACTACCATGAGATGCCTCTCAGTCAATTAAAGTTCTACACTGGACTAGATAACAACGACTAATTCCTTGCCGGTCCAATGTCAGCCTAAATGCCATGGGTTATAGACTCGCGACTAGGTGGGTGAAACCTTAGTGTAAGCCAATTTGGTAGTCGGATATTATAAGCCGAGAAGCTGAATGGACGTCAACTTTTCATCAGACCTGATGATAAAGGGAATTACCTTCTGCAAAGCTTAAGTGGAACTCCTGAAGTATGACCAACCGGAGGCACCAAATTTCACAAACAGGGCACCGAGCCTAAGGCAACAGAATATTCGTGATTCTAGCCCCAAACGGAGGGGATATATGGTGTGTGATTTTTCAATTCCTGGGTTATGGAGTATAAAATAGTCACCAGCCAATTACCAGTGGATAAATATTAGGAACATAACTGAGTGCATTAATTCGGTACCCAGATAATGGGAAAAGGATCTAATCGACAGCAAGGTGAACCCTTAACCGCACACCAGGAGAAAATTGACTCTATTAATTAATTTAATTAGTAGTACAAAATGCTGTTTATATGTTGGTATTTTTTTTCTGAAGGTAACAGGTCAGTAGTTTTTTTTCCCAATGGTATATAGATGGTATAGTATTTTGACACCAACTCATTATTTTTAACAATGAGAGAATGGTAAAAGGTGTCAGAAACATGTTATGTTGGGTTCTATTTACTATCTTTATTTGCCTTAATTATGAGGGAAAATGAAAGTAGACCCAATTTGTGGTTGTTATGTTGTTTGTAATAACCTGGTTTTTTTCTGGGGTCACTGGGTACTATGTTGTAATACTGCATATCATTCCCATGCCTGTCTGAAAATGCATAGTGTTTATTACACCTATATATATATGTAACTGCAGATCTTGAGTTAATACCTGAACTGTGTGTCCAAAAGTGTTGTGTACATCAAGTAAATGTGGTGTCCAACAAGTGGTTGTTTATATGTTGTGAGCAATCAATATCCTTCTAGCATCTATAGTTAATTTAAAGGGTGATGAAGTGGGAAGGGAAACCTACACACAGATGCCATTGTTTCAAGGATGGAACTCTTTCCTCCTGGGATTTGTGGTAAATATCCCTGATCACCCTGCATTCTTACCAGTGACAGAGAATCAATAATACCCCCTAGACATTTTAACGAATTATTCTCAGGAATTAAAATCCACATCCCACATGTGTGGTCCCGCCCGGTACGGACTTCACCTAGTAGTGGAGTAGTCCGTGAATTTAAAACTCATGGTAAACATCACAATTGGTGTATTATTGTGGGTACATGAATTCAGGGAAAACCTCTCGCAGGTAAACCAAGTCACTTCAGAATGTTATAGTGTTAGTAACAGACCTAATCACTCATTAGTATGAGCTGAGTCAAGTGTTATATGAACCCATAATGGCTCAGATAAATATAGGTTTTTTTTTTGGTACAAAACTGTTCACAGGTAATATCTTGATTCTGGCAGATGCATCAGGTAGTTGGTTGTTGGGTATGAGATTTTTTTTAAAAACTCATATTTTATATCTTATTGATGGGAAACTAAGTCCAGTAATGAACCTCCAGTAGTAAGGTCTCTGGGATGATAAACTCACATAAGATAAGTAAGTCAGTGAATGTTTAGAATTCATAGTCATTCCCATTTGATGTTTGAGGTATGGTTCTGCTACTCTGATATTCTCTTTAAATGGTTTAAAAGTGGTGTACTCATGAACACACTACTATATTATGTATCCATAAGGTTTATGTTCCTACATATGAATCATGTGTTAATTAATTATTTTGTCATTGATTATCATTGTATTTTCATGCTTGATCTGCTTGTATAATTCATGTAATATTGAAAAGTTACCAAGGCAGCAGAGAGTGATAGACAATTGTATAGATAATTAGGACAGATAAGTTAAAAATCCAATAATTTTTTTAAGGGAAAAATTTAATCAACAAATGATTCAGTAGTACACTAAATAATACCTAAGAGATGAATTAAACCAGGGGAAAATAGCAGTAACTAAAGTAAATGAACTAAGGTTAAGGCCTAAACCACCACTTGCAAAAATGTAGACATAGTTAATGGAAGGGAAGGAATATTGTAAGAATTTGCAGTATTTAGGGGCACCCTAATTTAATCCTTTTTTTTTTTCATAGGACATAACATGTTCTACAACACCGGTAGTAAAGTAAAGTGAATAACTGATGGATACTTAGGAAGAAAAGCCATACCGACACTTATTCTACTCCACCGGTGATATGAGTAGTAGTATTAACTAACTCAGAGAGCCCATATGTTAATGAGGGTCAAAACCAAAATATTCACCTGGTGATGTAAGTGAAACTGATCAACTCACTTACTGACCCAACAGAATATAAGGTATTTCTTTAAATTATCCACCCCGATTCCATTATTAATGGTAGCGGAAACAGACCATATAGGCATGTAGGAGGTATAATTAAAGAATTAACTAATAAATTGGAATTTCCAGTTTAATTCTCATTAAGTGAAATGTTCACAATGAGAAATCCTCATCAAAAAGAGGAATGAAACAGCTTTTAGTTAGCGATTAGCTTACGTAAAGTTATTTCAATAATTGCCTAACTAACATTAATATTCTCATAAGGGAAGAATTAAGAAGGGCAAAAATAAGTGGTACAATAGAGGCGCGTGACTCAATTGTATTTTCTTTAAAACTAACCGAGTAACTAAATTCTAGATAATGCCCAAAGTCTACTAATAGGTAGATGAATCAGAAATCAATCGCAAGGCGAAACAGATTTCTACATCTCAGTTCTGACAAGGATTATATGCCAGCATTAAATATGTGAAAGCAGATCCAGACTAACAGAGATTAGCTTAAATAACTGATACGAATCAGTAAAAAAAAAAGCAACAATTAAATAAACAACTCTTAAAATAGATGCTGTTTATAGATAGGACGAACCCTTTGACATATAGACAGAGGAAACGCCTAAAACTTATACAGTGAACCCATGCTAGAAAAATGGAATATAGCTGTGTAAAAACCAAGCAAATGGGAGCATATAGCTGAAGAATTGCTTGATATTTACTAGATTAGGAATTTCAATCAGGAATCCAGCTAGTAAAGTATATAACAGTTCAAAGATAGACACCTTAGTCAATCTAAATAAATCCAGAGTTTCCACGTATTAAACGGAGGAAAACAAAACTGGAGAGAAACATTAAGAGTACCTTCCCTGTTATCTTGAGGACACAACTCAGGAGACGCCAGTATGAGAGGGATATACAGATGTAACAGTAATTTTACTAAGACTTGTAATCCACATCCATAACTGGAAAGTGAACCAGCCACTTGATTGTCTGGAAGACTATCAAAGGAATCACAAAAAGGGGCTTTTAACTTCTCACTGAACTGATTATATATGGTAGGAGACAATACGTCTGAACCTACATAACAATGTATGTTGCTAAGTTGAAAATAGTCTAAAACCGGGAGGGAGGCAGACGACGATCAATGTACGCCAAGCGACGCAAAATTGCTCGTAATTCAACACCAAAGCAACAAATACAGAGTGAAACTCAAACACATCAGCTTAGAATTACTAATAAGGATTCTAGCGTAAAATAGATCTAGGTTAGAAGGAAAAGCAGAGAGTAAGCTAAGAATTACTTCATTTCTGATAGATTCATGTTCCCCGTAATATTCGGTTCAGAGCGGAAATCTAGAAAAGTTGGACCTTGTTTACATGTTAGACGAGATTCTCCGGGAAAACCCACAAGAGAAAGGGACACCACTCTAATCAGTAGTTATCAAAACTGATCGGAAAATCCCATAACTCGACTAAATACCCAAACACATGATGTGTTGGATGAAAATGTATACAACAGGAACCATATTTAGCTTCCTTTAAATATCAGATCTATAGTTAAAACAAACGTCTAACTTACAGGGAGACGGGCGAGTTTAATATGCTATCAGTAGACGCAGAATTAACCGTCGGTTTTAACATAATCTCAAGATTGATAATCTAATGAGAGAGAAATCAAGCTTAATGATGATATTTCAATTGCTTCAAAAAGTCGGTTTGATGCAGACAAACTAGTACTTGAAAGTAACCAATTATCAGATAACCACTCATATTTCAAACAATAGCTGACAACAGTGGAGAGGGTGCTACACTTTTTCACTAAAAGGGAAGTAAGCCATTAAGGTTATGCCAGTTGTCGTGACTATAAGAAAATGGACGTGGCCCTGATAGATTATCTAACATAGGGAAGTAATGTAGGAAATTACAAAGGGATGGATACTAGGTGAGTCAATGTAAAGACGGACATTGTAGAGTACTATTTGACCATTTATTTTCTGAAAGAAATAAATGGCTTAAATTGGGGAGGCGTGTGGTATAATAAAAACGTCCCTACCCTTTCCTATTTATGGACTCCCTTAAAAATACACAAACCCTTACAATTACTGTTTAAGTAACTTACTTAATGTAGGAGAAAATAAAACAGCGATAGACTAACCGTGGCAGCTTAATTAATTTGGCCTTATTTTGGCCTACATACCTGGCCAACAGTCGTCGACTGATTGTAAAACAAAGGCCAGTGTAGCCATTTTGGTCAGTACGACACAAAGAACAGACATGTAAAAGTTTTCCCTTCGGGGAGAAGGCATGTTGCCTTTTAAAACCATGATTCTCTTCAAGCTATTGGTATGTTATCTACATTATTAAGATATATTTATGTATTACCTAGACCAGTATGTTTAATTAAGAATTAGTTACAATTCTCTTAAACCAGGCTGGATGATGTTTACTAAGGAAACACAGGTGGGCGCCACGCTGTAATTTTTCCTATGTCTTACAATTTCAAATCTATATGTTAATATCTTGTATAGGCATTATGAACTTATATCTCACTAGTAGTGCTATAATCTATGAATATTATGTGTACTGTAAAGTATCAACTCTCATGTCTGAAACACATTCTAGAGATTTTCTCAATGTAGGAGCAGACCCCTGATTCATGCTTCATAGTAAAGAACTAGTGTCTGTCAATTTCATATTCCTATGTTAAAACTTCTAGGCACTGTGAACAATATCTCACTATTTATGCTTAGAAATCTGCAAATAATCTATGCACTATAGAAAGGTGTTTTATCCATGCGGGGACATACAAATGATTACGCATATTCCTGACTCGTACTTAGTCAGGGGATAAAATATTTTGCCACATTATAATCTGTAACTTGGAACTATAGTGTTAAATTTTAGTACTATCCTTTTGTTAACAGATTAGTAACCACTCCATATGAGGGTGAACATATAATCATTTCATAAAATAGTGTTAGGGACAGGCCATGTTTGAATATAAATTCATGAAGAATTAAAGTAAACGCGTGATGTAAATGCATGTTCGGATAGGATTCACTCCGCATCGCCTCACCGTAGTAGAAACAGAAGCGAAGATTGATGTGAATAAATTGTTTGCAATATTCAGAAGACTGGACCATGCGGCATAAGTTATTCTTATAAATACCCTCCGAATAATAGCAGTCATTGGCAAAACATATCACAGCGATTACTATCCTCATGTGCTGTACGCAGTGGGGGAAAACAATGGATGTTTTAGTTCATGAAGATAATTCAAAAACCTAGGCTCCCTGCATCATCATTATGATTATTATGTATGATTATCATGTACTTAATATCAGAGAAATGTACATGTATGTTTTTTTTTGGTATGAGAATTTTCTTTGTTCTGATTGTTACTTTTTACTGTGGGAATATACATTTTAATGTTGCACCTTGGGATTAGAGGATGTTGATGTAAGAATACATGTGTATGTCAGTACTTAAAAAGCCAATGGTGAATAGTCTTGACCTAGTGATGATTATAGTGCCGAAATGAAGACGCGGCATTAGAAACCACAGGGATTCTGTATAGGCTATTCTCTTCAAGTAATGAGAGAGACAATATCAACATGTTGGATGGACAGAATGACTTCACCCATCCAATAGTCCCAGTAACAACAGAACAAAATATAAGTGAGAAAATACCTTACTCACTATGAAGAGTCAGAATGGCTCTACTCAGCAATGAGGGACAGTGGAACATGGACACCCACTCCTTTCCCCTTCTCCCCTTGTTGTTTTGTATTTGTGTTTGTAATTGTGTTGTAAACCTGTTACCATAACACAGTAGGTTAATGCTAGTGTTGTATTCTTGTCATCCCTTTTCTATAGAAGAGAAGCAGGTGGTGGTTGAATTTGGTGGGACTATATCACTAACACTGGATCCTGGGTCAACAGCCATAAAGTGAATGTCCAAACCATAGTCTGGATCTAGCAATACCTCAATGTTTACTGCGGCGCTCAATAGCTCCATAGCGAGCAACAGAAAAGTTGAAGATAACTGATTGGGTGAGTGATTAAGTCCTATTTTAGGAGGAAGATCCAGGATGGACTTCAAGATCTAATAATCTACAAAGATGAAGATCAACAGAGTAACTGACCACAGTGTATCGTCTGCTTTACGTCTGAGAAGTATCACCTATAAGCCTTATCACTCAGCAAAATCAGTGAAACTATGGGACAATCCTACAAGTTACTAAAACTAGCAACAGTGAAAGCCCTTCAACTGTTGGTTGGATTACCAAGTTAATATCCACAATGGATAAGTCTTCGAAAGAACATCTCACAGCTGCCACAGTCAAATATAAGGTTCCAGCCATGCAACCCCAAGTTCTAGCTATGAACACCAACTCAAAATGGGAGAAGACACTGAACCACATAAGCCAATACAACCAAGGTACAAACTGAATATCATCTGAAACATAACTACGAAACCAGATTACCTCAAGGTTCCAAACCCTGAACACCATCAGATAAAAGACCATATGAAAGCAGCTAAATGTCTCTATATCTGCAACAAGAGGAATCATCCAATTGTTTGCAAACCTGTTACTGTGCTGGATTTATTCATCTGCGGATATATGTAGGTATAGATCAAGTGTGGCCATAGTCACAGATACTACCATGAGATGCCTCTCAGTCAATTAAAGTTCTACACTGGACTAGATAACAACGACTAATTCCTTGCCGGTCCAATGTCAGCCTAAATGCCATGGGTTATAGACTCGCGACTAGGTGGGTGAAACCTTAGTGTAAGCCAATTTGGTAGTCGGATATTATAAGCCGAGAAGCTGAATGGACGTCAACTTTTCATCAGACCTGATGATAAAGGGAATTACCTTCTGCAAAGCTTAAGTGGAACTCCTGAAGTATGACCAACCGGAGGCACCAAATTTCACAAACAGGGCACCGAGCCTAAGGCAACAGAATATTCGTGATTCTAGCCCCAAACGGAGGGGATATATGGTGTGTGATTTTTCAATTCCTGGGTTATGGAGTATAAAATAGTCACCAGCCAATTACCAGTGGATAAATATTAGGAACATAACTGAGTGCATTAATTCGGTACCCAGATAATGGGAAAAGGATCTAATCGACAGCAAGGTGAACCCTTAACCGCACACCAGGAGAAAATTGACTCTATTAATTAATTTAATTAGTAGTACAAAATGCTGTTTATATGTTGGTATTTTTTTTCTGAAGGTAACAGGTCAGTAGTTTTTTTTCCCAATGGTATATAGATGGTATAGTATTTTGACACCAACTCATTATTTTTAACAATGAGAGAATGGTAAAAGGTGTCAGAAACATGTTATGTTGGGTTCTATTTACTATCTTTATTTGCCTTAATTATGAGGGAAAATGAAAGTAGACCCAATTTGTGGTTGTTATGTTGTTTGTAATAACCTGGTTTTTTTCTGGGGTCACTGGGTACTATGTTGTAATACTGCATATCATTCCCATGCCTGTCTGAAAATGCATAGTGTTTATTACACCTATATATATATGTAACTGCAGATCTTGAGTTAATACCTGAACTGTGTGTCCAAAAGTGTTGTGTACATCAAGTAAATGTGGTGTCCAACAAGTGGTTGTTTATATGTTGTGAGCAATCAATATCCTTCTAGCATCTATAGTTAATTTAAAGGGTGATGAAGTGGGAAGGGAAACCTACACACAGATGCCATTGTTTCAAGGATGGAACTCTTTCCTCCTGGGATTTGTGGTAAATATCCCTGATCACCCTGCATTCTTACCAGTGACAGAGAATCAATAATACCCCCTAGACATTTTAACGAATTATTCTCAGGAATTAAAATCCACATCCCACAACAGGGAAAAAAGATCTGGAGACATCATACATCCCTGCCTAACACCTCTCTTAATTGGCTGATACTGTCCCACTTCATTATCAATCCTTATTGCAGCTTGTTGTTTCCAATATATGTTTACGTCTTGTAAGGGATATGCAAAAAAAAAAAAACTGAATTAGTTAATAATGAAATTCCTTCTCTTCACGTTCTCTATTATTTTCATCATCATTATCATCGCTCCTTTTCTATACCAGTGTTTGCCATGTTTCTTCATCATTTTTGTGGTAATTTATCAGTTTGTAAGTAACCATCTACCTTTATCATTTGACCACCATCCATCTATCTCATTTGACTACCATCCATCTATCTCATTTAACCACCATCCACCTTTCTCATTCGACCTTCACAATCACAATGACCTCAGTTCACCTTTCTCATTTGACCCCCATCTACCTTTCTCATTTGACCTACTCATTTAACCACCATCCACCTTTCTCATTCGACCTTCACAATCACAATGACCTCAGTTCACCTTTCTCATTTGACCCCCATCTACCTTTCTCATTTGACCTACTCATTTGACTGCCATCCACCTTTCTCATTTGACTTTCATCCACCGTTCTCATTTGACTGCCATCCGCCTTTCTCATTTGACCTCCATCCACCTTTCTCATTTGACCTCCATCCACCTTTCTCGTTTGACCTGCATCCACCTTTCTCATATAACCTGCATCCGCCTTTCGCATTTGACTTTCATCTACCTTTCTCATTTGACCAACATCCACATTTCTTATTTGTCTTTCATCGACCTTTCTCATTTGATTCCCATCAACCTTTCTCATTTGATCACCATCTACCTTTCTGACGACTGTCGTCTCCATCCACCCCCCCCCCCCCAACCCCCTTGCTCCCTCTGAGACTTAGGAATTATGTTCTGCGTAAACTATCATTAAAGTCGATTAAAGTGTAGCAAAAGTAGAATCGAACATTGAGCAGACATAACCAAAGAAGTGCGGCATTGAATGCATGACATATCCCGTCTTTGTTAGGATACATTTCAATATTTATTTAAAACGTCTTTGTTTTTCCTTGTATTTTGTCTATTATATTCATCCCGCGTCTCTCCCGGGAACACTTGACATCACATGCAATCCCTTGCTGTTTTCTGTTTTGCATAGTTCTTGACTTGTCAAGGATAATGATCAGACACACTGAAAAACATCTTATGGCTATGGAAATGTGGTTTCTGAGGAACACGCAAAGAATACCACGGACAGACAGAAAAAGCAATGACCAAGTCCTACAAGACACCACATGGAAATCGTACACTGATTAGAGGAATTAGACGTAGAGAGTCCAAAAAGGTTTTTGGTCACGTTATCAGAAGAAATAACTTGGAGAATTTGATGAACTTTCCCAAGTAACTTGGAGAACTTGATACTGGCAAGATCGAGGGGAAGAGAACAAGGGGAAGGCAGAGAAGTAAATACTTGGATGGCTTGGCCACATGGTATGGTCGAGACAAGAACAATGAGCTGATCCACGACTCTGGTAATCTAGTGAAATGGCGAATCATGACTGCCCACGCTTATCGGCATGGCACATGATGAATGAATGACCTGTCCTGTGCGATTTGTTCAGATAAACAGGAAGTTCGCACCTTTATGCCCTATCTTGAACGTGCGTTTAGTGCGCGCGTGCTGACTGCCATGTATCTCTGCATGATGTATTTATTCCACATGGCGTATATGATGACTAACCTCATAAACATCGACGGTAATATGTCATAAAGAGACGTGCAAGACGATACGGCGACAGAAATACAATACTTAACCCCGGTGAATTCACTGAGTACAGTCGTTTGTAGCCTGATCTATAAAACTGTCGCGTGACGCCGGGTTATTCGGTCCCGTTGTGAGAATGGTTTTTGCGGACATGCCAATCCTCCATGCTATATTATAAACCTATGATTGAGAAAGTAATAGTTTCCTATTCCAGATTCATGGCATGTTCATAAATTTGTTATTGGGAAAGGTAAAGTGTTTCCCAATTTCAACGAGAAAAGAAAGCGTTGAAGTTGAAGTGCTACATGCTACATAGAACATGTACTTTTGTATGGATGTGGACAACGAGCACACAAACTGAAAAACATCAAATGGCAGTGGAGATGTAGTTTCAGAGGAAAATACAAAGAATACCAAGGACAGACAGAAAAGCTTATGGGGAAATCCTTCAAACAAACAAAAGAGATGGAAACCGTAAACTTATTAGAGAAATTAGATGTGGGCAATCATGAATTTTTGGGCACGTTATGACAAGAAATAAACTAAAGAACTTGGTGACAATTAGCAAAATTGAGAGGAAGAGAAAACTAAGAAGGCAGATAAGTAAAAATCTGGATAGCTTGGCCATATGGCATGGTCGAGACAAAACCAAGGAGTTGATCCACGACTCTGGTGACATTCCCCCTACTCCAGCTCTTATCAGCATGGCACATGATGATGGTGAATCTGTTTCCCATTGACTTCCACATCTACGTTGGTAGCATGTGATCTCCGTCTTCGACACTAATGTCCGGCTGTCACAAAGGTGGTGCTTTGCTCAATCGTCTACAGAACTGTCCACTAATTTTTTGTGGATAATCTATCGTGTGACATATGTATTCCACATACTTGTGCTTTGTCTTTCCTCCACCACTAGACTGGTGCACTTGGGAGTGTCCATTCATCGAGCTATGATCATGATAGCATTTCTACATTCTCCGGTGCTCTGGAGCCTAACTGTGTGTGACTTGCCACCTATGTCAATCACACTAACAGGGTGAGGAGATGGGAAGTTTCAGAACCGATGTTGCACACCCCTCTGGTTATTGGTTGTTGAGAATGGGAGGAGAGCTCTTTAATGTAGTCTCCATGGAGATGGTACTGAGTTGGGGGAAAAGTCTCTGGACCAGCGTTACTCCGACAGGGGCATGATCTAGACCAATGGCTCTCAACCAGTTTTGGCTCATGCACCCCTTCACCATATGTTCAGAATGTCACCCCCCCCCCCTTTCACATTTCCTCCATAAAAATCCCCCAAGCCCCTACACAGTATACGTAAAAATGGAAGCTAAATTTAATAAAACATACCAGAACATGTCTAGACGTTTACATAAAATGTGATTTCCGGGTCTACTCACGTTATAAAACGAATTTCAGAAGGGCGAGAAGTACAGAACCATAAAGTATGGAGAGAAAAACAGTATCAAGTATTCAGTTCTTGTATTAACGCGATCTTGAAATAATCTTAAACCCACCCCCACCCCCCTACCCCTAGCCCCCCCCCCCCCCCGAAACTTTAAATTCCCCCCTGGAAAGGGGGGGGGGGAAATTCCCCACCGGTTGAGAGCCACTCATCTAGACCATCTAACATCCTAAAGTCAGTGTTCCAGAAGCTTCATCAACCAGCCAACCAATTAAACTGCCTAACTACCTACCAACAAATCTGCCTTACTACCTACCAACCAATCAGCATACCTACCAACGAACCTTCCAACTAATCAACCTAACAACCACCTACTTGCCAACCAGCGTATCTACCAACCAACCTGAATCTATCAACCAACAAGTCTACCTACCTACCACCCTACCAAACTACTTATATACCAGCCAACCAACTATCCAGCCTATCTACCTCCCTACCAGCTAACCAACTTGCCAACCAATCTATCATTCAACCAACCAACCAACTTAATACCAACCACAAACTTACCTACCTACCTACTTGCCTACCAACCTATCTATCAATCAACCAACATACATACCAACCAACTTGCATACCAGCCAACCATTCTACCTATCTACCAGTAAACCTACCTACCTACCAACCTTCCTACCTACCAACTAAATAAACAACCAACCAGCCAAACAATGAACCAAAAAAAAAAATACCAACCAATCAATCAACCAACCAACCAATCAATTAAGCCAACCAACCAACTAACCAATAAACCAACCAACAAAACAACCAATTAACTAACCATCCAGCCAAGCAAATACTCAACCAATAAACCAATAGGAAACACAAACAGTTAGGTATATATGTAGCTCCTGCGAAAGGTGAGACATAAACTATGTCCGTGTTTAGTATGTCTCATCTTTTCGCAGGAGCTAAGCATACCTAACTGTATTTCCTATTGTTATATCCTGCTGCAACCGTTGCTTCTCTTATTCAATAAACCAGTAATCCAACGAACCAATCAGTCGACACACAAACAACAATTCTAATGAGAAACTTGCATACGATGCCAGTTGTTAAAACGCCGGTTATATAGACAGAAATAGTAGCTGTAAACAGCATCAGAGAATGTCAAGACAGCGCTATCCACTAGCACCCAGTTTCACTGCGCGGATTTGTTTGTCTTTAACATTTCCGGTTCGTCTAGAACAGTGGTTCTCAACCGGTAGAGAATTACCCCCCCCCCCCCTCCAGGAGAAGGGGGAGGGGAATTAGGTTTTCCGGGGGGGGGGGGATTAAGATTATTTCAAGATCGCGTTAATTCAAGAACCGATTACTTGATATTGCTTTTCCCTCCATACTTTATGGTTCTGTACTTCTCGCGCTTCTGAAATTAGTTGTATATCGTAAGTAGACCCGCAAATTACTTTTTATGTAGACGTCTAGACTTGTTCTAGTATGTGTTATTAAATTTAGCTTCAATTTTTACGTATACTGTTTAGGGGCAGGAGGGGAGATTTATAGGGAGGAAGTGCGAAAAGGGGGGGGGGGGATGCCCTTCTGAATATATGGTGAAGGGGTGCATGGGTCGAAAAAGGTTGGGAACCACTGGTCTAGAGAAAAGGCATGCATTTATATTTATCTTTCAGTGTCGACATTAATTGGTGAAAGGTTTTTTGTTTTTTATTTTGCGTTGGCCTGCTTTGAACTCGAGCGTAATTTATACACATGCTACTTCTTCTTGTGCACTGGACCGATTTTTGCGTGTGGATTAGCTTTCGCTATTACCATTGTCCCTCGCCATCAGACGAACCCACTCCGACTTCTGAGGTACTTGTAATTTACAACCCCAAGCGAAGGATAAAAAGTCAAACATTTTAGTCCAACGAGCCGCTGTAAATGTTGAACCCCTTGCCTCAGCATCTGCACACCAGAAGTTGAAGAGCGACCGCTCTTATCCATTGGGCCATGCTGACCTTCATTGTGAGAGATGAGGGTGGGAACTGTTGGTTGGTTGGTCCTGTGGTGATTCCTCTTGAAAATTGAGTTTCAGCTCTTATGTTCAATACCCTAACTTTCAGGTTGGATTATTTGAGCCGCGGAAAGGGCTTGCATCTACGGGAGTGAGTCTGCTGCCGAGGCAGTTGTCCCCACTCTGCACCAAATTTCCATCTTCACGGAGACTTTTGTCTCCACCTTGTACAGAACTACCATCTTCATGGAGACGTTTGACCTGACCCTGTACAGAACTACCATCTTCACGGAGACTTTTGTCCCGACCCTGTACGGAATTACCATCTTCACGGAGACTTTTGTCCCGACCCTGTACGGAATTACCATCTTCACGGAGACTTTTGTCCCGAACCTGTACCGAATTTCCATTTTTACGGAAACATTTGTCCCTACCCTGTACAGAACTACCATCTTCACGAAGACTTTTGTCCCCACTCTGTACAGAATTACCATCTTCACGGTGACTTTTGTCCCAATCCTGTACCAAATTTCTATCTTCAAGGAGACCTTTGTCCCGACCCAGTACAGAATTATCATCTACACGGAGACTTTTGTCCCGGCCCTGTACCAAATTTCCATTTTACAGAGACTTTTATCCCGACCCTGTACAGAATTACCATCTCCACGGAGACTTTTGTCCCGACCCTGTACGGAATTATCATTTTAACGGAGACTTTTGTCCCGACCCTGTACGGAATTACCATCTTCATGGAGACTTTTGTCCCGACCCTATACGGATTTACCATCTTCATTGAGACTTTTGTCCCGACCCTGTACCAAATTTCCATTTTACGGAGACTTTTATCCCCACCTCGTGTGACATTGGTAGATAGGGTAGGTATGCAAATGCTATTTATTATCTGTCATTTTGCGGATATAGGTATGTTTTGATGTTTCAGTGTGGGTGATAGTTGATTTATGAGCGCACTTGCTTTTTGACGGCTGATTTCAATAATATCGAAATATAACCAATTATAATACTTTGCAAGTGTGGAATACAAATAACATGCACAAATCGCACATGTGACCTCCGGTTTTTCGTCTGTATCCGAGAATGGTAGGTATCCGATCTCACCAGCCAAGAGATCAGAGTGAAGTGTAATAGCATAAGACAGTAATATTTCTGGGACAACTGTCCAGTCCTATGCTAGTATCCGATCTCACCAACCAAGATATCAGAGAGAAGTGCAATAGCATCTGACAGTAATATTTCTGGGACAACTGTCCAGTCCCATGCTGGTATATAACACTGTACCTTCTGAGCCTCGAGCAGACATTCTAACCTCTTAGCCACGGCGGTCCCCTTCCTGAGGATTCCCAACCAAACAAGTATTAGAAATCGCATGTACTGCCACAGTCCTTCACGAACATGTGTATCAGTACTTGAAATCACAAACACGTATCAATAGTTACTAAGAAAGCACTCTACAACATAATCTCCCTACCAACTTTATGCTACCAATGCCAAACCTGGACAATGATATAAAAAGAGAAAAGAAAAATCACAACAACGAGATTCCTGAGACGAATATTCAATGTATCATGAAGAGAGAAAATCAGAAATGAAGAAATAAGGACTGAAGTGGGTGTTATAGTAGCGCTAGATTTTATCAGAAGACAGCAAGTTAAATGATTTGGCCATGTAACTAGATTACCAACTAACAGTATACCACAACAAGCAATGATGTACAGACCAAATGGAAGCAGAGGAAGAGGCCGACCACGTTAAACGATGGACGCAGGGAATAACAGAGTCTCGATGCATGAAGCCCATAAACGGGTACTCTCCCACAGTTTATACTTCACCCGGACACCGCAAGGTACAAGAGGAACAAAATGAGACGAGATGAGATAGGATGAGTACTTGAAACCACAGCGCACAGTGACGACACGTGTACGTTGTCTACCCACTGCATGATGTAATGAGATGTACCAATGTTGTGGTGTTGTTGTTGTTTCAGTTGTGTGCGTTTTGTTGTAGCTAAATTGCTTTGAGCACCGTATCGCATATTCTTGGCATGTGTCCAGCACGTGTGAGTCATGGATGAATGTTAGCCCTACATGCGCTTGCAGTATTTTTGTCAGTCAGTGCACTTTTCACCCATTTGTGTAAATTCGATGTCAGGTCAGGTTTAACGATTGTCGACCAGACTTGCTGTGTTTTGATGCCGTTGTTGTTTCTTCTTCTTCTTCTTCTTCTTCTTCTTCTTCTTCTTCTTCTTCTTCTTCTTCTTCTTCTTCTTCTTCTTCTGTCTTCCTCCTCCTCCTCCTCCTCCTCCTCCTCCTCCTCCTCCTCCTTCTTCTTCTTCTTCTTCTTCTTCTTCTTCTTCTTCTTCTTCTTCTTCTTCTTCTTCTTCTGTCTTCCTCCTCCTCCTCCTCCTCCTCCTCCTCCTCCTCCTCCTCCTCCTCCTCCGCCGCCGCCTCCTCCTTCTTCTTCTTCTTCTTCTTCTTCTTCTTCTTCTTCTTCTTCTTCTTCTTCTTCTTCTTCTTCTTCTTCTTCTTTTTCTTCTTCTTCTTCTTCTGCTGCTGCTGCTACTGCTTGTTATCTCCCAATGGAGCATAGTTCCTCAGTCACCACACGTCAGATGCTCTTGTCCTCTTCTCAGCCTCTTCCATGTGCCTCCCATTTTATTCATGTCTATTTCTCTCTCCATGCCGACAGGATAAAAGCGCTCTAGCTCTGAAACTGTCTTTGCACTACCAGCGGGTAGCGGGATCAACACCTACACCGGACAAAGTAGTACAGCTTTACATAACAGAATTAAGACGCATACAGGACGTTGCGGTGATTAGCCTTCATCAGCAAACAAACACATTCACAAACACAACATACAGTCAAGGAGATCTCATGTGACTACATCAGAAGGTGACGACAGGACGAGAAGAACAAAAGGATGAAAAAAGTAAAGCAATGAAGAGAAAATGAGAATTGAAAAAAATGTTAATTGACAATTATTTTTTCATACCTCACAGTTCCGATCTGTAAGCAACTCAGAAAATCTCCGATATATACTTTTTATACCCGGTGCTAGGTGTTACGGTTCAGTGAGCACATTGAAAGAAGAGGGGGGGGCGGAGGCAGGAGGGCAGGATGGTAACTAGTCTGGTAGGGGTAGTCTAGTAGGGGTCCCCTACCAGACTAGTTACCATCCTGCCCTCCTGCCTCCGCCCCCCCCCCCCCCCCCTCTTCTTTCAATGTGCTCACTGAACCGTAACACCTAGCACCGGGTATAAAAAGAATATATCGGAGATTTTCTCAGTTGCTTACAGATCGGAACTGTGAGGTATGAACATTTTTTTTTTCAATTAACATTTTTTTCAATTAACATTTTTTTTTTCAATTCGCATTTTCTCTTCATTGCTTTAATTTTTTCATCCTTTTGTTCTTCTCGTCCTGTCGTCACCTTCTGATGTAGTCAGATGAGATCTCCTTGACTGTATGTTGTGTTTGTGAATGTGTTTGATTGCTGATGAAGGCTAATCGCCTCAACGTCCTGTATGTGTCTTAATTCTGTTTTGTAAAGCTGCACTACTTTGTGTCATGTTATATTGAAACACTTTAAGACAACTGGCAAGATTGAGAGAAAAAGAACAAGGGGAAGGCAGACAGGCTAATATCTAAATGTCTTGGCCACATGGCATAATCCAGACAAGAACACAAAGCTGATCCACGACTCTGGTGATCGTGTGAGATAGTGAAACATGGCTGCCAAAGCTAACTGGCATAGCACATGACGATGATTTACACTATTAACTTGGTTAACGTGATAAATGTTTACACCGCAATGAAAGCGGATTCGCTGGCTTGGCAACCCAGCAATCTCAGGAGCTTCCTAAGACTTCCCAAAGGAGAAAAATCCAGGAGGAGGAGGACCTGAGGAAAACTATTAAAGAGATCGAAGGCGAGACCTTACCCGACTCTTTTATTCCCTTCAGTTCAGAGAAACTTAGAGTGGAAATGAATTCAACTGAGACCGGAATGGATGTAAAACAGGATTCCATTGTTTCTCACGGTGTGGCCACACAAGATGAAATAATTATCAGTTTGAATTACTTATCTCAGGTGGGATATGGCATTGAAAATGACATCCCACAACATTCACTTCTATTGGATTTGGAACAAGAAAACCAGACCAGGGAGAGAATACTTCAATTGGACTTGGCACAAGAGAGCCCGGCCATGGAGGAAAAACAAGACACGGAGGAGAATTCTTACGATGTCAGTATCTTGGAGTCTTTCACAAAGGAATTTCAAGATATACAAAGCATTCATGTAGATAGTACTACGGACTCTGATTCAGGGACGATAAACATGTCTGCTATCAACAAAGAAGAAAATACTTCTTTGGACAAGATGAAGGTAATACCTATCATCAACACAGCTGAAGCTAACAGGGGATCACAAATGATGGACTCTGCAGCGGAACAAACCAGGAGCGGTTGGTATACTCAACACTCAGGACCTTGTTTACCTTTCACTTCAACCAATGTTGGATGTGTAGAACAGCTGTTTATGTATACTTCTACAAGGAGTGATACAAATTCACAGTTCTTGGGGAACAACATGATTTCTCAAAGCTGGACAACTTCTACTAGCCTTATATTTTCAAACACAGATTCAAAATGGAACTCTGTTGAAGAGGAACTCACCTGGATAAAGAATTATCGAGGGAAGAACTCTCTTAAATCAGGAGGGAGTAAACAGACGCCCTACCAAGAAAGAGACAAGTACGAGTTGAATGCACATCATAAAATTATGATGTTTAACAAATTTCCTGCCAAAAGGAGGAGATTAAAGGATTTTATTATGATCTTTGGCCGACGAAGGAAAAGAAAATGAAGCAACATTACTGCAACAAATTCTTATAAGAAAACACTGATGGCACTTCCTCTGCTGATAGGACAAGGGCCAGAAATGGAGTGGACAATAACAGTCTCTCTGCGGCGCAGGAGAATCTTGTTATACATTTTGCAATTTCCGGCTGGGAAAAAGTAAAACCTCCAGAGGACAGGACATTACCGAGCAATAGCCCGGAAATCCGACACAACACCAGGAGCAAAGATTTGCAAGATTTATCCTGGGAGAATGGACATGGGATATTTCTTTTGACTCATAGAACATCCCACTGCCACAAAGAATATTGGGAACCCAGACTTGGAGGCAGTTCGAGAAGGGAGAGAACTTAGATACATTCTTGAATGCTGCCGAGGCTCTGTTATAGGCTTCATTAATGAACCTACTTAAATTGGGGAGCTATGTGATGGGACAGCCACAGCAGCATCCGAATGACACAAGTTAAAAAGGAATTAAAGAGCCCACAATAATTTTCTATCATTCTCTAAAAGAATAAACGTTCCCCAGAAGAGGATAAAAACGTAAGAGAAAAATACAGAGTCACTTAGAGCCCGCACTATCATTTTTACTACATTGGTAGATCAAAGCAACGTCTGGTCTCTACATCTAAGAGATTTTCCCTTTGATGTTCTGATCAACCAGACATCGCGGAGCCAGTCAGTTGAGATTGACGTGTTAGTTTACAAGCCTGCGGTTGGAATAGGGACTAACACCTTACGTTCAACAGGACCTAACGTGTGAACCAGCCACGGCAGAATGGGAGATAAGAGGGTCAGCCAGACCCGTCTGAAATAATACATGGCAGTGCTACTCAGGGGAAAACCCCGTGTTATCCAAAGACGGCAATATAATGCAGGCCTTACACCTCGTCGTAACCCAGGAGATAAAGCTTGTTAATTCCTGGGAAAGCGAGGAGGCACCAGCAGATTGGAATGTAGGTATGACGCAACGTCTGTTGCATGGGCCAAAGCATTGTTTCAGACACGTGGCGGAACATCGGTCAATTTGATTGACAGATGAAACTACCCGTCACAGGAAAGGAGGAGGGGTGAAAAGAATTTGGCACTTAATCCATCTAGGTAAATCGTCCTACATGAAAAATAGGTGGAGCTAACAGGAACTTGGACATATTAATTAACCAACCTGGAAACTAGCCAGGAATTGAATAGAATAAAACTACATGCATGGCCAGCAAGACTTCAGACGCAAATTCACAATAGCATTCTTAGGATACCTACTGGAGAAATATTAACATTTCGTTCTGTTGGACTTCTGTACGAAGTCGTATGACAGGATTTCCTAGCTATAACCCAGGTAAGACCATTACTCTGATTAGTTGTCTGCTAGTCTGAAGGCTTGTGTAGTTTCTTGTTCTGCATATTCTCCCAAACTTTACACTGGTGGATTTTCTTTGTACTTAATGTTCCAGTTCTAGCTTTACGATTTCACTGAGAACTATTTTCTTCTTTCATTCACCACTTGGTTGTCTGATTTGTTGTATGTGATAATTTGGAGAAATCCATTATCCAAGCTACATGAGCGTGTGGCTTATGCATGTACAGGAGATACATTTAGATTCATCCTGTATGATGTTAAACATTGGGGAGACTGACTACTTAGGAGAAATTCCTGAGAGCTACCAGTCTCTTGATAGCGTCCAATTAACATTGATTATTTGGACCAACACTTTGAGTGCCTACCAAGATTATGGTGAAACCACTTGGTTTGAGGAATGGCACCAGTTCACCTTGTCTGCATGATGTCTGCATGAGGACAGACATGACTTAGGACATTCAATATCCCAGACAGATTCAGGGAAGGCATTTAATGTTCGACAGGACTGTGCGACCAGCCCTTCCGACAAGACAGTATGAATGAATCAGAAAGGGAAAGAGTAAGTGAGGTGAACTTATATGGGAAACACCCCATTACATAAATGTATGTGATGATGTAGGTTTTGAGCTATAAATGTTCTAAATGGTTTTATGAATATTTACATATATATTTATTTAGTTAGAACTGATATATGTTTATGTAACATGCCATCATCTATCATCATACCATCATATATTATGACTTGAATGTATGTTTATATGAATGTATAGACATATGTGTTTGAGATGTGTAGACGTAGATACTACCCATCTCCGTTCGTTTCATTCCAGATCTCTTAGGAGCAATGGACAGTCAACAACCCATATCAGGAAGTGACTTAGCCTTGTGAGGGACCAATTTGGACTCCTTCAATCTGACAGTGAACTGCGTCTCACTGGGGGAAGCATGACCTATGTGACCTCTTAAGTTACGTATACCATAATCATCATCATCATCATATGATCATCAATAGCAATAATAAACACAGTTGTATTTTAAACTCAGTTGTCTGTATAATTCTAAATGTTTATAAATGTTTGTGTAGCGTAATCAAGTACACACATTTTGTATCATTTAGTGGGGGTTCGCACATATTGTCCAGAAGTGGGAATCTATGTCCGGGAGGTATCTTGCCTATGCAGTCATAAGTAACCAGATTACGTTGCATGTCTTAACTCCTCCTTTCTCACTTCTGGTGATACCAAGTACAGCCAAAACTATATAGATATATTCTATCTTCAACGAGCCACTTCTTGGCTGTTTTCTTGAGTATCAGGGACAGTGTCTTAATCAGCATAAAAGACATTTGTTCCACGTTTTCTCTCTGGGATCTGGGTGGTAATTAGTCCCTTCTGACAGAATTAGGGGATCTTAAACTGCATCCAGAACTAAACACCAGTAGAAGAAAATGATGTTGGCTGAGTGGTTGCCCCTCTGGGATCTAACCCCAGCCAGTTGGTGACACATGGCTAAACAAACTGACCCCCATGTTTATAAATTTAATTCCTTATAGAAATTATAGCCACGTGCTCAAAGATGGTATGATCATTTCTTATCTTATCTCTTATCATATTTAATTAACTGTTATGCTTAGACATTTAATCTTTGTTACTGCAGTTCCACTTCTATCTCTTGCTTTCACTGTCCAAGTGAAGCACTGATGACATAATAGTTTGTTGATTAACAAGATAGGTCGACACTGTTGCAATTGCCTTCCCTTGTCTGATTATTCAGTTTAAATGTTGGGTTTCTGCAGATGTCGCATGCTCACAAACTTATTCTTGGCAAGAAAATATGGTAGTTGGCCCTTGCCTTCCATATCAAAATTGGTTGTTTATACCTCCACTTTACACGATGATTTCATGCTGTCAGGACGAGTGAAGACCAGGCTTTGCTCGGGGGCAGATGTCCACTATTCCGGTGGATAATGGACCCCCTGAACTGTATTCACTCCACTTTTGTAGATTACCCAGTCAGTAGTACTGGGAGGTGCAGTTTTCATTTTTTCTTTGCAGGTTTACTTGTAGAGCCTGGTATGCCCCGTGGCGAAGTGGTCCATCCGCCAGCCTCGCGCTCCGAAGGTTGTGGGTTCTATTCCGGCCTATGTCATTCTCGGAGTTCTCTAGTGCAGTTGTTCTCAACCGGTGGGGAATTCCCTCCCCCCTTCCGGGGAGGGGGGGGGGGGGGGGATGGAATTAAGATTATTTCAAGATCGCGTTAATACACGAACCGATTACTTGATATTGTTTTTCCCTTCATAATTTACGGTTCTGTACGTCTCACCATTCTGAAATTCATTTTATAACGTAAGTAGACCCGCAAATCACGTTTTATGTAGACGTCTAGACTTGTTTTAGTATGTGATATTAAATTTAGCTTCCATTATTACTATACTGTGTAGGGGCCGGAGGGGGTGGGGGAGGTGGGGGGGGGGGTTAGGGAGGAAATACGAAAAGGGGGGGATGACGTTCTGAAAATATGGTGAAGGGGGGCACGGGCCAAAAAAGGTTGAGAACCATAACTGTAATGGGTCGTCGTTTGTAGCGTTCCTGCTTTGTGCGACGCTTTCGGCAGGACGAGTGGTTTGGCATTTGGACAAGATAAACTGCCCAACGCATCTCTGTCTGCATCAGGATCTCCCTGACCCGGCACCCAAGTACCACCTCCATGGAAATTGAGTCGTAGAGCTCTCCTTCTTCTCCCCAAGCTCACGAACAAGCGAGGTACAAAAAACCTGTGCTGCAACTTCACATCTGCCGAAAGGCATGAGATACTTGGGGACCCAGTATGTGGAAAAAAGGCGCCATGTTCTGGCGCTCCACGGTCTGCGTCATTATAAGAAACTTAACGTTGTTGTGGTTGTTGTTGTCGTCGTCGCCGTTGTCACCGTCGTCGTCGTCGTCGTTGTTGTTGTTGATGATGTTGTTGTTGTTGTTGTTCCTGTTGCTACTCCTGTTGTTGTTGTTGTTGTTGTTGTTGTTGTTGTTGTTGTTGTTGTTGTTGTTGTGGTGGTGGTGGTGGTGGTGGTGGTGGTGGTGGTGGTGGTGGTGGTGGTGGTGGTGGTGGTGGTGGCAGAAACTCGTTGCTGGAATTGTTCACTCTTATACGGTATGAAGAAAGTTGGGAGTTATAATGACCTTGATTTGATGGCGGCACAGAAGCAGAATACCCATTTCGACGGTGTGCATGAGAT
>OY992876.1:348823574-348916074 GCA_963921405.1 Cepaea hortensis
ATCTGTACACCTTTAGGGACGCTTAGTCGCAAAGACAACTTATCACAAACAAATGAGGGGGGGGGGGGGGAGAGAGAGAGAGAGGCACATAATGAGAAGATAACAACTGTACTGTTTCTCAGAGTTTAAAACCCGTTGGAAAGAGAAATGGAGGAAGACATCCATCATGTGCCATGCCGATAAGCGTGGGCGGTCATGTTTTGCCATCTCACTCGATCACCAGAGTTGTGGATCAGCTCCGTGTTCCTGTCTCGACCATGCCACGTTCCCAAGCTATCCAGGTATTTACTTCTCGTCTTCCCCTTGGTCTCTTCCCTTCGATCTTGCTAGTTGTCACCAAGTTCTCCAAGTCATTTCTTCTCATAACATGCCCAAAAATATTGACTGATTACGTCTAATCACTCTAATCAGTTTACCATCTTCATTTGTTTCTTGAAGGACTTGTTCGTTGGTTTTTCTGTCTGTCCATGATATTCTTAGCATTTTCCTCAGAAACCACATTTCCACAATCATCAGATGTTTTTCAGCTTGACTGCTCATTGTCCACGCTTCACATCCATACAAAAGTACAGGTTCTATGTAGCACTTCAACACTCTTTTTCTCGATTCAATTGATATCTTTTTATTGGTCAGTATGTTTTTCATCTTGTGTCATGTCACGGAAGGGAGTCAACACACGAACTGATCCATGCCGTCGGAGATCGCAATTTATAGAGAAGCATGTTCGCCCACGGCAGTCGGCAAGGCACTAGATGATTTGCAAGTATGACTGTTTGGTTTTCACTGTTATATATTAACGATTTGTTTTTAGCACTACTACTATGTTCACATACATTATATTCAAATAATTTGTCTGTGTAACAAATATATGTCTCATACAACAGCAATTTATAAAAGTGTAGGTTTACTTGTTCGTAGAACGCAATTTACATCCGTTTTATTTGCAAAGTAGGAAACAGCGCACATAAATTCAATCTTTTGCCGACTGTGCTATTGCTGGTCATGGCTGTTGACCGGTAGGTACCTTGATACCTTCAGAACAACAGCCAACACGCTTACCTGCTCCCGTGCGTTTGGATACAGACAGGTGTATAGAGCTGTGTGGAGTAGGGGGAGAAGTGGCATGTCAAATAAGAACAATTCCAGGGGAGGAAAAATTACTCCCACACGGGCCAGGTCACAAAAACAACGTGTTTACGGCGAAAAGTTGAGAATGCACTGATCACTAGCGTTTCTGCCAGGTTGGCATTCTTGGTGATCTTTGTATTCTAACTGTCGTGTTTGTCTTTGTTCTCAGCCTGTTACTGTTTCTCAGGGTTTTAACTAACGTATTTGTTGTCTCTTTTCCCAGTTCATATGTTTCCCTTTCACCGTTTCTCATTGTTTTAACTAGCGTATTTGTCTTTTGTCTCATTCTATATGTCTCCTCTTTCCCTGTTTTTCACTGTTTTAACTAACACATTTGTCTCTTTTTCCAGTTCATGTCGCCTCTTTTACTGTTTCTCATCGTTTTAAGTATGAATTTGTCTTTTCTCAGTCTATATGATTCTATTTCACTGTTTCTCAGGCTTCTAAATATTGTATTTACCTCTTTTTCAGTCCATATGTCTCTCTCTCTCTGTCACACGGGCTGTGTGTGGTTGGATGGGTGATGTGTGGGTGAAGAAGGATGTGTGATCGGTGGGGGTGTGTGTGGGTGAGGGATGTTTGGGTGATGGTTGGAAGTGTGGGGTGCTGGTGGGTGGGGAATGTTATGTGGGTGAGTGGGTGAGGGATGTGTGGATCAATGGGTGTGTGGGAGATGTGTGTGTGGGTGGGGGAATATGTCTGTGTGGGTGGGGGTAATTGTGGGTGGGTTGAGGATGTATGTGTGAGTGGTGAGTGTGTTTGTAGGTGGAGGATGTGTGGGTAGATGTGTGTGTGGGGGTGAGGGATGTGTGGGTGGGGATGTGAATGGGGGATGTGTGTGTGAGGGTCGGAGATGTATATATGGGTGGGGTGTTGTGTGGGAGGGGAGATATGTGTGGGTGAGGGATGTGTGTGTGTGTGGGTAGGTGTCATTGGGTGTGGAATGTGCGGGTGTATAAAGGATGTATGTGAGGGTGGAGGTGTGTGTTTGACTCGGTGGATTGGGTGTGTGAGTGTGGGTGGGTAGATGGGAGATGTATGTATTGATAGGTGGGTGTGAGTGGCTGAGAGTTTAGTACGTGAGTGGGTGGATATATGTGGGAGATGAGTGTATGGGTGGGGGATGTGTGTGTGGGTGGTGGGGTGTGTGTATGTGGTGTGGGTGGGAGGTGTGTGCTTGTGTATGGGGGTGTGTTGGTGTGTGGGGGGATGTATGGGTAGGGAGATGTGTGTGAGTGTGTGGGTAGGGTGTGTGTGGATGGGGGATGTGTGGTTAAGGGATATGTGATTATGTGATGGGTGATTGGGGGTGAGTGGGTGGAGTATGCGTGGGTTGGCGAGTGTGTGTAGGTTGGGGGTGGGGATGTGTTTGTGCATGAACGTAGTGTGGGTGGGTGGGAGATTGTGTGGGTGGGGATGTATGAAAGTGGGGTATGTGTGGATAGGTGCGTGATGTGTGGGTTGGCGGGGATATGTGGGGATGTCTGGTTGGGGGATGGGTGTTTGTCTGGGAGGTTGGGGGTCTGTGCTTGTGTGGTGGAGGATATGTGGGTTGGTGAGTGTTTATGGGTTATGCAATGAGTGGAGGATGTGTGTGTGTGGGTGGGGAGATGCGTGTAGGTGGGGAATGTGTGGGTGGGTGATGGGGGTGGGCGGGTGCATGTATATGTGCCTGGGTGTGTGTGTGTATGGTGGGTGGGAGATGCATGTGTGTGTTTGTGTGAGGAAATGTGTGTGGGTGGGGATGGTTGGGTGGGTAGGGCATATATGTGTGCCTGGGTGTGTGTGTGTGCTTGGGTAGGGGATGGGTGGGTGGTTGGGGTATGTGTCTCATAACATGGTAATATGCAATGTTTATGTTTACATCATTCATTTGACAATGTTTTTTTTTTCCTATGTGAATGTATTATGCATTATTGATGAACAAAAGATGGGTGATTGGAAGGGCGGAATGTAAGACGGTGCCCAATTCGTTACCTTTGAAAATAAAGTCCGTTCGTTCGTTCACTGTTTCTCGCTGTTTTAAGTAATGAATGCGTCTCTTTTCTCATTCCATTGTATATCTCTTTCAATTTATCTCAAGCTTCTAACTATTTTATTTATCTCTTTTCTCCGTTTTCTAGGATATTTATTCCCGTTATCATTTCATGTGCCATCTGTCACTGCTTCTCATTCTTCTATTGTATGTATATCTTTTATTAGTTACTACGTTCGAAACCCAGCTGCGGGAGCTTTGGAAGCAGACCGTCTTGCGCTGATTTGAATACAGTGGTATGAGTGCCGGTCGTTCAGACAGCAATGGAAACTATTGAACGTAAACTTACAAAGAAATACTGGCGTTGACTGCGACATCATGTAAAGGATATGCAACTAACCTTTTATTATAGTTCACCATCAACCACCATTCGCCATCAACGTTCATATCAACGCAGGGCTATTACTCCCAAATCGCATGCGGATGACTATACACCAGGTATACAGAGATTGTAAAAGTGCGTTCACTAACCCTAAGGCTAGACACTATAATGAGGTGTACTACAGGGTGGAAGAGCGTCTAAGATGACAACCTCAGAGGTTCGGTGTGGGAGTGTGGTTGTTTTGAAGTATATGTTGGTTATAGGGTGTGGTGGTCATAGTGTAGGGTGTGGTGTGGTGGTCATAGTGTAGAGTGTGGTGTGGTGGTCATAGTGTAGTGTGTGGTGGTCATAGTGTAGAGTGTGGTGTGGTGGTCATAGTGTAAGGTGTGGTGGTCATAGTGTAGTGTGTGGTGGTCATAGTGTAGAGTGTGGTGTGGTGGTCATAGTGTAGAGTGTGGTGTGGTGGTCATAGTGTAAGGTGTGGTGGTCATAGTCTAAGGTGTGGTGGTCATAGTGTAGAGTGTGGTGTGGTGGTCATAGTGTAGAGTGTGGTGTGGTGGTCATAGTGTAGAGTGTGGTGTGGTGGTCATAGTGTAGAGTGTGGTGTGGTGGTCATAGTGTAGAGTGTGGTGTGGTGGTCATAGTGTAGAGTGTGGTGTGGTGGTCATAGTGTAAGGTGTGGTTGTCATAGTGTAGTGTGTGGTGGTCATAGTGTAAGGTGTGGTGGTCATAGTGTAGTGTGTGGTGGTCATAGTGTAAGGTGTGGTTGTCATAGTGTAGTGTGTGGTGGTCATAGTGTAAGGTGTGGTGGTCATAGTGTAGTGTGTGGTGGTCATAGTGTAAGGTGTGGTTGTCATAGTGTAGTGTGTGGTGGTCATAGTGTAAGGTGTGGTGGTCATAGTGTAGTGTGTGGTGGTCATAGTGTAAGGTGTGGTGGTCATAGTGTAGTGTGTGGTGGTCATAGTGTAAGTTGTGGTGGTCATAGTGTAGAGTGTGGTGTGGTGGTCATAGTGTAGAGTGTGGTGTGGTGGTCATAGTGTAAGGTGTTGTGGTCATAGTGTAGTGTGTGGTGGTCAGTGTAGTGTGTGGTGGTCATAGTGTAAGGTGTGGTGGTCATAGTGTAGTGTGTGGTGGTCAGTGTAGTGTGTGGTGGTCATAGTGTAGTGTGTGGTTGTCAGTGTAGTGTGTGGTGGTCATAGTGTAGGGTGTGGTTGTCATAGTGTAGTGTGTGGTGGTCAGTGTAGTGTGTGGTGGTCATAGTGTAGGGTGTGGTTGTCATAGTGTAGTGTGTGGTGGTCATAGTGTAGTGTGTGGTGGTCAGTGTAGTGTGTGGTGGTCATAGTGTAAGGTGTGGTTGTCATAGTGTAGTGTGTGGTGGTCATAGTGTAGGGTGTGGTGGTCATAGTGTAGTGTGTGGTGGTCATAGTGTAAGGTGTGGTGGTCATAGTGTAGTGTGTGGTGGTCATAGTGTAGGGTGTGGTGGTCATAGTGTAGTGTGTGGTGGTCATAGTGTAGGGTGTGGTGGGGCATCATGAAGATTCGTCGTTGTTGTTGTTATAGTTTACGAAGAAGCAGTCGCCGCTGCTTGTAAGTTTGTGTTAAGTGCTTGTTTTTGTGCCTCTCTTTCTGTCTGTCTTATTCTCTCTGACTGACTATGCTTCTCTCTCTCTCTCTCTCTCTCTCTCTCTCTCTCTCTCTCTCTCTCTCTCTCTCTCTCCTTCTCATATCATCCATAGTTTAGTAAACTACCTCAAACGTTCAATGCGGAAGATGTTTTGGAATGTGTGGTGATGATGATGTAGTATGTAGTAGATCAGGGTGACGAGTCGTCGTCGTCGCTGCTCCTGCAGCTGCTGCTGTTTACGAAATAGCAGTATCGGCCGGTGCTGTTTTTTCAGTTTGTGATGAATATTTATTTTTGTGCTGCTTGTTACTTCTCATATTTACCTTTCTCCTCTGTGTGTTTCTGTGTGTGTGTGTTGTCTCACCATTCTGTTTCTCTCTCTTCGTAGTTTGCTGAAGAGCAAGGTAAGCACAACAGGAGAAAATGTCCCTGCCCAGGTAGAAAACAAAATATGTTTTCAACAGTTATTTATTACAAATATGGCGAGCCACGTTAGCTGATTGGCCAACAGTCTTCGTCTCACTGTCAAGGTCACATGCAGCAACATGGCGGTACAGACATGTTTGTGACGATGGGTTTCATGTTTGTGACGATGGTTTTCATGTTTGTGACGATGGGTTTCATGTTTATGACGATGGGTTTCATGTTTGTGACGATGGGTTTCATGTTTGTGACGATGGGTTTCATATTTGAGGCGATGGGTTTCATGTTTGTGACGATGGGTTTCATGTTGTTTGTGACGATGGGTTTCATGTTGTTTGTAACGATGGGTTTCATGTTTGTGACGATGGGTTTCATGTTTGTGACGATAGGTTTCATGTTGTTTGTGACGATGGGTTTCATGTTTGTGACGATGGGTTTCATGTTTGTGACGATAGGTTTCATGTTTCTAACGATGGGTTTCATGTTTGTGGCAATGGGTTTCAAATTTGTGGCGATGGGTTTCATGTTTGTGACGATGGTTTTCATGTTTGTGGCGATGAGTTTCATGTTTGTGACGATGGTTTTCATGTTGTTTGTAACGATGGGTTTCATGTTTGTGACGATGGGTTTCATGTTTGTGACGATAGGTTTCATGTTGTTTGTGACGATGGGTTTCATGTTTGTGACGATGGGTTTCATGTTTGTGACGATAGGTTTCATGTTTCTAACGATGATTTTCGTGTTTGTGGCAATGGGTTTCAAATTTGTGGCGATGGGTTTCATGTTTCTGGCGATGGGTTTCATGTTTGTGGCGATGGGTTTCATGTTTGTGGCCATGGGTTTCATGTTTGTGACGATGGGTTTCATGTTTAAGTTGGTTACATGTCCTTTGCAGGACCTTGCAATCATCCACAGTATTTATTAGATGTGTGTGATTTACTGATTTACTCACAATGTTAATTCAATAGTTTCTGAACGAACTACGCCTCATTCTGTCTTGCTTGCTTGCGTTCGCTGGCTGTGAACTCCAGTGTGAACTCCTGTATGTCGGATGAAGACTAACATCCAACATCAGTGTGATGTCATACTGGACCTGAGGTTTGCGTGAGTATCCGTTGTCCCATGTCTGGCTTATTAGTGTGCAGACTGGTGGTTCCTCGCCGTACAGGCAGACACTCTCCGACTTCGGTAGAATCAGCGACCCTACTACGTTAGCCAGGACTCCGAAGGGACCTGTTGCGCAGGACGCACGACTAGGACATGTTAGTAGGTCTTGGCCAGTATAGAACCTGGCCCTGGTGCCTTGGAAACACCTCTGCGTCCCCCTCATTCTGTCGAAATCAACACACAGCAGTCTGCTTTCAAATCGCTCGAGGTTGATTTTGATCCCTCGCCTCGGTATGTCGGGGAAAATTTATCCACCAAAATTATGCTTACAGTCCTGAAGTTAAAGTTAGTTATTCGCGATTCGAACTTCACGGCAACTGGTCGTTCCCATTATGCTCCGTTCCTGTGCCAGTGAATATCACACAAAATGCTCCTCACTGCCCTATGTGAACAATGGAATAGACAGGAGTCTCGGCAAGCCAACAGCCCGCACAGGTACACTGTGCATAATGCCGCCGCCAGAATGCCAACACAAAAGTCCTCCAAGAAAAACACAGTTCACCGTCGATGGAATCGGCAGTCACCAGAAAGACTTCTTTGACCCGTGTTTTATCCCATATGGCTCGGTCTCTTTCCGCACGGCGACCCGTCGAAAGCGCCTCACACAGCACGAACTCCGTAGCTCCAGCGACGACTCACAGGAGTCTCCTGAAAAAATGCACTCGTGAACCGAAAAGGTAAACCAGTAAATTCAGCAACAGCCGACCGCCATCGTTTCGAACATGCTGTTCACGCTACAAACAACCGGGGACAGATGTAAAAGCATTCCACGCAAAATTCACAGCTCGCAGTGTCGCGCCACGCACTCACTCAGTAGCAGGGCGACGGAACCATGAAATTGAAGTAAAATACCTTGAACATTTGTGTTTGTTGTGAAATTGCCGTGAGTTTAAATAATATGAGGTATTCAGCCAACTAATGCTGAATGGGCAAACAGGCAAGAGGATATTACAGCAGCGAAAGGGGTTAACGGACAGATAGCTAGGCGGGTAGAAAAACGGGCGATCTGGAGCTAGGTAGGTTGTTTTTGCATATCCTTTTACAGGGCATCGCTGTCAACATCAGCATTTTACTGCTGTTGTTGATGTCTTGGCAAGTTTACGTTTAGTAGTTTGCCATTGCTGTCTGAACAACCGGCTCCCATACCAATTCGTTAAAATCCAACGCCACGCGGTCTGCTGGCAAATCGCGCGCAGCTGTGTTTCGAACGCAGGTAAGGGAATTACGAACTGCGTCCGTAACGCCATAGCCACGGAGCCGGCAATAGTCAGTTTATAACATGAAATCCTTAGTTTAAAGACATGACCATCTTTACTTCTGCAGTACGTACATCTAGCGATTTAACACGACTATTGACTGGCACTTTGCAGCCTTGACAGACACTAGTTTGTAAAATGGAAGGTATACCTCTCCATAACACAAAGCCTGGGCTGAGTTTAGAGACCACGTGTTGCCCATGCAGAATGATCGCTCTCTCTCTCTGCCTGCCTAGTTTACTCCTGAGGAAAGGTCTGGAACAAGGCAGGCTACATAAGCTGCCGGATCAGCAAAGCAATGCTCTAACTAACTGTCCGCCTATCGGAGCTTCCATCCTAGACCAGTTGCCGACCAAGGCTTAGGGCCTGGTCTGCCCTGCCATGACATTTAGTCTTTAGGTTGCATTTTCTCGCACTAGGTAAGTCTTGTACCCTCCCAGTTGCACTCCTCCGCCTGAAGCCGTTGTTACAAGTGGGGTATCGGGTCTGGTGACCGCCGCCCAACATCCGGTGCTAACAGAAAGCAGGTAGTGCCGTCTACTGTCATAGCTCAGTCATATCTGACTAAAACCTGACACCTAAAACGGGTATTAATAGTCAGTTTACATAAAGGTGGGAAATCCTGAGTTTATAGACATGACAATTTTTACTTCTGCAGCAAGTAAATCTAGCGACTTACCACGGACATTGAGTAGTTAGTTGTATTATAGGCATCTGTATCCGTGACATTAAAGGAGGTGAGTCAAGTAGACAAACCCAACATGTTGTGTTACATATTATGCATACAATGCATGCATCAAGAAGCAGGCCCTGTGCAGAACGCCGCTCTCATGGCTGCACCAGGATAAGTCTCTCGGGCTCGGGCCATTGCCCCCGTCTCCTTCATACTTGTATGCATGGATAGGTGTCTACGGGGCCTCGCGTCCATGTTCGTGCTGGCAAACCCTTGCCGCTTCTTCCAGGAAATGAATGTGTGTGTGTGTGTATGTGTGCGCGCGCGCGTGCCGCGTGTGCGTATGTATGTGGTGTAAGTATGTATGTGTCTGGTATGTATGGTGTGTGTGTGTGTGTGTGTGTGTGTGTGTGCGCCGCGTGTGCGTATGTATGTGGTGTAAGTATGTATGTGTCTGGTATGTATGGTGTGTGTGTGTGTGTGTGTGTGTGTGTGTGTGTGTGTGTGTGTGTGTGTGTGTGTCGCGTGTGCGTATGTATGTGATGTGAGTATCAATGTATGTTTGTATGTTGGATATGTGCCTAGTATGTTTACTGTTGAAGTATGTATGTGTGGAGCCCAAGCTGTGGCCAAGAGGCATAATGCCGCATTCCAAACACGGCTGACGGCGATTTGAAAACTGCTGGTTTTAATACAATGGTATGAGTGCCGGTCGAACAGAAACCAATGGCAAACTACTGAACGTTAATTTGGCCAGAAATGCTGGGGTTGAAAGCGATGTCCTGTAAGGGATATACAACTAACTTTATGTGTTGTGTTTATTGCACGCGTGTGGGGTATGTGTGGTGTGTCTTGTGTGTGTATGTGTGTGTGTATTTTTGTGTGTGGTATGTGTGTGGTATATGTATCTGATTCCAAAGACCAGTGTTAAACCTAAAACCCATGTCCTATCTAGTTCTTTTCAGTACCGATCCTCGGTGTGAACTCTGAATTTCCAAATGCTGCCATTTTGGTCAACATTGTGATATTAGTGACAGTTATTCATTCTAAAGCCAAATGTGTCGTTTAACCTGCCTTCCTGCGACAACTTGAACCATTCACAAATGACTGGCACCTGGCCATCTTCATAGTTGACAGTGTGTAAAATGGGGTTATACCTCTCTATAGCACACAGCCTGGGTTGAATTTAGAGACCTTGTGTTGCCCATGCAGCATGATCCCTCTCTCTGCCTGTCTAGTTTACTCCGGAGGAAAGGTACCATCAATACTTCTGGAACAAGACCAGCTGCAGAAGCTGCCGGGTCAGCAAAGCAAAGCTCGAACTGTTCACTGTCGGAGCTTCCATCCTAGACCAGTTGCCGACCAAGGCTTGGGGCCTGATCTGCCCTGCCAGGACATTTAGTCTTTAGGCTACATTTCCTCGCACTAGGGTCAAGCATATACTAACCCAAAAGCACTTTTCCGTCCTAAACCGTTAGCACAGCGTGGGGTATCGGGTTTTGTGAGCGCCGCCAAATATTCGGTGCTAACAGAAAGCAGGTAGTACCGTCATATGGTAGCTCAATCATATCTGACTAAGACCTGACACTTTCATTCACAAATACTAAATAATAAAATCGAGTCTTTTGAACTTAAATGGAATAAAAACACAATCACAAGTGACATAATAGGCGTTGTAGGAAGAAAGCCTTCTTAAGTACACAAACAAAAAGACATTGATGCATATACACTTTTATATTTACTAAACATAGACATCAACATCCTTGACATTGTGCGAGGTGAGATAAGCAGACAATCCCAAACCGCTGTGACATTCATTCAAATACCACTAGCTAAGGCTTTCCATTGTCGCCTATAATGTGACGGACGGAATGTCGCTTGAAGGCAAGGACAGGTAGTTTAGTTGTTGGTGCTGTCCTGATTCTTCACAAATGAGTGTCTAGTTCAGTGTTTCCCAACGTGGGGCCCACGCCCCACAGGGGGGCAATTCGATAGTTAAGGGGGGCAATTCGAAAATGGAAGAAATCGGCTGGATATAAATAACAAAACGGGGAGACTTGAGTCTGAAGTTAACTAAATTGGAACCGGATATAAAATCTCTTTGCAGCAAGCATCAAGCGCAAGGATCTCTTCTTCTTCTTCTTCTTCTTCTTCTTCTTCAGCATTCCGAGCCATTGAGGTTCTTTGCTGCAGATACAAGCCGTCTCCATTCGTCTCTCTAGTTGACCTTCTCTTGCCAGTCGCTGATTCCAAGTGCTTGTAGGTCTGTATGTATATTATCTCTCCATCGTCTTCTTGGTCTACCTCGGGGTCTACGGTCATATATTTCCTGAGTGTAAGCGAGTTTTGTTTCCCTGTTATCTTCCATTCTTTCCATATGCCCAGCCATTGCAGTCTATTAGCCTTCATGATACCAATGATTAGGGGGATCTTAAACAAATCATAAATGTCTTTAAAGCTTCTTCTTTTCCACTCTCCACTTTTTGTAACCCTAATGGGCCTAAAGATGCATCTTAAGACTTTGTTCTCAAAGGTTTGTAACAAGGCTTCATCTCCTTTCGTTGTACTCCAGGTTTCAGAGCCATACAGCACAACTGGTCTGATCAGTGTTTTGTATATTGTGATCTTGGTGTTGCGAGATAGCGCATTTGATTTTAGCAACCATATGTGTTGTGTTGTTTCATTGACTTCAGTTCTTTAACAAATTTTCTGGATTCGTTTTTATGGTGATTAGTTTCCATATCCTTGATTATATTGCTCATATATTCTCGCTTCTGCTGCCGAACTATTTTTGTAGCCTCTTTACATTCAGTTCTTCTTCTTCTTCTTCTTCTTCTTCTTCTTCTTCTTCTTCTTCTTCTTCTTCTTCTTCTTCTTCTTCTTCTTCTTCTTCTGCTTCTTCTTCTTCTTCTTCTTCTTCTTCTTCTTCTTCTTCTTCTTCTTCTGCGTTCATCCGGAGAGTTTTTTTTCGGACGTGGTTGCGTTGTGCCTGTTTACAGCAGAGCTGCGTTCTTGCGCCGTTAGGCCGACACATCCGACTTCTGAGGGCATTTGTTGACCGGGTTAACCTTTCCGCGGGTTTCGTAGGACGTTTGACTCTCACTGTTGTGGTGTTATCCCCCATCCCAGCTGGCCCATTTAGAACAGACGAAGACATAATGGTCAGCCCTCAAGGGAAGGCAGGGGCAGACCATGGGCATTCCCCGCCATCCAAGGAGGCTTCCATAATTGCAGAGCCGACACTTAGTGCTCTGGTACTTGGCTCACCCAAGAAATCGTCACGTCCTGCTCTTGGCTGCTTAGCTTCACTTCCATATATTGCGCCTTCCGTTCACCACAGGCTGTTCCTCTGGAAACCAGAGGAGTGCAGTCTGCTGATGACATCCACATAGTGAGCTTTTGATTCGGACTTTCCACGTAATGTATTTGCTATCCAAGCAATATTCCATTTCGTGCCACTAGGACACTTTTTCCACCTTTTATGACGCCCACATAGTGAGCTTTCGATTCGGATTTGCTAGCCAAGCAATATTCCATTTCATGCCTCTGGGGCACTTTTGCTACCGACATACCTGTGGATTGAAATGTGGCCGTCTAAGTATTTCTTCATGCACCTTTAGATGTCAACCTGAATGTAGTTAAAGTAAGCGGTGGTCAACTTGAGCTTGTTGATATCTCCATAGAGCTTGTCCTCAAATGAAGGAGGTGTGGGCCAAAATATCTTTCTCTGTTCTGCATATATTGGGCAAACCTGCAGCAAATGTCTAGCTGTCATTTTACCAGTTCGACAATTACATTCATCGGTATCTCCTATCTTTAGTTTATTGAACAAGTGGTATTTCAGCATGTTATGTCCTGTGCAGAGTCTGAAGATTGCTACTTGTTCTCTTCGTTCGAGTTTGTAATATGCATCATCTTTCTGGTGGCCTGTATGCTCTGATTCCCATTTAGTTCTATAAGTGCTTTTTATAAACCTCTTTGCCTCATTATAGGTAATGTCTATGTCAGGCTAAGGTAGTTGTCCATTTTCTTTTGCCAGTCTGCCAGGCTCTTCATTTCCAGGTATACTGCAATGTGATGGGATCCACTGTATTACAACTTTTTTGGATTTCTGACATAGTCCATGGAGTGCTGCTCTTAGGTCTGCTAGTTTTGTGCTGTTTTTTGCTCTTCAGTATCGAGACAGCTGACTTTGCATCTGTGAAGATAGCTATTTGCTTCTCTTTATTTTCCTCCATTTGGAGCATTTCTGCAGCAGTTTTCAAAGCTTCTACTTCTGCTTTGAAGTTACTTGAAAATTTTCCAGTTGCCACTGACTGTTTTTTTTTTTCTCCATTTTTTAAATTTAGGAGAATTCCTCCTACTCCATTTTCTATTGAATTTTTGGCTGATCCATCTGTATATGCATGGGTCCAATTGCTGCTTGGGTAATGTTCTTTTATGTAGTTTAGAGTGATTTTTCTTCTTTCTGTTTCATTCTGAGTGTTCTTGTTCTCAGTACCAGGAATGTTTTCTATCATCTCAGGCAGTTGCTGCTGTCTCCAAGCTGGGAACTTGTGTGCATTGTAAATGGGCTTGACTGTTGATATGTTAAGTATAGGAACTGCCCTAATCTTCTATATTGCTCTTCATTTTGAATGTTATTGATGTAATTTAACCATAACTGCCTGGCTCTCTTTTCCTAATGACCGCTTCTTCTCATTTTTGATTGAACCATCTGTTCTTTCTATGGATGGTTAACACACCGAGACATTCTTCTGCGGTGGTTTGAATTGTATTCTTGATGTTCAACCAAGTTTGGTCAACGCTTTCCTCCAACGGGTTTTGTAGAGTTTCAAGTTTACATTTTATTTCATCAGCACATTTCTCTTTAACTGTAATTTCTTGTAGTTTTTCTCTGTTATATGTTGGGTGTAGCCTCAGTGGTTTAGTATAGAAAGCTCTTTTAAGTTTTATTTTAAATTTTGCCCCAACGAGGAACTGGTCGCTGTGACAAGGATCTCACTAAATTTAAATAATAAATAATTACTAATAATTAAAATAATATAGAAAAATCTTTCATTAAAATTATTTTGTGCTTGAATTTCAGTACTCCATTATATTTTTGAAAATTGACTTACTGTGTTTGCTCAATAATGTCCTAGTGATTTCTTCCTAAAACCTATAATTCAAGTTTCTTTAGTGAGCATTTCAATTTTTGAATATTAAAAATTATGTATATGTTGGGGGGGGGGGGGGGGGGCATAAGAATTTTAGAAAGGCTTAGGTGGGGCATAGCACAAAAAAGGTTGGGAAACACTGGTCTAGTTGGTCGTGCGTCGAAGTACACTTGTTCCTGCAGCGAGGCGCCGTCGTCATTTGAAGGTGACAGATTCGATCCCGGTTGGTAACTATAACTTTCAAATTTTATGTTGTCTAGTGCATCCTCTAATTACTTCTACTTCCTTCTTCTCCTTCTATGAACGCCAAACAATACAATGTGTGTTTATTTGTGAACTATCTTAGTGGCCTCAAAGGGTTCTCAAATTGATTTTCTGTGTAAATAAAGAACCAATCACAAGTGTTTCCCAGGTCACATGACTAATCCGAACATGAGACCAAGTTAGCGTCCGGGATTTTCTTTTTTTCTTTTCAAGGAACTGTATTACTCACACACTGTAGCGACCAGGGTGACCTTGACATAGTTGTCCCTGCATTGTTTTTTGTGAGTCCGCGTGTGTGCCGAGTAGGTCACCCCGACCTAATGGCTGCCCGCTGATCAAACCGTTAAGGACTATCAGTTGACTGCAGGCACCCTTCGTGTTTGTGTGTCATTCATAGTCAAGCTTGTGGGAGGAAAACATAGCAAGTAGCTAGGGGGAGGAAAACATAGCAAGTATGAGGTGTCGTCAGTGTAGAGTTGAATACACCGGCGGTAAATATGTAGTAACGCATGGAAGGATAAAGATGGTACTAGAGATAGTGATGAGGGTAACACTGCGATCGGCCAGAAATACGTGAACAGAGACAGAGCAAAGAAAGAAAACAAGTTATCAGAGATGTTATGTTCGGTTTGTGTTACAAACATCAGGAGAAGAAACAATAAGCGAATTTGGAATCTGAAACTATGGCACGCAGGAAGCGGCAAACAAGACTATTTTCTTCGTCTCTCCTCCTATGTTTCTTCGTCTCTCCTTCTGTGTTTATTCTTCTTCTCCTTCCCCTTTCTCTTCTTCTTTCTCTAACTCGCATTCCTGGTGACGCCCCCCCCCCCCCCTACACGAGGTCTCCGATAAACAAAACACTGCACTCGAAACCGAATGACGGACTCTGGACACGAACCCACCACCTTCTTAGCACGAGGTAGACGGGTTAACCACTCAGTCACGGAGACACCTGAGACGGGATTTTATTTTCGTAAAGTACTAACTGCCGGACTCCGTGGCAAAGGCGTTATGGACGCGATTCGTAATTCCGCTTACCTGCGTTCGAAACAGCTGCGACCGATTTGGCAGAAGACTGTATAGCGCTGGGTTTTAACGTGATGGAATGGGAGCCGGTCGTTCAGAAAGCAATGGCAAATTACTGAACGTAAACTTGTCAAGACATCAACAACAGCAGTACTGGTGTTGACAGCGATGTCCTGTAAATAGGATATGCATTTTTTTTTAAATGGTACTAACTATCCTGAGATATACATTCATACGTATTGATCCGCACTCATATAAGTAGACTATATATATATATATATATATATATATATATATATATATATATATATATATATATATATATATATATATATATATATATATATTTTTTTTTTTTTTTTTTTTTTTTTTTTTTTTTTTTTTTTTTTTTCGCGTTTCCATCCTGTTTCAGGATATTGCGGTCAACACCAGCATCTTTCAGCTATATGTTGATTTCTAGGCTAGCTTCTAGATTACGCTCATCAGCACGCCACGACTTTCTGAGCGACCGGCTCCATACTCTCATAAGTCACTAGCGTGACTCGAACCACTTCTAATTCGAGATTAACGGAGAAAGCTGCTAACCCCTCGGCCAGTCAGTCGGCTTTTATATATATATATATATACACAGTAGTGTGTGTGTCTCTGTGTGTGTGTGTCTGTGTGTGTCTGTGTGTGTCTATGTGTGTATGTGTGTGTCTCTGTGTATGTATCTGTGTGTGTGTCTGTGTGTGTGTTTGTGTGTGTGTCTATGTGTGTATTTGTGTGTCTGTGTCTGTGTCTGTGTGTGTCTGTGTCTGTGTGTGTCTGTGTCTGTGTGTGTCTGTGTCTGTGTGTGTCTGTGTGTGTCTGTGTGAGTGTGTCTGTGTGTGTGGATATCTGTGTCTCTGTGTGTGTCTGCGTGAGTGTGTCTGTGTATGTATCTGTCTGTCTGTGTCTATGTGTGTGTCTGTGTGTGTGTGTGTCTGTCTGTGTGTGTCTGTGTGTGCGTCTGTGTGTTTTCTCTGTGTGTGTGTGTTTCTGTCTGTGTGTGTGTCACTGTGTGTGTCTGTGTGTGTCTGTGTGTTTGTGTGTGTGTCTATGTGTGTATTTGTGTGTGTGTCTGTGTGTGTCTGTGTGTGTGTCTGTGTCTGTGTTTGTGTGTCTGTGTGTGTTTGTGTGTATCTGTGTGTGGTTGTGTGTGTCTGTGTGTCTTTGTGTGTGTCTGTGTGTGTTTGTGTGTGTCTGTGTGTGTCTGTGTTTAACTGTGTGTGTTCGTGTGTGTTCGTGTGTGTGTCTCTGTGTGTGTGTGGTTGTCTGTGTGTGTGTGTTTGTGTGTGTCTCTGTGTGCGTCTGTGTGTGTCTGTGTGTTCGTGTGTGTCTGTATATGTGGTTGTCTGTGAGTGTGGTTGTCTGTGTGTGTGTGTGTGTGTGTGACTGTCTGTGTGTGCCTGTGTATGTGTCTCTGTGTGTCTGTGTGTGTCTGTGTGTGCGGGTGTGTGTGTCTCTGTGTGTCTCTGTGTGTCTGTGTGTGACTGTCTGTGTGTGCCTGTGTGTGTGTCTCTGTGTGTCTGTGTGTGACTGTCTGTGTGTGCCTGTGTGTGTGTGTCTGTGTCTCTGTTTGTGTGTCTGTGTCTGTGTATCTGTGTCATGTGTGGTTGTCTGTGTGAGTGTGGTTGTCTGTGTATTGCTGTGCCTGTGTGTGTGTGCCTATGTGTGTGCCTCTGTGTATGTCTGTGTGTGTGTGTATGGGTGTGTGTGTGTATGTGTCTATGTGGGTGTGAGTATGTGTGTGTCTGTGTGTGTGTGTGTGTTTATGTGAGTGTGTGTCTGTGAGTGTGCGTCTGTGTGTGTCTGTGCGTGTATCTGTGATTGTGTCTGTGAGTGTGTGTCTGTGAGTGTGTCTGTGCGTGTGTCTGTGAATGTGTCTGTGAGTTACAGGAACAAAACATTAGCAACAGAAACAACACCGTAACAACAGGAACAACACAGTAACAACAGGAACAAAACATTAACAACAGGAACAACACAGTAACAACAGGAATAACACAGTAACAACAGGAACAAAACATTAACAACAGGAACAACACCGTAACAACAGGAACAACACCGTAACAACAGGAACAACACAGTAATAACAGGAACAACACATTAACAACAGGAACAACACAGTAACAACAGGAACAACACAGTAACAACAGGAACAAAACATTAACAACAGGAACAACACAGTAACAACAGGAACAACACAGTAATAACAGGAACAACACAGTAACAACAGGAACAACACAGTAACAACAGGAACAAAATAATAACAACAGGAACAACACAGTAACAACAGGAACAACACAGTAACAACAGGAACAACACAGTAACAACAGGAACAACTCAGTAACAACAGGAACAAAACAATAACAACAGGAACAACACAGTAACAACAGGAACAACACAGTAACAACAGGGACAACACAGTAACAACAGGAACAAAACAATAACAACAGGAACAACACAGTAACAATAGGAACAACACAGTAACAACAGGAACAACACAGTAACAACAGGAACAACACAGTAACAACAGGAACAAAACAATAACAACAGGAACAAAACAATAACAACAGGAACAACACAGTAACAACAAGGAACAACACCGTAACAACAGGAACAACACAGTAACAACAGGAACAAAACAATAACAACAGGAACAACACAGTAACAACAGGAACAACACCGTAACAACAGGAACAACACCGTAACAACAGGAACAACACAGTAAAAACAGGAACAACACCGTAACAACAGGAACAAAACAATAACAACAGAAACAAAACAATAACAACAGGAACAAAACAATAACAACAGGAACAACACCGTAACAACAGGAACAACACCGTAACAACAGGAACAAAACAATAACAACAGGAACAACACAGTAACAACAGGAACAAAACAACAACAACAGGAACAAAACAATAACAACAGAAATATCACCATCACAATTAGACTATTGAGTATCGTACGAAACTACAGCGGAAGGCAACCTCGTTCAACAAAAGCCCGGAAGATCGGATGTATCCACAGAATAGAGCAAATATTGCAGCTGTGCTCAAAACAGATGCAACGCATGTGTCGTTAAAAATAATTAAATAATACTGGATGAACGCAAGAATGAGAGTTAGGAGGACAGAGAACGAACGAACGAACGAACAAACTTTATTTTCAAAGGGTTAAGAATTGGGCACGCAGGCCCGTCTAACATTCTGCCCTTCTATCACTCTCTAAGAAGAGAAGGAAATGATAACGAGGGTGACAAAGACAGGGACCGGGTCAAAGTAGTCCTTCCAAGAAAAGGTGCCTGGTTATGCAACGCTCAATAAACACGGTCGTAACAAAAACTTAGTCCTCTCCCGTGTACAGTAGGCCCGCTATCTGCGCAAACTCGAATTACGTCGTTTCAAATATACGAAACTGGCGGTCACGATGAAACAAAAACAGGATAAGGAATGCGGAAGGTATTTATCCTCCGCTTCCTGATGTAAACAGGCATTGGTCATCATGACACTCCGTGTTTTTCTGTCGCCTGATGTTTTTATTAGTTAATAATTGTTTCAATGATTATTTGTCTCCGGTCTTTTTAAGCTGTCCATATACATCTTCCTCCGGTCTCTCTTGCTTCTCTTGTATCAACGAAAATTAAAAGTAAACTTTACTAGAACACGGTCAGAAGTGGCGAAATGGACGTGGCGGATAAAGACTTTGTCAGCACATATACAACAAATGTACGTTACTCTTTGTTTAAGATTTCACACCCACGCGGCTATTTCTTAATTTCATTTCTTGCATAATATGTTTCGTAAAATATTTTTGCTTTTTCCTTAAGGTTTTGATTAGTAATTTAGGAACACATAGTAAAGAAAGTCAGTAAGTAAGGTAAGTCAGTAAAAGTCAGTAAAGTAAGTCAGTCAGTAAGGTAAATCAGTAAAGTAAGTAAGTGAAGTAAGTAAGTGAAGTGAGTCAGTAAAATAAGTTCATTGTGCCACAGAAGGCTGGCTTTAGGCAGTGCTGCTCTACGGAAGATCAGACAACCTACCTCTCTCAAGAAATTGAGGATGCATTCCAAGAGAAGAAGCTGGTGCTTACGGCATGGATAGATCTGAAGAAAGCCTTTGACAAAGTCTGGAAAGAAGGTCTGATGAAGAAACTGAGAAACTGTAAAGTCAATGGAAGAATTACAAATGGGTGAAAGCATACTTGCAAAACAGAAGAGCCCGAGTATAGATAGACGGACTCAAGAGCAAGAAAGTACTACTGCGTCACGGTGTTCCTCAGGGCGGAATCTTGTCCCCCACACTTTGTCTAATCTTGATCAATGATCTTGTTGCTAATCTACCGCATGGAATTAAAGCGGCAATGTACTCTGATGACCTGGTTCTATTGAGACAGTATGGAAAATGCTTTTCACATACCGCCTAGGTTGACTGGAATAATTTTGAAACAGAGGGTTCACTGACCAGTATAAGTTCAAAAATAATAAGTGACCGGGCACTGACTCTACTGCAGCCCGCTAACCGCCGGTTTACCTTTCGTTGTTAGTGAAATAAGAGATTCGGGAAATATGAAGCCAAACTTAGCATAGGAACTGTCAAATGGGCAAGAAATACAACGGATGGGGCTAGATATATGGGAACGAACACCCCCCCATGACCCAAAAGTTGCAAAGGTGGTAAAAATAGGTACCGTAGGCTGGCATATTTACGGCTGTGGGAACACACATGCACTCACAGCGGACTATGAACTCGAAGACATGGTGAAGGTAGTTAGATTAATAATAAGATGCAAATTAAGCAGAGTAGTCTTTCACAAGGAAGAGAAACGTCACGTGATTCAAGAAATGCGCCAACTCAAGAAGTTATATATACTTTGGGATCCAGTCAGTTGGGGAAGAGTCGAGCAGGAGAGAGGACAGTTAATAGTGGACTCCGGGAGTGGCGGGGGTCTGTGCCCTATTGGGGCAGCCCAAGGAACATAGTAACAGGACTTCAGAAATTGTGGCTAATCCGTGCCCAAGTCTGTATAGTATCTGTAGGAGGAGGAAGTGAAGGAAGACGGACAAGCGCCCATGCTAGAACTCGTCTGAATCACTGATAGGAATGAGAGCGTCTAAGGATCTGTGAACTGAACCTACCCAAGGCAGATAAGCCAAAGAAGGGAAAGACACTCAGAGTCCGAGGGTCGTTAAAGTGCAAGAAAGCCACTTGAGTTAAGAGGACCGTCAGCCAAGGAGACCGCTCGCGAGTGGCAGTAAATGGCTAAACGTCAGATAGGACGACCATAGCCAGGGACACTGCGGTTGGAACCACGCAGGAGACTAAAGGTCAGATAGGACAATAAGGTCAAGTGGGATCCACGAGATACATAGATTTGTCGCCTACAGTCAGTAGTTCGTGATTGCCTGCTCGATAGTTGTCTTAGTACGTGTTCCTTTACTAGGCTACTTATCTCATAGCTGGTTGGTAAATTGTCTGAACTATCTGTCGGCGAGGTTTCTACTAAGTCTGTTCAGTTAGAAACTCTTGTGTAAAGTACACCGGCCAAACCACTTTGATGCAAGAATACAGGAAGACCCACTACAACAAAATACCCAGGGAGAACCAACTCAGAAAAAGAGTCAGCGCAGCGGAATCTGTCCGAAATGAGCTCAGACAACAGCTGAGCAGAGCAAGTCAACGTACGGGTGGCCTTATCTTGTCATCTTTAAAGGACCAAACTCCTTATGTCAGTGCACGTTAAAGACTAACTCACTGATTGAAGAGTATCAGAATAAAATACTCCACCGTTATACAAAGGTCACCCACTCTTCGTCCAGAACGTCAGGGTCATGATTGATGACAGGGTATGGCAAGTGAAACCCAGAGCCATGCAAAGTATAAGAACAATTTCCACACCTGTTATGCAGAGCCAGCCAAACCTGTGGCTGTCCGGGGAATGAATTTCGCTGACTCTTTTAGGGAACAGTTATGAAGCTGTTTAGGTGACAGAACCCAACATTTCTGGTGGCAGTATAGACATCCGAGGCCACTAAGAAAATATAGCGCTCCTTCCCCCCCCCCCCTTTGTGTTGCCCTGCAAGGAACGACAACAAGGACTCATCGTGCTAGCGTGCCCCACCAGCGGCAGGGAGAGACGGGCTGTGCCGAACGTTATCAATGGCACACGTGGCACACAAGAAATGCACACATGAACAATTAGATCATCAAGAGGGGATATTCCCCTTTGTTTTATGCAGTGAGTTAATTATGGCTGTTGTGAAGAGACAGATGACAGTGTCACTCGTGGTAGTTAGAAAATCCCTTTTTTTAAAAGATGCGGGAACAGAGGTGGAATTCAGTGTACCAGCGTGTTCAAGGTTCATGAATGTAGTTAGAAACATGTTATTTTGCTGTTTAAATGAATGTGACTACTTGATAGGATCAACTTTTGTGGAGTAGTTAGCTCCCTTGTTGTTTCCATAGCGGAAGTTGTCAAGTCGGGTATGCGAATGTTTTTATTTTTGTGTGGGCTTCACTTTATGGTGTTCGGGGTAGACACAACTGCAGTATTGGGTGTCATAGTGACAACACATAGTTCAACGTCGTGCCAGGAGGCCAAGGAGACCATTATAATCTGAGATTGCCCGGGTAGATGTCAATGCGGGTACATGTTTGTTTTTAATGTGAAGGGGCATGGCGAAGAATAAATGTTAGAGCGTGATGTCCTAGAATTGGGCACACATTTTTTTTTCAGAGTTATTTCAGCATCGAGAGAGTAGAACATAATGTCCAAGAACTGGGCATACCATTTTTTTTTTCAGAGTTATTTCAGCGCCCAGACAATTGAGCACGATGTCCAACGACAGGGCGCACATTTGTTTTTATGTCAAAAGCTGTTTCATGATATATGTTTGGTTTGTTTCTCTGGCCACTAAATGTTGTTTACTTACAGCAGGGGCTGATTTGTTTTTGTGTACATCGGTAGTGATCGTAAGGATTGCAGCTTCAGGCTGATGTGTCCTTGCGAATAGGGGGAAGTGATTATTTTATTATGTGTGATGAACAGGCATTTGCCTGTGGGGTCATAGGAATTGTTACAATGTTTTTCAGATTCAAGGATGACTGGGCACATTGATGTACAGATTTCCTAGTGGGTAGCGCCGATGTGAATTTGATTGGTGGTTTTGTTGTTGTTACAGAGGAGTGGCATATTAATTGAATGCCTATATTGACATTGTTTTATTAATTGTGGTGCCCCTAAGTATTGCACCCATTGATTGATGATTTTGTTTTCTGGGGAATCCCCAGCATGCAAGGGATTGAACTGTCTTTATTGATAATATTAGTTGGTTACTATTTTGTTATGATGCACGTCAGAAGACGAACAAGTTTTAACTGCCTTATGCACTGGGAGAGCAGGGGGTGCAACCAGTAATTCTTTATTATTATTATTTGGGGTGGAAGTTCCAAAAAGAGTTTTCCCCTTAGGCATCCAATATTGTTTATGAGGGAGGTCAGATGTGGAGCCAGGGCTTCGATCTCAAGGAGGAATTACGCTATATTGATGGTGGGACCCATCAACTTTTGGTAGGTGGGTATGAGACAGTATGGAAAATGCTTTTCACATACCGCCTAGGTTGACTGGAATAATTTTGAAACAGAGGGTTCACTGACCAGTATAAGTTCAAAAATAATAAGTGACCGGGCACTGACTCAGCTGCAGCCCGTTAACCGCCGGTTTACCTTTCGTTGTTAGTGAAATAAGAGATTCAGGAAATATGAAGCCAATCTTAGCATAGGAACTGTCAAATGGGCAAGAAATACAACGGATGGGGCTAGATATATGGGGACGAACACGCCCCCATGACCCAAAAGTTGCAAAGGTGGTAAAAATAGGTACCGTAGGCTGGCAGATTTACGGCTGTGGGAACACACATGCACTCACAGCGGACTATGAACTCGAAGACAGGGTGAAGGTAGTTAGATTAATAATAAGATGCAAATTAAGCAGAGTACGCGAGGTACTGATTTGGGTAGTCTTTCACAAGGAAGAGAAACGTCACGTGATTCAAGAAATGCGCCAACTCAAGAAGTTATATATACTTTGGGATCCAGTCAGTTGGGGAAGAGTCGAGCAGGAGAGAGGACAGTTAATAGTGGACTCCGGGAGTGGCGGGGGTCTGTGCCCTATTGGGGCAGCCCAAGGAACATAGTAACAGGACTTCAGAAATTGTGGCTAATCCGTGCCCAAGTCTGTATAGTATCTGTAGGAGGAGGAAGTGAAGGAAGACGGACAAGCGCCCATGCTAGAACTCGTCTGAATCACTGATAGGAGTGAGAGCGACGAAGGATCTGTGAACGGAACCTACCCAAGGCAGATAAGCCAAAGAAGGGAAAGACACGCAGAGTCCGAGGGTCGTTAAAGTGCAAGAAAGCCACTTGAGTTAAGAGGACCGCCAGCCAAGGAGACCGCTCGCGAGTGGCAGTAAATGGCTAAACGTCAGACAGGACGACCATAGCCAGGGACACTGCGGTTGGAACCACGCAGGAGACTAACGGTCAGATAGGACAATAAGGTCAAGTGGGATCCACGACAAGCGATTGATTGGGCAGAGACAAATGAAACCCAGAAGGACGACCAGAAAACCCACTGGATGGCAGAAGTTGAATGTAAGTTGACATAAGACTTAGACCTAATTAGTTTAATTGTATATTATAATCAGTTATCTTGGTTTAGAGAGCTATAGCAAACTATAGTAGGTGAACTTACCGCGACCCAACAAGGAGCAGGATTGGATGCGACGTCCTGCAAATGTCCTATATTTATATGGCCGAAATAGAGTGTTGGGAGTCAAATTAATCGGTTAGATGGGCAGAGTGTGGATAAACTATATATGTGCAGGTAAATTAAGTAATTAGACTAAAAGATTAATGATAACTAGGCGGGTCAACACGGCATGTAAATACGAAAAGATGGCAGTATTTCAAAAATATAAATACAGAGATCGGGTCAAGCAGACAAACGTGCACCTGAGAAGCGATCACGCTGGGTTAACCCAAACAATGAAACCGGATGACAATGGCTCGCCCGGGACGGAGCGGTATGGAAAAGAATGCGTGTCTTTTGTCCGACTAGACAGGGGTGAAAGGAGGTCGCGCTTCTGCTGCTGTGTAGCTAAGGTGGCGAAAGGCTGGCCTTGTGGGGTACAGGCAGCGAGTTCAAATCTTCGGGTAAATGGTTAAATACTTAATGTTGGCTGTAGGCGTCGCGTCGGGAAATAGGTGATAATAATGTTAGTTAAATATATATAGACGATAAATTACTGTTTAAAATACGGTTCTTAATTTATGTTATGGCTAAGATATACTAATACTAGTATAGATAAAGAAGCGATAGATGTTAAGGACTTTGTAGGTAGTGAAAGACTAAGGTTTATTCTCACATAAAACTCACGGGTATTGTTTTATAATGTTTCAGGCATTGCCTGGGAAAAATGGAGTTGCCCAAGCATACCGGGCATACTTGACTAAACAGACATTCATCTGAACAAAATAATCCCTGGGTATATGGATTGATGGATCAATCTATGGATCAATGGGTATTTGGGCTGAATATATGGACCACTAATAAGCCTACGGAAAGATAGTTACGAAACAAAGGCCGGTGTAATTCCTAGCTTTAGTCTTTTACTTCATGCGGTTAATAGGTGATCATAAGTGGCATTCCCCTAACATCCAGTTGCATAGGCTGTTACACTATCTATCTCTCTCTCTTGTGAGGCAATGCAGCATCGTATTATTACAGTTCAATATGCATTATGTGTCTGCAATGCATGTACTGATTACTCTATGCGATTATGTTGTAGATTGTCACTCTGTTATTGTTCAGAAGGAAATAAATATATGATTGAGTTGTCTTTTATTTCGACTTGTCAGTCTGAAGTAATATAAGTAGAGTAGCTTAGAGACCTTGTGAGGCTGTACATCTCTTCTATAACCTGATAACATACACCACGAGACATTGATGGTGCAACAGTATAATTAACTATTGTTCTCACGCGGAGACACGAACCTAAATCTTTCCTATCCCTTACTCTCATCCTTTTTCTCTTTCTCTCTTCATCTTTCCTTATTATCAAAGATAGTGCGTTGTAGGCAGAGTTCGACTGAGGAACGAACTTTTAGGCTTCGCACTATTTATATCGTTTCCCTCATCATCCTCTTCTTTCCCTTCTCCCTCTCTCCTCCCTTCCTCTCTCCTTCTTCTTCCGCTTCTTTTCTAGCTGTCACACTACGGAGCACAAATGAACATGCATCAGCGGCCACCAGATCGCTACAAAGGTTGTAGATACATTTGTTGCATGGGCAAATAGATGGTGTGTCAGCATAAACATTGACAAGTGCAGCATCGCTCTATTTATCTATTAGGCAGGGATCATCCAGATAAATTGAACACCCCTAAGAGAAGATAAAGAACCAACATACCTTGGAGCAAGATTTGATGACAAGGTTGATATGGAGTAAGCACATCAACAAAGCAGTAGCAATAACCAGAAGGAAAATAGCCATCCCGAGAAAACTAAGTGGAACCACTTGGGGAGCCAGTGGGAAAATACTTAGCAAAGTTTATCAACAGATCATACGACCACATTTGGAATACGGGTCAACTGCGTGGTGTTCAGCATCAAAAACTACATTGCAGGAGCTGGACAAGGTGCAAAATCAAGCACTTAGAGTCACCAAAGGAGGGATGAGATAAACTCCTATAGTGGAAATGGAGAAGATGGGAAGGACGCAAGCACTGAGAGAGCACAGAGATACGAAAACGTTAATGCAAGCAGAACAGTTCCTCAGCTTGCCAGGCCACCCTATGAAGAACAGATTTGAAAACCTAGCTATGGGGCGGTTAAAAAGAAATAGTTATATCCACCAGGCCAAACGACTCTGCAGATAAACCACCGATCTGCCCACAGTTGGTCTCCCCCTGACAACTATTCCAGAGCGAACTCCGTGGAAAGATGAACATAGACTACAAACCCAGACAGAATATTTGACAAGGAAGAATAGAACAGTGTACAGAGCTGAACAGCCACTCGCAGCTTCCTTGATGAAGAATACCCACAGGACCTCTGGATCCGAGTCTACACAGATGGGCCAGCACAAAATGCTGTTCGAAATGGAGGAGCGGGAGTGTACATAGAATACCCAAGTAATACTAGGGGCATGGCCAGAGTACCAACAGGAAAGTACTGCCATAACTATGATGCTGAAATTGAGGCAATCAAGATAGCAACAGAGAAATTACCAAATACCAGTCATGGTACACAACCTGTGGTGCTTTTGACAGTTGCAAAATCAGTACTCGAGGCGCTCCTGTCTGGGAAATTGCCAGTACTAAGGACACTACTTTCTGAACTTAGCAGTCAGCATAAGGTCACCATAGTGGTGGTCATTATTCTGCACCTCAGAACAGGACACAATAGATTCGCAACCACATGTATACAAAATTCAAGATTGGTGAATAAGCCATGTGCATATGCAGATTAGCATCGCAGACAGCAGAGCACATACTCCAAGACTGCCCAAAATATAACATATCTAGGCAAACCTTCTAATCTATAGAGACGACAGTGGAATATAAACTCTATAGACCGCTGAGTGAACTAAAAAAGACAGTTAATTTCATACAAGAGACAACATTGCAGTTATAGACATGGTTCAAGCAAGCAAACGCAAGAAGAAGAAGTAAAATAAATCTGTCAAGTTAGTGAAGTAGGCAGTAAGATAAGACAGTAAAGTAATCATTCATATATATATATATATGGGTGTGTGGGTGTGTGTGTGCGCGCGCGCGCGTGTGTTAACGGTTCAGCTTGATAAGAACGTAGAAGACAACCGGTTGGGGATGAACACTGTCGACTGCACCAGCCAGCCAGCAATGCACGCGATGATTATGTTTACAGTGTGCGTAACATTTCCTTTACGCTGCTTCCTGGTGTAGTTTTAAGTGCACGTAAATGAACAAGATAGTGTGAAAAATGAGGAAGTAAATATGTAGGTAAACTAATTAATTCCACTCGACTCTGCTCCCAAAGCTAACTAGCGACCTTGTACATATGACCTCTGTTACCTTCTGTTCCATAACCTAGGAGCGGATTCGACTCATCTCCTCAAGGCCGTCCACAGCTACTCACATCCTCGCACGTGCAAGTTTCTCCCTATCCCTTTGTCTCCTCCAAATCGTGCACGGTTCTCTATTATATTTGCTGTTTTCGTGAGCTCTGTGTCTTTCTTTTTAACTGCCCACCCTTCTGTAATCCCGACCGTTCTTGTCTCGGCAAACAATGCACGCACCGTGTCTCCTTCTCTCCTTCTCGTGAGGTCAAGTTAAGGTCAGCAATTAACCAAGCCGGGAATATTTCCTTGTTGATTTCTTTCTTCGCCGTGAAGGTCATGGACGGAGGGGAAATCATTCATCACAGCAGATTAATGATTCGTAATTTCACCAATCGCTTCTGAATTTCAGAGGGAAGATGGCGTATTGAAAAAATGCCTACAGGGATCAGACAAAGAAGTAATAGGAATGTAGTGAGTAGGCTGGTAGGAATTAAATCAGTTTGGTTCGGGTTTTCACACGTTGAGGACACCTGATAATACAGGGTATTTGTAAAGTCTCACTACTACTTGTATGTAGAACACATTTGACAGATTAAGTACATGATGTCATCAAAAACTATGCTGCACATTCCATCGTGAGGCAATATGCAGATAATGGCTGCCGTCTGCTGGAGTAATTCATTGCACTCCAATCAGAATGGTGTTATCAACTTAAGAAAGAATATTTCAAATTTGTTCTACATACAATGTAGTGAGACTTTACAAACACCCTGTAATATAACTAGAAAGTTCTTTCTTTGGACCCCACAGAGCAAACGAAACAAGAATAAAGTAGGTGACTAAGGGACTCTTTTTACACGCCTTAATGTGCATTGGGCACACGGTACTAGACACATATTTTAATAGACCTACCTGCACTAGGTCGGTGCCTGACCCATATTTTAATAGACCTACTGGCACTAGGTCGGTGTTGTGGTCGGTATCACATCAGCCGCCTTCACTTCCCGTCACGTGTCCTGGTACTCATTTGAGGCTACATTGACCTGGAAGCCCTGGTCAATTTTATAATCCGAACGAAATAATGCGGATAATGCAACAGATCTACAACAATTATTGGACATTGTAGTACCGGAGAGTGCAAAGAAAGAATTATATCAAAGAAAAAGGTGACACCAAAGGATGAAACAGAAATAGAAGGGAAAATTCTTAACCAATTGGATACTTTTAAATGCCTAGGGGCATTTATAACATCAGATGGAAGATGTACAACAAAGATTAAGAGCAGAATAGGGCAAGTAAAAGCTGCATTTCAGAAAATGAAGAGTATCTTATGCAATAAGTCACTATCATTGAATATAAGAAAGAGAGCGCTGAAATGCTATATAGAACCTGTTTTGCTGTATGACAGTGAATCTTGGAATGAAAATAAACAAATTAGGAAGACTTGGAAGCAACAGAGATGTGGTTTTTGAGAATGTTGTGAATTCCTTGGACTGTCAAAGTAACTAACAACGACTGCCTAAACGAGGTTAATGAAACTGGAACATTAAAGACAACAATAAGAAAGAGAAACAGCTTTATTTGGTCATGTGATGAGAAGAGATATTGGAGAACATCGTGACAACTGGAAAGATCGAGGGGAAGAGAGGCAGGGACAGACCTAGAGAAATTATTATGGGTGGATTGAGACGGTGGCATGAAGGATTATCATCAGCTGAGTTGATCCAGAACACCGGATACCGAGATCTGTGGAGAGTTATGAACGCCAATGCCAGCCGGCATGGCACTTGATGATGATAATGACCTGAAAAGAGCCCAGGTGAATTTGTTAAATCCGAATTAAATAGAGGGAGACCTAAACATAAAAGAGAATTAGAGACAGGGTGAATCATATGGGGAGGACATGGGGGGGGGGCATGGGTGGATCATATGGGGGGACATGGGTGGATCTTATGGGGGACATGGGTGGATCATATGGGGAGGACATGGGGGGGCATGGGTGGATCATATGGGGGGACATGGGTGAATCATATGGGGAGGACATGGGGGGGGCATGGGTGGATCATATGGGGGGACATGGGTGGATCATATGGGGGGACATGGGTGGATCTTATGGGGGACATGGGTGGATCATATGGGGAGGACATGGGGGGCATGGGTGGATCATATGGGGGGGGGGGACATGGGTGGTTCATGGGGGGTACATGGGTGGATCACATGGGGGAGCTACAGGAGCTAGAGACATGGGTGGATCATATGGGGAGTACATGGGGGGGGGCTCTAGGGGCTAGAGACATGGGTGGATCATATGAGGAGGACATGGGGGAGCTCCAGGAACTGGAGACATGGGTGGATCATATGGGGAGTACATGGGGGGGGGGGGGCTCCAGGGGCTAGAGACAAGGGTGGATCATATGAGGAGGACATGGGGGAGCTCCAGGAACTGGAGACATGGGTGGATCATATGGGGAGTACATGGGGGGGGGGGGGGGGGCTCCAGGGGCTAGAGACAAGGGTGGATCATATGTGGAGGACACGGGGGAGTTCCAGACATTTGAGACAGTTTGGGGAGTACATGGGGGGGGGGGGCTCTAGGGGCTAGAGACAAGGGTGGATCATGTGGGAAGGACATGGGGGAGTTCCAGACATTTGAGACAGTTTGGGGAGTAAATGGGGGGGGGGGCTCCAGGGGCTAGAGACAAGGGTGGATCATATGTGGAGGACATGGGGGAGTTCCAGACATTTGAGACAGTTTGGGGAGTACATGGGGGGGGGGGGCTCCAGGGGCTAGAGACAAGGGTGGATCATATGTGGAGGACATGGGGGAGTTCCAGACATTTGAGACAGTTTGGGGAGTACATGGGGGGGGGGGGGGGGCTCTAGGGGCTAGAGACAAGGGTGGATCATGTGGGAAGGACATGGGGGAGTTCCAGACATTTGAGACAGTTTGGGGAGTACATGGGGGGGGGGGGCTCCAGGGGCTAGAGACAAGGGTGGATCATATGTGGAGGACATGGGGGAGTTCCAGGAACTGGAGACATGGGTGGATCATATGGGGAGTACATGGGGGGGGGGGGGGGCTCTAGGGGCTAGAGACAAGGGTGGATCATGTGGGAAGGACATGGGGGAGTTCCAGACATTTGAGACAGTTTGGGGAGTACATGGGGGGAGGGGGGGGGCTCCAGGGGCTAGAGACAAGGGTGGATCATATGTGGAGGACATGGGGGAGTTCCAGACATTTGAGACAGTTTGGGGAGTACATAGGGGGGGGGGGGGGGCCTCCGGGAGCTAGAGACATGGGTGGATCATGTGGGGAGTACATGGGGGTATTCCAGGAGCTAGAGACAAGGGTGGATCATATGGGGGGACATGGGGGGGGGGGTAGTTGTTTCTGCAGATAGGACGGCCTGGGGTGGGTTGGGTGAAAGCCTATGTTGCAAAGGGATATGAAAGGGGGAGAGAAGAGACAGAAGAGGTGAAGAGCAGTGGAAGGAGGACGATGAAGAAGTTAGTTTTTTTTTTTTTTTGGTAGCGATCACTAGCATTCGCACACTGTTAGCTCCATATGTTCTCCACTCTCCTCCCAAAGATTACACAAAGAACATTTCACCATAGTGCACGAAGTCTGAAGCACTGGCGAGGATCAACATGTATGTATACCAGAATCACATGCTATACATATTCTTTTTTGTTTCCCCGTGGGTCTCTTCTCATTTTCAAATTTAGGTTGTGTGTGCTTTGTAGAGACTTGCCTGTTCCATTTGTCACATGGGACAGTGGGGAGTGGAATTACCTGTTTCTCTAGCCACTGAGACCTACAAATTGTGACAGTCCTAGTATATCACAGCAGGCTCCCCCATATGTCGGAACTTGCCTACACCACAACCATAGAACAGTGTCGCCTGCCTTACTGCAGGGAACCGGTTTGTCACGGCGTTTAACCTCGGCGACAGAACCGGTTTCACACTGGACCTCGAATAATTTCTTCTTTTTCCGTTTCCTTTGGACTCAAATGTACACCGAACACTTGCTACTACTTCTAGTAGTTGAGACTACTGGGGAGTGCACTGGGCTGATGTTTGCGTGTGGGTTGGCGTTTTCTTTATTACCAGTGCCCCTCGCCATCAGGTGAATCCACTCCTAACTTCAGAGGTACTTGTAATTTAAGTCCTCGCGTCAAGGATGAGAAGTGAACACTTTAGTCCAGCTGACCGGTGTAAGGGTTGAACCCACTATCTCGACATCAGCACATCGGGAGTTTAAGAGCGAGCGCTCTGGTCCATTCGGTTGTTTTCTGCCGGTGCAGCACAGTGAGTGCATCGTGTCAGGTAACAATCTCTCTCTGTGAGAGAGAGAGAGAGAGAGAGAGAGAGAGAGAGAAAGAGAGATGGGAGAGAGTGAGAAAAAGATATGGGAGAGAGTGAGAGAGTGAGAAATAGAGAGGGTGGACGAACTAATGAACAAACTTTATTTTCAAAGGGTCAACAATTGGACATGTAGGCCAGTCCAACATTCTGCCCATCTAGGGAGAGAGAGAAAGAGAGAGGTTGAGAGAGAAAATAAACACATAGGCGAGAGAGAGAGAGAGAGAGAGAGAGAGAGAGAGAGAGAGAGAGAGAGAGAGAGAGAGAGACGAAATCACGGGAGGGGAGTTGTTATTTGCGAATCATCTGGAAGACCGTGAGGTTTAACTCTTTTAAGTCCCATACCTTGACGTTCAGATCGTCCAAGTCCTCACCAGGGCTGGTGTCTATTGCTGCGAAGTGGATGTAGCGACTGTTCTTCCAACCCGCTCCCAAAGTATCATCTCCGCGGGCATAGTGTTGCAGAACTGTCCTTGCTCTCTACGATACAAGAAAAATAGAGGGGCGTGCACGACGTGTACTGAACCTTCACATCTATGGAGAGCCTTATTAAGATGTAACCAGACTCCGACCCAGAGGAAAGGTTAAAAAACAAAAACAACTACCAGATCAAAGTGTGGCAAGATTCCGTATACCACATCTCATAAAACAGAAACCTATTATCTTTTGTATTATAATAATTACCACGTCTTTACGCCAATTACATAGTCGGCCCTGTGACTTGGGGGATAGTTTCGCAGTTTCATAATTCCCCGTCATGTCGAGCCCTAGGTTCGGGCGATTTGGAGACAGCCCACTTTGTGATCATTTCAATGGTATGGGGCGTCGGTCGTTCACAAACCAAAATGCTAACTTTTTTTTTTTAAATTCGCATATCCTTTACAGGAAATCGCTGTCAATAGCAGCATCTTTCAGCTGTCTGTTGATTTCTTGGCAAGATTACGCTCAGTAGTTTGCCACTGCTTTCTGAGCGGGCGGCTCAGTTATCCAGCAAGTCACCAGCGGGGGACGAACCGCTCCCAGTTCTCGCCCGCTACGAGACTCTGCGTGATATCAGGATTACGGAGAAAGTGGTGTAACCCCTCGGCCAGAGAGACCGGCAAATGCTAACTACTGAACGTAAAATTGATTAGTAAATTAGTAAATCACAAATAGTCAAAGAATGCTGGGATTGACTGCGACATCCAGTAAAGAACATGCAACTAACTTAACCAGATCGCAGCATGACATGGTTCCGTACACCACATCACATAAAACAGCAACGTTGTATCTTGTGTTTTACCAGGTCTTTAAGACAATTATATAGACTGTTTTGAATTTAAACAAAAATAACATACAATTACATTTGTAGGAGATCTCTTCTATACTGTAGTTTTATTATAAGTCAATACTCACTGAAATAGCAGGGTAAACGTGAACAGCTCTGAATCTCTAGGTTCACTGCAAGTGGGAGAAGGAAATATGATGGCAGTAATTAAAAGAACAAACACCGCTCTACAAACAGTAAAGCTACTTCTTTTATGGATTGAAACAGATAGAACAACAAATGGTCATAATACAACTAGAACAACAAACATAAAACAGAAACCTAGTATCTTGTGTATTATAATAATTACCACATCTTTACGTCAATTACATAGTCTGCCCTGTGACTTGGGGGATAGTTAAGACTCGCAGTTTCATAATTCCCCGTCATGTCGAGCCCTAGGTTCGGGCGATTAGGAAGCAGACCACTTTGTGTTAATTTCAATGGTATGGGGCGTCGGTTGTTCAGAATACAACTAGAACAAAGAACAGTCAGAATACAACTAGAACAACACAGTCAGAATACAACTAGAACAACAAAGTCAGAATACAACTAGAACAACAAAGTCAGAAAACAACTAGAACAACACAGTCAGAATACAACTAGAACAACAAAGTCAGAATACAACTAGAACAACAAAGTCAGAAAACAACTAGAACAACACAGTCAGAATACAACTAGAACAACAAAGTCAGAAAACAACTAGAACAACACAGTCAGAATACAACTAGAACAACAAAGTCAGAAAACAACTAGAACAACAAAGTCAGAAAACAACTAGAACAACACAGTCAGAATACAACTAGAACAACAAAGTCAGAAAACAACTAGAACAACAAAGTCAGAAAACAACTAGAATAACACAGTCAGAATACAACTAGAACAACAAAGTCAGAAAACAACTGGAACAACACAGTCAGAATACAACTAGAACAACAAAGTCAGAATACAACTAGAACAACACAGTCAGAATACAACTAGAACAACAAAGTCAGAAAACAACTAGAACAATACAGTCAGAATACAACTAGAACAACAAAGTCAGAAAACAACTAGAACAACACAGTCAGAATACAACTAGAACAACAAAGTCAGAAAACAACTAGAACAACACAGTCAGAATACAACTAGAACAACAGTCAGAATACAACTAGAACAACAAAGTCAGAATACAACTAGAACAACAAAGTCAGAAAACAACTAGAACAACACTGTCAGAATACAACTAGAACAACAAAGTCAGAATACAACTAGAACAACAAAATCAGAATACAACTAGAACAACAAGGTCAGAAAACAACTACAACAACAAAGTCAGAATACAACTAGAACAATAAAGTCAGAAAACAACTAGAACAACACAGTCAGAATACAACTAGAACAACACAGTCAGAATACAACTAGAACAACAAAGTCAGAATACAACTAGAACAACAAAGTCAGAATACAACTAGAACAACAAGGTCAGAAAACAACTAGAACAACAAAGTCAGAAAACAACTAGAACAACACAGTCAGAATACAACTAGAACAACAAAGTCAGAATACAACTAGAACACAAAGTCAGAAAACAACTAGAACAACACAGTCAGAATACAACTAGAACAACAAAGTCAGAATACAACTAGAACAACACAGTCAGAATACAACTAGAACAAAGAACAGTCAGAATACAATTAGAACAACAAACTGTCAGAATACAACTAGAACAACACAGTCAGAATACAACTAGAACAACAACCAGTCAGAATACAACTAGAACAACAAAGTCAGAATACAACTAGAACAACAAGGTCAGAATACAACTAGAACAACAACCAGTCAGAATACAACTAGAACAACAAACTGTCAGAATACAACTAGAACAACAAAGTCAGAATACAACTAGAACAACAACCAGTCAGAATACAACTAGAACAACAAAGTCAGAATACAACTAGAACAACACAGTCAGAATACAACTAGAACAAAGAACAGTCAGAATACAACTAGAACAACACAGTCAGAATACAACTAGAACAACACAGTCAGAATACAACTAGAACAAGAAAGTCAGAATACAACTAGAACAACAAATAGTCAGAATACACCTAGAACAACAAAGTCAGAATACAACTAGAACAACACAGTCAGAATACATCTAGAACAACAAATAGTCAGAATACATCTAGAACAAGAAAGTCAGAATACAACTAGAACAACAAATAGTCAGAATACAACTAGAACAACAAAGTTAGAATACAACTAGAACAACAAACAGTAAAGAACATGCAACTAACTTAACCAGGTCACAGCATGGCATGGTTCCGTACACCACATCACATAAAACAGCAACGTTGTATCTTGTGTTTTACCAGGTCTTTAAGACAATTATGTAGACTGCATAGAATAAAAATAACATACCATTATATCGGTAGGAGAACTCTTCTCTGTCGGCTCTGTGCTCTTTAGAACTATCTCGCATTTACAGTTGTTAGTACAGAAGCCGCGACACCGCTGGCGGTCATCTGTTCGAATGCCTATCGAGGCAGATTATTATAACTGATCTGGGCATCTAAGTCGACTCAATCTAAAATGGGTACAGGAGGAAATGGGCATGCTGTCATCCCCTCGAATGCCCGCCTATTTGTCTGTAACAAATATGAGATTATTGCCATGTACCATAAAAACGTCTCAATGCGTATAGTATAATTCATTTGACCCAGTCTATTTTATTTTTTACATTAACTCACTTTTCCCTATTTAATACTGTAACTCTACCGTATCCGAACATGTGTTGTTGTAACTCTTGCTCCATTTGGTAAATCAGTGCATCCGCAAATTATGTTAAAATAACAACAACCTGTAGAGAGATTGTGTCATATTAATGTATAACGATGATTACATGCATAAAAGAAACCAACAAGGACAGCAACATGAAAAGTAAATACACGGATAGTTATGATGGAAAGTTAAATATACATATAGTTTCTGTAAACTTAAATGCAAAAATGGTGTCAGTAAAGTTAACACAAGAATTGTGTCTATAAAATAAATACAAGTATAGTCTGTAAAGTAACTACAAGGACAGTCTACAAAGAACCACAAAGCTAGAATATGTAAAATAAATACAAGGATAGTGTTTGTAAAGTAGCAATCAGGATAAATTGTGTATCTGCAAAGATAACAGTCGACCGTTTGGGAATGAAGGAATCTTGACAATTCGTTTAATTTATTAATAGTTACTGATCAGCGTATCATGAACTGCTGGTGCAGAATGAGTTAACTGACCCCATTCTCTTCCAGATAATTATTATTAAATATTCTTCGTATCCTGAATTATTTTATTTAAAGCAACAATTATCACACACATTGGGGAAAGTCGGTTGATAGAAAGTCCATTCTCGGGAACCCACAGGGTAACATAAATATAGGGAGACCTAAAAACACGACTGTGACATTTTCAATTTCCCCATAACTACAGCTTGAGAACCGTCGAAAAGACACAGCATATTTTCAAAACATGAGTAACAACGTCTGTTGATATTACCAATGCAATGGTTGTGAAAACACCTACGTCTGGAAATTCATAGTGCCCAGTAAATACAACGACAGGCGATTTATTAATTAGAATAACATATTACACCCAGTAATTCCAACGTGTGTTGTCATTAGCCTAAATGTAGTATTATTTTACGGCAGATAGTGCTGCAATGGAATGCAGACTAAATACGTCAAACTAACAAGAGAAGGTCCGCGGATATTTACCTTACATAAAGGATGTCCGAACAACCATGTTTATCCGACCTCATAGTGAAGACTAAGTGCACAATTAACGTGGCAGGGGGGATAATAGATTTTATATAAGGAGTAGCGAATTCAGTTTAAGGGTAATTCTCATGTAAAAGTGATTCTAACAGGATGTGATTTTTCAGTGGATAATATTACCGAATCCCTGGAAAAACAGAGATATGGGAGGTGGTCCGTTGGTACAAGTGATGATTCCAAGAAGGGGAATCATCCCTGGCCGAAGTGGAGCGATTCCTCAGTGAAGGAAGAAATCTGCGTCCTTATATTTGCCACTCAGCCACACAAGGATGAAGCTAAGTCGTATTACCACCCCATGTATCCTCATTTAAGTCCAGCGGCCAACAACTATTAAACTTTTAAACTACGCAACAACTACATAACTACTATTCAACAAGTAAACAACAACCTATACTCACGTCCAATTAGTCTATATTGATACCTACAGAGATCATTATACAAGGAATCACGAATCATAGAATACCCAGTGTCAAGATCAACTAGTGCCAGATTTGTCCAGGAAATAAACATTTATAAACATTGTTTATCTTAACTAGAGACATACAAACAGTTATATGTAGTTAAGTGTGCTATAATTGTGTTGGATGTTCTTGAATTTTTGGTATCAACGATCGGACATTGGGATAGTAATATTTGTTAGATAATTAGACATGAAGATATCAAGTGTGTAATATTTATGTAAATTTTATTGCCCATGGTGCATACCCCCAACCCGTTTCTTTTATTACATTAATGTAAACGTCTGCTACTGAGTTCTGTAATTTCATTAGTGTTATATGTGACTTCCTTTAATTAATATTAGAGTGATAGAGTTACTTCACTTAACTACCAGATCCAACAAGAGAGAGCCGGTGGCAGGGATACAACTCGCTTGCCCTCTAATTAGAGTCATCTTACTTTCTCTTTAAAGCAGTGACTTCCCTGGGCTCTCCTGTGTGACCTCCTATCAGAAAAAACCTATTTTATTATCTGAGAATCTCACGAGCCAATTCCTGGTTTTCCTATAATAGAGGTCCACTGATAATTTGGGACAGCGATCTCCCATTTCTATTTTAATGCACCACAAGTGGGGGCTCGTCCGGGATATCATAGTTGTTAATTTACAGATTAGCAATTACCATCGTATTCCCTATCCCTAGTACAGTTAATCATTAAGTAGAGGTTAACATTTTATGACTCAGTTGTTGGCTGACGGAAAATATATTTTTTGCTTGTGCATGCCATATACACTGTGTACCCAAATAATAGTTTAATTAGCAGTTACTCATCTTGTCTACTCAAAATAAAGTACTTGCTCAGTCTCTAAAGTATCTATCTGTGGGGTTGACTATAAGCATATCTCACCTGCTGTTACCACAGGCACAATTAGAGAATGGCAGACACAGCTAAATTAAGAGCCCAGTTTGTGGAATCGGGAAAACTGTGTGGTCTCCAAGGCCCAGATTTGGCTACGTTTATGTCAGATGAATTTGAAAAACACGAAAGGCTGAGGATGGACAGAGAATTAGAAGAGAGAAAGCTGCAAGCCGAATTGGAAAACAACGAGAAGGATCGCCAGCATGCTATTGAAATTAAAAGGATGGCGAATGAGATAGAGCTAAGGAGAATGGAGTTAGGAAACCAACCAGTGACCTCCGCACCTAATGCTAGTCAGATTGCTGAAGCAATTGCAGAAGCAAGCTCTTCGCAGACAGGTGCCATGGCTTTCCCTCTGGAACCATATTCAGAACATAGCGACACGATTGAAAGTTATCTTCACCGATTCGAACGGATGTGTGCTATGTGTGACCTAGAGAAAAGTAAATGGAGTATAAAATTGTCACAGGGATTGCGCGGTATTTCATATGAGGTATTTTCCAGACTGCGCCCGGAGGAACTTGATAACTATGAAGTTCTCAAACAGGCATTACTTGCCCGATATTAAGTGGATGCAGAAAGTTATAAGAAGAAATTTAAGAGTGCTAGAAAAGAACCAGGAGAAAACTATGCACAGTTTATTAATAGGTTAAAAACATATTTACACAAGTGGCGCACATAAGGCAAATTTGAGGGAACATGCGAAGGGTTCCAGGAAATGTTCATCATTTATCAGCTGAAAGATAGGATGACAGCTGACATGAAGGCATTCCTTACTCAGCATGGTGCTGAAAAACTGGATGCTATTACTACCATGGCAGAGAGATATGAAAAGTCACAGAATGAATCTGGAGGTGCTCGACCGAAGACAGTGGCTACCTCACATGACAACTCTCAGAAGCCCAAGGGAAATAATGGCAACAGGAATAGTAAGCAAAAGGATAAGAAGAAGACCACCACCCACAATTTATCTCAACATGCCTTGAGAGAGGGGAAACAATATTGTCTGAAATGTAATATTACAGGACACCACACGAAGGACTGCCGGCGTAGAAACCCTCCGTATACTGTTGCATGTATGGCAACACTGGAAGCGATGAAGGTGAACACTGATGACCCTCCATGTAGGGATAAACATAAAGACACAAACACCAGACTTCCAGTAGTAGAATCAGTTACACTTAACGGATTCATTACCACGTGTCTCTATGATACTGGTCATAAATTTGATGCAATTGTTGCTACCTCGTTAGTGAACCCTGATAAAGTCACTGAGGAAACAATTGAACTCCAGGGGTCTTTAAAAAGCACAATTCCGATGTCATTACCAGTGGCAAAGGTAAATATAATTTCACGTTATGTGACTGGCGAAATAAGAGCAGAGGTCCTAGATGACCCAATCTACCCTGTGATGTTGGGATATAAATACGTTTTTTAGGAGATCATGTCAAGCCTCTGATAGTCTCGGCTATGAAGACTAGACAGAAAGCTAAGAAGGCTCCAGCGTCGACTACTCCGACAAATCTTCAACCAGAGGAATTGAAACAAGTCCAGGCAGCAGACAGCACCTAAGCGGCATATTTTCATAAACTGTCCCAAGCACATTCACCCCCACATAAAGGTGAAATGCATACGAAGAATGGACTTCTCCATAGAAGGGCAGGAAAAGAAGGACAGGAGCATGCGCAACTCATTGTCCCTTCTTCTTACACAGCTCAAATCCTAGATATGGGCCGTAGTCTACCATTCAGTGGGCACATGGGAATCAATGCTACCACGCAAAGGATTTCTACACATTACTACTGGCCTGGAATAAATGCGGACATAGTTCGGTATGTCAAGTCATGTCCCCAGTGTCAGAGAGTTGCCCCAAAACACTGGACAGCACCAGCAACCTTAGGGGAAATGCCCATCACTGGTACACCATTTGAAAGAGTGGCTGTGGATATAGTGGGACCGCTCAACAGAACGAAGAGAAGAAACTGTTTTATACTTACTCTTGTGGACACTTGCTCGATGTGGGCCGAAACAGTGCGTATGCCATCAAGCGATTCAAAGCATGTAGCTGAGGCTTTGCTTTGCATTTTTACCAGATTAGGATTTCCACTCAGAATCCTAACTGATAATGGATCACAGTTCCGAGGGAAGCTGATGTAGAAAGTTTTCAGACTCTTCTATTCTCGTCAGATTCACACGTCTCCATACCACCCAACATCAAATGGGACAGTGGAACGATTTAACGGTAAACTTATCAGCATCTTGAGAAATTTAGCGCATGAGAAACCAGAGACATGGGATACTTATGTACCTACAGCATTATTTGCTTACCGGGAAGTACCCCATCACTCTACTGGAATTGCACCGGCAACATTGTTGTTTGGTCAACCCATCAAGGGATCACTTTAAGCTTTACTTCGAACATGGACTGATGATCAAGTTGATGAGACAGTTGTAACTGCATCCACCTATGTGGCTGAGTTGAAACAACGTCTACAGCATGGTTGGAAACTAGCGTCAGACAATCTACGGCAAGCTAGACGTAGAATTGCTCGTTACATCAACAAGAAAGCAAAGGATTGAGAGTTGTAAGTGGGAGAGAAGGTGCTGTTACTTCTCCCAACTAGCCAGAACAAATTGCAGATCGGTTGGAAAGGACCCTATGAAGTGACCGAGAAGATTTCTCGCACTAACTACAAGATTTCCAACAGAGGAAAACAGAAGATTTTTCATATAAACTTCCTGAGGAAGTATAATGAAAGGCCCACCACCGAGACAGCACATCTGATGGCTTTGGCAGTGGCTACAGAAGTTGACCATGGAAACCCTATGGGTGTTGAGTACACTCTGCAAGCAAAAGAAACTTACCGGGGTGTGGACATCAGTCCTACACTAACCCAGGATCCACAGCAGCAGATTCAAGAACTCTTAGCTACATATGCAGATATACTTACAGACAAGCCAGGACTTACAGATTTAGTAGAGTTCGATATGAAGTTGATTGACCCTACACCTGTGCGGGTCAAAACATACCCAGTTCCGTATGCCAAAGCGGCAGCTTTAAAAGAAGAGATCCAGCAAATGCTTTCATCTGGAATCATATCTCCATCTGAGTCACCTTACAGTGCAAGTGTGATTTTATTGAGAAAACCCAGTGGATAACATAGATTGTGCATCGATTATCGACAGCTCAATGCTATAACGGAGTTTCAGGCCGAACCTCTGCCTGATCAAAACCAACTCTTCACAAGTCTCAGCAGCGCCAAGTACTTCACCAGGATCGATCTCAGCAAGGGATATTAGCAGATTCCTGTAAAACCAGAATTTCGTCCATGGTTGGCTTTCAGTACTCCTGATGGTCACTATGAGTTCAACGTTCTTCCTTTTGGATTAAGTAATGCTCCCAGTGTTTTCACCAGAATGATGAGGAAATTACTCGAACCACTTCAACATCCAGCAATCAGCAATTTCATGGATGATATCCTAATAGCTACGCAGACGTTTGAGGAACATCTTAGGGCACTCCAGCGTCTTTTCAAACGCCTTAAAGAAACTGGTTTAACTGCACGGCCAAAGAAATGTCAGATAGGATTCCATCAGCTTGATTTTCTTGGACATATGGTGTCTTACGGATTCATGACTCCTCATGAAGGAAATATTGAGAAGCTACAACAAGCACCTCGTCCAAAAACAAAGAAATATGTTAGGTCTTTTGTGTCATTGTGTGGATTCTACCAGAGATACATCAAGGACTTCAATTCCCTCACTGCTCCTTTAACCAACCTAACAAGGAAAGGGGAACCAGAGAAAGTCACATGGTCGGCAGAATGTGAGAATGCTTATTCAGAACTCAAGAAAGCATTAACAGCAAAACCAGTACTTCATCTTCCAGATCTCAAACGACCATTCATACTTCGAACAGATGCAAGCAACATTGGAATTGGTGCTACCCTACTTCAGAGGAAAGAAAATGAGCACTCAGTGCTATTTCCTGTTGCCTATGAAAGTAGAAAATTGAACTCAGCAGAGAGAAATTACTCTAAAATCGAAAGAGAATGTTTGGCCTATGTTTGGGCTGTGGAAAAATTTCAAGCCTATCTGTATGGGAAACACTTTACAGTGCAGTGTGACCATCAACCTTTGATGTTTCTGGCAGCTTCAAGGAACTTGAATGCGAGACTGATGAGATTGTCGCTACTTCTTCAACCGTATTCATTCCAGATTGAATATGTACCTGGAAAAATGAATGTTGGAGCAGACTTCCTCAGTTGACATTCTGTTCCTGATACTGTAACGGAACCAGAAGCAACAGGAACCAATGAGAAAGAGACAGATTACATCTGAGGATTCTCAAGTTGCAGTTTGGATGTTCCAGTTCTCGCTAGGAGGAACTGTCTTAGAGGGGAGCCATGTGACATTTTCAATGTCCCCATAACTACAGCTTGAGAACCGTCGAAAAGACACAGCATATTTTCAAAACATGAGTAACGACGTCTGTTGATATTACCAATGCAATGGTTGTGAAAACACCCACGTCTGGAAATTCATAGTGCCCAGTAAATACAACTACCGGCGATTTATTAATTGGAATAACAGATTACGCCCAGTAATTCCAAAGTGTGTTGTCATTAGCCTAAATGTAGTATTATTTTACGGCAGATAGTGCTGCAATGGAATGCAGACTAAATACGTCAAACTAACAAGAGAAGGTCCGCGGATATTTACCTTACATAAAGGATGTCCGAACAACCATGTTTATCCGACCTCATAGTGTAGACTAAGTGCACAATTAACGTGGCAGGGGGGATAATAGATTTTATATAAGGAGTAGCGAATTCAGTTTAAGGGTAATCCTCATGTAAAAGTGATTCTAACAGGATGCGATTTTTCAGTTGATAATATTACCGAATCCCTAGAAACAAAGAGATATGGGAGGTGGTCCGTTGGTATAAGTGATGATCGCAAGAAAGGAAATCATCCCTGGCCGAAGTGGAGCGAATCCTCAGTGAAGGAAGAAATCTGCGTCCTTATATTTGCCACTCAGCCACACAAGGATGAAACTAAGTCGCATTACCACACCATGCATCCTCATTTAAGTCCAGCGGCCAACAACTATTAAACTATTAAACTACGTAACAACTATTCAACAAGTAAACAACAACCTATACTCACGTCCAATTAGTCTATATTGATACCTACAGAGATCATTATACAAGGAATCACGAATCATAGAATACCCAGTGACAAGATCAACTAGTGCCAGATTTGTCCAGGAAATAAACATTTATAAACATTGTTTATCTTAACTAGAGACATACAAACAGTTATATGTAGTTAAGTGTGCTATAATTGTGTTGGGTGTTCTTGAATTTTTGGTATCAACGATCGGACATTGGGATAGTAATATTTGTTAGATAATTAGACATAAAGATATCAAGTGTGTAATATTTATGTAAATTGTATTGCCCATGGTGCATACCCCCAACCCGTTTCTTTTATTACATTAATGTGAACGTCTCCTACTGAGTTCTGTAATTTCATTAGTGTTATATGTGACTTCCTTTAATTAATATTAGAGTGATAGAGTTACTTCACTTAACTACCAGATCCAACAAGAGAGAGCCGGTGGCAGGGATACAACTCGCTTGCCCTCTAATTAGAGTGATCTTACTTTCTCTTTAAAGCAGTGACTTCCCTGGGCTCTCCTGCGTGACCTCCTATCAGAAAAAACCTATTTTATCATTTGGGAATCTTGCGAGCCAATTCCTGGTTTTCCTATAATAGAGGTCCACAGATAATTTGGGACAGCGATCTCCTATTTCTATTTTAATATACCACAATGACGTGAAGAGAATTAGACACAGGGGTGAATATTAATGTGAGTACATGCAAGAAGCTGCTGGTGATGGCAACAGATAGGACTGGGGATAATTCGAAGACGATGATGAAGTTGAAGGAGTAAGGAGGATGACTGCGATTAATGAAGAAGAAGGAAGGACAAGAGGTAGGGGGGGGGGGACAATGAGAAAGAAGAATGGAGAAAAGGGAGAAGTAGTAGTAGCAGCAGCAGGAGTATATGTGTTCAACGTGCCAACGTGGTGGCTGCAAGCCACGCAAGCGTGGAGGGGTAAGGCGTTTTAGACTTAAATGTAACCGTCTGGGCCTCAGGTATACTCGCATCCTATATTGGAACTGCGCCAGCGTAAAACAACGGGGCCCAATTCTCGAAAACCTGGTTTACAGGAACGACATTGTAGCACTCCAGGAGACGAGACTGGGTGATCAGCTACTCAAAATGGCCGGCTTCAAATGTTTCTACAACAGGCGACATCTGGGAATGGCGATTCTCATCCGCGATAGTATGGTTGCTTCAGAGGTAGGCATGTCCAGCTGTGACAATAACGACATACAAACACAGGCGGTCACAGTTGATTCTGGTCTACAATTCGTGTTGGTTAATGTTTATGCCCGGAACGAGTGTGTGGATTCCCAGAAGTGGCAGTGCTTAAGTGACATATTAGGTCATGAAAAAGTGTCATTTTCTGTGGCGATTTATACGCTAAAGGCAGATCATGGAGAAACATTTCCTCCAACACACAGGGGGAGGAGCTCGAGACTGCACTTGAAACCATTGACCTGTTGTGTATCAACAGCGGCTGTGTCACCAGGACAGCTAGCCACCCAGGTGTTGAGGACAGTGCTATTGATCTGGCGCTGGTTTCTCCTTCACTCACTACAGTGTGTAGATGGGGTGTCCTAGGGTGCCACGGTGGCGACCACCACTCTTGCAGCATATTGGTGGAGAAAGGCAGAACCAGGCAGCACAAGTCAACACTCAAGATCTTCCAGTATGACATTACAGGGCAAGATGTGGTGAATAAAATAAAACGCGACAAGCGCAGAAAGTTTCAGGGCAGGAACAATAGCTGGGAGCAGCCACCTTGGTGGAATTTTGAAGTGGAGAAGGCCTGTATGGACAAGCGTAGTGTTGTAAGGAAATGGCAAAACGCCAAGAAGTACAGAGTTGTCCATCCTGGTCCCTGCATGCACTTAGAAAGAGAGATGCACACAAAAGTAAGCTATTTTTAAAAAAAAATGGTTAAGGTGGTTAAAGGTGAAAAATGGGCAGAGGTATGTCAAAGAGTAAGCACAGACAAGTCACTGAAATTGTTCTGGTGACTACATAAAAGCATGAGTGGGGTAGTCAAAAATAAGAGTATTTCTGACTTCCAAGGTGCTGACCTCATCTGGCAGAGGACTGACAAAAACAAGGACAAAGCCCTCTTCGAACGCTATCTAGAGCAGAGCAATCAGACAGACACGAGAGGCCGAAATCTTGCCAAGGAGGTCACCTCAGACAGGTGGAAGGCCTAGAACATTTTGGATGAAGACACAGTGACAGTGAAAGAAATCAAGGACGTGCTTCGACGATCAAAAAACAGCGCTCCAGGGCCAGATGGCATAAGATATGACGACATCAACAGATGTACCGACAACGACCTAGAGAAACTAGCAGACATATACAACAACAGTATAGGGAGTGCTAGCATCAAGGAGGAGTGGTTACACGGCTATCTGATTCCCTTGACGGAGCCTGGCAAAGACCACACAAAAATTCAGGGATATCAAGTAATCACCATGCAGAATACAATAGGCAAGCTGTTGGAGAAGTTAATTGCCAGAAAAATATCATGCCAGCTAGAGAAGCAAGGTGTTTTCCCACGTACCCTGGGAGGGTACCGTCCCAAAAGAGAAACCTGGACCAATGCAGCAGATTTTGCCCATGATGTTTATGTAGGTTTCCACTCAGGCATTGAAACCTTTGCTGCGGCGATTGATCTTGAGGACGCGTACAACAGAGTACCATTGGACTTCCTAATACTTCCGCTTCTTGAACTCAAGATAAGTCCGTTCCTCCTTAGTTGGATCGATGCAGCCCTCTTCCAACGGAAAGTAGTTTTTAGATGTGGCAGTTGGACTTCGGAACCAACAACAATTTATCCTGGCCTACCACAGGGATCACCATTATCTCCGGTGCTGTTCAACGCCTACACAGTCAGAATCACCAGTGAGCAGATCACTGGACCGGGGAGGATATTGTCATATGCCGACGATGTTTTGGTGTATCGTTAGGGTAAGGATAGAGATCAGGTTGCTGTGGAACTGCAAACCGAACTCAATCGCATAAGTATGTGGTGTGCTGAAGCTGAGGCAATGGTCAACCCAACAAAGGCAACAGTGACATGGTTCTCTTTGAATAATCATATTGTCAACACTCCAACACCAACTGTTAATCTGTGTTCAGATACTGTGGAAAGAATGCAGGAAAGGAATTACCTGCGGATACGTTTTGATCGAAGCCTTGCTTATAATGAGCGCATAGACCACGTGATAACAAAGGCCAAGCGGGGTTTGGCTGCGATGCGGATGATGGCGGCAGCAAACTGTGAGCAGCGCCATCTATGCCTTTTTTGTGAGGGGCTAGTCATGTCTGTTTTTGAGTATGCGATGGCAATCCTGATTCTCAGCCGTAAGCTGATAGAAAGGATGGAAAGGATACAAAACGAAGCTATGCGCATTATTCCTGGATGTACAAGAGATACAGCATGCAGGGCGATGCGCTACGTTCTTTATTTTCCAACCATTGAAGACAGACTACAAATTTGCAGAGCACGTGCCTACCTCAGAATTAACGCAAACACACAACATCCACTGCACAGTGAAATTAGGAAGGTGAAGGCAGCAAGTTAAAAAGAGGAAGGTCGCGGTTGGGTCAAGCCGAAGACATTCTTCAACAGGTGTGTTCACTGGAGGACTTAGAACCTGGCGAAGAGTGTGTACAAGTGCCAACAGACTTCTGTACGTCCTTTTCAGTTTGCATCCAACTAGACAGAAAATGCAGACAAAAAAATCCGGCTGCTGTGGAGGCGGAAGTACAAGCGTTGATTTTCGAATATTCGTTAGACGGTGATGCTGTCATCTATACAGATGGGTCGGTCGTCCGACACGTGAGAAGCTCATGGGCCTTCACGACGCAGGCCAGAGGGAGAATTGTGAAGGAGAACTCTGGTGCTTTAGTTGAGACCACAAGTAGCCTGACTATGGAAGTCATGGCAGTAAGTAAAGCAATAACATGGCTCGAGACACAGACATTCAATAGGGCATGTTTTTCTTAGCGACTCAATGAGCATACTCAAGAGGATAGAGATGGGGTGGATCCGAAGAGAGTGGTTGCTGTCTCTGGAGCGGTCTCGGCTGACAAAGATTAGTTTCATCTTCGTGCCAGGGCATGCGGGAGTACAAGGAAATGAGCGGGCTGACAAGCTCGCAGGTAAGGCTAAAGTAGAGGGCGGACGCGCCATAGACCAGGCTGACATTCTGAATGTTCTACTAGAAGTAAGACTTTTGCGATAACCAAGTGATGACTGCGAATCTACAACCATGGTCAGACTGCGAGAACAGCAAATCAAAAGAGGTGGTTGCTAAACAAGAACACTACTCGTTAGCCGCTATACGCTGAGGGATTTGCTGAAGAGGGGATCCGAGCACTTATGAACTGAATGGTTCGATGTGCAATGAGGATGATCTGTCGACTAACTAACGACTAACTATTTGAACACTTAAAGAAGAAACATGGCTGGTAGTTTTCACTGTTATTTGTAATTTAAAAATGGCATGTTCTTAGCGGCACGTTGCAGTCACACCAAGACCTTATTGGCTATTTGTGATTTATGGGGTATTGTTTTACGTCCATTAGTTTGCCATTGCGTTGTGAGCCAGGAAGTCAACATTTAAGTCAAATTGACTGGCGTGTGCAAAAGTGGCATTGGCTGGCATAGCCGTTCTTTCCATGTCATCACCACATTATATTGTTCTCAGATTTGCATCACGGAATGGAATGTTACATAATAAAACTGTATTACTCAGCGAAGGTTGTGGAGAGACTTGATCGCCCACGTTTGTCTGCAAGATACTTAAAGAAGAGGGAGCAATATTTAGCAGAAACAGTGAAGTACGCGTTGGCGTGCGTGTACAAATGGCTGTGTAAAGAATAGAAATAACAAGTCAGAGAGGGCTGGCTGTTTCTGTCGACCGGCCGGGGAGGCTCAGAAGACCTCGACCCACAAACCTGAAAGTAGTAAACAGCTACCACATTAACATATCCCGAACGAATGGAAGGTCACGTTGCAGCCAATCAGCGGTGCTGCCGGCAAGCACGGGACAGGAGACATCCAATCAAAACCAAGTTAACATCTCCCAACGCAAGCCCGCGACTGACACACCTCCTCTAGGCAAAACAACAGCTATCTGCTGGATAAACCGGCGTCATGTTTTAAGAGTAAGTTGCTTGTGAATTGTGCATTTTACAGAAACTGCATTGTCGCTAGTAGATTTGTCTTTGTTTTGGAGAAAATTCAGTAGCAATGCCGAATGCAAAGCACCAAAAGAACCAACGCAACGTTCAGGAGCCTGTTGATAACGAAGTTGTTGTAAATGCCGAGCGGCATGTTGTAAACAACCATCGGGAACGTATGGAACACCAAGAGCACCATGATGGGGAAAACGTTGGTCGGTTTCAGCAATGTTGTGTACCTACCGGCTGTATGGATGATCCTATTGATGTCACGGATCCTTACGACGCAGTCCGTGTGGTGTGTAATAATGATACATGCACCGAAGGCAACTGGATGCACAAGGAATGTTTTAAAATGTGGGAACAGTCTGTTCTGTCGTTTCTGCGATCCTGTGGACGAGCCCGCAGTTGGAGTGAGAAGCAGAGGCTACAGAATCTGTGGACCAAGAAGGGCTACGATCTTGCTTATAAAGCTTGTGATTGCAAGTGTACTCGTGGGCATTTACGTAAGGATCTGGATTACATACCTCCACCACTTAATGATAATGCCAGAAAGATTCGCAAGAATAAGAAGAAGAACGATAAGCCGATGCCAGTTGTGAGCACCAACCACAAGGCAGGCTATAATGTTGGTCAGCATCATCACGGTCAACAAGTTGATAACCACAACCATCAGCAGCAGCAGCCGCCTGTGGACAATGCTACCAAAATGCAGAAGAAGGAACCACAAGTGAACAACCATCCAGCTACCGTTAACAGCACCAAGCGTCGTGGAAGCGACAACACTGTCAACAACAACCCTTCCACAAAATCAACCACAGCCAACAGCAACACCGTTACCACAGTAGCCAGAAGTCGAAATAACAGCACAGATCAAAACGACAGCAATGATAATGAACCACTCAACAACATCATCATCAGTAATGGCATAGTCAGTGTGGCTTTCACCAGTAATAACTCGATGTTGCCAAATAGTGGTCTCCGCTTGCGCACCAACAGCGTCAGTAGTACTGGAAGTGCTGGCAGTCAAGGTAGCAGCAATGGAAGCATCCCCAGTTCTACAGGCTCAGTGTCACCCTTATCCAGTTCACCCATAAATGGAAATATCTTTCTGAAAGGGAAGAAGGTGGATTGCTTCGAGACAAACCACACTGGCATATTTCGTCATCGTCATGATTTGTCAGCCTTCAGTGCATTACCCCGAAACAAACAGAACCCTTATAATATCCATATAGAAGATATTCAAGAAGATGAAGACACCAGGAATTTTGTTCTCAGCAACCTCACCAATAAACGTATGACGGCACTACGCTGTGTGCTGTGCAAGACACAATTGCCAGTCTTCGATAGATTCCCTCTTGTGGATGGAACATTGTTCCTTTCTCCTCAAGCCTACGACCAGTTTGTTGTTCAGGTGATCTGGGAAGGACGGATTCAATTCCTAAACGCAGTTTGCATCAATTGCCTTGAAGGATCATCTGAGGCCAAGTGTTCATCCTGTAAGACCCTCTGGGACGGGACTTCATTTGTTGTGGGCACCATGTACACATACGACATTTTTGCGGCAATGCCTTGCTGCCAGAAAAGACTAACCTGCAAACACTGCTACCGGGCGGTCATTGACATTTCTGTTGGTCTAGACTTCTATAGCCAGTACAGCCGTATGGTTATATGCCCCTACTGCAAAGCTAATGACTATCATTTCATCAGGTCCCTGAGTGACACATTCACTGTGAAGGAATCTATATGTGGACAATGCTAGGCATCAATTCCATGATCCCATAGTCTCAGCCTCATCTTTAGAGTCAGCGCAGTTTTTCTGCAGGTTTTCTTTACGTTTTGTCATAAACATGCATTGGAAAATATATATTGTCTTGAACATTACTTTTTTTCCCTTCTGTGTGTGGCTTAAATAACGACGGCCAGTGCATTATATATCGTAACACTTTATGATTCAACTGTATTGGTTATATTATGCTGTATCATTCAACATCTGGACCATTTGTGGTATTAAAGGAAGAACTTAATGACACTTTACATGCAGGTTATATGAGACTAGTTAAGGACGTGATCATGGATGCCACGGAATATTTTCTGTACAGACTTTGTTGTTGGAGCTTGGAATTATGTTTGACTGTCGCATATTGATGATTGGTTGACATTTTTTTGGGTTTTTTTGTGCATGTTTTCAGCACCACCCCCCGTGAACAAGAGCAAATTGACTCTTCTGTTCTCCTGGATCTGTGGGTGCCTTTACCGTTTTGCTTACACTGCATTTAAAAAGATTGGATTGTGGACCAAATTATGTAGAAAGAGCTAACTATCACTGCTGCATGGTGTGGACAATCCTGTTAAGAATGTTTTCAAATTGACATTATTTTATAATATAAAGTGCTTTATCAAAATATAAATCTTCATTTGGAGTTGCTCCCCCTAAACAGTTATTCCCTCTAAACAGTCAAGAGTTGTTGTTCCTGTAAGTAAAATAATGTAATGAACATTGTTGTTTTACTACAGCAAATATAAAAAATGGATGGTGACAATATGAAAACATTTGGCTGGCTGTAGGAACAACACACTCCAACACACATGCACACACCAACACATATGCATACACCAACACATATGCATGTCCACAATGAAAGTAAGCTGCACTGGAATTTCTGACACTTTTTGAAATCCCCTTTAAATGGTTAACATAAAATTGTTTCTTATCATAATGAACAAAATGTTTGAATATGAAAATAAAGAAAGCAGTTGGGCCTATTTTACTTGAATATGTCAAGTAATGCTTAGAAAATTCTCTTTGGATCAAGTCTTACAAAGTTAGTTGCATTTCCTTTGCAAGACGTTGCAGTCAACCTCCAATGTTTTTTTTTTTGGCTGTTTGTGACTTCTTGGCAAGTTTACGTTCAGTAGTTTGCCATTGCTTTCCGAATGTCAGGAACTCATACCATTGTATGAAAACCAGCACAAGGCATTCTGCTTCCAAATCATCCGCAACTGTGATTCGATTGCCGGATTGCGAATTGTATTCGCAGCCACAACGCTGGCATCAAGTCTTAGTGTTTGAAATAACCACAGGTTGGTTTATGATGTTGACATATCTTTATCTCATATGGTGCTAGATTAGTAAGCTAAGATGTAGTTTGTCTTTCAAATAGATCAGTGCATTGACTTGCCATTAAGACATATTAAAGATTTGATGTTGCAGCAGATTCTTACCATGGGGCACGCGTTTTAAGCAGCTGTGTTGGTGCAATGGTTAGGACATACACTAGCATTGAGATGAGCGTGGTCGGACAAGAGTTCAGTACCAGCTCGTCATCGTTCCCTGCGGGCAGGAGAGACTGACCACCTATTCTGTACACCCAGGGATGCAATGTGATGATGCTAACACTTCACATACCCACAACGGATTCCTGCTATGGGACTTGTCTTTATCCCACTGGCTTTCCACTCCAGCACGACAGCCTAGGCTCAGTGCCTTGGTGAGAAAAAACTGTTTCCTAACCGTATAAGGCTCTTAGTTTGTGTATTTTCATAAAGTAACAGAATTCTGTGCTCAGTAAAAGTGTAATGAATAGTGACAGGAAATGAACCTTGTCACCTCAATTCAAAATGTTGTGAGGTTATTTCACACTGCTGGGGCTGCAGCTATCATGAAGTTAATTTTTCCCCAGTCATGTTAACTGGTAGCCCACATTTCACACAGGTATGAAGTAGCATGTAGCCTGGTGTGTTGTCAGGTTTCTGATTGTTTTCATAATGTACTATATGTTATCTGAACTGGTAGCCCCAGCACTGTACTGTCTGTCATTATCATCATCATCATAAATCCTGCCCAATAGCATAGGTGTTTGTCTCTCTACAAATCTTGGTCGTTGGTGTTCTGGATCAACCCTGCTGATGATATTCCTCCATGCCACTGTCTGTCCATCCAGCTTCATTTTTTTTTTTTTTGGTCTGCTTCTGCCTGTTTTCCCACTTTTCTTTCCAGGTGTCACGATATTCTCCAATTCTTCTTTTCTCATCACATGACTAAAGAATGCCGTCTTGTCTATTTCTTATAGTTGTATATACTGTCTATATTTTTCTTTAATATAATTTATGCTTGTAACCACCACAGGTATAAAACAACAAGTAGGTTCCTGGATGTTTTACAATAGAGGTTTTTAAACTAATATTGATTGGGTCAACTCCAAATTAAACATAAACCACACAGATCCTGGCCTGCATATGTCATTATGCACGTAGCCAGCTCTCACATGTAGTATGTTCTGTTTAGCAATCTGAAGCCAAGTACCCACAATGTGTGAACTTGAATTCTAAGGAAGCTGAAGTTTTCATACTGTTTCAATGATTCTTGTAAATATAAATGACATTGGTGTTAACAATTCCCTGTTTTATTCACAGCCTGGAATTTTTTGTTTTAACTCATTAATTATGATACACCATGGCAGTATTACACTTCACACAGCCAGAAAATGAATGACAAATGTCTTTTTCAAAACATCACAGGAAACAATCCTTCACACTATTGAAAGTCAAGGATACGTTTTCACGCCTTGAGACATATGGGAACATGGTTTTAGACCAATCAGCAACTGGTGGGGGGTGTGGTCGATGTCAGACCAGCTGCCTTGACTTCCCAGAACACTTCCTGTCACCAGTTTTAGATCGTGTTGACTTGGAAGCTGAGGCTAGTTTTTAAAAACATCCCCACATGGGGGATTCAAAATCTGGGGTAATGGGTCACATTATGATAATGTATTGTACAAATCTACTGAAAACTATTTTAAAACTATTTGCTGAAATTATAGACACACCTCTTGTTGACAAAGAGAATTTATACTGCCGTGGTGTGTAATTTATCTAGTAGTTAATGGGTTAAGAAAAAAACTATTCATTTCCTTTAACTTAGTTCGCTCCCTTGCAAATGCGTTTTCTCCCCCTGCCAGCAGTAAATTGGCGATGTAAATTGTGCACTTTGCTTTTTAAAGTATTTGTTTAAAATTCACTGCCCCTGAAAACAGTAAATAACATTTATTATCGGCAGGTATTGTTTAAATAATATACAGGGAATATTTGCTATATTTGCAGTTTTCACTGCAATTATAGCACCACCAAGGCAGCCATTTATTTGTAATGATTGTGTACGGTGCTGTTATCATTCATACTCATGTGTCTTATATTATACACTTGTATTGTTGTGTAATAATGTTCCTATGTATTGTTTGTTATATAATTGATTTCTTTGGGTATTGCTGGTTTTTGTTCTATGTAACGAGAGAGCTCATTTTTGCCAGTGTTTTTTTTTTATCTTTGCTTAGGCATCCGTGTAAAAATAAGTTACATTTGCCCCCTGTAACTTGTGTCACAGCTTGTCATATGTAGATGGGGTTTGCCCTCCTGACTGTAGCATGAAGATTAAGCTTGCTGATTTAGTTTTTCAGGTCATATTGTGTCTTTTCATTGTTAACATTTTTCCTACAAAATTATGTTTTATTGTTCTAACTGCTTGCTGTGCGGAGAGCGTAACAAGCTGCAGTTTATCATTTTGGGAGATGTTATATTTTTTTGGCCAAGTTTCAGACCATGTAATGCTCAATGTTATGAACTTATTAAACGTTCCTGTTATGTAGCTTTGTAAGAGGTCACTGAATTTTAGGGACATTTTTTGGGAAATGGTTATCAAAAATGTTCAATGTATTTAACAGAGGAATAATAAAGTAAGGCATAATAGGAAGTAAAAATTTGTACTTTTGAAATTCTGGGGAATGTTGAAAACATGCCAGTTTTAAATGAAAATAAATTATTGGTGTGTATTATTTTCACAAGGCAATAGAAATAGAAGACCCAACAACATCTAGAGAAGAGAAGTAGAGACAGAAATGAATGCTTGGGGGGGGGGGGGGGGGCAAAGACATGGGAGGAACTGCATGAGATAGTTCAAGATAAGACAGCTGGCTTTGAGTGAGTTGCTTCAGGGCCTCTGCCCCACTTGGGAGGGGGGGGGGGGGGGGGGGGGGGTGAAGGGCAAAGGAAGAAGTGTTTGTAAATGAACTTCCTTGAGAGGTGAGACGAATGTAAAATTGGAATGGGAAGTTGGTAATGTTTTAATCATGTTGGTGGATATTTATGGGAAAGGAATGTTGGGAGTTGTGTTGGCTCAGTGACTTGTAGACACAAGGAAACATCAGAGAAGTTTGTAGTTTGTTTTGTAACACACTTCTTGGACCATTTCTCAATACTGTGAACTTGGAACAAGTAGGTGGCATTTTTGTAATATGATGTACTCAGTTTAATTATTTCAGAATTGTTTGTTAATTTGTTTTGTTTTGGAACATGGTATTGCAGTCATTACTTTTTTTTTTAGCAATATTAGCTTACAGGGAATTCTGTAGGTTGGTCAGAGCTTACTCACAGGGAATTCTATAGGTTGATCAAAATTAGCTTATGTGGAATTAATAGGTTGGTCAGAATTTACTTACAGGAAATTCTGTAGGTGGGTAATAATCTTTGAAGTAATAGTTTTGATGATTGGTCAAAATTACTGCAAATTCGCCAGCATTTCATTTTTTCAAAGGGAGTTCTGCAGATTAGCCAACATTGTTACAGATTGGCTAGAATGTGCTTGTAGGAAGTTCTGTTCTGTTGGTTGTTGACAGTTTACCCAATATTTACGTAGCAGTTTGAACTTAATGTATACAGATGGTGACAATGTAAATTCATGGCATTACATATTGGTCATAACTTAATTAGCTGTTTCCTGTGCTTGTAACAAAAGAACATGATGTTTGGTCAGCATAATACTGTAGGCTGGAGAACAAGACAGTTAACTGCACAACCAGGCTTACAAGGCCAGTTGTCACCGTGCATCCAACAGTTAGTGAATCAAGTTGGCACTATTGGGTACCACAGGGTGATTGTTGACAAGCCAGCCTTAGCTTTAATAGATCTGATCCAGTTGAGCCCTGAGAAAAAGCACTGCAAATACGTGAATTTCAGTTTTCATTTCAGCACATTTTTTATCTCTAAACATAACTGCTGACAAATCACATCAGTCATGTACTATCGATTTATTCTGCCCACTTATTTAGATTATTAACGAATTAATTATAAATTGCCCAGTCGCTGTGGTTAAGGTGGTTAGTGCCCATGCCTGCCAAAACAATGGTTCGGGTTCAATTCCCAGCATTGTTAGAATTTTTTCTTCTGCCAGTACAGCTCTGAGGCCGTCATCTTAGACTAATTCTAGACATACATAGTAGACTTGGCATAAAAGACTAGTGGGTTTGCTAGGTAGATTAGTGCACAAGCTAGACTTGTGGACATACTGGACCATTCTTAATGCAAGGTAGATATGTTGACCTGCTAGGTAGATTAGTGCACAAGCTAGACTTGTGGACATACTTGACCATTCTTAATGCAAGGTAGATATGTTGACTTGCTAGGTAGATTAGTGCACAAGGTAGATATATTGACTTGATAGGTAGATTAGTGCACAAGCTAGACTATGGACTTGCTAGGTAGACTAGTGCACAAGCTAGACTATGGACTTGCTAGTTAGATTAGTGCACAAGCTAGACTATGGACTTGCTAGGTAGACTAGTGAACAAGCTAGACTGTGGACTTGCTAGGTAGATTAGTGCACAAGCTAGACTTGTGGAAGTACTGGACCAGTGTTAATGCAAGGTAGATATATTGACTTGCTAGGTAGATTAGTGCACAAGCTAGACTATGAACTTGATAGGTAGATTAGTGCGCAAGCTAGACTATGGACTTGCTAGGTAGACTGGTGCACAAGCTAGAATTGTGGACATACTGGACCATTCTTAATGCAAGGTAGATATTTTGACTTGCTAGGTAGATTAGTGCACAAGCTAGACTATGGACTTGCTAGGTAGATTAGTGCACAAGCTAGACTATGGACTTGCTAGGTAGATTAGTGCACAAGCTAGACTATGGACTTGCTAGGTAGATTAGTGCACAAGCTAGACTATGGACTTGCTAGGTAGATTAGTGCACAAGCTAGACTATGGACTTGCTAGGTAGATTAGTGCACAAGCTAGACTATGGACTTGCTAGGTAGACTAGTGCACAAGCTAGACTATGGACTTGCTAGGTAGATTAGTGCACAAGCTAGACTTGTGGACATACTGGACCATTCTTAATGCAAGGTAGATATGTTGACTTGCTAGGTAGATTAGTGCACAAGCTAGACTATGGATTTGCTATGCAGATTAGTGCACAAGCTAGTCTATTGGACTAGCTAGGTAGATTAGTGCACAAGCTAGACTATGGACTTGCTATGTAGATTAGTGCACAAGCTAGTCTATTGGACTAGCTAGGTAGATTAGTGCACAAGCTAGACTTTTGGACATACTGGACCATTCTAAATGCAAGGTAGACATGTTGACTTGCTAGGTAGACTAGTGCACAAGCTAGACTATGGACTTGCTAGGTCAGTGGTTCTCAACCGGTGGGGAATTGGGGTTTTCAGGCGGGGAATGAAGATTATTTCAAGATTGCGTTAATACAAGAACCGATTACTTGATCTTGTTTTTCCCTTCATACTTTAAGGTTCTTTATGGATGGATGGGAGTCTCACCCTTCTAAAATTTATTTTATAAAGTAAGTAGACCCACAAATCACGTTTTATGTGGACTTCTAGACTTGTTTTAGTATGTGCTATTAAATTTAGCTTCAATTATTACGTATTCTGTGTAGGGGCAGTGGGAAATTTTTAGGGAGGAAATACGAAAAGGGGGGGGGGGGGGGGGAATGACGTTCTAAAAATATGGTGAGGGGGAAATGACGTCCTAAAAATATGGTGAAGGGGGGAACGGACCAAAAAAGGTTGAGAACCACTGTGCTAGGTAGACTAGTGCACAAGCTAGACTATAGACTTGCTAGGTAGATTAGTGCACAAGCTAGACTTGTGGACATACTGGACCATTCTTAATGCAAGGTAGATATGTTGACTTGCTAGGTAGATTAGTGCACAAGCTAGACTATGGATTTGCTATGCAGATTAGTGCACAAGCTAGTCTATTGGACTAGCTAGGTAGATTAGTGCACAAGCTAGACTATGGACTTGCTATTAGATTAGTGCATAAGCTAGTCTATTGGACTAGCTAGGTAGACTAGTTCACAAGCTAGACTTTTGGACATACTGGACCATTCTAAATGCAAGGTAGACATGTTGACTTGCTAGGTAGACTGGTGCACAAGCTAGACTATGGACTTGCTAGGTAGAATAGTGTACAGGGTAGATTAGTAGACATGCTAGGTAGACCAGTGGACACATTGGACCAGTGTTAATGCTATTCGACCTGGTAGGCTAGCAACAGTCTAGTTGAAGCTGCCCCGCTGTTTCCCCACAAGACTACACACACAGTAACAGAAATGGCTGAAAAGACATGTAGGTCTGCCCCGCCCAAGATAAATTATATTGATTCTAGTTAATCAATCAGAACTGTAGGATATCATGTCAACAGAAATGTTTATTTTCTCAAGTGATTAAATCTAGTGGTTGTAAAAGTTGCAGACAGTGGTTAATGTGACGCCAGCAGTGGCTGTAAGCAATTAATGAGTTAATAATTCTGCATTCAAATTATGTGTACTTAAATGTAACTGTGTATGCATTCAGAGTTAAATAAAGTGTAGAACAAAGCAAGGAATATATGGACAACCTGTATTTACTTGTCATCTTTTCTTACAATAGCAGTTCACAAGAAATATTGGCTAATAGCAACTTGGCTAATGTCCATCCATCATGTGCCATGCCATAAGCGTGGGCGGTCATGTTTTGCCATCTCGCTTGATCAAAAGAGTCTTGGGATCAGCTCCGTGTTTCTGTCTCGACCATGCCACGTGGCCAAGCCATCCAGGTATTTACTTCTCGGTCTTCCCCTTGGTCTCTTCCCTTCGATCTTGCCAGTTGTCACCAAGTTCTCGAATTCATTTCTTCTCATAACATGCCCAAACAATTTTGACTGTCTACCATCTAATGTCTCTAATCAGTTTACGGTCTTCATTTGTTTCTTGAAGGACCTGTTCATTGGTTTTTCTGTCTGTCCATGGTATTCTTTGCATTTTCCTCAGAAACCACATTTCCACAGCCATCAGATGTTTTTTCAGCTTGTCTGCTCATTGTCCACACTTCACATCCATACAAAAGTACAGATTCTATGTAGCACTTCAACACTTGTTTTCTTGTTTCAATCTTTTTATTGGTCAGTATGTTTTTCATCTTGCAAAAGGCTCTTCGCAATGGCTAATGTACAACACTTTTGTTAGTTCATTGTCCACTAAAATGAGGGAAGGACCCCCCCCCCCCCCACCCTATTCCTCCATGCATTCAAGCTTGCAAAATATGATGGCCCCAGCACATCATGGACCCATGGTAGGTTCCTATTTTGGAACTTATTTTTAATAGCCAAAGTTACTTTTAGATTTCCTTAACTGGGGGAGTGTAGCTTTTTAAAAGTAATAAAAGTTATTAATGTAGAAATAGATATCCTTTTGTACATAAGCTGTTGGTGGGCTGAATAGATGTCATTTTGAAGCTGTAGCTTTTGGGGCTATATAACTTGATAGACCTCTGCAGTGATACACGTCACAAAGCTGTAGTGGCAGAAGGTTTCACAGTTGTTTATAGAATGTATTACTTTATTTTAAAATGTTCTGTCTTCTAGTTTCTTTCAAATGGCACACACTGCTGTTTTAAGCCCCTCCCCCTATCTTAAAATAGTAACCAATAGATTATTTGTTTTAGTAATACAAACTCAATATTGCTGCTGTGTTATCAGTAGTTAACAGAGGGAAACAGACATTTATCATTGGTGCCGACTTTATTATATGTACTTATATAAAATAAATAACAATATATTTGAAGAGGTGCTTAAGGTCATTGGGCACAGGCGTGTGGTGACCTGGTGTGCCATTTCCTTGTTTTATATTTTAGAATGTTTGGCTTATGAATGTTGTTCACTTTGCTTTGTATTTGTAAGAAAGTATTTCATCTCTTGCATTGTTTTGTCACTGTAAATTACATAACTTTGAAGTAGTAAACATTAGCTGAAAATGAATGATATTTCTGCCCCTGCCTGCTAACATGCCATGTTAAAGCTGAGATATCTTAGTGGTCTGAATGTACTGGACTCCATGCAGTGGGTCTATATTTTCTGTCAAGTTCTTTAGAAGCCTGCCTTTAGTCACAGCATTTCTCTAGTTGCTTGTCATGTAGTCATTGTTCCTCTGATGTGATCGTTTTTCTTTAGTTGCCTTCAATATGATTATATTTTTCTCAAGTTGAGACTTTTGATCAGCTTTCTTGAAGTTGTATCTTCTGTATTATTATTCTTTGTTTGTCTTAGAGTAACCACAGATTTTTCCAGGTTCTTTTCATCACCATACAATTGTTCCTTTGGTTGAGAAAGTCAGCCTCTGATTTGAGAATTGGCTGGTCAGTTGTGAATCTACTGGAAGAACTATTTTAACTCTGTGAGATCCCATCATGAATTAGCATTCAGGCCATCTTAAGTCCTGAAAAGGGCTTGTGTCTATCAGATTGAAGTTGATCAGGAGATTGTTCTCCTAAGCTGTTAACCATATTACCGTCACCACAGGGGCTGTGCATCAGAGATCTAATTCCCCTCTCCAAGCATAGAAACGTAACGGTTGTGCAAGACCAGTACTGGAACTTTCCATCTATAGAGTGACATTAGGATGTAAACAGGTCACGGTTCAGCACTACAGAAATGGAATGTCTGTGATTAGACCTAGATTGTTTGTTTCCTGCGCAGGGTTAGGGTATTTCATTGTCAGCAGACTTTAACTCTTTTCCCAGGTGAAATTTTAGGATATATTCGTGTTTCTTCTCCGCATGGATATGGATGGATGGATGTCCTATTTACATTTTAGATGGTATTTTGAGTGGGCAGCCGTTGGTTTGTATTCAAGATTATCTATCACCCGATCTTCTGGGTACTTAATAGTTTCTGATTATTTTGATTAAGCTAACCATGGGACTGGCTAGGCTCTTTAGTGGAGTCTCTTTAGCAGACTGCTATATTATTTGTTGCTATAGATGTTGTTAATGACCTAACATGTGATGGCATTGATAGTAGAGTTTCACATCCGACTCTTAAATGTGACAAAGGTGATAGTTATGCTTCTGATCTGTTACTTAGAAGTGACAACATTGATAGTTATTCTTCAGTTCCATCACTTAGATCTAACATCAGTGATAGTTGCACTTCAGATCCATCACTTAGATGTGATATCTGTGCTTTAGATATGTCATCTAGAAGTGACAACATTGATAGTAACTCTTCAGTTCCGTCACTTAGATCTAACATCAGTGATAGTTGCACTTCAGATCCATCACTTAGATGTGATATCTGTGCTTTAGATATGTCACCTAGAAGTTACAACATTGATAGTAACTCTTCAGCTCCGTCACTTAGATCTAACATCAGTGATAGTTGCACTTCAGATCCATCACTTAGATGTGATATCTGTGTTTTAGATCTGTCACCTAGAAGCGACAACATTGACAGTTGCGCTTCAAATCTGTCACTTAGAAGTGACAAACAACATTGATGGCTACACTTAAATCTGTCGTTTGGAATTGACATCTGTAACCAGCTATATATTAAAGATGTTAAATTACTTTAAGTGCCTGGGGTAGTAAGACTTAAAATAACTGAGCAGAATGAGAGTTAACCTCTTCAAAAACAATCATCAGCACATCATCTGTACCATCCACACACCTACCTGCATGTTTATCATCAGAACTGACAACTACCTCGTTATCATTAAGCTGCAGTACATTTTCTGGCATTCAGAAATCGTTTTCATATATAATGATTCTACTAATTCAGTACATGGTAATTAATAGAAGGCTGGGCAGGTTCACTCTTATGGCTTCCAGTGGTTGGATTGTTTTGAAAGATTGCGGTAGATTGACAAATAAAAGAAACCTTTTGGAATCACGGTACTAAAGCTTTAGGGGGGAAAGGACTTTATAAGGCATTTACATTTGTTACTGTTAATTAATAGCTTAAGGAATAATAGATATAAGATTTTAACAGGATTATGTTCTTTAAGTGAACTCTTCCTCTTCCAGATGGCTGTAATTATAAAGTCAAAATTTCTGGGTCTGAAAGAACTAACACTGTTGGTATTTGGTAGTGTGGTTAAAAACAACAGGATAGATCAGAAGAAAAAGCCTTCAGGTGGAGGAGGGGAGTTTAATGTTGGGGCACAGTTAAAATACTGCATACCTGTAAGGCAAGCATGGTATTTGAATGGGTTGGGTTACCTAAGGAATGCTGGAGTGATATTGACCCCATCACCCATTGAGTGGTGGTTGCCTAGAAATATGAGGCTAGCATCATATAACCAGTACACCAGATTGGGTGAACAAGGGGTTCTTGACTTGACTGACCATGATTGGGTGAACAAGGGGTTCTTTACTTGACTGACCATGATTGGGTGAACAAGGGGTTCTTGACTTGACTGACCTTGATTCAGTGAACAAGGGCTTCTTGACTTGACTGACCTTGATTCGGTGAACAAGGGGTTCTTGACTTGACTGACCATGATTGGGTGAACAAGGGGTTCATGACTTGACTGACCTTGATTCGGTGAACAAGGGCTTCTTGACTTGACTGACCTTGATTCGGTGAACAAGGGGTTCTTGACTTGACTGACCTTGATTGGGTGAACTAGGGGTTCTTGACTTGACTGACCTTGATTGGGTGAACTAGGGGTTCTTGACTTGACTGACCTTGATTGGGTGAACAAGGGGTTCTTGACTTGACTGACCTTGATTGGGTGAGCAAGGGGTTCTTGACTTGACTGACCTTGATTGGGTGAGCAAGGGGTTCTTGACTTTACTGACCTTGATTGGGTGAACAAGGGGTTCTTGACTTTACTGACCTTGATTAGGTGGACAAGGGGTTCCTAGCTTTACTGACCTTGATTAGGTGGACAAGGGGTTCCTAGCTTTACTGACCTTGATTAGGTGGACAAGGGGTTCCTAGATTTACTGACCTTGATTAGGTGGACAAGGGGTTCTTGACTTTACTGACCTTGATTGGGTGAACAAGGGGTTCTTGACTTTACTGACCTTGATTGGGTGGACAGGGGGTTCTTGACTTGACTGACCTTGATTGGGTGAACAGGGGGTTCTTGACTTCATTGGGTGGACAAGGGGTTCCTGACTTTACTGACCTTGATTGGGTGAACAAGGGGTTCCTAGCTTTACTGACCTTGATTGGGGGGACAAGGGGATCTTGACTTGACTGACCTTTCTGTGTGGAATGAGTGGAGTTAGTATCTAACAAGTTAGGATGCTGGCCCTTCAGTCAAGGGACTTAGGTTCAATTCTCCATTGAGACATTTAATCTAATGGAGTACACTAGTTAGCGACACAGCCTTTACACCTCTAGCAGCCTTGACACCTCTAACGCTCACCTGGCAATAAATAGCAATAGGGAAAACGCCATTATGGTAGTAGTTTGCATGTGTGTTGTTTCTTTATTTTTAAATAAGCTTGTAAAAACGTATCAGGAGAATATTTTCTTTAAACCAAAAGTGGAACTCTTGTCAGCATAGTTACTGCATGCATTCTACCTCCCCGACCCCACCCCAGTACTCAAGCTTTAAACAAACAGGAATGTATAGGGCATGTACATTTATTGCCATGTGTTTACATTTGCCTATACTTACTTGATTGATGTGTTGCTCCTGTGTTTGTGTCTATGTAATTTCACGTGTATAAGGAACAACTTTGACTGTGAAATGGCAAAGTATTACTTAGTCCAGCAAAGGAAACTGGTGGATCATTGGTATTTTTTTATTTTTTATTTTGGTTGCCACGAGGCATATTGAAGAGGTTGTTGGTGAACTTGGCCCAGATGTTGCTGTGGGGAACAATTTGAGTTGAAATTTAAGAAAAATCTGTTGGCTGGGTTAGGTTTGTGTGAAAATGATTGGCTGCCGAACATTGTTTTGAAATGTCAGTTCTAAATTATAGACTGGAGTATTCCTTTTGGAGTAGTTCCCGTTACTTAGCTTCAGGTGTCATTCTCCCACACAAAAATAACAGTATGTCATTATACAGATGTATTTATGATAAAGGGAACGTTTTTGTTGTAATTGGCATCTGTTTCTTAACATTGACTTCTTTTCGTGTATGGATTTTCTCTCTCTCTCTCTCTCTCTCTCTCTCTCTCTCTCTCTCTCTCTCTCTCTCTCTCTCTCTCTCTCTCTCTCTCTCTCTCTCTCATTGCTGTATGTTTGTGTGAATATATCCTATTCACTGGGTATATCTATTCCACCCCACTACAGTAACTATGACTATTTGGTTGTAGCTTTTTAACTTATGTCAGTCATTTTGTAACCCCCCCCCCCCCCCCAAGCAATGCACAGTATGGGACTGCCTCTTGCCCCCTTGAATCTCAAGCCTACCGTGTGTTCTCAGATTTTTACATTGGTCAGAGTATGCTAAATAAACCTGGCATCCACGGTGGCCACTTCTGTGTGTGACTTCTTGACTAATAATGTACCCGTGATTGTTGTCGCCCCTTGGTAATCAGCCAGACTGAAAGCTTATCCTTGATATTTGTTTTATCCTTGATATTTGTTTTATCCTTCAGATTTGTTGTATCTTCCACATTTGTCCTTGTATTCTGATCTTCTTTACCGTCTGCTCCCACTACTGGCAACTTTCTCTTCTCTAACCCACCTCTTCTCCCCCGCCCCTCCACACGATTGAGCTGATACATCTTAACCCTACCTGCTCATATCGTCTTCACTCTAAAAGAGAGTTGTCTCGATTGTTTGATTCAGAATTACCTCCTTGTGAGTGCTCAAATAATTGTTACAGTTAGTTACATGATTATGAACAGGATATTAAACATTTTTACCACAGCCAAACAAAGTTTAGGTAAAAAGCCACAAATATTGGATTCCTGTCATTAGGTGTTGTAAAATGTTGGAGCCACTATTTAAAAGCCCAGCCCATATACATGGTTAGCATTTTCCCCCATCCCTCGTCGTCGAAGTTGTTAAGCCTGTCTTTCCAGCGTCTGGGTTAACAACCAAGAGAAGAATTTTGGTGGTGGTTATGACAATAATAACTGCCGGTCTTGATAAGGGGTGGCACACCTCGCTTGCTGGATAACCACAACTTTGTTACTGTTTGACGTGCGATGTTAATGGTTTTGTTTTCATGGCCTCCAGGTTCCCAGTGACGTCATATCAAAACTGATTGCTGTTAATGACTGATACCATGTGATTTCCATGTAAATAAAGTGTTTTTCTTGCGCTTATCATGGGCTGTCTTGTTCTTGCTGCTTCTCGTTTTATTGTTGTGACTCACTGTTGAGTGTTTTGTTGCTGATCATTCTGTTGTTGTTGCTGCTTCTCGTTTTGTTGTTGTGACTGATGAGTGTTGTGTTGTTGTGACTCACTGTTGAGTGTTTTGTTGTTGTCATTCTATTGTTGTTGTGGTCGTTGTGTTGTTGTGACTGATGAGTGTTGTGTTGTCTTGTGACATCACTGTTGAGTGTTTTGTTGCTGATCATTCTACTTTTGTTGCTGATCGTTTTGTTGTTGTGACTGATGAGTGTTGTGTTGTGACTCACTGTTGAGTGTTTTGTTGTTGCTGATCGTTTTGTTGTTGTGACTGATGAGTGTTGTGTTGTGTTGTGTTGTGACTCACTGTTGAGTGTTTTTGTTGCCGATCGTTCTTATGATTGCTGAGTGTTTTGATGTTGTAAGTGTTGGTGTGTGTGTTTGTTGCTGATTGCTTTGTTGCTGTTGCTGAGTGTTGTGACTCATATTTGTGTTTTTGTTGCTGATCGTTTTTTTTATGACTGCTGATGGCTTTGTGTTGTGTTGTGACTCACTGTTGAGTGTTTTTGTTGTCGAATGTTTTGTTATGGCTGCTGATGCTTTGTTGTTGTGACTGTTGATGAGTATTTTTATTGCTGCCCATATTGTTGCTGATTGTGTTAGTGTTGTAATTGTTAATGATTGTATTTGTTGTTGCTGATCGTTTTGTTGTGACCGCTAATGGTTTTGTGTTGTACTTGGTAAATATAACAGGATTTAGAATTTCAATTTGTCAGTTGCATCAAGTTAAGAAGTGCACATAAACACAAAGTATGACTGAGAATTTCCACGAAAGGAAAACACACATATATACAGGCGGGCGTTTGGTTCAGTCTTGAACAATGAACTCTTAGCTGGCTGTTGAAAGAGGGGACGGAGCACATGTGGGAATGTCCTGAGTGCAGTGATGTCGGTTCTTAATTCAACTCAGCTCAAATCAACTTTAACCAGGAATACGTAAAACAAAAGAGAGAAATTCGAAAAACAAAACAGGTGGAAAAGCCACGTCCTTTATGAGTTAATAAAGCGATATGCATTCCCGCATCCCCCGGAACAGGAAATTGTGGACAATAAAATAAACGGGGTGAGGGTCAAGGTTTTTTCATTTGCAGTGGACTAAATATCAAGTTCCGGCGTCTACGGCTTAGTGATAGTGAACTTAGCTTCACAATCCCGACAAACCGTGTTCAAGGTCAGTCACAGTCGATTTTGGGGCAGGCCGCCTGCGTTGATTTTCACCATGGTTTGAGCTTCGGCCGTTCAGAAAGCAATAGCAAATTATTGAAAGTAAAATTGCTAAGAAAATGACAAACGGGCAGCTGATTACGGCGTCATGTTAAAGGTCATGCAGCTAACACTAATCCAGCCGTGTAGTCATTCGCAACTGCGAGCGCTAACAAGTCACCTGAACAAGTCAAGAAGCCTGATACGGGGGAAATGGCACGTGGAATCCACGATGTGCAGCGTGATAGCCGACAAAGCCGTAAAGAAGACGGGCGGAGAGAACTTTCATGTGAGCTGCAACAAAGAACCTGAAACTACAGCTACTACTGAAACCACCACGAGGAAGATCGACGACAACCCACCACAGACAAGAGTCAACACAGCTGAGAAGGAGAAGAAAGACACCAGAGTCGGAAACAGAGACTCAAAAACAGTCCGATGGGTTGTCAAGCGTATTCAAGTGGAACTGTCAGACGAACAAATCACGAAACAGCTACAAGAGGAGAATCTCAACATCAGAATTTTGAAGGCGGAGCGGATCCTGACGTACTCAAAGATCCCTACCACGCTGGCGGTGGTGACGACTGAGGGCAGCGAGATACCACTCCAGGTATCGATAGACAAGAAAATACAACAACCTGAAGGATTCATACCAAGGATTACTCAATGTTCCAGATGCCAGAGGCCGGCCAAAGCAGAACAGCATGTCGCAGTAAGACGGAAATTTGCCGGTACTGCGCTGATCACCACGCCTTCAAGTAGTGTCCACTGGCCAAGCTGGACACGGACTTCCGAGCACCCAACAACAAAAGAAAGTGCGCCAACTGCCTGGGCAAGCATGGAGCAAGATACTTGGGCTGTCCGTACCTGCAAAGACGCAGACTTCTTAAAGATCGCAATCACCACAAAGACACCATCCAAGGAAGCAATTCGGAGGGGCGAGACAGCCACGGGTATATCACAAGCTGAAAGAGATCACCTGCAAAAACAGATAGACGAGTTGAAGAAACAAGTCAAGGGACTGCTGACGCCGACTCCGACCAGCGACAACGTTAAAATACTGGCGGAAATAAAGGAGATCCAACAAAACATCAAACAAGAGGTGGAACATATGGCACAGAAGACAAAGAAGAATGAAGAGATCCTACAAGCAATCAAAGCAGAGAGAGAAATACTAAGAACTGAAAGGGAGATAATCCAAAACATACCAACAGAAGCCACGGAAAAGACAACAGAGAAACCGCAAGAAGAAACCCAACAAAAGACGGGACAGCAAGCAAAAGCGAGCAGCCTGACCACGACGCCCAAGAAACAAGGGGAAGCCAATATCCCGCCATACATCCGAATAAAACCGAGATGAGTACCACGACGATGGCATGGAGGACACCTCGTCACCCAAACCATTTACCTGGGCGGATATAGCAGACATAGACAGAAAATTGGAACTCAAGAAAGAGGAACTCAGGCGCAAGGAATTCATAAGGCGCAAGGAAGAAAAATAAAATAAGAAATCCAAGGGGAAACCAAGATACCGCCAGACCCCTGTAAAATGCCCAGATATATACTGTGATGAACACGATGAGCTGTACTATATAGAAGGCGGATAGATCATTCCATGGCTGACCACGGAGGAAGAAATCGAAAGGCAACAGAAACTCAAACTCGAAAGAGACAACCGGCGCAATGAGGAAAATAAAAACATCGAAAAACTGCTACATGCAATACACAAAAAAGGAGGCAAAAATACCAAACAAAAAGTCCTTATAAGGACTGCAACCAGTCAAGCCAGACGAACCAGCAGCCTTCACTAACACAAGACACCACCAGAGGAAACGGGCACAAAAGACAGCCGCCATCAAAAGCCGAAAAAACCAGTCCGGATCAGGACCAACTCGTAAGAGCGCATAAGACAAGAATTAGGGTGAATAAACCCACAAAAAACCACGGACCTCAACAATAACTACAGCTGAAGAGGCAGGTTGAACGAGGCATAATTTGGAATTTTAGTTTTGAAAATTAGAATTGGAATTGGAACTTATCTAGCATCATCATCATGTGCTATGCCGGCGGTAAGTGTGGAAGGCCATGGTTCGCCATTTTACACGATCACCAGAATTGTTGATCAGCTCTGTGTTCTTGTCCCAATCATGCCATATGGTCAAGACATCTAGATATTTAACTCTCTGCCTTTCCCTTGTTCTTTTCCCCTCAATCTTGCTAGTTGTCACCAAGTTCTCTAGTTTATCTTTTCTCACAACGTGGCCAAAAATATGTGACTGTCTAATTTCTCTAATCAATTTGTGGTTTTCATTTGCCTCTTGTAGAATTTGCTCATTGGCTTTTCTGTCCGTTCTTTGTATTCTTTGCACCCTCCTCAGAAAACACATGTTCACTGCCATTAGATGTTATTCAGCGTGCCTGCTCATCGTCCACGTTTCACATCCATTCAAAAGTACAGGTTCTATGTAGCACTTCAATGCTGTTTTTCTCATTCCAGTTGACATCTTTTTATTCGTACGTTTTACATTTTGCAAAAGACTACCTTTGTCATAGCGATTCTTGTTCTTATCTCTTCCCAACATATGCTATGACTGTTCCAAGATAGTTGGACCGATTCACTTGTTTAAGAATTCTCCCATTATCCTTATATTACGTTGTAGCATTTCTTCATAGAGACGACCATAATCTCTGTCTTCTTATAATTTAATTCTAACCCTAGTTATTCACTGTGCATAGTAACTCTATCTTAGTTAGTTAGTTATCCGTTGGGGTATCTTCGTTGCACTCCGGACATGTCCATAGGTGCTCAGATCCTCCCCCCAGCATATGCATCAGCGTCCGGTGGCTAATAGTGCCAGTTCTGTGTTGGTTGACGAGGCGCTTTGTTTTCCCGATGTACCTCTCGCGTCTGGCTGTGCCGATTCTTACTCCCAGGTCTTTCATCCTGGAAAGCGATGTGGAATCACTGGCGTCAAAATCCTCTGTTCTCGCCATATCTTTAAGGGCATTAATAACATCGGCACGATCCATGGGCTGGCCATCTACAGGGGGTGCAGAGCCAGCCAATTTATCAGCTCGTTCATTTCCCTCGACTCCCGCATGTCCCGGGACGAAGATGAAGGTGACTTTGCGGACAACAGACTTCCGCAGCGACCCAGTCCACTGTCTACGTACAGATCCAGCTTCGACCTTCTGAATCATGCTCATTGAATCACTTAGTACACACACGTTGGTATAATGCTGTGATTCCAGCCATATGAAAGCCTGTGTAACTGCCATCACCTCCATCGTCATGCTGCTCGTGGTCATGGAGTGGGCACCACTGGATTCTTGAACGGTTCGGCCCGCTGAGCGGGCTGTAAATGCCCACGCACTTCTCTGCTGCTTTACAACAGATCCATCTGTATAGATGAGCACTTCGGGGCTATCTGAGTGATCATAGATGAGCGCGTTAACCTCTGCATTGACAGCGGCAGGGTTCTGCTCTCTGCACCGTCTGTCGAGTGTGATAATGCAGGAGAAGGTACACTTAAAAGCTGGAGGCACCAGCACCCATTCCTTGCCGGGGTTGATACTGGTAAGACTGCAGACCTGTCCGACGACATCTTCCGCCCGCCCCATCCATGATTTGCCCCTCTTTAGCCTGTCACCCTTTTCTCTGAATACAGCGTCATGCAGAGGGTGCTGCTCATCTGCACTTATTTTTAAGTATGCACGAGCTCTCCAGATCTTGATCCTGTGTTCCATTGTCGGGAAGTCAAGGAGGTATCTCATTGCTACACAGCTGGTGTCTCTCGTGCAGCCCAAAATGATGCGCTTGGCTTCGTTTTGTACCTTTTCAAGTCTTCCAATCTGTGTAGGGCTGACAGTGAGGATGGCCAGGGCATACTCGATGCGTGAAAGCACAAGTCCTTGGAACAGAAGTAATAGCAGTCTTTGCTCGATATTGGCACTCACCATGACTCTCATTGCTGCCAAACCTTTTCGAGCCTTCGTTATGACATAATCGACATGATCTCTGAAGGACAGGCTACGATCAAGCCTCACGCCAAGATATGTCATTGACTGGGTTCTACTCAGAATGCTCCCATCCATTCTTACTGCCGGCAGGTCTGTTTTCACAATATGGTTGTTTAGTGAGAACCATGTAACCGTTGCCTTTGCAGGGTTGACAAGGGCATCGGCATCAGCACACCATGAGGAAATTCGATCTAGTTCGCCCTGCATATAGTTGGCAACCGCCTGTCTATCTCGACCCTGTCGATACACGAGGATGTCGTCAACGAATGATAGAGTCCTACCCCTCCCATCCAACTGTTGTTCAGTGATCGGCACCGTATACACGTTGAAAAGTACTGGTGACAGTGGTGAACCCTGCGGCAATCCTGGACATATCGTTATCGGCTCAGAAGACCAACTCCCGCATCTTAGCACCACCTTCCTTTGGAGTAGAACTGCAGCTATCCAACGTACAAGGTGAGGGTGCACTTTCAGTCTGAGGAGGGTTTGCATCAAGTGCTCGAAAGATACTCTGTTATATGCGTCCTCTAAGTCTATGGCGGCCGCACATGTCTCTTCTCTGACCTGAAATCCTTCGTAAACATCTTGAGCAAAGACCGCCGCATTCAGCCATGACTCTTTGTTGCGTCTGTATCCTCCAAGTGTGGGCGGGAAGCAGCCGAGCTGTTCCAAGTCCCAAGCAAGTCTGTGTGCTACAATTTTCTCCAGTAGCTTGCCAACAGTATTCTGCATCGTAATGATTCTGTAGCCGCTTATCTTGGAGTGGTCTTTGTTCTCTATCTACTAAATGCAGATCCTGTTCATTATCTGCAATCAATACTGTATCACCAGCATACCTAGTGTTATTGATGTTCTGCCCCCCAATGGTGATTCCTCTTATATTTTCTAAATTTCTAAAAGTATTTTCACTGTATAGGGAAAACAGATTTGGAGACATTACACTTCCCTGTCGCACACCTCTCTTAATAGGCTGATATTGACCTACTTTATTATCAATCATTATGGCAGCCTGTTGTTTCCAATACAGGATGGTTTGTTTTTTTAAAAGTCTGAAGTCTTTCCACTCAATTTGTAGATCAGCAAGCATTTTCATTATGTTGACATGTCTTACTTTATCGAAAGCCTTTGTGTAGTCAATAAAGCAAAGTTGTAGGTCTTTGTTTACCTCTGTCGATCGCTCGATTAATGTTCTCATCTAGTTAACGGTATTTACTGTACCCTTGCATTATACGAACATTGTTCTTCGCCTATTTCAGGTTGTAATTTCTTCCTAACTCTTTGCATGACGATGCTTAGCAAAAGCTTCCTGGTGTGGCTCATTATGCTAATTGTTCGATATTGATCACATTCTCCAAGGCTCCTGACTTATTTGTGATTGCTATAAATATAAGATTAACATAATTCAGGAGGTATATATCTCCAGTATCATATATTGTGTTCAGCAGCCTGGTGACCTGGCCTATTCCATATTCTTCTACTAACGCATTGATCGTTTCTGTTGTGATTTTGTCTGGACCCGGTGTCTTGACAGTTTTCAGGTGGTAAGAGCATTCTGAACCTCCATCCTCAAAATTGATGGTCCTTCATTATTATTGAGAATATCATACTGGACTTCTTTTGTATCATTATAAAGATCTTTCACATAATCTGACCATGCATTTAAAATCTGATTATTTGTTTTCCTATTATGATTTTGCCACCTCTGATTTTTAGGCAATCCGTTGATGTGTGTGTTCGTTTCTTAGTGATGTCAAGCATTCTTTCGTGCATTAATTTGGTATTCCGGGTGTTGTGTTGGTTTCAGTTTCTCTGCAGTTTTCCTCAGGCCATACTCCTTATGCCTCTTTTGCACAATTTCCTAATTTGTCTTTTATACTCGTATATTTTTAACGTATATTATTATTTATGACACAGCATGCGTGTTGTAATTGTGTAAGTACGCGGATGTAAAGAACATGAGCCGGAAGGAAACGATGCTCAAGCGGAATGTATTAAGGAACCGCCTTGCCGAGGACTACAGCTCTTAAGTCTTGAGAAGGAATGAGTGTCGTCTTCATGTTCACTTAAGACGGACAACGAGTCTTTTAGTGTTTCAACAGTATTGTCATAAACAGGCCCGGGTTAACTCTTTGCGTATCCATTCATTCAGTAGCATGTCCTTTGCAAAACCTCGCTCTCATAACAACCTTCCGGAAAACCTCTCGGTCATAGGCAAGATGTCCCCGCCCGATACACCCATCTGGAGATCATCCGCCACATCCTGCACCAATCTTCTCTTTGGCCGCCCTCTTCCTCTCTTCCCAGGCATATACTCTTCCATTACTGTTCTCTCCAAACTATCATGATGTTTTAAATGACCAAAATATGTCAATTTTCTTTGTTTTATCGTCTTTAATAGCCAACCCTCTTCAATATTCAATTCTTGTCGTATGGGTATTCTTTTCTGAATCAAAGATATTCTTAGAACCCGTCTATAACATTAACATTCAACAGCATGTATGCGCTGTTCAGCTTGTTTAGTATGTGATAAAGAAATTTAATTTACACATCGATTTACGAGTACATTTAGAGAAATTCGTCTTCTTTTCTCCTTCTGCTCCATATCCTCTATTGTAGCCTAGAACCTCGACCAAACCACGCCAATTCGTCCTATGTTTTGTTGTCTCCTGCAGGTCCTTCATTGTCCTCCCAATATTATTAATCTTGGTCTGTAATTTTCCTCTCCGTACGTGTTTAGATCTTCCCCGAGATCGTTCATCTTGTGAGTTCCAGACAAGAGAGTGTCTAGTTATATTGTTCTGTTTTCTCGGTGTGTGTCCTATCTTGTGAGTTCCAGACAAGAGAGTGTCTAGTTATATTGTTCTGTTTTCTCGGTGTGTGTCCTATCTTGTGAGTTCCAGACAAGAGAGTGTCTAGTTATATTGTTCTGATGTTTTCTCGGTGTGTGTCCTATCTTGTGAGTTCCAGACAAGAGAGTGTCTAGTTATATTGTTCTGATGTTTTCTCGGTGTGTGTCCTATCTTGTGAGTTCCAGACAAGAGAGTGTCTAGTTATATTGTTCTTATGTTTTCTCAGTGTGTGTCCTATCTTGTGAGTTCCAGACAAGAGAGTGTCTAGTTATATTGTTCTTATGTTTTCTCGGTGTGTGTCCTATCTTGTGAGTTCCAGACAAGAGAGTGTCTAGTTATATTGTTCTTATGTTTTCTCAGTGTGTGTCCTATCTTGTGAGTTCCAGACAAGAGAGTGTCTAGTTATATTGTTCTGATGTTTTCTCGGTGTGTGTCCTATCTTGTGAGTTCCAGACAAGAGAGTGTCTAGTTATATTGTTCTTATGTTTTCTCGGTGTGTGTTCTATCTTGTGAGTTCCAGACAAGAGAGTGTCTAGTTATATTGTTCTTATGTTTTCTCGGTGTGTGTCCTATCTTGTGAGTTCCAGAAAAGAGAGTGTCTAGTTATATTGTTCTTATGTTTTCTCGGTGTGTGTCCTATCTTGTGAGTTCCAGACAAGAGAGTGTCTAGTTATATTGTTCTGATGTTTTCTCGGTGTGTGTTCTATCTTGTGAGTTCCAGACAAGAGAGTGTCTAGTTATATTGTTCTTATGTTTTCTCCGTGTGTGTTCTATCCGGAGCCAGCGTCTTTTCCACACCCCTTGGTTAACTGGAGTTTGTTGAATACTTTACATGAGCTCCACATTGATGATACTGTCATACTAGATACTTTACATGAGCTCCACATTGATGATACTGTCATACTAGATACTTTACATGAGCTCCACATTGACGATACTGTCATACTAGATACTTTACATGAGCTCCACATTGATGATACTGTCATACTAGATACTTTACATGAGCTCCACATTGATGATACTGTCATACTAGATACTTTACATGAGCTCCACATCGATGATACTGTCATACTAGATACTTTACATGAGCTCCACATTGATGATACTGTCATACTAGATACTTTACATGAGCTCCACATTGATGATACTGTCATACTAGATACTTTACATGAGCTCCACATTGATGATACTGTCATACTAGATACTTTACATGAGCTCCACATTGATGATACTGTCATACTAGATACTTTACATGAGCGCCACAGTGATGATACTGTCATACTAGATACTAGTTCTTTTAGTTGTTCTCTATGCTTCTGACCCATACGGGATTACCGATGTCCTTGGTAAAAGTAATTTGTTGCTCACTGCTTCAGACTGACTTTACACTGAAATTCCACCACATGCCAGCACACAGGTTTACCAGGAAATACTTGTAGAAATACTGGAATGGAACACAAACCAAATTAGTTTCTTATTCTGAGCTTATAGGCTGAACTACTGGAGCCATTCTAAGTGATTGGCAGCCATGTTTGAACGACCTAAAACTGCTTGGTATAGAACGTCAAGTATTTTCAAGTGCACTTCGATGCTGTGCGATGTGCGAAAGCACTCACTGGATAAATGCTCAAATCAACAAGTCTGCAAGGTGTGGACTGCGCCTGGCCCTGCAGCCAGCAGGGTTAGGATCGGCTAGCCTCTCCCAGGAGGGGTGACAAGTGAAAATTAATAGCCTGCCGATGACCCGCAGACTACACAAGTCAACCCCCACCTCCACGTGGTGTAGACTGGGAAACCATGACCGCGAGGTCATGGGCTAACAAGGATATGGCTCGCCATAGGGGATGGACTCCCTATGGTCAGATTTTTGTCCTAAACCTGCGACTGGCCTAGCAAGCCGGCAGGGGATCTTCATACTGCTCGTAGAAAAACTAAGAAGTATAAACGGACTGACCCTAATGGTTATAGACCTGGCAATGTTAATGGACTACGAGATAGATCAGCAATTCAAAAAATAGGCACAATGAACGTTTGTGGTTTCAATAGTAAAGAAGAAGAACTTATAGAAACAGTGAAAAAGAGGAACTGCACTAGATTTTATTAGAAAGCAACAAGTCAAATGATTTGGCCATGCAAGTAGGTTACCAACTAACAGTATATCACAACAAGCAATGATGTACAGACCAGAGGGAAGGAGAGGAAGAGGCCGACCACGTAAACGATGAACCCAGGGAATAACAGAGTCCATGGGAATATCGATACATGACGCCCATAATCGGGCACTCTCCCGCTGTTTATACTTCACCTCGAAACCGCAAGGTACAAGAGGAACATGATGAGATGAGATCAACAGACGATGTTTTCTTCTTCTTCTTCTTCTTCTTCTTCTTCTTCTTCTTCTTCTTCTTCTTCTTCTTCTTCTTCTTCTTCTTCTCCTCCTCCTCTTCTGAAGTTTCGGCTTCTGTTTGGGTCTAGTTCTGTGCATTGCTGTCAGTTTGAACTGTTTGACATTTTTTGTTCAATACTTCTATCTGTGCTATGTTTTCTTGAATCTTCTTCAGTTTTTTTTTTTTTTTTTGCCTTTATCTCAGCCAACTGTGCCATATCCCGCTCGATTTTTTGCTGGATATGCTTTATTTCGTCCACGATTGGCTGTGCTGCTCTCATCTTCAATTCTTGGCTTCTGTGCGTGATGTCATTTAATTACGATCTCAGTTTCTGTGCCCTGCCTGTTCTTGTCTGCCGTGTTGCCCCGTACTGCCTTCTTGCTTGTGTATATGGTAAATTGGTCTTGAAAGCAATTTTCATCGCTTCCTTTGTATCTTGGAGGCAGAGACACCCTAGGTATCTAACACCGTGGTTGTTGAGGCAGTTAGCACATCTTTTGTTTACATTGGGGCTCCTGATGTCTGTGTCATTTTTTTTTTCGGCATTAGCTGTATTTGGTGTGGTCCAGAGCAGTATCTGCAGACATCCACCTCGCTTCTGCATTTGGCACCAGTGTGCAAAAACTCCTGCCACCTGAAAGACTGTGGCACTCTTGGTATATATTGCCCTAGCTGTTGCTCATTCAGATTCCAGTTGGTGGTATTGGGCATAGTCTTTTCCTCCGAAGTGAGAATTGGTGGAGGGTCTGTTGTTCTTGCTGACAGTTCTCTCGGCTCCAGTGATCTTTAGCTTTGGGTTCCATATCGCGGAGACGGTTTTAGTTGAGCGTTCTTCTTGCAAGGTCTTTTAGGTGCTCTTTGGTTGTTTCTGACCGCAGTCTCTTTGAGTTGTTTCTTCCCTTAGTCTCTTGGAGTTGTGTCTGTTTGCAGTGTCTTTGGATTGTTTCTGCCCTCAGTCTCTTTGGGTTGTTTCCGCCCTGTCTCTTTGAGTTGTTTCTGTCTTCTGTCTCTTGAAGTTGTTTCTGTTCTCAGTCTCTTGGAGTTGTTTCTGCCCTCAGTCTCTTGGAGTTGTTTCTGCCCTCTGTCTCTTGGGGTTGTTTCTGCCCTCTGTCTCTTTGGGTTGTTTCCGCCCTCAGTCTCTTTGGATTGTTTCTGCCCTCAGTCTCTTTGAGTTGTTTCTGCCCTCTGCCTCTTGAAGTTGTTTCTGCTCCCAGTCTCTTGGAGTTGTTTCTGCCCTCAGTCTCTTGGAGTTGTTTCTGCCTCTGTCTCTTTGAGTTGTTTTTGCCCTCAGTCTCTTTGAGGTGTTTCTGCTCCTAGTCTCTTGGAGTTGTTTCTGCTTGATTGGCTTCTCCGGTTTTTTCAACCTTCTTGCTGGCTTCGGCTGTTCTCGTCCCAGTGGTAGTTTTGTTGCTGTCAGGGTTTCCTTAGTGTGGTACATATCTGATGTTTCTGCTGTGTGTCGCCACATGATCATCTTCCCCACTTGTCTGCTTCGACTCCGCTGTCATTTTCCCTGCTTGCATGTTGCTTACCGGCATTCTTAGAGCCAGCCATCCTCTGCACTGTCTAGTGGATGTGAGGGATTTGAAACTAGTGGATCTGAGGTTAATGAAGTGAGTTTTACTGTTCTTTACTTCCTTTTTGGTATGGAACGGCAGCGACACACCGGCGGTCGTTATTGTGGACAATGATAATTGAACAATTAGATTGTTTGTTACCGACCCACACACAACGAGGACAGTCTTGTCTAGTGGGATGAAGGCCGTTGTACGTAAATATTGACATTTAATATTAATATTTAGCGGGCGCTATGTGTGCACTTGTTTTGTTTGTTGCCAAACAAAGAACCTACGCATCCTTAATCTTTTAATCAGATACAGCCAACGTTACACCGGGGTGGGTTTAAGCCGTACATTTCCGCTCCTATCATCTTGGCAGATTTATTGTGTGTCCTTCCCACTTGGGTTCAAGGACGCTGTCACAAATACCTGTTTGCACCTAGACATATCCTGAGAGCGCACACGCGCAGTGACACACACACGTACACGTACACAAACAATTACTTCTCAAAGAACATTAGCCCAACGTTGCACTTAACGTGGTGAAGTTAAACAAGGAAATATAGGTTGGGCTCAGACACGATAGTAAAGTGACAAGTTATTTACTTGATCTCATACCCCTCCTCTCTCTCTCTCCCTCTCTCTCTCTCTCTCTCTCTCTCTCTCTCTCTCTCTCTCTCTCTCTCTCTCTCTCTCTCTCTCTCTCTCTATCTCTTTCTCTATCTCTGTCTCATCTCTCTCCCCTCTCTCTCTCGCCCTCTCTCTCTATCTCCCTCTCTCTCCTCACTCTATCTCTCTCTCCTCTCTCTCTCCCTCTCCCTCTCTCTATCTCCCTCTCTCTATCTCCCTCTCTCTCCTCTATCTCTCTATCTCTTTCTCCCTCTATATCTCTCTCTATCTCTCTCCTCTCTCTCCCTTCTCTCTCTCCCTCTATCTCCCTCTCTCTGCCTCTCTCTCTCTCTCTCTCTCTCTCTCTCTCTCTCTCCGGCAGCTGCTGTGGTTCAGTGGCTAGCATTTATGTCTGCCGGCCCGGCTCGATGGGCATGTGTTCGGATTCCCTCCGGAGCTTTTACATTGACCTTGGCTCCCAGGTCGACACAGCGTCGGACTGATACCAGGAAATGTCCTTAGATAGAGGTGAAAAGGGGGCGGCGTGCTGTTGATTACATCACCCCCCCCCCCCCTTCCAGAGCCGATTGGCCTATAACAATATGTGTCTAGCACCATATACCCAAGTATATACTCTATACTCCTTAGTGACTCAATGAGTATGCTCAGGAAGACAGAGATGGGGTGGGCACCATATACCCAAGTATATACTCTATACTCCTTAGTGACTCAATGAGTATGCTCAGGAAGACAGAGATGGGGTGGGTCTGAAGACAATGGTTGTTGTCTCCGGGGCTGTCTCGGCTGGCAAAGATTAGTTTCATGTTCGTGCCAGGGCATGCTAGTGTACAAGGAAATGGGCAGGTTGACAGGCTTGCAGATAAGGCTACTGTGGAGGACGGACGAGCCATGGACCAGGTTGATATGCTGAATGTTCTACGAGAAGTAAGTCGTTTGCGAGAACCAAGTGATTACTGCAAATCTACACCCATGGTCAGGCTGAGAGAACAGCAAGTTAAAAGAGGTATGGCCAAACAAGAACACTATATAGGAAGCCAAAGAAGATTGATAAACAAACATAGAATTTGTGTCGTTAGCCGCTACACGCTGCGGGATTTACTGAGGAGGGGATCCGAGGGCTTATGGACTGAATGGTTGGATGTGCAATGAGGATGTTCTGTCACTAACTACTGGTGAGTACATTCTAACGGGATGGTCGAACCATTTGGTCTTCTGCCTTTCAATGTTTATGGCACAAAGTGTTGATCCCACTGTTTGTCCGATGACATCATTTTTTATTCGGACTCGGATAGTTAAGTAGGAAGCTGTCCCCAAGCATCTCATCTTTCAGGTGCTGATTTTCCATAAGTGTGATTTGAATAATGTCCAAGTTTGGCATTGGTAGCATAGGGTTGGTGTGAATATGGTATTTATTATCTGTCGGTTTGTGGACATGGGTATATTTGAAAGTTTTAGTATGAGTCTTTGTTTGTTTATTTGTTTGTTTGTTTGTTTTTGGCTCGCTTTGATCTCAAGCGACTGGTTTTTGCGTGTGGATTAGCTTTGCCTATTGCCGGTATACCTCGCCATCTGGAGAAACTACTCCAGCTTCAGAGGTACTTGTAATTTACGTCCCAAAGTCAAGGACGAGAAGTCAACATTTTATGGGACAGGTCATTATTCTGCGCCTCAGAACAGGACACAATAGATTACGCAACCACATGTATACAAAATTCAAGATTGGTGACTCAGCCATGTGCACATGTGGTTTGGCGTCGCTCGCAGCAGAGTACATACTCCTGGATTGCCCAAACTACAACATATCCAGGTGAACCTTCTGGCCTAGAGAGACAACAGTGGAAGATAAACTCTATGGACCACTGAGTGAACTAAAAAAGACTGTTAGATTCATACAAGAGACAACATTGCAGTTATAGACATATTTCAGGCGAATCTAACCACTGCTGAAGAAGCGATCAAATGGCTCGCAATTCTAGAAGAATGATTATCAAAGTCCCAGAATGGATCACTACTTCTAAACAGTGCCAGACGGAAAGTTATGACGACTAACTGTACTAACACACGAAGACAGTATGTCAAGTTATTCCTGCGAACGAGCCTGGATGAATAATGAGCCCCCACTGCCTAATGTATTCTCACACAACAGGAGATAAGACAGAATGATAAGTATAGATGTAGTCCTTTCACTCGTCACACAATCTGATGATGCTAATTCTAATTCTAAAATGACAGACGCAGTTGTTAAAATTACAAATATAACATAACGTTCAATCCTAAAGAACACTACGTGAGCCCCACTGGGAACTCACTGACACATAAGAGATACGCAGATCCCTGAAATTTCTACAAGATAAGGTTCAGCTAGAGGATATAATCATAGACTCTTGGCCGATAGCAGACAAATTTTGTGATTTGCTGTGCAGTGGCAAACGGGTGGGTAGCCACTCATCTGATAATCCTTAGCCTCCTGGATGGTAAGCTGTCAGTGCTGACTGGATCGTGGTATGGACTCCACTCTCTGCTGCATCAAGTGAGTGGTTCGTAGCTCAATCACCGGTTGTGACTACGGCTACAGATGATCAGGGTGCAGGCTCTGTGAATGACAGTGAGAAGGAGTGAATAATCCTTCAAGACAGAATTGTAAATTCTTTTGGCCATGTCCTGCATGGCATCTTGTCTCATAAATTTCAATAGCATGTATTATCTCAATTTACACATTTTGATTCCTTATCTGAAATCTACAACAGCACACTGATCTAATGGAACCAGCACACAAATGATATCCTATTCTCTGCTGACATTTAGATCAAACATGTACAATCGCAATGCTCTACTTCAAAGACCACATTCCAAATATATATTCTAAGTCATGATTAATCATGGAAACATGAACCACAATTCACATAATGACTTAACAGTATATATAGGATGACTTCAATGGAATGAAACTCAGACGCCACAACTCCGACGTCACATATACATTAACAAACCATTAAATCGATGAAACACCACACATCATTTTCCAAGTATGGAAACACACAAACTACACTCCACACGATGAATTAACATCACATATTAATGAATTACATAGAGTGCAATGAAATCACACACAACCACTATAACGTCACAATGTACACGAGTGAACCATTAAATCCATGAAACACCCCACGTTCACTTAAAGAGTTATGAGTTGTACTACTAGCAAGTCCTCCTTATATTAATTACAACATAATTAATTATCTAGAAGATTTCTTAGCTAGGTTTAAGATTACTTTCACTATAATAAGAACAATATTAGGGTTGGAGAATTCCCCCAAGGTTTGAACTTTGTTAAGTGGGCCATCTTGGACCACATGGTAGTAATCTGACTATGAGCAAGATAGAGATTAATAAAGAATAATTAATTGTAACTATTCACTCTCTGAACTAATTCCTTCAACTAATAAGTATTTTATCTAGAGAAATACGCTAGTTCCGAAGTTTAAGTACATAATTAAATTATCTTAACTCCAATCGTCTACTGACTAACTCAGGTGTCCTTCCGCAGGCGGATACCTAATTTCGAGAATCACGTAATGTAATTTATCCATGTTTTGAATGCCACATGTGACGAGCTTTGCGTTTTACCCTTGTCGGCCAGCCACATGGCATAAACATGGTCCTAATTCTACTATTAGTTAACTAACACTAGTTTTAATTAGTAGTATCTATTATCGATCGGCATGGCCTTTAGATTTTGCCAGCAGTTTGACACACAGAAAAATAATTAACAAAATTATTATTAACTCACCCTGCAACTAGATTTTGACTGGCCTATCGGGAGTGGAGACTATCATTGGCTTTTCTATGTTTTAGAGGGTATTTCGGCTTAACAAGAGCCAGCAATAAAATATGTTTAAACACAGACAGGTGTTCAATTTTAGCCAATTGACGTGATAGTAGCTCCTGCTCACACCAGGTTGCTGTCTGAAAAATGGCAGAGGTTAGGGTGCTACCGGAAGTTAACTTCTCATCCAGGAGAGTTCCCTTCCTGTGGCCAAATTATTATTCACAGCCAAACCTGAATATAAAATTCAGTCTGACTGGATTTCTTGGCTTGTAAACGAACTCTACCCTACATCTACTTCTAACTATAAGAAGAAATAGTATTTAACTCTCTCTATAGTTTTATGTATATAAATACACTAACCAAAGACGATTTTATCTAATATTTGAAAATATGGATAAAAAATAAAAAAGAATACAGGAAACATAGAGGGGTTTACTGAGGGCTATCTCCATCTAGTAACAAAACGATCTGAGAGGTGGGCCAACATGTCACAAATGCCCACCGTTCAAAAAAAGTTGGAGAACAACTTTTTCTCCAGCCCGAACTCTCATATAGTTTTGTCAGCCCTTACTCTGACGTTTATGGGTCATTTGGACAGGTCCCCCTCTTCATCAATAGCACAATGTCTATTCAAAATTCTCAGACTCTTCGTTTCTAAGACACCTTCTAAGAAACCTCCTCCCTTGATGTCGCTTCCATGGAAATCTTCTCTGGAAACTTTGCTTTCGTTGGTCGGGTTGTCCTTCGTCTGTCACTGATAAAGGTCCTACAATTCCAACATCTCTCCTTCGACCCAATTGGTCTTGATCCCTATACTTCATGCGCGTCGTCCTTACTTTCCCTTTAGACATCTCTAAGTTGGGATCGTGTTCAGCCGCGTCATCTTCCTCACATCTGTCGGGGTTGTCTTCCCATCTGGATTGATCCCCTTTGGATCCATTATCAACCACAGCCAGAGTCATAATATGAACTGGTGGGTTCGTGCTGTTCTCAAAATGTCTTTTGAGTAAATTCACGTGGAAGACTGTAGGTTTCCCGCGAATAGAAACAGAGTACTTGTTGCTGGACACCTTCTCGTTAATGATGAATGGTCCTTGCCAAGCAATTTCTAACTTATTATCCCCTTTGGTTAATAAGACTAGCACTTTATCTCCTACCTCTAGAGACTGGTTTCTAATAGGTTTATTATAGAAGGAAGCCTGTTTCTTTCTGGCACGACGGAGAGTGGAGTTAGCTAATTTCCATCCCGTGTGCAGTTTTTGTTTCAGTTCCTCTACATACTGTGAAGACTTGACGACACTCTCATCTGTTCCTTCATCAGTCCAGGTTCTCAAAAGAGCCTCAAGCGGTCCTTTAATTGGTCGTCCGAACAATAGTGTAGCAGGTGGGAGACCGGTGGCGACATGTGGTACTTCTCGATAGGCAAACATTGCTGCTGATAAGTACGTGTCCCAACTATCTGGTTTCTCCTGGACTAACTTGTTCACGATCGATTTGAGAGTCCCTGTATATTTGACCACAAGTCGCTTATTCTCTGTGAGACTAAAACCTGTGTTGATATGGTGCATCCTGAAGATGTCGGAGATTTCTCCTCTTAACTTCTCATTCAATGATGACCCACTATCACTTACAATAAGAATAGGGAATCCTACTCTGGTAAATATTTCTAGGAGAGCCTCTGCTACCCTAGTTGCATTGATGGAGGGCAGTACAGTAGCTTCAGCCCACATTGTACCTGTATCTACTACAGTTAAAATATAAGTATTTTTCTTCTTAGAAGTGGGCAGTGGACCAATAATGTCTATAGCTACTCGCTCAAAAGGAGTGTTCAAAACTAACCCTTCCCCTATGGAAACAGGAGTAGACCACTGCTTGGGGGAGCCATGTTGACACTCCGGACAAGACTTGACGTATCTTCGTATGTCAGCAGTCATTCCCGGCCAAAAATAATGACAAGAAATACGCTGGGTAGTAACTCCTACAGTCATATGTCCACTGAAGGATATTGTATGTCCCATATGCAATATCTGATTACGATATTGTTTCGGCACGACAAGTTGCCCGTGTTCGGTACCCATAGTTCCTGCCCTATGGTACAACAACTTGTCCTTTAAATAGAAATTTCCAGCTGCTGGAGGATTTCTACCGTTTGGCAGTTTGCCAAAACAAGATGCTAAAGTCGGACATTCATTTTGTGCAGCCCTAATCTCCCGAGGTAGAGGGTTGATTGAGAGTATAGGTTCATGTGACTGTGCAACCTGACTCCGGGTCTCCACTGCTGCCATTATCCTTGGTGATGATGGTTCTCCTAAATATACATACTTACGACCAAGCATGAAAGGATATACCGGATCATCGATCACTGCAGCTGAAATGAGTCCAGTGACATACATAGATGTCACATGTACTTTGGCTATCTTAGCTATTATAGTTGGAGAGCTCCTGGTAGCCCCTTTGACTACAACTGTTTGCTTTGTTAACTGTGATGGTTTCACTAACTGCTTAGCTATTATTGCATCACACTGGAGTCCACTGTCATAGAGACATAGTACTGGACTACCGTTAACCAGAATAGTTTCAACTGTGGGTGGCCTAGTTCCATTACTAGAACATATGCTCTGTTGGGTACTTGCCCCCGTAATCATACACGCAGCATACTGGGTAGGGGGATTATTTCTGCACACGCTCGTGTGGTGATCATTACTTTTGCAGTTCTTGCAGTAAGGTTTACCCCATCCACTATTGGTTGCAGGTGCTTTTTGTTGTGAACCAGGATTTTGGTGCGGACCCCAGTGTGCCCTCTGGTGTCCTTACCGTAAGAGTTGTTCTGCTGAAAACCCTTATTCTGTGTTGCAGGAGTATTTTGAGCAGTAGAAGAATAACTAGATTTAGTGGCAGCTACTTCGCCATGGGCAGTTAAATATCGTTCGGCTAGTGAGATAACCTCCTCTAGCCGAGCACCACCATTCTCTGCAATAAAGGTTTGTAGCTGTTTTGGAAGAACATCTTTAAATTGCTCAACAAGTATTAGTTCCGCCAGCCCGTCATAAGTAGCATCCAAATCACTCAGTTCTACCCACTTGTTAAAATAAGTGTGTAACCGTGAGGCGAACTGAGGAAATGATTCTCCTTGTGACCGTTTGGCTGTACGGAACTTCAACCTGTAGGCACTAGAAGTTAACTGATATCGTTTCAAGAGAGCATTTTTGAGTGTGACAAAGTCCTTCTCAAGACCTGGAGGGAGTTTTGCAAACACGTCATACGCTGGACCGCGAAGTGCTTGGGAGAGTTTAATATTAAATTTATCCTTAGGAAGATTGTAGGCTTCACACATTAACACAAATTTGTCAAGATATTCATCCATCTGATCCTCCTTCGGGTCGAAGTGGGTCAGTGGAAAACTCATTGCTCCTGGAGTAATATGTTGTCCTGAGGAACTGTCTTGACTGTCAGTTGGAGAACTGGCACTGCTAAATCTGGAGGCATCAGGATTTTGTAGTTCTAATCTCCTCAGTTCTAACTCGTGCTGTCTTAACTGCTCAGCTAATTTCAAGTCCTTGTCCAGTTCTGCTTGCTTCAACTGGTTGTCCAATTCAGCCTGTTTCAACTGGTTGTCCAATTCAGCCTGTTTCAACTGGTTGTCCAATTCAGCTTGTCGCATCTTCTCTCTGGATTCAATTTCTGCCATCTGGATTTGTAATTTAATTCTTTCCTCTCGTTCTTCCTTCTCTCTCTCCTTGATGCTGTCCCTTTGTTCTCGGCGCCACTCTCTTCCTTCTTCTATTACATATTTGTTCAACTCTACACCCTCATAACCTAACAATGTTCCTTGTTCTCGCAGTTCCTCCTTAGTAGGTGGCTTTTCAGAAGACATGTTAGTTATGTAATAAGATTATATCTGTTGATACACCTGGATAACTCACTCACTTAATCAAGAATGTGTTTGTCGCAAAGATTCACAAATATCTTCAATGACAAGCATAAAAAATGTTACACATTGACACAACACTTACCCGTTTGCCAGCAATTCACCTTTGCCCTAACTTATGTTAACTTATATCTATTCTTATGTTAATCCTATGTTATATATATATATATATATATATATATATATATATATATATATATATATATATATATATATATATATATATATATATATATATATTAACTAGTATGATTAGTAGCTATCTCTTTTGAGTGACTGAAAGTTAGAAATATCTATGACGTTGGATACTCGACTGAACCCAACAATCTATAGGAATGTCATGCCCGGACCGAGCCACCAGTGTCGCGTAACGTATACTACTAGGATGGAAGTGGATCAAAGTAGATACTAAATAGACTTCTACGAATAGAGAATCTAACCACTGCTGAAGAAGCGATCAAATGGCTCGCAATTCTAGAAGAATGATTATCAAAGTCCCAGAATGGATCACTACTTCTAAACAGTGCCAGACGGAAAGTTATGACGACTAACTGTACTAACACACGAAGACAGTATGTCAAGTTATTCCTGCTAACGTGCCTGGATGAATAATGATCCCCCACTGCCTAATGTATTCTCACACAACAGGAGATAAGACAGAATGATAAGTATAGATGTAGTCCTTTCACTCGTCACACAATCTGATGATGCTAATTCTAATTCTAAAATGACAGACGCAGTTGTTAAAATTACAAATATAACATAACGTTTAATCCTAAAGAACACTACGTGAGCCCCACTGGGAACTCACTGACACATAAGAGATACGCAGATCACTGAAATTTCTACAAGATAAGGTTCAGCTAGAGGATATAATCATAGACTCTTAGCCGATAGCAGACAAATTTTGTGATTTGCTGTGCAGTGGCAAACGGGTGGGTAGCCACTCATCTGATAATCCTTAGCCTCCTGGATGGTAAGCTGTCAGTGCTGACTGGATCGTGGTATGGACTCCACTCTCTGCTGCATCAAGTGAGTGGTTCGTAGCTCAATCACCGGTCGTGACTACGGCTACAGATGATCAGGGTGCAGGCTCTGTGAATGACAGTGAGAAGGAGTGAATAATCCTTCAAGACAGAATTGTAAATTCTTTTGGCCATGTCCTGCATGGCATCTTGTCTCATAAATTTCAATAGCATGTATTATCTCAATTTACACATTTTGATTCCTTATCTGAAATCTACAACAGCACACTGATCTAATGGAACCAGCACACAAATGATATCCTATTCTCTGCTGACATTTAGATCAAACATGTACAATCGCAATGCTCTACTTCAAAGACCACATTCCAAATATATATTCTAAGTCATGATTAATCATGGAAACATGAACCACAATTCACATAATGACTTAACAGTATATATAGGATGACTTCAATGGAATGAAACTCAGACGCCACAACTCCGACGTCACATATACATTAACAAACCATTAAATCGATGAAACACCACACATCATTTTCCAAGTATGGAAACACACAAACTACACTCCACACGATGAATTAACATCACATATTAATGAATTACATAGAGTGCAATGAAATCACATACAACCACTATAACGTCACAATGTACACGAGTGAACCATTAAATCCATGAAACACCCCACGTTCACTTAAAGAGTTATGAGTTGTACTACTAGCAAGTCCTCCTTATATTAATTACAACATAATTAATTATCTAGAAGATTTCTTAGCTAGGTTTAAGATTACTTTCACTATACACAAGAACAATATTAGGGTTGGAGAATTCCCCCAAGGTTTGAACTTTGTTAAGTGGGCCATCTTGGACCACATGGTAGTAATCTGACTATGAGCAAGATAGAGATTAATAAAGAATAATTAATTGTAACTATTCACTCTCTGAACTAATTCCTTCAACTAATAAGTATTTTATCTAGAGAAATACGCTAGTTCCGAAGTTTAAGTACATAATTAAATTATCTTAACTCCAATCGTCTACTGACTAACTCAGGTGTCCTTCCGCAGGCGGATACCTAATTTCGAGAATCACGTAATGTAATTTATCCATGTTTTGAATGCCACATGTGACGAGCTTTGCGTTTTACCCTTGTCGGCCAGCCACATGGCATAAACATGGTCCTAATTCTACTATTAGTTAACTAACACTAGTTTTAATTAGTAGTATCTATTATCGATCGACATGGCCTTTAGATTTTGCCGGCAGTTTGACACACAGAAAAATATTTAACAAAATTATTATTAACTCACCCTGCAACTAGATTTTGACTGGCCTATCGGGAGTGGAGACTATCATTGGCTTTTCTATGTTTTAGAGGGTATTTCGGCTTAACAAGAGCCAGCAATAAAATATGTTTAAACACAGACAGGTGTTCAATTTTAGCCAATTGACGTGATAGTAGCTCCTGCTCACTCCGGGTTGCTGTTTAAAAAATGGCAGAGGTTAGAGTGCTACCGGAAGTTAACTTCTCATCCAGGAGAGTTCCCTTCCTGTGGCCAAATTATTATTCACAGCCAAACCTGAATATAAAATTCAGTCTGACTGGATTTCTTGGCTTGTAAACGAACTCTACCCTACATCTACTTCTAACTATAAGAAGAAATAGTATTTAACTCTCTCTATAGTTTTATGTATATAAATACACTAACCAAAGACGATTTTATCTAATATTTGAAAATATAGATAAAAAATAAAAAAGAATACAGGAAACATAGAGGGGTTTACTGAGGGCTATCTCCATCTAGTAACAAAACGATCTGAGAGGTGGGCCAACCTGTCACAATCAAATGCCATGCAAAGAACATACATTTATCAGCCACTTATTACCGTTACGATCTCGCATTCCGTACATGTTCGGATTCGACCTCGGAAAACACCGGCAAGTTGTGATTACGCCAGACTTGGTTTGCCAGCTCTGCCACTACATTCAGTGTTGCACATTCAATCAATAATCTTCCTCAAATACTGCAAATGTTCTGTGTAAACACAGAAAACAGGTTTTTAGCGGCAAGAGGAATCACGCGACTCGTACGGGAATAATTTGTGAATTCGATCACTATCACTTAGTATAGAACAGACGATAGACGCGGCAATTCACCGGCGAATAGAAGAGATACAAACAAAGAGGCTCGTGTGAGGACATTTTTGTTACGCGCGTGCAGTGAAGCACTTTGACAGGGCATCTATATTTAGATACGTGAATATGGTCATTTAAGACATATCCAAATCTTGACATGTCCCCGCTTATTTCCTTCTGTTTATGACAAACGAAATGGCATCGTTTCTTTACGAAGCTGCATATACGTAAAATATGTTTTGTTATTGTTAATTTTTTTTTTACGTTCGCTCGTTTTTAATCCAAGCATAGTCCATAATCTGATGCGAATGTTTCCAATACCTTGGACTGCCAGGGTAACTAACAGCGGTTGCCCTGAAGAGGCTAACGCAACTATAAGAAAGAGAACTAGCAATGCTTACATGAGAGAGGCTAATGAAACTAGAACATTACATACAGCTATAAAAAAGATACCAAAATCATTCTTTGGTCATGTGATGAGGTGTGGGGCATAGAACAACATCGTGACGACTGGAAAGGTCACTGGGAGAAGCGGCAGAGGAAGATGGAGAGAGCATATGCTGGATGGACTCAGACGGTGGCGTGGAGGACTAGCATCGGCGGAGTTGATCTAGAACACCACTAACCAAGTTCTGGGGAGAGAACATATCGCCCAGGCCAACTGGCTGGCACATGATGATGATTGTTCAATTGTGTTTCCCCCCACACCAGCTTGTGATACTCATATACAGAACATGGCACACATAACACAGGTCGCTTGAACGGCTCGATCTTTCGTTACTCATCACCATCATGGGTCATCTACGCAGTGATGATGTGATGCAATGAATATCCAGCGCCATCAATTTATGGTTTTCAATTTACAATTGCCCTTGTCAATACAGTGGTAACTCGGGTTACGAACTTAATTCGTTCCAGAACTTGGTTCGTAACCTGAAACGTTCGTAACCCGAAACATTGAAATCAATGAAATAAAGACAAGCCGTTTCAAGATGAAAGTATCGTTCTTTTTTATTAACATCCGGTCGTTTACCTGACAAAACGCAAAGAATGCGCTTACTTCACGTATTAAATAAAGAGAAGAAAACAATCAAATGAATTAAATGTAAAATAAAAAGAGATTTAGTCTATCTTTAATACCAAGACAACGATCATGGGAAATTTGTCACTTTCTTTGCTATTCTGAATCATTAGTTTCAGGAGTATCTTGTCGCTGTTTCTTGGCAGCCGACTGGGAATCTTTCTGCACAAAGAAACTATCAAGGGAAATTTGTCGCTTCCTTTGCTGGAGAATCTTTCTAAAGTGGGCCATCGCGTTATCATTCATCGGGTTTACTGCCCTGTTAGCAACAAGTTTGTTTGGATGATGGTTCCCAAAGAAGTCTTCGACGTCTGCCAACTTGCTGCGAATTTCTTTAATCCTGACAATTGAAACGATCACTGACTCCTCATCATCGGACGACTGCTGTTCATTCTGAAGATCCACAAGCTCATCTGTAGTAATGTTTGTACTGTACGCGATCGTTTGTCTCCAACGTTACACCTTTCTCTCTCTCTCTCTCTCTCTCTCTCTCTCTCTCTCTCTCTCTCTCTCTCTCTCTCTCTCTCTCTCTCTCTCTCTCTCTCTCTCTCTCTCTCTCTCTCTCTCGTCTTCGTTCGTAATCCGAGGCACCGTTCTCTACCCGGGACATACAATTTTCGAAGTTGTTGTTCGTAACCTGAATTGTTCGTGAATTGTTCGTGACATGAGGCGTTCGTAACCCGAGGTACCACTATAATATAAAATCTAAACCGTATTCACTTGTAAGTGGGACATACAGGGTGTATCTTTAATGACTGTACAGTGTTTGAAAATATTGCCGGTCCACGTTTCGTATTCACCCGCTGTAAAGTTCATGCAATTGTCATTTACTACCAATATAGTACCTTGCGGTGTATGGCAGGAGTGTGTGTGTCGGGGGGGGGGGGGGGTCTTGATCCTGAGGAATTAAGGCCGCCTGGCTAGTGCAGTCACAGAGGTGCAGGTTACGGTTTTCTTTTTGCCCCTGACAGAAAAAAATCCCACACCTTACCGAGGATTCGAACCCGGGTCTCCGAACATAATAGGTAAATACAAAACTTGGACCGGCAATATTTTCAAACACTGCACAGTCATTGAAAATACAGATTGTATTATTTCCGTGACATCAATGTGCAGACGAACACGATGACGCCATACGGACATTTTAAAGATGACCGTGTGTTTTTACCGGTTGTTTTTTCCCCCCAAGATCTAAACAGAAACCTTTCTTTTTTTCGTTTTAAATTGGCATGACCTGCCGCAGTGAAGATATTTATTTTTAGTTATGAAAGGCAAGCCTGTTTTATTCCTGGAATTGAATTACCTTTCTTTACTTTTATTTCTCGGCACATGTTTATAATTCTCTACTGTATTCTCTGAGATATGGTAAATAAGATGTGGTAGATGAAATGTGGCAGATAAAATGTCGTAGATTAGATCTGGTAGATGAAATGTAGATGAGATGTCGTAGAAGAGATGTGGTAGATAAAATGTCGAAGATTAGATATGGTAAGTGAAATGTAGATGAGATGTCGTAGAAGAGATGTGGTAGATAAAATGTCGTAGATTAGATATGGTAAGTGAAATGTAGATGAGATCTCGTAGAAGAGATGTGGTAGATGAAATGTAGATAAGATGTCGTAAAAGAGGTATGGTAGATGAAATGTAGATGAGATGTCGTAGATTAGATGTGGTAGATGAAATGTCGTAGAAGAGATGTGGTAGATGAAATGTAGATAAGATGTCGTAAAAGAGGTATGGTAGATGAAATGTAGATGAAATGTCGTAGATTAGATCTGGTAGATGAAATGTTGATGAGATGTCGTAGAAGAGGTGTGGTAGATAAAATGTCGCAGATTAGATATGGTAAGTGAAATGTAGTTGGGATGTCGTAGATTAGATGTGGTAGATGAAATGTAGATGAGATGTCGTAGATTAGATGTGGTAAATGAAATGTAGATTAGATGTCGTAGATTATATGTCGTAGATGAAATGTTGATGAGATGTGGTAGATAAAATGTCGCAGATTAGATATGGTCAGTGAAATGTAGTTGGGATGTCGTAGATTAGATGTGGTAGATGAAATGTAGATAAGATGTCGTAAAAGAGGTATGGTAGATGAAATGTAGATGAGATGTCGTAGATTAGATGTGGTAGATGAAATGTCGTAGAAGAGATAAGGTAGATGAAATGTAGATAAGATGTCGTAAAAGAGGTATGGTAGATGAAATGTAGATGAGATGTCGTAGATTAGATCTGGTAGATGAAATGTTGATGAGATGTCGTAGATTAGATCTGGTAGATAAAATGTCGCAGATTAGATATGGTAAGTGAAATGTAGTTGGAATGTCGTAGATTAGATGTGGTAGATGAAATGTAGATGAGATGTCGTAGATTAGATGTGGTAGATGAAATGTCGATAAGATGTCGTAGATTAGATGTGGTAGATGAAATGTTGATGAGATGTCGTAGAAGAGATGTGGTAGATAAAATGTCGCAGATTAGATATGGTAAGTGAAATGTAGTTGGGATGTCGCAGATTAGATGTGGTAGATGAAATGTAGATGAGATGTCGTAGATTAAATGTGGTAGATGAAATGTAGATGAGATATCGTAGAAGAGGTGTGGTAGATGATCTCGTGGCTAATGAAATCCGATACCTATCCTTCGTGAATAAGGGTGAACAACAGGTCTTGTATGGCGTTAAAACTCCCGTATAGCAAAGAGTCCCTAGAACCGTCTCCCTGACAAAATTGTTAGGAAAATTGAGTTGAGTTCAGTTGAGTTAAGAACCGACATCACTGCACTCAAGACATTCCTATACGTGCTCCGTCCCCTCGTTCAACAGCCAGCGAAGAGTCATACTACTAATCGTTCCCATCGCTATCTGATTTAAAGTTCTCCTAGTCTTTCCTCTCAGTTTTGAGATTCTTCCAGAACCCCTGCCGATCCCCCGCAATCTCATTCTTTCCACATATGGGTTCTAAATCTGTTCCTCCGCCTTCTCCACTTGGTCCCACAAGCGTACGACCACCTCCCCCTTGTCCATAGTCAATCTACCACCAAGAGGTGCTTTCCCTGCTAGCCTATCAGCC
>OY992876.1:348921074-349428574 GCA_963921405.1 Cepaea hortensis
ATGATGATGATGAGCAACTGGACAAACAACATTCTTGCCGCGATATTTGCAAACATTCCCAGAAACGTTCTGATGTTTGTGAAACTGGAAACACCGTGTTTATGAATGATCGATTTAGTCAAGCCAAGGAACATGACCTAGAATGGGACGTAGTGTGTCAAGATTAGCGTTGCTGCTTTTTGCGGCGTACGTGTTCCGAGGCTCGCAAGCGGGACTCTTTCCCGTAAACAACTGAAGTAGGACAGGTTAACAAATAGTCGTGTTTTTTTTTTTTTAGGGTACGGTAGGACGTTGGTGCACAAATGAACTGCTTTGGAGTTGTAGTTTGTTGTGGTAGACTAGCGGCGTTTGAGGTGGTGTTGTTATGGTGGTGAAGTAGAATGTAGTTACGTTTTAGGGTACGGTATGGCGTTGGTGTACAAATGAACAGTAGCTGGAGTTGTAGTTTGTGGTGGTAGACTAGTGGCGTTCTTGTGGTGGTGAAGTAGAATGTAGTGGCGTTAAAAGTGGTGTTGTTGTGGTGGTGAAGTAGAATGTAGTGGCGTTAAAGGTGGTGTTGTTGTGGTGGTGAAGTAGAATGTAGTGGCGTTAAAGGTGGTGTTGTTGTGGTGGTGAAGTAGAATGTAGTGGCGTTAAAGGTGGTGTTGTTGTGGTGGTGAAGTAGAATGTAGTGGCGTTAAAGGTGGTGTTGTTGTGGTGGTAAAGTAGAATGTAGTGGCGTTAGAGGTGGTGGTGAAGTAGAATGTAGTGGCGTTAGAGGTGGTGTTGTTGTGGTGGTAAAGTAGAATGTAGTGGCGTTAGAGGTGGTGTTGTTGTGGTGGTAAAGTAGAATGTAGTGGCGTTAGAGGTGGTGGTGAAGTAGAATGTAGTGGCGTTAGAGGTGGTGTTGTTGTGGTGGTAAAGTAGAATGTAGTGGCGTTAGAGGTGGTGTTGTTGTGGTGGTAAAGTAGAATGTAGTGGCGTTAGAGGTGGTGGTGAAGTAGAATGTAGTGGCGTTAGAGGTGGTGTTGTTGTGGTGGTAAAGTAGAATGTAGTGGCGTTAGAGGTGGTGGTGAAGTAGAATGTAGTGGCGTTAGAGGTGGTGTTGTTGTGGTGGTGAAGTAGAATGTAGTGGCGTTAGAGGTGGTGTTGTTGTGGTGGTGAAGTAGAATGTAGTGGCGTTAAAAGTAGTGTTGTTGTGGTGGTGGAGTAGAATTTTGTGGCGTTAGAGGTGGTGTTATGGTGGGGAGTAAAATGTAGTGGCGTTAAAGTTGGTGGGGTAGAATTTAGTGGCGTTAGAGGTGATGTTATGGTGGGGAGTAAAATGTAGTGGCGTTAGAGGTGGTGTTATTGTGGTGGTGAAGTTAAATGCAACGGCGTTAGAGGTGGTGTTGTGATGGTAGAATAAAATTTAGTGGCGTTAGATGTGGTGTTGTGGAGGTGAAGTAGAATGTAATGGCGTTAGAGGTGGTGTTGTGGGGGTGAAGTAGAATGTAATGGCGTTAGAGGTGGTGTTGTGGAGGTGAAGTAGAATGTAATGGCGTTAGAGGTGGTGTTGTGGAGGTGAAGTAGAATGTAATGGCGTTAGAGGTGTTGTTGTTGTGGTGGTGAAGTAGACTGTAGTGGCGTTAGAGGTGGTGTTGTGGAGGTGAAGTAGAATGTAATGGCGTTAGAGGTGTTGTTGTTGTGGTGGTGAAGTAGAATTCAGTGACATCAGAGGTGGCGTACTGGAGGTGGAGTAGAATGTAGGGGCGTTAAAAGTAGTGTTGTTGTGGTGGAGTAGAATTTAGTGGCGTTAGAGGTGTACTGGAGGTTGAGTAGAATGTAGTGGCGTTAGAGGTGATGTTGTGGTGATGGTGGAGTAGAATGTAGTGGCGTTAGAGGTGGTGTTGTTGTGGTGGTGAAGTTAAATGTAGCGGCATTAGAGATGGTGTTGTGGAGTTGGAGAAGAATGCAGCGGCGTTAGAGGTGGTGTTGTGATGGTAGAATAGAATTTAGTGGCGTTAGATGTGGTGTTGTGATGGTAGAATAGAATTTAGTGGCGTTAAATGTGGTGTTGTGATGATGGAGTAGAATATAGTGGCGTTAGAGATGGTGTTGTGGAGGTGAAACAAAAGTTCTTGTCTATCAAGCCTGTGTCCTTAGTACTCTTCTTTATGGCAGTGAAACCTGGACAGCTTACTCACACCAAGAGAAACGTTTAAACAGCTTTCATATGCGGTGTCTGCGAAGAATTCTTGGTTTTAAGTGGCAAAGCAAAATCACAAATACTGAAGTATTGGAAAGATCAGGTTGTGTGACGGTTTATTCCATACTCAGTCTTCGTAAAATAAAGATGAATAGGACATCTTAGGGGGATGGATGATGGTAGAATACCAAAGGACATCTTTTTTGGTGAATTACAGATGGGTAAGAGATCTCAGTGTCGGCCTCTTCTACAATACAAAGATGTGTGTAAGCGGGACATGATTGATACAGGCATTGAAAATGCACATTGGGAGCAAGTCGCCGCTGAACGTGTTGCATGGAGGGAAAACATCAGAAATGGAATAAAGACAAAGGAGAAAATTATTGCAGATAAGTCACACACCGAGCGTGTGAGATGTATGATGATGCATGATGGTGGAAATGACCACGTGTTCACATGCACCCACTTTGAACGAACATTTACAGCGCGAATTGGCCTTATCAGTCACATTCGCTACCGCCATGGGTAAAAGTTATTATGTACTTTTTGAAGCGCCAATGGAGTGGGTGGGGCTTTAACACTATTATGATGCACAGGTTTAGGGGTTAGGAAGTCTGAGCTTAACCCTAACCCACGAGACGATGTATCTCTCTTAGCACGGGAAATTTGACTTTTGTGACTCAGGATTGTGACATTATCAAAGAGATTGTTAGTGTTAAGTGGTTTGAAGCGCTGAAAGTCACATAGAAAATGTGGTAGACGGTATTCAAGAGATCAATAACGTAGACGCGTTTTAAGAGAGGACGATTTCATAACAAGGTCACGCGGAGTACAAAGTTGAAGATACTAGCGAAGTCAAATTGACTCCAAATGGATGACAACGTTGATGGACAAACACAAATTACTTTATTCGATGCTCAAACTACAGAAGATACATAACAGACCTTTACGTTCCTGAACTGAAGAAAGTATGGAAGGGTTGGCTGAAGGTTTAGCCTACGTTGTATATGTGCCTCACTGATAGTAGTATACAATGTAGGATTCGGTTATCTTTGCCGGATTAATCCGGATTGACCTTGACCTCGGCTGATTTTCACTCCCCCTCGGTCATATAGTTGGGTAAGGGGTAAGGGGTGGTATCTAGGTCATATCTAAGGGCGATAATTCTAAGATTTTATGTTTCTAAGGGCAGATAACTATTGAGTGGGTGTATAAAAATTTTAATTAATTATTAAAAAAATAAAATAAAATAAATAAAAAATAAAACTAAATAACGACGGGGTGCGGGGTGGTGGCGAGGGGGTGGGCGCGTGGGGTGAGACTAGGCTGTTCAGGTTTAAACACTATCATCACAGGGTTACAAATGAAAACCTTAAAAAGTAAAAATGGTCGATATTATTGATTTTAGCGGGTATAGCTTAGTGAAATTCATTGGTGAGGGATGGGTAGCGGCTATTAGTGCTTTGTAGAGTGTCGTAGTTGCTTATACACCATCATCACACAGGTTATAAATGAAAACCTTAAAAAGTAAAAATGGCCGATAATATTGATTGCAGCGGATATAGCTTAGTGAAATTTGTTGGTAAGGGGTGGGTAGCGGCTAGTAGTGCTTTGTAGAGTGTCGTAGTGGCCTATACACTATCATCACAGGGTTACAAATGAAAACCTTAAAAAGTAAAAATGGTCGATATTATTGATTTTAGCGGATATAGCTTAATGAAATTCGTTGGTAAGAGGTGGGTAGTGGTTATTAGTGGTCTGTAGAGGGTCACCGTGGCTTTTTTACTATCATAACACGTGTTACAAATGAAACCCTGAAAGCTAAAGATCGCTGATTGTAATGGATATAGTGGAGTATCATTCGGCGGTAAGAGGTGGGTACCAGGTATTAGTGGTCAAGCAGTGGTCAAGTGGTGGTCAAGTAAGGAAAATTTTAGGGAAAAGTGATTGTAATGATATGATGATGCTTAAAGGGTGGTAAATTAGTGGTCAAGTAGTGGTCAAGTGTTGGTTAAGTGACGAAAATTTTAGGGAAATTTTAGGGAACAGTGATTGTAATGATATGGTGATGATTAAAGGATGGTAAATTAGTGGTCAAGCAATGGTCAAGTAAGGGTCAAGTAAGGAAACTTTAGGGAAAAGTGATTGTAATGATATGGTGGTGATTAAAGAGTGGTAAATTAGTGGTCAATCAGTGGTCAAGTGGTGGTCAAGTAGTGGTCAAGTGAGGAAATTTTAAGAAAAAGTGGTTATAATGATATGGTGATGATTAAAGGGTGGTAAATTAGTGGTCAAGTAGTGGTAAACCAATGGTCAAGTAGTGGTCAAGTGGTCGAGTGACCACTTAAATTGTAGAGGACGATGTCCCTAAGATTATGGTAGTGGTTCAAGTGATCGACGACATGGTCAAGTAGCGGTCAACCAGTGGTCAAGTGGTCAAAAGAACACTTAAAAGGTAGAGAAAAGTACGTATATTGAAACGGTGATGGTAAAATGGTCGACAACGTGGTCAAGCAGTGGTCAAGTAGTGCTCAACCAGTGGTCAACCGCTCAAGTGAGAAAATTGTAGGGTATGGTACGTGTAGTGAAACAGAGATGGATAAATTAAGTAGTGACGTTGTCAAGTAGTGATCAAGTAGCGGGCAAGTACTGGTCAAATGGTCAAGTGACCACTTAAATTGTAAGGGAAAGTACGTGTAGTGAACCTGTGTTGGTTAAAGTGATCGATGACGTGCTCAAGTAGTGTCCAAGTAGTGGTAAATGGTCGAGTGACTACTTAAATTGTCGGTGAAAGTAGGTATAGTGACATGGTGATGATCAAGAGTTGGTCAAATAGTGCTCAACCAGTGATCAACCGCTCAAGTGAGAAACTTGTAGGGTATGGTACGTGTAGTGAAACAGAGATGGATAAATTAAGTAGTGACGTTGTCAAGTAGTGATCAAGTAGCGACAAGTACTGGTCAAATGGTCGAGTGACCACTTACATTGTAAGGGAAAGTAGGTATAGTGACATGTTGATGATCAAGAGTTGGTCAAGTGGTGCTCAAATAGTGGTCAAGTAGTGGCCAAGTAGTGGTAAATGGTCGAGTGACTACTTAAATTGTCGGTGAAAGTAGGTACAGTGACATGGTGATGATCAAGAGTTGGTCAAGTGGTGTTAAAATAGTGGTCAAGTGGTGTTCAAATAGTGGTCAAGTAGTGGTCAAGTAGTCGAATGACCACTTAAATTATAGGGTATGGTACGTGTAGTGAAACGGTGATGGTAAAATAAGTAAGGACATAGTCAAATAGGGTCAAGTACTGGTGAAGTAGTGATCAAGTGGTCGAATGATCCCTTAGATTGTAGGGTATGGTATGTGTAGTGACATGATGATGGTTAAAGTGATCGATGAAATGATCAAGACGTTATGCCGACTGCTAAGTTCAGAAAGTAATGTCCTTACTATCGACAATTTCCCTGACAGGAGCGCCTCGAGCACTGATTTTGTATTGATCAATAGCACCTAGTGGTACAGACAACACACATGGACAATAGTTACATCCGGTCAAAGATGGCGTCGCACCCTATCACACATGGGTAATTGCTACAACCAAACTACGTCTCATTCACTAAAACTGGTCAAATATGGTGTCACATCCGGTCACAGGGGTAATGGGACATCTGAGACACGTGGTTAAGAGGGAAACTATAGAAAAAGGGTGTCCTATCGGTTGTCGAGTCAGGGAACCTAACGTATGATGATCACTGTGTATAGGAGTGAATACACTGCATCATCAACACTGCATCATCAACACTGCATCCGAAGGGTAAAAGGGTCACCCCCTTCTCTCTTTTCTATAACCGTGTAGTCCTAGTGTTATCCGGTTACACCAAAGGACACCCGAGCATCAACACAACAAACTGCCCCGATTCAACCTTAGGCAATGCACGTAACATGACAGGTCACGTGTCCGCCGTCATAACCAGCGACGTTATCACGTATCAAATTAGACATCCACACTTTCATTTCCTTTCTATGTGGCCATAGTGTCTTTACATCTTTCTTCAGAAGCCATTTCCAAGACCAATATATGTTTTTTCAGTGTACCTGCTCAGTGCCACACTTCACAACCAGACAAAAGTACACCTTCTATGTACCACTTCAACCATCAAATAAGAAAATATGTTAGACAAAATATTAAAATTATTTGTCAAATACAGAAATATATCACCCAAACTTATAAAAAGTAGGAACATATGTTAACCAAATGGAAAATATCTTAGCCAAATAGGAAAATTTGTTAGCCAAATAGAAAAAAAATATTGACCACGTAACGATATATCTTGTCCACACTTATGAAAAGTAGGGAAATTTGTTAGTCAAATGAGAAAAAAGATTGACCAAGTAACGAAATACCCAAACCAAACTTATGAAAAGTACGAAACTTTGTTAAGCAAGTATGAAAATGTATCGACCAAACAGAGAAATATATCACCCAAACTTATAAAAAGTAGGAACATATGTTAACCAAATGGAAAATATCTTAGCCAAATAGGAAAATTTGTTAGCCAAATAGAAAAAATATTGACCACGTAACGATATGTCATGTCCACACTTATGAAAAGTAGGGAAATTTGTTAGTCAAATGAGAAAAAAGATTGACCAAGTAACGAAATACCCAAACCAAACTTATGAAAAGTACAAAACTTTGTTAAGCAAGTATGAAAATGTATCGACCAAACAGAGAAATATATCACCCAAACTTATAAAAAGTAGGAACATATTGTAACTAAAGGGAAAATACCTTGGCCAAATAGGAAAATTTGTTAGCCAAAGGAGAAAAAAGATTGACCAAGTAACGAAATTCCCCAACCAAACTTATGAAAAGTACGAAACTTTGTTAAGCAAGTATGAAAAGGTATCGTCCAAACAGAGAAATATATCACCTAAACTTATAAACAGTAGGAACATATGTTAACCAAATGGAAAATATCTTGAGCAAATAGGAAAATTTGTTAGCCAAATGGGGAAAATATTGTCCAAGTAACGAAATATCCCCCAACAAACTTATGAAAAGTACGAAACTTTGTTAAGCAAGTATGAAAAGGTATCGACCAAGTAGAGAAATATATCACCCAAACTTATAAAAAGTAGGAACATATGTTAACCACAGAGAAAATACCTTGGCCAAATAGGAAAATTTGTTAGCCAAATGGGGAAAATATTGTCCAAGTGACGAAATACCCCCCAACAAACTTATGAAAAGTACGAAACTTTGTTAAGCAAGTATGAAAAGGTATCGTCCAAACAGAGAAATATCGCACCCAAACTTATAAAAAGTAAGAACATATGTTAACCAAATGGAAAATATCTTGGCCAAATAGGAAAATTTGTTAGCCAAATGGGGAAAAGATTGTCCAAGTGACGAAATACCCCCCAACAAACTTATGAAAAGTACGAAACTTTGTTAAGCAAGTATGAAAAGGTATCGTCCAAACAGAGAAATATCGCACCCAAACTTATAAAAAGTAAGAACATATGTTAACCAAATGGAAAATATCTTGGCCAAATAGGAAAATTTGTTAGCCAAATGGGGAAAATATTGTCCAAGTAACGAAATATCCCCCAACAAACTTAGGAAAAGTACGAAACTTTGTTAAGCAAGTATGAAAAGGGATCGACCAAACAGAGAAATATATCACCTAAACTTATAAAAAGTAGGAACATATGTTAACCAAATGGAAAATATCTTGGCCAAATAATAAAATTTGTTAGCCAAATAGAAAAAATATTGACCACGTAACGATATATCTTGTCCACACTTATGAAAAGTAGGAAAATTTGTTAGCCAAATGGGGAAAATATTGACCACGTAACGAAATACCCCCCAACAAACTTAGGAAAAGTACGAAAACTTTGTTAAGCAAGTATGAAAAGGTATCGGCCAAACAGAGAAATATATCACCCAAACTTATAAAAAGTAGGAACATATGTTAACCAAACGGAAAATAGCTTGGCCAAATAGGAAAATTTGTTAGCCAAATAAAAGTAAGTCGACCAAGACTACAGAAGTTATATTTTTATTTCCTTTTTTTTTTTTTTTTTTTTTTTTTTCTGAGCTTGGTCGACTTACTTTTCCATACCTATTTCTTAGACTGGCTGACAGCCTTTCTTTGTTTTTTATCACTTTGGACGACAAGTTTATAAGTTTGATTGATATATGTCTGTACTTGGTCAATATGTTTTCCTATTTGGTTATTTTTATAAGTTTGGATTTATAACTTTAGTCAGCCTTTTAGTTGTGTTGGGTACTATTATTTCCTAGATTTTTATAAGTTTGGTCGAGATATTTCTGTATTTGGTCTAACTTTTTCCCCTTTGGCCGACAATTTTCCTACTTTTTATACGTTGGGGCGAGCTATTTCTCTCTTTGAGTGATATTTTTCACATTTGGTTATCAAGGCTTCCTACTTTTCATAAGTTTGAATGATATATTTCATTACTTGTTCAATATTATTATTCTTTGACTATTACATTTTCCTAGTTGTTCAATAGCTTTCCCGTTTGAATAACAATTTTCCTACGTTTATAAGTTTGGTTGAGCAATTTCTGTATTTGGCCGACACTTTTCACCTTTGGCTATCAGAATTTTCTTACTTGACCTAGGTTTTTTCACTTTGGCTAACAAAGTTTCCTACTTTTCATAAGTTTGGGTGTTATATTTCTCTGTTTGGCCGATACCTTTTCATACTTGCTTAACAAAGTTTCGTACTTTTCCTAAGTTTGTTGGGGGGTCTTTCGTTACGTGGTCAATATTTTCCCCATTTGACTAACATATTTCCCTACTTTTCATAAGTGTGGACAAGCTATATCGTTACGTGGTCAATATTTTTTCTATTTGGCTAACAAATTTTCCTATTTGGCCAAGCTATTTTCCATTTGGTTAACATATGTTCCTACTTTTTATAAGTTTGGGTGATATATTTCTCTGTTTGGCCGATACCTTTTCATACTTGCTTAACAAAGTTTCGTACTTTTCCTAAGTTGTTTTGGGGGGTATTTCGTTACGTGGTTAATATTTTCCCCATTTGACTAACAAATTTCCCTACTTTTCATAAGTGTGGACAAGATATATCGTTACGTGGTCAATATGTGTTTCTATTTGGCTAACAATATTTCCTATTTGGCCAAGATATTTTCCATTTGGTTAACATATGTTCCTACTTTTTATAAGTTTGGGTGATATATTTCTCTGTTTGGTCGATACCTTTTCATACTTGCTTAACAAAGTTTTCGTACTTTTCCTAAGTTTGTTGGGGGGTATTTCGTTACGTGGTCAATATTTTCCCCATTTGGCTAACAAATTTTCCTACTTTTCATAAGTGTGGACAAGATATATCGTTACGTGGTCAATATTTTTTCTATTTGGCTAACAAATTTTCCTATTTGCCCAAGATATTTTCCATTTGGTTAACATATGTTCCTACTTTTTATAAGTTTAGGTGATATATTTCTCTGTTTGGACGATACCTTTTCATACTTGCTTAACAAAGTTTCGTACTTTTCATAAGTTTGGTTGGGGAATTTCGTTACTTGGTCAATCTTTTTTTTCCTTTGGCTAACAAATTTTCCTATTTGGCCAAGGTATTTTCCCTTTGGTTACAATATGTTCCTACTTTTTATAAGTTTGGGTGATATATTTCTCTGTTTGGTCGATACATTTTCATACTTGCTTAACAAAGTTTTGTACTTTTCATAAGTTTGGTTTGGGTATTTCGTTACTTGGTCAATCTTTTTTCTCATTTGACTAACAAATTTCCCTACTTTTCATAAGTGTGGACATGATATATCGTTACGTGGTCAATATTTTTTCTATTTGGCTAACAAATTTTCCTATTTGGCTAAGATATTTTCCATTTGGTTAACATATGTTCCTACTTTTTATAAGTTTGGGTGATATATTTCTCTGTTTGGTCGATACATTTTCATACTTGCTTAACAAAGTTTCGTACTTTTCATAAGTTTGGTTTGGGTATTTCGTTACTTGGTCAATCTTTTTTCTCATTTGACTAACAAATTTCCCTACTTTTCATAAGTGTGGACAAGATATATCGTTACGTGGTCAATATTTTTTTTCTATTTGGCTAACAAATTTTCCTATTTGGCTAAGATATTTTCCATTTGGTTAACATATGTTCCTACTTTTTATAAGTTTGGGTGATATATTTCTGTATTTGACAAATAATTTTAATATTTTGTCTAACATATTTTCTTATTTGATGGTTGAAGTGGTACATAGAAGGTGTACTTTTGTCTGGTTGTGAAGTGTGGCACTGAGCAGGTACACTGAAAAAACATATATTGGTCTTGGAAATGGCTTCTGAAGAAAGATGTAAAGACACTATGGCCACATAGAAAGGAAATGAAAGTGTGGATGTCTAATTTGATACGTGATAACGTCGCTGGTTATGACGTCGGACACGTGACCTGTCATGTTACGTGCATTGCCTAAGGTTGAATCGGGGCAGTTTGTTGTGTTGATGCTCGGGTGTCCTTTGGTGTAACCGGATAACACTAGGACTACACGGTTATAGAAAAGAGAGAAGGGGGTGACCCTTTTACCCTTCGGATGCAGTGTTGATGATGCAGTGTTGATGATGCAGTGTATTCACTCCTATACACAGTGATCATCATACGTTAGGTTCCCTGACTCGACAACCGATAGGACACCCTTTTTCTATAGTTTCCCTCTTAACCACGTGTCTCAGATGTCCCATTACCCCTGTGACCGGATGTGACACCATATTTGACCAGTTTTAGTGAATGAGACGTAGTTTGGTTGTAGCAATTACCCATGTGTGATAGGCTGCGACGCCATCTTTGACCGGATGTAACTATTGTCCATGTGTGTTGACTGTACCACTAGGTGCTATTGATCAATACAAAATCAGTGCTCGAGGCGCTCCTGTCAGGGAAATTGTCGATAGTAAGGACATTACTTTCTGAACTTAGCAGTCGGCATAACGTCTTGATCATTTCATCGATCACTTTAACCATCATCATGTCACTACACATACCATACCCTACAATCTAAGGGATCATTCGACCACTTGATCACTACTTCACCAGTACTTGACCCTATTTGACTATGTCCTTACTTATTTTACCATCACCGTTTCACTACACGTACCATACCCTATAATTTAAGTGGTCATTCGACTACTTGACCACTACTTGACCACTATTTGAACACCACTTGACCACTATTTTAACACCACTTGACCAACTCTTGATCATCACCATGTCACTGTACCTACTTTCACCGACAATTTAAGTAGTCACTCGACCATTTACCACTACTTGACCACTATTTGAGCACCACTTGACCAACTCTTGATCATCAACATGTCACTATACCTACTTTCCCTTACAATGTAAGTGGTCACTCGACCATTTGACCAGTACTTGTCGCTACTTGATCACTACTTGACAACGTCACTACTTAATTTATCCATCTCTGTTTCACTACACGTACCATACCCTACACGTTTCTCACTTGAGCGGTTGACCACTGGTTGAGCACTACTTGACCAACTCTTGATCATCACCATGTCACTATACCTACTTTCACCGACAATTTAAGTAGTCACTCGACCATTTACCACTACTTGGCCACTACTTGAGCACGTCATCGATCACTTTAACCAACACAGGTTCACTACACGTACTTTCCCTTACAATTTAAGTGGTCACTTGACCATTTGACCAGTACTTGCCCGCTACTTGATCACTACTTGACAACGTCACTACTTAATTTATCCATCTCTGTTTCACTACACGTACCATACCCTACAATTTTCTCACTTGAGCGGTTGACCACTGGTTGAGCACTACTTGACCACTGCTTGACCACGTTGTCGACCATTTTACCATCACCGTTTCAATATACGTACTTTTCTCTACCTTTTAAGTGTTCTTTCGACCACTTGACCACTGGTTGACCGCTACTTGACCATGTCGTCGATCACTTGAACCACTACCATAATCTTAGGGACATCGTCCTCTACAATTTAAGTGGTCACTCGACCACTTGACCACTACTTGACCATTGGTTTACCACTACTTGACCACTAATTTACCACCCTTTAATCATCACCATATCATTATAACCACTTTTCCCTAAAATTTCCTCACTTGACCACTACTTGACCACCACTTGACCACTGATTGACCACTAATTTACCACTCTTTAATCACCACCATATCATTACAATCACTTTTCCCTAAAGTTTCCTTACTTGACTACTTGACCCTTACTTGACCATTGCTTGACCACTAATTTACCATCCTTTAATCATCACCATATCATTACAATCACTGTTCCCTAAAATTTCCCTAAAATTTTCGTCACTTAACCAACACTTGACCACTACTTGACCACTAATTTACCACCCTTTAAGCATCATCATATCATTACAATCACTTTTCCCTAAAATTTTCCTTACTTGACCACCACTTGACCACTGCTTGACCACTAATACCTGGTACCCACCTCTTACCGCCGAATGATACTCCACTATATCCATTACAATCAGCGATCTTTAGCTTTCAGGGTTTCATTTGTAACACGTGTTATGATAGTAAAAAAGCCACGGTGACCCTCTACAGACCACTAATAACCACTACCCACCTCTTACCAACGAATTTCATTAAGCTATATCCGCTAAAATCAATAATATCGACCATTTTTACTTTTTAAGGTTTTCATTTGTAACCCTGTGATGATAGTGTATAGGCCACTACGACACTCTACAAAGCACTACTAGCCGCTACCCACCCCTTACCAACAAATTTCACTAAGCTATATCCGCTGCAATCAATATTATCGGCCATTTTTACTTTTTAAGGTTTTCATTTATAACCTGTGTGATGATGGTGTATAACCAACTACGACACTCTACAAAGCACTAATAGCCGCTACCCATCCCTCACCAATGAATTTCACTAAGCTATACCCGCTAAAATCAATAATATCGACCATTTTTACTTTTTAAGGTTTTCATTTGTAACCCTGTGATGATAGTGTTTAAACCTGAACAGCCTAGTCTCACCCCACGCGCCCACCCCCTCGCCACCACCCCGCACCCCGTCGTTATTTAGTTTTATTTTTTATTTATTTTATTTTATTTTTTTAATAATTAATTAAAATTTTTATACACCCACTCAATAGTTATCTGCCCTTAGAAACATAAAATCTTAGAATTATCGCCCTTAGATATGACCTAGATACCACCCCTTACCCCTTACCCAACTATATGACCGAGGGGGAGTGAAAATCAGCCGAGGTCAAGGTCAATCCGGATTAATCCGGCAAATGATAACCGAATCCTACATTGTATACTACTACTGATGTCCAATGTGACTTTGGCGTAACCTCCTTGTCTATATTCATGATCAGCTATTGTCAACTGAACTATTTTCCAACTCCCTCATCATCAAATGTAACTGACACACCTTTTGATCGGTTATCTGTACTAGCGCCTGTATCTGTTTTTCTTGTATGGTATTATCCACGTACACGTGTGACTCTTTCTTCGCTGTCATTAAGAAAAATTATATATTCTGGCAGAGATGCCACGAAGATCTACCATAGCATCTTCATTACTACTAACACCCATATCAAGTTCTGTGTTAATTGAAACACGTTCATTACATGGCAGTGGTACCATTTCTCTTTTTAGCACACCTCCTGCTTTGGTAGAATTCGTTACTATGTTGTTTATGCTTAGAGCTGCTGTATAGCTTGGTACGCTTGTGTATTTAAGACAGTTCTTACTTGGGAATAACGGGTTACCTGCGCCATTTCTCTCCCTCTGTCTAGGCTTCTACTTAGGCAGAGCCTTTCATGTCTTTCCAATGCCCGTCTTCATATTATGACTAGACTACTGTAACCCTAATCCTAACCGGTAACCCTAGAAGTATAGGCTGCGCTGAAAATGTGGCATACGTCAAGCTATTAACTGTTTCCAGAATACATTTATAGGAAGTCACAAAGCTAGACCTGTGGTCGCGGAAAACAAGAGCAAACCAAGACATTGACTGTTTTCAAAATACGGTTATAGGAAGTCACAAAGCTAGACCTGTGGTCGGGGAAAAAAAAAAAGAGCAAACCAAGACATTGACTGTTTTCAAAATACGGTTATAGGAAGTCACAAAGCTAGATATGTGGTCACAAAAAACAAGAGCAAATCAAGGCATTAACTGTTTCCAGTATACGCTTATATGAATTCGCAAAACTAGACCTGTGGTCTCGGAAAACAAGAGCAAACCAAGACATTAACTGTTTCCAGAATACGCTTATAGGAAGTAGATTTGTGGTGTTGTGACATCTTGGCACTGAATAACCCCACGTAACCTAAAGTGTGTAAGGCCATACATAAGGTCGAGACGTAAGATGGCCGTCTTAACCCGTTTGATTTGTAAGCAGTTAGTCGGTGGTTGATTGTATATTTTTTGTGTGTTTACTGGTGTCTCTGTGCTAATTTGCTATGCCATAACTAAGATCCGGGGGTATACCTGAATGCACGCACGCACGCTTGAACAGCTGGTGGTGGCAAATGTGGAATTCGGTTGGCAAACTTTCCTCGGTGACCCACGACATTGTGACAGGGTTGAGGTAGTGAAAGCGCTCTGTGATCGAGTAGATACTGCAGTAAAAAAGCAAAGAACCCACATCGGAAGAGGGTCTGAATCTAACCCACCCCCACCCCCCACTCCCCCGGCGGATTTGAACTCGAGCAGTCCACACAGGTGCTGCTACCACAAGTAGTTGCTACTTATTAGTAGTTGCTATTACTAGTGAGTGCAGTGGACATTTTTTAATGCGTGTTGATTAGCTTCCATATTACCAATGTCAAATGTTAGGTATTTTCAACACTACTATGTGGCGCGGAAGCCTGAACATTGAACAAGCAATTAGAAAGTCAAAGAGGGGCCCTGCGGATGTGGATATACAACAGACGAATATGTCGTATTTCATGGAAACAAAGTCAATCAAATACAGAGGTTCTAGACAAACTGGGGGAAAAAATTGAGTTGATGAACGAAATAAAACTAATCAAGTGAAATATTTCAGGCACGTTAACGGACATAGCACTATTGTACAAACCATACTGGAGGGTAAGGTTGAAAACAAGCGAGCAAGAGGTTGACAACAATACAAGTTGGAAGATACCATCATGAGGTGGGTGAACAAACAGCAGTCTGACAGAATGTACAATGAAGGTAAGAGACAGACGGTGTTGGGGATCCATTGCAGCCAATCTTCACTGTGGAGACGGCACCTGATTTATCGATTGATTGATTGATTACAAGTGTCCCATCCATCAGGTGACTCCACTGTGACCTCTTAGCTTGTAACTTACGTCTGCCAATTCAGTGACGAGAAGCCAATATTGAAGTTCAAATGGTACCCAATCCGTGGAGCAAAATACAAGCGAATGCTCAGTCAGGCTGCCACAGGTCTCCATCAGCTTGGGAACCCCTCGTTGACTGCTGACATAGGGACGAAGCACGTGTGGGAATGTGCCGACTGCGATGATGTTGATTCTGACTGCACATTTCTTCAGCGATCAATGTTTTTTATGCGTTTGTTCCGGTTTGGGTCACCAAGAAGACGGTTAGAGTTCAAATAGGAGTATCATTTATTAAATAAAGACGTGTTTGCCCATTTTTAAAGTTAAAATTAGTTGCATATCCTTTACAGGACGTCGCAGTCAACCATAGCCTTTTGTAGCTGTTTGTGATCTTGTTTACCCATTTTTACTTTGGTTAAAACACTGTCAACTGCAGTGAGAAAAAAGTGTTGAAGTGTTGTATAGAATCTCCACAGCTTTATGCGTGTGAAGCATGGACAATAAGCGGACAAGCTGAGAAACATCTTCTGGCAGTGGAAATGTTGTATCTGAAGAAAATGCAAAGAATACCATGGATAGACAGAACAACCAATGAGCAAGTTCTACAAGAAATAAATTAAAACTGTAAATTGATTATAGAAATTAAATGCAGACAGTGAAGATTTTTTGGACACGTTATGAGAAGACATAAACTAGAGAGCTTGGTGACAACTGACAAGAACGAGGGGAAAGAGCCAAGGGTAAGGCAGGAGGACAATTATCTAGGCCTGGCCACGTTAAATAATGGGATCAAGAACACAGGCCAGATACTAAACTGGTGATCGTGGGAAATTGCGAGCAATAATCGCCAACGCTTATGGGCATGGCGCATGATGATGATGAGTTTAACCCCTTCCTCTCTCTCTCTCTCTCTCTCTCTCTCTCTCTCTCTCTCTCTCTCTCTTTCTCTCTCTCTCTCTCTCTCTCTCTCTCTATCTATCTATCTTCCACTCTCTTCCACTCTCTCTCCCACCACTAAATACTGCCAGACTAAACCGCTTCGGTGCCAGTCTCCGTGGCTAAGGCCTTACGGACACGATTAGTAAGCCCGCTTACCCGCGTTAGAAACACGGCTGCGACCTACTTGACAACAGACCGCGTTGCGCTGGGTTTTAACGAGTAGGTAGGGGAGCCGGTTGTTCAGAAAGCAATGGCAAACTACTGAACGTAAACTTGACAAGACACCAATAACAACAGTCAAACGTTGGTGTTGACAGCGATGTCCTGTAACAAGAATGTGCAAAAAAAAAAAAAAACACCGCTTCAGCAGATGTTGGTCGGTGAATGCCCTAGAAGACTTCAGTTTTAAGTCTTAAGCTCCATGGACTAGCGTTCAGGTCGTCTGAACCATGAAAACGGGTTTGCACCCATCTCCAGGCAACTTGTTGTCGAGCTCTTCTCTCGATCCGACACAGCAGTACAATATCAACGGGAACTGTGCTGCGGAACTGTCCTTCCCCTCTTCCAGCTCAGAAAGCGGCTGGATGTGCAAGACCTTGTACTGAAGCTTCACATCTGCAGGGAGGTATGTGAGGATGTAGCTAGGTCAGGATTCAGTACAGCAAGTACAGATAAGGCGTGGGTTGGTCATGTCTTCCTTGGCTTTTATTTAATTCATTGTCAACAGTTAAAAAAAAGTAGGGGGGTGGGGGGTGGAAGGGATTTTAAACGCGCCTTAATATAGATTAGGTATACGGTTCTAGAGTCATCTTATTATAGAGTAATCGGCGCTCGGTGGGTGAGGGTTCCATATCGTTCCGGCCATCTTTACTTTTCAAGACATTTCTTGGTTTCCATTTTTGGATGGGTCTGCCTGGGAGCCCAGGTCTTCCTCTTCTTCTTTCGTTCGCTTTACATGTGTCTATATCTGCAATGTTGTCTCTTGTATGAATTTAACTGTCTTTTTTAGTTCACACAGCGGTCCATAGAGTTTATCTTCCACTGTCGTCTCTCTAGGCCAGAAGGTTTGCCTAGTTATGTTGTATTGTGGGCAATCTTGGAGTGTGTGGTCTACTGTCTGCGACGCCGATCCACATGTGCAGATGGCTGATTCACCAATCTTGAATTTTGTATACATGAGGTTGCGTAATATATTATGCCCTTTTCTGAGGAGCAGAATAACGGGTTATTCTGGTTTGTCCATAAGGTGAGCGCCGTGGAGCCCAGGTACATTTTAAAAATCGGCTTCAATACAGATTCGAACACATGGCCACCGGGCCGTCCGCAGAGCATCTAATTATCAACAGACTCCAATACACTATCCGCAGGGAGTATAGACTCCAACATAACACCCACAGGGATTTCAGACTTCAGCACAATATCTGGAGGGAGTTCAGACTCCAATACTATACATGCAGGGAGTTCAGACTTCAACATAATACATGGAGAGAGTTCAGATTCCAACACAAGACCTAGAGGGAGTTCAGACTCCAACACAATACCTGAGGGATTTTAGACGTCAACACAACACCTGGAGGGAGTTCAGACTTCAATAAAATACCTGGAGGGAGTTCAGACTTCAATAAAATACCCAGAGGGAGTTCAGATTCCAACACAATGCCCGGAGGGGGTTCAGATTCCAACACAATACCTGGAGGGAGTTCAGATTCCAACACAATACGTGGAGGGAGTTCAAACTCCAACACAATACATGGAGGGAGTTCACATTCCAACACAACACCTGGAGGGAGTTCAGATTCCAACATAAGACCTGGAGGGAGCTCAGATTCCAACACAACACCTGGAGGGAGTTCAGATTCCAACACAATACCTGGAGGGAGTTCAGATTCCAGCATAAGACCTGGAGGGAGTTCAGATTCCAACATAATACCTGGAGGGAGTTCAGATTCCAGCATAAGACCTGGAGGGAGTTCAGATTCCAACATAATACCTGGAGGGAGTTCAGATTCCAACACAATACCTGGAGGGAGTTCAGATTCCAACATAAGACCTGGAGGGAGTTCAGACGCCAACATAATACCTGGAGGGAGTTCAGATTCCAACATAAGACCTGGAGGGAGTTCAGATTCCAACATAACACTTGGAGGGAGTTCAGACTCCAACACAATATATGGAGGGAGTTCAGATTCCAACATAATACTTGGAGGGAATTCAGATTCCAACACAACACCTGGAGGGAGTTCAGATTCCAACATAAGACCTGGAGGGAGCTCAGATTCCAACATAACACCTGGTGGAAGTTCAGACTCCAACACAATATATGGAGGGAGTTCAGACTCCATCATAATACCTGGAGGGAATTCAGATTCCACCACAATATCTGGAGGGAGTTAAGATTCCAACATAACACCATGAGAGAGGTAAGATTCCAACACAACACTTGGAGGGAGTTCAGACTCCAATACAACACATGGATTTGAGTTCAGACTCCAATACAACACATGGAGAGAGTTCAGACTCCAATACAACACATGGAGGGAGTTCAGACTCCAATACAACACATGGAGGGAGTTCAGACTCCCAACACAATACCTAGAGGGAGTTCAGACGTCAACACAACACCTGGAGGGAGGGAGTTCAGATTCCAACACAACACCTGGAGGGAGGGAGTTCAGATTCTAACACAACACCTGGAGGGAGTTCAGACTATGTAAGGTAGTCTAGAACACACAAGCACATATACACACACAGTGCATACACATGAAAAGCACATACAATAGTCATACACACGTAAACACACACATCACAAGCACACACAATACATACACACGTAAACATATACACACGCACACATCACAAGCACACACAATACATACACACGTAAACACACATCACAAATGAAAACAACTTTCACATTCATTTTCTTGTCTCTCCAGTAAGATCGGGTACCATATGTAGTCACTGTATTGTCTTATCTGTGTTTATATGTTGTGTTTTGTGTATTTATTTGCTGACGAAAGCTCGTCGCCGCAACGCCTACGTTTCTCTGACATGTTGTGTTCTGTAAAGCTGCATTACTTCGTGTCATGGTATATTGTTTACACATCCACAGCTTTACCGCTGCTCCACAAATATTATTCATACTTCAATATAAGTGTTCAGTGACAGCGGCTGTTGTATCTCGTGTGTAAATGTGACGTATATTTCTTTTATGGAGAAATATTTTCATGACAGAAAGGGTGTTCCAATTGGTAATTGTTAAATGAATGGGCTTCATTTAATGGAAAGAATATTAAATAGCCCAGAAATCGTAAAACCTAACGTTATCCACTGTTGACCTATTTCGCGTGACAGCTCTGAATGTGAAGGCCGATATCAACACTTGACTCGACCTTGATACTCTCTGATACCGTAGCTTGATATCGCGTGCTGGTTTTTTTTTATAGCACCTGCCGCAACACAGTTGTGTCCTTTGTATTGTGTATTTTAGTTGTTTTTCTTCAACTGCTGCTGCTGTTGTCGTCATGGTAGCTTCTTCTTCTACTTCTTCTTCTTCTTCTTATTATTATTATTATTATTAATATTATTATTATTATTATTATTATTTTCTCTCCTCTTCTTTCTCTCCCATTTCTTCCTCTTCTTCTTCTTCTTCTTCTTCTTCTTCTTCTTCTTCTTCTTCTTCTTCTGTTTCTATTACTGCTTCTTCATCTTCTTAATTTACCTTCTCTTCTCCCTCTTCTTCTTCTTCTTCTTCTTCTTCTTCTTCTTCTTCTTCTTCTTCTTCTTCTTTCTGTTGCTTCTTCTTCATCATTGTCATCATCATAATAATCTTCATCTTCTTCTGTAGGAATCAACATTTAGTATGAGTCTATTACGGTGCCCTATTCTTTTTTATTAATAACAAAATCACCTGGCTGGATGTAACATTCTATCCACAGCACTAACATAAACTGTAGTGCTATAGAGACGACAGGACACTGGTGCAAATCGCAAAATATACTTTAATACGCCATTGCTTGGCGCCTCCAGAGCCCAGCCATTTCCTATCTCTGATCTCGAGTTAACACCGAATACGTAGCCATAGTGGACATATCCATAGTGAACATAGCTGTAGTGGACATAGCCATAATGGACATAGCAATACTGGTCACAGTCGTACTGGTTGGGGACAGAAATCACATCCTGCCACTACTGAGGAGTGTCTTTTACTATCGGAAATTGAGTACACTACTAAGGATTGAATTCACTACTATGGATTGCATTCACTACTGAGGATTGTGCCCACTACTAAGTATTGAGTCCACTACTAAGGAGTGAATTCACTGCCAAGGAATGAATCTACTGTTGAGAATTGAATCCACTACTGAGAATCAAATTCACTATTGAGGATTCAATCCATTACTGGGAATTGAATCCACTGCTTAAAATTGATTTCACAGCTGAGTATTGAACTCTGGTCCATCTTGATAGTAAGCATAAGTTCTAGCAGCTTTACCACTACGGCCCGCAGAAGAAGAAGAGGAAGAGAGGGATCCACCACAAGACCCTTGTGCACATTGTTAGACTTCCTGGCTTGCTTTCATAAATAACGGTGACAGTTTGTTTGTGCAGAAACATAGTGGCGGCGACACGTGACCAACATTGATTAAATCCCGCGGCAGAAGCCCGGTTAGCGCCCTTTCTATGGGTTTGTGAAATATCTGGCAACATGCCAGATAGAATTTCTTCTTCTTTCGTTCTCTTAACATTTGTCTATATCTGCAATGTTGTCTCTTGTATGACTGAAATGTTGCCACTTAGATGACTGCAATGTTGTATCTTGTATGAACTTCACTGTCATTTTTAGTTCATTCAATGGTCCGTAGAGTCTATCTTCCACTGTCGTTTCTCTTAGCCAGAAGGTTTGCCAAGATATGTTATATATTGGGTAGTCTTGGAGTATGTGCCCTGCTGTCTGTGACGCCAATCCACATGTGCACATGGCTGATTCACCAATCTTGAATTTTGTATACATGTGGTTGCGTAATCTATTGTGTCCTGTTCTGAGGCACAGAATAATGACTTGTTCTAGTATATCTATAAGGTTTGTTCTAGTATATCTATAAGGTTGAGGGCAAACGAGCAAGAGGTAGACAACGATACAAGTGGGAAGATAACATCAAGAGATGGACGAACATCAGTATGACAGAACATACAGTCAAGGCGAGACTCAGACAGTGGTGGAGATCCATTGCAGCCAACATTCATTATGGAGACGGCACCTGATTGATTGACTGATCCATACGAATTTGAAATAGCTTGAGCTGATGTTGGTCGCTTTCTGACTGATTGCATCATTCTGTTCTTGTAATGGTATGTAACAGGTGCATAAGGTTGTGCTTCTATACAGGGGCGTCACTAGGGGGGTGCGGGGGGTGCGGGCCGCACCGGGTGACACCATCAAGGGGTGACACCAAAATAAAAAAAATTGCAAATTTGACAAAGCAGACATAGCAAAATAACAAAAATTTAACTTTGTCCGAGTTTGTCGAAGTTCTTTATTTATGTTTTACCTGAAGTATTGAAGTTATATTGTTCAATTTGTTTTCTTTCTTATGTCCTTATTAACTTTTTGACTTATTTTACAAACATTACTATATGCGATTATATATGGTACAGGAACACTCGGAAGAAGATCATGGTGAAAGTCTAGAGGGGTGACACCAACCCCAGTGACGCCACTGCTTCTATAGCTCATATAGGCCATAAATCTGATTTGGAATCAGTTGTCAATTTTAAAAGTTGCATCTCCTTAGCAGGGCAATACGATCAACTCCAGGTTGATTTTGTAGGTAATTTTACCTTCAGTAGTTTGCCATTGCTTTATGAACGATAAGTCAATGTGTAAGTCCAACCGGCCACTGAAGAGAGTGAACTCACTACCCCGTCACAGCACACGGGAAGTTTACAGAGCCAGCGTTTTATCCTTTCTGCCACTCTACACCCATATACATCACAGCCTTGCACGCGACATAGGTTTCCATCCCTCATGTGCCATGCCGATAAGCGTTGGCGGTCATAATTCGCCATTTCACTCGATCACCAGAGTCGTGGGTCGGCTCAGTGTTCTTGTCTCAACCATATCACTTCGCCAAGTCATCCAGGTATTTACTTCGCTGTCTTCCCGTTGTTCTCTTCCCCTCGATCTTTTCAGTTGTCACCAAATTCTCTAATTTATTTCTTTTCATTACATGCCCAAAAATGTTGACTATGTCTAATTTCTCTAATCAGCTTACGAGTTTCATTTGTTTCTTGTAGGACTTGATCATTGGTTTTTCTGTCTGTCCATGGTATTCTTTGCATTTTCCTCAGAAACCACATTTCCACAGCCATCAGATGTTTTTCAGCTTGTTTGCTCATTGCCCACACTTCACATCCATACAAAAGTACAGGTTCTGTGTAGCACCTTAACACTCTTTTTCTCTTTTTTTTTACCGTAGTAGACAATTTATAGTCTGTTGAAAATTAATTTAGAGTCCGTTTAAAATTACCGTAGTAGTCAATCTACGTTACTGTGGAAATATGTGCGAGTGCGTTTCAGTTTATCTTATAGCTGTAGTTTATGTTGTGTGGATTCTGCAGTATGCACCTAACGAGATGCAGCGAAATATGCCAGGCAATAAATCGTGCAGTCTATTGTTTGTGTCTTCGTTATCATCCAAATTATATTATCCAAATGGCGCAAATACAATGTGTTTTGTTTTTGCTTCTTCTTCTTACCTTCTCTGATTGCCTTAACACTAAACGCAATGTTTATTATGACAAACTCCCAGTCTAAGAAAGGCGACAGACAATAAGAGGGGGCTGTAACGAAAGTAGAGCGAGATAATTAAAACAGACCAGACTTAATCGCCTGTGTCAGCATCACCCGGGACTGCGTTGCCTGGTGTGTTTACCCGATCAGCTGGAAGTCATTGGAAGGTGTGTATTTTTAGATCTGGCCATTGGCCAATGTCAGCAGACTTGCTTGGAAAGAGTTGAAGGTGGACAATCGCTGCTTGTTTGGTAATTGGCTAAACACGGGTCGAGTCTGGTTCATTCTAGACGAGGCGCCATCACCATTGCCTGCCTGCCTGCCTGCCTGTCTAGACCGTCTTTTATCTGTCTATACGACTATCTGTCTGTCTAACTGCCTATCTATCTACTTACCTCTGTCCGTCTATATATCTGTTTGTTTGTTTGTCTGTCTGTATTTTATTTTGTAACTAACCGGAAACCATTGTCACAGTCGTGACTATACTATCCGCCGAAGTCTTAGAGGAACCACCAGTCTGCACACCAATAAGCCAGACATGGGACAACGGATACTCACGCAAACCTCAGTCCGGTATGACATCACAGTGATGTTGGACAACAGGATGTCTTCATCCGACATACAGGACTTCACGCTGGAGTTCACAGCCAGCAAACGCAAGCAAGCAATATGGATGTGGAAAACAAAGGGGAAACTACTGCTATAGTCTGTCCGGAAATGAATGCCGTCATTCACGATCAATTATTTTGAAAACTGTCTGTTGCATCGTTATGAAATTTTTTCCTGCCGTCGTATACGGTATATTTACCCCCACCCCAGGAATATGTCTTTGATAAGTCCAAAAACAACTTAAATCATCGAAAGCGGCGACTTTTCTTTGATGTTTTGGTGGAAAACTAGTGATTTATCGCTAACAAACTTGTTTTACAGTATTGAATGTTGGGTGGACATGATGATAAGGTTATATGCTAAATCTCATAGTTTTCCCTCAGTTGGTTACTGAGATATGGATTTTTATATCGAGGCAAACAAATGTGAATGCACTATAGAATAAGTTTCCAGCACATCTGGGATGGAGGAGTGACGTGTTCAGAAATCCCCGTACGCGGTTTGTAACTGAACAACCTGGCATGGGATATGTTAACCGTTTTTACATTGTGTATGTGTTGACCGAAACAAGAAGCTTAATACCACAAAGGAGTCAGTGCTGTTTCAAAGGTCGTCTTAACACAGGGATAGTGTGGTGTTTCACAAATCATCACAACATGGTGGTATGCCCCTGGTCGACTTAACTCAAGGAGATTATAGTATGTACCTGGTTGTCTCAACAAAAGGCGACTATAGTTTGTCCCTGGTCGTCTCTCAACACAAGGCGATTATATACTGTTCCAAAAAAAAAAAAAAAAAAAAAGAAACGCAACATTATTTGCTGTTTCAGTTGCATTCAGGCGCCCTTCAATTTGCACCAGGCCACTTCTTCCCATGAAGTTGAACACCCCTGACATCAGTATACCTCCGCCACTATGTGGAGGAGCCTCGTCAACGCTGTTCTGGGTGTAGCGCTCACGAACTCTGCGGTAAACTCATCTTGATCTGAAATTCGACGAGCTTCTGGCATTGACTGGACTGTGGAGAAGCAGATGCAAATCGATTCCTAAGGTGACGCAGCCGTATGAAGCGGTCTTCGGCAGCAGTTGTGATTCTGGGTCTTGCCACTGAACCAGTTTCTTGAAATCGCCTCCAATGGCGCTTCTAACCACATTAAATTATCTGGCTACTACACTTTGTGACTGTCCAGCCTGTAAACGTCCAATGATGATGAGTCGTTCTCTAGGGAGATAAGCCATACTTGCGCATATAATTTTCAACTGAATTTATTTGAGGAGCGTCAATCTTTTATAGGCATTCAATAATATGCTCAGAGAGTTTTGTGTATAGTATCTTTCACGGGATTATCATGAACTTGTCACACGTTATTGTCAAAAATGTTTTGACCTTGACCTCTTTCATGACCTCATGAATCATGAGTAGAGTACAATTCGGGTAACCACGAGAAGTTTTTTGTTTGTTGAATAGTTTGTCCCTGGTCGTCTCTCAACACAAGGAACAAGCGACATGTTCCTAGTTGTCTCAATATAAGCAGATTGTGGTATGTCCGTGGTCACCTCAACGCAAGGAAATTATAGTTTGTCCCTCATCACCTCAACACGAGATTATAGTATGTCACTGGTCACCTCAACACGAGAAGATTATAGTATGACCCTGGTCACCTCAAGACAAGGAAATTATAGTATGTCGCTAGTCACCTACTTAAGTTACTGTTTTGGTATGTTGTGTTGTTTTTCCCATAAGGGCAGTAGTAATTATTTGTTTTATACGTGCCACAGATTCATCTTATAAAATTGGCAGACATTTGAATCGTCTGCAGATAGTTTACTAGTTTTTTGTTTCTTTAAACACTTTGTTTTTCTCCTCCAGTGCTCTTTTGTGCATCAACTCTGTAGCACCAACGGGGATATACGAGTAACTGCAAGCAGCAGCACAGTGCACCAGCTCTGTAGCCCCCCCCCCCCCTTTTTCGCATATCCTTTACAGAACATTGCTGTCAACATCAGCATCTTTCAGCTGATTGTTGATTTCTTGGCAAGATTACGCTCAGTAGTTTGCCATTGCTTTCTGGGCGACCAGGTCACATACCCCGCAAGTTACCGACGCGGAGAGAACCGCTGCTAATTCTCGCGCACTTCTAGACCAGCTCTGTAGCCCCAGCGGGGGTATAATTGGAAGTATATCACTACCATGTATGTTGCAAACATTCTTTTCTACGTTATCATGATCGTATACTGGTCCTTTGCAGAACGCCGTTATGACCAATGCACACTGAAATAATTTGCGACCGCTTTTACTACGTCCTGCATTTTCATACCCCAGATATCTTCAGTGTCCTGGGTCCGTTTTCGTGCTGTTCAACCTCTGCTTCTTCTTCCAGAAACTTGTCCTTTGATCATTGTTCTCTCCCAGCCACTGTGATGTTTAATATGGCCACAGTAGTCCAGTTTCTGAGGCAAGATGTTGTTTATGAGCCAGTTAGTTGCTGGGCTTTTAATGCTGCCCTACTGAATGCCACCAGGTGAAGTGATGAGTTTAATGCTGCCCTACAGAATGCCACCAGGTGACGTGATGAGTTTAATGCTGCCCTACAGAATGCCACCAGGTGACGTGATGAGTTTAATGCTGACCTACAGAATGCCACCAGGTGACGTGATGGGTTTCTTCTTCTTCTTCTGCGTTCATCCGGAGTTTTTTTTTCGGATGTGATTGCGTTGTGCCCGTTTACAGCAAAGCTGCATTCTTGCGCCGTTAGGCCGACACATCCGACTTCTGCGGGCATTTGTTGACCGGGTTAACCTTCCCGGCAAGTGATGGGTTTAATGCTGCCCCGCAGAATGCCACCAAGTGACGTTATGGGTGTTTAATGCTGCCCTGCAGAATGCCACCAGATGATGTGATGGGTTTAATGCTGCCCTACAGAATGCCACCAGGTGACGTAATGGGTGTTTAATGCTGCCCTGCAGAATGCCACCAGATGATGTGATGGGTTTAATGCTGCCCTACAGAATGCCACCAGGTGACGTGATGGGTGTTTAATGCTGCCCTATAGAATGCCACCAGGTGACGTGATGAGTTTAATGCTGCCCTACAGAATGCCACCAGGTGACGTGATGGGTGTTTAATGCTGCCCCACAGAATGCCACCAGGTGACGTGATGGATTTTTAATGGTGCCCCACAGAATGCCACCAAGTAAGTAATGGGTGTTACCCTACAATATAAGCCACCAAGTAAGTGATGGGTGTTGCCCTACAATATAAGCCACCAAGTAAGTGATGGGTGTTGCCCTACAATATAAGCCACCAAGTAAGTGATAGATGTTGCCCTACAATATAAGCCACCAAGTAAGTGATAGGTGTTGCCCTACAATATAAGTCACCAAGTAAGTGATAGGTGTTGCCCTACAATATAAGTCACCAAGTAAGTGATAGGTGTTGCCCTACAATATAAGTCACCAAGTAAGTGATAGGTGTTGCCCTACAATATAAGTCACCAAGTAAGTGATAGGTGTTGCCCTACAATATAAGTCACCAAGTAAGTGATAGGTGTTGCCCTACAATATAAGCCACCAAGTAAGTGATAGGTGTTGCCCTACAATATAAGTCACCAAGTAAGTGATAGGTGTTGCCCTACAATATAAGTCACCAAGTAAGTGATAGGTGTTGCCCTACAATATAAGTCACCAAGTAAGTGATAGGTGTTGCCCTACAAGATGCCACCCAAGTAAAGTGATGAGTGTTTATTGCTGTCCTATAAGAATCCCACCGGGTGCAAGGGTTATTGATTACTGTTTTTTTTTTTTTTTGTGACCAGGGATAAAAGAAGATGAAGGAGAAATGATAGAGGGGAGAATAGGAGGGAAAAGAAGGAAGCAGAGGAAGCCAAAGAGGAAATAGAAAGGAGAAGGAGTATAAATAAGTAAAAGGAGGAAGGGCCCAGAGATGGAAGAGGAGGAAGGAGACTAAAGAACAAGGATGAGAGAGAGAGAGAGAGAGAGAGAGAGAGAGAGAGAGAGAGAGAGAGAGAGAGGAGAAAGAATAGATGTAAGACGAAAGAGGGAATAAGGAGGGGATAGGAGGAGGAAGCAAAAGAAGTAAGAGTTTGGAAAAGAATGCAAAGACATCACACATTCTAGGTTTTGATCAGTTCTCTTCCAAGCCACCACCAACCTGACTCAGAAAGCTGTCTTACACTACAGTAGCCCAACTGTCTCCACAACCTGACTCAGAAAGCTGTCTCAGACCATTGTAGCCTAACTGTCTCCACAACCTGATGCAGAAAACTGTCTTACACTACAGTACCTCAAATGTCTCCACAAACTGACTCAGAAAGATGTGTTACACCACAGTACCCCAACTGTCTCCACAACCTGATTGAGAAAGATGTCTCACACCACTGTAGCCTAACTGTCTCCACAACCTGACTGAGAAAGATGTCTCACACCACTGTAGCCCAACTGTCTCCACAACCTGACTCAGAGAGTTGTCTTTCACCACAGTACCTCAAATGTCTCCACAACCTGACTCAAGAAAGATGTATCACACCACTGTAGCCCAACTGTTTCCAAACGTGACTCAGAAATCTGCCTCACACCACAGTACCCCAAATGTCTCCACAACCTGACTCAGAAAGCTGTTTCAGACCACTGTAACCCAACTGTCTCAACAGTTGGGGTACTGTGGTGTAAGACAGCTTTCTTGTCAAGTGACTCAGAAAGATGTCTTACACCACAGTACCCCGGTTTCTTCTTCTCCGTTCACTTTCAGATGTCAATATAAATCAATCCAAAGAAAGCAGTCATCAACTTGAGCTTGCTGACATTTCCATATAGTCTTCTTCTTCTGTGTTCATCTGGAATGTTGTTTTAGACATATCTTCGTTGTGCCTGTTTACAGCAGAGCTGCCATATTTGAACCTTGTGGCCGACACATCCGACTCCTTCATGCATTTGTTGACCTGGGTGTTTCCATATAGTCTACACCAAGAGCTGTTCTTATTAGTTAACTGGCTATGATTCAAGTCGAAAAACTATTCCTCCAGGATACACTAGAAGGCAACTAACCAAGTATTAGACAAACGAAACCCTGGACAGGTAACACTGAAAACTGGTGTTGTCGCACTACATAGTCTGGTAAACAGAGACAGCAGGGATAACCCTTGACTATGGGACATGAGGAACCCACCCGTGGGTTTACGGGACAGAAGAAGTGAAACCACTTAACTCTTGGGTTGGGACTTTTGAAGAAATCGAAGAACTAAACAATAAACATACACATCTGCTGTCAGCAAGTCTCAGAGCTTTTATTATGTATAAAAAGTAGAATCTATTTCATTCAAAGACCCGTGACACCAAGCCACACGCTGGATGAATGCAGGATATGAAATACAACTAGCAAGTCTGCATTATGGGAGCACAGAGGATGCAAAACATAAGGATGAGATTTAAACAAAGTTGCATGCAAAAACAGGGATGGGACATACCAAGTTGGGTGCACACAAGGCATGCCAAGTTGATTGAATGCAAAAACAGGGATGAGATAAACCAAGTTGGATGCAAACAAAAACAGGGATGGGACATGCCAAGTTGGATGCAAAAAACAGGGATAAGACAAAGAGTACTGTACTACAGTTTGAAGATACTGGGAAGATTGCAGTTTATCAATAAGTAGCACACCAGGGTTTGAGCGCAGGAATCAACACCTCAGGTGTTGTATTACAAGTTATGTATGCTGGATACCTACAGGAGAGGTGACAAGTTGTGTATACGTTCAATAACTCCAGGAGAGGCGACAAGTTGTGTACAATGGATACCTTCAGGAGAGGCGACAAGTTGTGTACAATGGATACCTTCAGGAGAGGTGACAAGTTGTGTACACTGGATACCATCAGGAGAGGTGACAAGTTGTGTATACTGGATACCTTCAGGAGAGGTAACAAGTTGTGTACACTGGATACCTTCAGGAGAGGTGACAAGTTGTGTACACTGTTTAATCTTAGTGGGGACGAAACTGTATGCTGAATAACTTCATGTGAGACAAGTTAATACTGTATAACTTTAGGGGGAGACAAGCTCGTTGTGATGGATAACTTTAGGGGAAGGCAAGCTTGTTGTGATGGATAATTTTAGGGGAAGACAAGCTCATTGTGCTAGATAACTTTAGGGGGAGACAAGCTCGCTGTGCTGGATAACTTTAGGGGAGACAAGTTTATACTGGATAACTTTAGGGAGAGACAAGCTCGTTGTGATGGATAATTTTAGGGGGAGTTAAGCTCATTGTGATGAGCTGGATAACTTTAGGAGGGAGATAAACTTGTTATGCTGGACAATTTACAAGACAAGACAGGCCATGTATGCTGAAATTTTGAGGATGAGGATGGTGGACAGACAGTTTGCTAGCCTTATATCTAGCCAGGAAGGAATATGTGGTTTTAAAAAATGGCACTAGAGCTGTAAGAAATCACAAATACAATACATTAGTAAACAACACAAAAAAAGCCTCATCAAAGCTAATATCAAAAACAAAAACGCACAAATGATATCTTAATGATTCCTAACTGTACCTAAAAGATCACAGACATAACAAAGGTTCCAATTAGAAGTAGCGGTTTTATAAGGATAGTAACAACGAGCATCTATATAAACCCTTGCTGAAACTCGGAATTAGGAGTGCATCCACTAAGAATGTCCAAACTGCGTGTTTAGATGAACAGAGGATGGGCTGTTATATCAGTGACAGAACCTCAATGTTGTAGAGACAGATGTGCCAGAGTCAGCTTGTTGACCCAGACTTCTATCATGCTCTGTCCTCTGTCATTAAATCATGAGGAAATCTGACAGACTACAAGAGTTCTGAGTCCATCCAGGAAACAGACTTGAGGACATCTGATAGACTACAAGAGTTCTGAGCCCATCCAGGAAATAGACTTGAGGACATGTGATAGACTACAAGAGTTCTGAGCCCATCCAGGAAACAGACTTTAGTTTGATCTCTCCAGTGTTATAAAGTCATGAGGACATCTGATAGACTACAAGAGTTCTGAGCCCATCCAGGAAACAGACTTGAGGACATGTGATAGACTACAAGAATTCTGAGCCCATCCAGGAAACAGACTTTAGTTTGATCTCTCCAATGTCATAAAGTCATGAGGACATGTGATAGACTACAAGAGTTCTGAGCCCATTCAGGAAACAGACTTGAGGACATGTGATAGACTACAAGAGTTCTGAGTCCATCCAGGAAACAGACTTGAGGACATCTGATAGACTACAAGAGTTCTGAGCCCATTCAGGAAACAGACTTGAGGACATGTGATAGACTACAAGAATTCTGAGCCCATCCAGGAAACAGACTTTAGTTTGATCTCTCCAATGTCATAAAGTCATGAGGACATGTGATAGACTACAAGAGTTCTGAGCCCATTCAGGAAACAGACTTGAGGACATGTGATAGACTACAAGAGTTCTGAGCCCATCCAGGAAACAGACTTGAGGACATGTGATAGACTACAAGAGTTCTGAGCCCATCCAGGAAAGACTTTAGTCTGATCTCTCCAGTGTCATACAGTCATGAGAACTTCCAAAAGACCACAAGAATGTGGGTGACAAGGGAAGCAACCGTCTACTGTCACCTTGACCAAATATATTTAATCTCTTAGCATTTTATAATCATACATATGGGAAGGTTAACCCCGTCAACAAATGCCTGAAGAAGTCGACTGAAAGGCACAAATATCGCAGCCCTGCTGTAAACAGGCCCAATCCAATTATGTCCAAAACAAACATTTTGGACAGGCGAAAAAGAAGAAGCTTATGGCCAGTATCACATGTAGAATTATGACAGCTGTTGTGAGTAGTTAGTCGTGCTTGCTTATCTGCAGACAGTCTGGACTCAGTTCCCTGTGTTGGCAGCAGGATTTCTTCTGACTAACAGTTCATCACCAAATTGCAGCAGAGCCTTTGCAGAATGTTGCTCATATCGCAGCCTGCCGAAAAGATACTCCATCTATTGCCAGTTTGACTGACAAAACTATGAGAGTATTACTTTCATCCCTCTTGTGGCTTGTTCTGTGCAGAATTTTGCCCTCACAACTGTCCATCCCTCTTTGACTGCTATAGTTATCTAGGCATCTGTAAATAAGGTAGTGTGTCATTGCTTTCCTTCTTGGCAGTGACCCACTGGTTATTGACTGTAGCCACTGTCTCTGTAAAGAGATCCTCTGCTTACTGGTATGAACTTGACACCCACAACTTGTTGGTATCTAACCTAGTTTATGGTAGGACTAAATGGGTGCTCCACCTTGCCCAAAGGTGCCCTACTAGAGATGGGGAAAGAGGCGACTAACCTCTCCTGTGATAGAGAATACCCCCTTTACCTCCCCTCCTCAGCATTCCAAGAAAAACACATGTAACAAAGCCAGATTTCTTTAATATGCTCTGGCCAAATGTAAAAAGTAAAAGAACGTGATAGCTGGGATTCAAAGAGAGGACTCGATCACATCACACACCAATCGTTGCTTGGTAATAAAGAGTCATGAGATCGGTACTCACTTTATAACAATGCGCACACACTCAGGTTGTCTTCAAGCCAAGCTTCATCTATTCTGCATGAACAAAAACACCACCAATACTTCTAGAATATCCTAGAACACACGGACACGAGGGGAATACAAGATGTTAATGAGGCACTTAAATATGGTTATACGACAAATCATAGCACTTCAACAACACAACATACACCATCATACAATAGCAGCTTTGCTATGCTTAAAAATAAATAAACGTATGGATTAAAAAGCTGGGACATCCCCCAACCTGCTCTAACTGAAAATATAAACTACAAAGATACTAAACAAAATGTGATTGTGTTACAGCTAATAGCTGCCATCTAGTGCCTATAGTAAGTACCTTTCGGTGTAGGATTGGGGGTCTTGAATCTAAGGAATTAAGGCCACCTGGCTAGTGCAGCCACTGCAAACTGCAGTTTAAGGTTTTTCCTTTTGACCCCGACTGAAAAATTCCACACCTTACAGAGGATTCGAATTCGGGCCTCCTGAAGGAGAGCCCAGCATTCTAGCTAGCCTCTCCTCTGGCTAATAGCTAATTAACATTAATGTTAACAAATAGTTATGTATACCTCAATACTATTGTGTGAAATGGCTGACATAAAAAGTATAGGACCCCTTGTTAGCTGCACCAGGTTATTGAGTATATGGTGGGAGTGCCATAGTTGTAGAGCAATCAGCACTAGGTGGGTCAGGTAGTGAGTACCAGGCCGGCCACATGGACTTCCTGGCAAGTTGACTGGTACCCATGTTAGGGAGCCCAGGTTAACAACAAACATTCCAGCCTCAAGGGGATTCAAACACATAACCACCAAGCTAGTAGGCAAGGGCGCTAGCCACTGAACCATTGGCACTCCCAAATAACTGACATGACCATGAATTTATCTGGTTGGTTAGTCGACAGATCATCCTCAGTGCACATTGAACCATTCAGTCCATAAGTGCTCGGTCCACTCCTCATAAATCCTGCAGTGTGTAGCGGCTACGAAACCAGTTCTGTATTGGTTTATTAATATTCTTTGGCTTCCTGCATTGTATTCTTCACACCTCTTTTAACTTGCTGTTCTCGCAGTCTGAACATGGTTGTAGATTCACAGTCATCACTTGGTTATCTACTGCAACATTCTATCAGGGTACCAGCTGTTTATGTCACCTGAGTTTGTTTCTTGCTCACTGATCAAAGACTTTGATCCAAACTTTTGATTCTACCTAGACCTGTCCACATGTTATGTTAGTTAATGTTGTCATGGGGGAAGTATAAAACAACAAAAACTGTCACTTATGTATCAACCACATGCATTTTTCTGGCAGCAACACACAAAAGCACACTGAGTTACGTAAATGTATGGTTTTATGATGGTATCTCAGCAGTAAAAGGGCCAGGTAATCTTTCTGTCAGTGAAGACAATGTTTTGTGGCACCTGAGGAGAAAGAGGACCAGGCAATATTTCTGATACCTGAAGACAGACAGGATCAAACTTGATTTCCGAGGACAGACAGGATTGAATAAGATTTTTTATATCTGTGAGTAAACAGGATCGAACTATATTTCTTAGATCTGAGGGCAGACAGGATCAAACCAGATTTCTGAGATCTGAGGACAGACAGCACAAGGCAAGATTTCTTATACAGTGGTACCTTGGGTTACAAACTTAATTCGTTCCAGAACTCGGTTCGTAACCCGAAACATTGAAATCAATGAAATAAAGACAATCCGTTTCAAGATGAAAGAATCGCTCTTTTTTTTATTAACATCCTGTCGTTTACCTGACAAACGCAAAGAATACGTGTATGTCACGTTTTAAATAAAGAGAAAGAAAACAACCAATTAAATGTAAAATAAAAAGAGATTTAGTCTATCTTTATTAACAAGGAAACGATCATGGGAAATTTGTCACTTTCTTTGTTATTCTGAATCATTAGATCCAGGAGTATCTTGTCGCTGTTTCTTGGCAGCCGACTGGGAATCTTTTTGCACCAAGAAATTATCAAGGGAAATGTGTCGCTTCCTTTGCTGGAGAATCTTTCTGAAGTGGGCCATTGTATTATCACATATAGTGGCATTGTATTATCACATATAGTGGCATAGGGCTTGTTAGTAGCAAGTTTGTTTGGATGATGGTTCACAATGAAGTCTTCTACATCTGCCCACTTGCTGCAAATTTCTTTAATCCTGGAATTTGAAACGGTCACTGACTCCTCATCATTGGACGACTGCTCCTCCTTTAATGTCTTTAGCTGTTCATTCTGAAGATCCACAAGCTCATCTGTAGTACTGTTTGTACTGTACGCGATCGTTTGTCTCCAACATTACACCTTGCTCTCTCTCGTCTTCGTTCGTAACCCGAGGCACCGTTCGTTACCCGAGACATAAAATTTTTGAAGTTGTTGTTCGTAACCTGAATTGTTCATGACCTGAAATGTTCTTAACCCGAGGTACCACTGTATCTGAGGACAGACAGCACAAGGCAAGATTTCTGAGATCTGAGGACAACATAGAATGATGGAGGATTTCTAGTGTCAGAGAAGACAAGGTTGTCTGGTATCTGTGAAGGATGCAGGACCAGGCAAGTTTCCAATGTGAGAAGAAACAACAATTAACATTACATAAAAACTCAGAATAAACCTCAAGAAATAGCCAGCTGTTGTTTAGCAGAGATTGTATATGGTAATAAAACAATCAGAGGGAAAAATTTAACTGCAAGGGATTGTGTGGTTAGAAAGAAAAATATTTAAAGAATTTTTTTTTAAAGTTAAAAAATAATTTTAACTTTTTTTAAACCACAAAATCTCCTGAGTGGGTTAACTAAAGCAGTGGGTTAACTAAAGCAGTGGGTTAACTAGGTAGAAGGTAATCATGTAGTGCCTGGGACATAATATACTATTACTGAGTACATTCATTTTAAAAACTGGATTACAAGCAGCTAATTCATAATCGCTATCATTTGGCATGTGGGGCAAGCGTGGTAATCATGTTCAGGCATCTCACATGATCATCAATTTCGATCAGGTCTGTGTTCTTGACTTGATCTTACAATTAGGCCACACCATACATATACATACCTATCTTCCTCTTTTGCCAGTTACCACTATAAATCTTCAAGTTTATATTTTCGCTTAACATGCCTCAAAATGTCTTGACCATTTTCATTACATTTTTCTAACCAATTAGCAGTTTTCACCTGCATCCTGAAGGGCTGCCTCATTTATGTAGGTGGCGTGGAAAGTCTGCAAAATCTATTCCTCACTCAGGATGGGTGGATGTCCCTGATTCAAACCACCACAACAATACTACTGCTTTATTGTTAAGCTTCCAGTGGTATTATTGCTGGTCGCCATGTGTTGTTTTCTGTTAATACGTCACTAGAAGAACCATAAGATAATTTATATTTGTGTGCGACTGCACACAGAGAATAAAAATGTGATGACAATACAATTACATCTAATGTATTCTCATTAATATAATTCAAGATAATGGCTACATCTATGTCATGCTGTCGCTAGTAAGTTAAAGGTATGAAAATCTTGCAAGATCATCTAGAAACCAAAGCATCAAATTCATCTTTAAACCCTGCCTTGTCACGAGTCTGCAACCTCCGTGACTTGCTTCTCAGCCTCATCTGCTGAAGGAGATGGCACAGATGTTGACAGCGAAACAGGTGCTGTCACATCTTCCATAGCTGCATCCTCGGCCCCACTGTCGTCATCTGCTGACGATGCCGGCACAGATGTTGACAGTGAAACGGATGCTGCCACATCTTCCTTAGCTGCATCCTCGGCCCTGCTGTCATTATCTGTGCCACCTGGAGTGATGGGATGATCTGTTTCCAAGCAATTCTGACTGGAGGGATCTACAGCTTCAGTGATGGCTGCATCATTAGGCACAAGAGAGGGGTCAGGTGTCGAACAGGTGGACAACCCTGATGAAGGCGGTGAAGCTGAAGGTGTATTTACAGCACTGAGATGTGCAAGAGACTCATTGGGATCTGCAGGGGACTCACTGGGATCTGCAGGGGACTCACTGGGATCTGCAGGGGACTCACTAGAATCTGCAGGTGACTCAGTGGAGGCTGGAGCACATTTATCAGGTACAGATGCTTCTGGGGAGTTTGGAGGAGCTACAGAAGTGGAGGGTGTGGCATCATTTGTGTGGCTGTTTGACTTCTCTGTGAAACCAATATAGTTAAGTGAAACAACTGTGTGTGAATAAACTAAACTTATGTAAATAAACAACAGAAAGTGAAAATGACATAATAATAAAAATAATTGTATACAGATAACAAATAGACATTTTGCATGATAACTCACACATGGAAAAGCCAAAGATTAATAGGAGTTGCATTGACAATGTGGTCACTGTGTTTGCTTGCCAATACAGTGGAAAGAGTTCTTCTTCTTCTTCTTCTTCTTCGTTCATCCGGAGTTTTTTTTTCGGACGTGATTGCGTTGTGCCTGTTTACAGCAGAGCTGCATTCTTGCGCCATTAGGCCGACACATCCGACTTCTGTGGGCATTTGTTGACCGGGTTAACCTTCCCGGGGGAAAGAGTTCAATCCCCAGCAGTGGCAGAATTCTTGGCCAACCAGAACAGCTCTGAGGTTGATCCAGCCACATAAATGGGTGAGACTATTTGCAGAACTGTCCACAAAGGACACGGGGTGAGGAAGGTAATTGGCACTGCATACCCCAATGTCAATATCTGCCAAGGAAATCTACTTTTTTGTGTGACATAGAAGAACCAGATATCAAAGAGAACAGCAACAAATAAGAACCAGCAAAGAAAAAAAGACAGCAACACACAAGAACCACCAACAGATAGTCAACAAAGACAGTGACACAAAAACAACATGAAATAATCAACAAGAGATTTAAAAGCTGGACATCACTAGATAAAAACATAGAAAGTAACTAAACTGCCATTTTTTGTTGTCCTTAACAAAACATAACACTGAGACCTCAGTGATGATGTCAAAAATGGCCCTTCAATCACTCATCTTTCATTCATCAATTGTGGATGTTACATTCACATATGAAAAAAAAACATTGCCAAATGAAGTAGACTAATAAGGCCTTTTTCACATCTTTCTAGACATCCCATCCAATATCTACACTGTGAATCTGCCTCACCAATTCGGATCATGCACATGGAATCACTTCGCATGCATGCATAAGGTAGTCTGATGACCTGAATAACAGCCATGCATTTATTACTGCCAAAACTTCAATTGTCATGCTGCCTAGTGTCCAAATGTCCTTTTGTCTTTCTGAAGGATTCTGTCACATTACCACACCATGAAAGATTCTGTCACATTACCACATCATGAAAGATTCTGTCACATTACCACATCATGAAGGACCCTGTACATCATGAAGGATTCTGTCACATTACCACATCATGAAGGACCACGTCACACTACCATATCATGAAGGACCACGTCACACTACCATATCATGAAGGACCACGTCACACTACCACATCATGAAGGACCACGTCACACTACCACATCATGAAGGACCACGTCACACTACCATATCATGAAGGACCACGTCACACTACCACATCATGAAGGACCACGTCACACTACCATATTATGAAGGACCACGTCACACTACCATATCATGAAGGACCACGTCACACTACCACATCATGAAGGACCACATCACACTACCACATCATGAAGGACCATGTCACACTACCACATCATGGGCGTTTTTACGTCCCCACAGATCCTGTCCCTGGTATCGGGTCAATTCCACTGTTGATACTCCTCCATCCCAGTCCATCCAGCATCATTTCTCTCTGTTCTCTTCCTGCCTCTACAACCGCTGCTCTCTCCTGTCATGACAATGTTTACCAATGCCCCTCTTCTCATGACACGACCAAAGAACTCCTGATTGTCACTTTATTTGTATATAGCGTTCTACTTTCATTAGCCTTCTCCAAGCAACTGTTGTAAGTTACTCTGGCAGTCCTAGGTATTTACATTCATCTCAGAAACCACATCTCTGTTACCTCCAAACTTCTTTGTTCAAGTTCCTTGATTCACTGCCAGACAGTAGAACAGTTTCCATGTAACATTTCAGTACTCTCTTTCTGCCGGCTCCATGGCGAAGAGTTTACGGATGCAGTTCATGATCCCGCATACTTGTGTTCGAAACATAGCTGCGCGCGATTTGGCAGCAGACCGCAATGCGTTGTTTTTTTTACTAAATGTTATGGGTGCCGGTCGTTCAGGAAGCAATGGCAAACTACTGAACGTAAACTTGCCAAGAGATCACAACAGCAAAAAAAAATGCTAGTGTTGACTGCAACATCCTGTAAAGGATATGCAACTTACTTTTTTTAAACTCTCTAACATTCAGTGACAGTGACTTATTGCGTAAGGCTTCACTGTCACAACTGTCATTAATCAGAGCTTTTACCTCTGCTTCAACTCTCTGCACCACTTGTCAAATGACACCCTTTAACCTGTATTAACCCATGAGTTCACTTGTTAATTAACTATCAGCCCTACTGTTGACCCGTATTACTAAATTATTATCTTTGCCATTACTCACCATGTTCTTCTCCATTTGCACTGCCACCCTCCACTTTCTTTTTGTGAAGCTCTGCTTGCAAGGCTCGGCAGAGGGACTCCAGTTTTTTAACCTTTTGTGCTGAAACTGCTGCCTCCTGATCTGACTTGGTTTTCTATCAGAACAAATAAAACACATCGTCATCATTGTAAGTAGGTAAAGGACCACCTGTGTGTTTCCGAGCCTATAAAAGAAGCCAAGAATAGTACCACTGTAACCTTTCATGCATGACATAAGAGGCAACTAAGGAGGGTTGGCGTGAGTCTGGATACCTCATTCTTTAGAAAACTTTGGCCGCCAATCCAGTCAATCATGAACAAAATCATGTTAAAGGTTGCAGAAGCAATCACCATTAATTTGCAGAAGCCAATGTTGGGTAAACAGAAGGACATGATAGTCGGTCTAAAATTACCGTGGCAGGCAATAGGAATTATTGTGCGAATATGTGTGCTATATATTTCATCTTGGATGTATCTGATTATTTTAATTTATGTTGTGTGATTTCTGCAGTACGTACCTGACAAGATGCAGCGAAATATGCTGGCAATAAATCATGCAATCTATTGTTTTGTCTTCGATATTCAAAATCATGAACAAGTCTACAAAGGGCAGGGTGTGAGCTGGCTGAGATCCCATGCTCCCTTGGGAGATGACAGGCAGAACAAGAAGAGAAGGGACAGTAAAGGGCCTCTTGCACATACCGTGAGCTGGCTTACGTATATGGTGCTGGCTGCATGTGATATGACCAATATCATGTCAGCCATGTTTAGTTCCCAAGGCATTTCCTAGCCCATGTCCAGTTTACAGATTTGCCTCCATGTCAATTCAGACCCACAACTACCAGGTCCACAAGAAAGGATATAATCATTATAAGGTTTGCAGGTCCAGGTGGCCGAATGGGTAAGAACACGTGTTCTTTAACATCCGGCGTGCTAATGCCGAGGTTAGCGGTTCAACCCCTACACCGGACAGCTGGACTAAAATGTTGACCTATCGTCCTTGACTTGGAGACGTTAATTACAAGTACCTCTGAAGTCGGAGTGGGTTCGCCTGATGGCGAGGAGCAATATTAATAAGGAAAGCTAATCCACACGCAAAATTCAGTCCATCACTACTATAAATAGTGTGTATGGACTATGTTCGAGTTCAAAACGAGCGAGCGCAAAAAAGCACAAAACAAAAAAATTATAAAGTTCATGGCTGAATGGATAAGAGTGCTCACTCTTAAACTTCCGGTGTGCTGATGCCGAGGTAGCTGGTTCAACCCTTATGCCAGTCAGCTGGACTAAAATGCTGACTCATCATTGACTTGGGGATGTAAATTACAAATACGTCAGAAGTCTGAGTTGGTTCGCCAGATGGCGAGGAACACTGGTAATGGAGAAAGCTAATCCACACGAAAAAATAAGTCCAGTGCTTGTGTATGAACTACTACACTTGAGTTCAAAACAAGCAAATGCAAGAAAGAAAAAAAAACAGCAAACTAGAATGTGCATTTATACTTCTCTATAATTCAATGGATCAGAGACATTTTCATGTCAAGACTGTTCAGAATCTTCTGTCACTGCCTTCTTTAATATCATGTTCCCATTGTGCATGTGCACACTGGCCTGTGTGCACATTGTAGTAGCATCAGTGACAATTCACTTTTACCATAGTTAATACTGTAGTGTGCACCTCACAGTGTAATATGCCAGGAAATAAATAGTGCCATCTGTTGTTTGTGACTTATTTGTTCAAGCTGTCTTCTTCAAATGTCCTGATAACACATTGGTTGTTCATTTCACATTGAAATAAGAGTGAAATATGCTGTTGAACTTTTGCATTGCTATGGCCAGTCTATACCCAACGTCTTTTGGACAGTCCCAACTGTTGATGATATCTAAAGTTTTTCATATTTCCATTTTGATTTATTTGGTTGTTTCAGGATTTGATGTTTGAAGATTGAGCACAACCCACTACTAGCAACGCTGATAGTATTCCGGTACGAACCTTGGGCCTTGTCCACGTCGGACTAAGCACATTGGAAGTGCTTCCAATCCGGCGTGGACAAGGCCCAAGGTTCGTACTGGAATACGATCAGCATTGCCCAGTAGTGAGTTGTGCTCACCATTTCCATTTTCTTTATTGCTGCTTGTGACAGCACGATGGCCTCGAGACTGGGGAAAGTATAACATCATTGGGGTTTCTCTGAAAACACTATCATCAGTTGCAATAAAATCCTGCACTTTTCAAGTAACTTCCAGACACCATACCTCTAACCACACTGAACCCTCTAGTAACCTACACCCATCAGCTGGTGAGATACCATGGCTTTATGAGATGGCGTGACCAGCTGCCTTCATCATAACCTGTCCCTTCACTAACTCACGCAAGGCCAGGTGGCAATTTAAACACCCAGTGTATCTGAGGGACCAGTGACATGAAGCTGTTGAGAAACCAGCATACATTGGTAAACCCCAAACAAGACCAGGATTGTTATCATCAAACATCTGGCTAGCTGGCAAGGCAGTCATGCATCTTCATAGCCCCTGTTCCCTAGTAAGTTCAAGATTGTATTTGCTGTGAGGGAGTGCAGTGTTAGGCCTTCACATATTCTAGGCCATGGCATATGAGGGAATTCCCTTCCCAGAAAATTTTGTTCTGTTCCGTTATGTAGAAAAAAAACTTTCTATCCCGCTGTGGAAGTATGAAAATTGCCTGTCGCCCATTGTTATGAGGCCGGATCAACCCTAGAGCTGCTCATGTCATTAAAAGTAATCCTGCCTCTGCTGGTGATTCCTCTTTTTCCAATCCTCTTTTGCAGGGTTACGTTGCGCCAAGTTATGCCCCTCAAAGGTCACCATATCTTCGGCATGCATTTATGTCCAGTTCGCTTCCTCTGGAGGGATTCCCTTCAAGGTTATGGGCTCTATCTATCCATGGAGAGGTTTTATTTCCTAACAATTTTACCAGGGCAATGATCTTGCAATGTTCAACTGCTATAGCATTATGTTAGATGTAAAACTTGCACATGGAACCTCCTGCTATTCATCTTTATCCTAGGAGACTAGGTATCCAGCCTCACTACCCAAGAGATCAGGGGACATGTACATGTGATATTAGATACCAATGGTTCTTGGAAACATTCCTAGACATGCTGAGATCAAACCTGATACCTACCGAGGCAAACACCGTGACATCTCAGAGACAGCTCCCCTTCTGCCTCTGTTGGTGATTGTACCCAGAACACTGTCTTGGCTGGTAAGTACCCTAACCACTGTGCCACCACAGTATGTAGTAATACATGGGATGATATCTTTTTATGTCATGAGTTTCTGCTGTGCAAATACTTTTACCTGTATTGCAAGGGTGGTAAATTCCTGCATCTGAGAAATGAACTTAGTAATGTAGCTGTCAGAAAGCAAATGATACCCTAGAGGGTATTACAATGCAGATAAACTTGCAAAAGGGGAGGTGAATGTGAACGAGAAAATAAAGAATATACATACTTTGAGGAAAAGGGAGCCGTCCAGGGTATGAGACGAGAAAAGAACAAACCCAATTATGGCTACCATACTCTACAACAGCAAAAACGGATCACCCTACTTCACCTCAGGAGGGGATATAAAAGCCTGAATAAATATATGCATCAGCGTTGCCTGTTAGCTTTGCCCATGTGGATTACATTAAACTGCAGAGTATGCTCTGCTCTGTAGGACTATCCACTGGAGAAAGTCACCCATTGGAGAAAGTCCACTTTACAGCCAGTGGAGAAAGTCCACTGACTCAATAGTAATTCAAAACTGTATGGAATTAAAGAGGAACTCCAGGAAGTAGTGGAATTCATCAAGATATGATGAGACAAAATAGCAGCAGACCCTAACAAGTTAGATGCATGAAATGCAATACTCATTCCCCCAGCTAGTATGTTGAACAAAGAAAGGGACAACTAGAATTAAATAACACATAAAGAGAAGTCACTCACCGCCTCATACATCTCAACCAGTGTCTTGCTTGTTGACTCCCACTTGGACTTCCACTGCAGCCCTTCCTTCTCCAGTCTTTTCACTCTCTTGGTCATCTGTTAGAGCAAGCAACATGAACAGACAGCTCTTGCAGATCATTAACAAAGTGAAACAACTCAAAACTACAAATGATGCCAAGTATTGATGTTTTTTTATGTTGCATATCCCTTACAGAACGTTGCAGTCAACACCAGTATTTTCCAGCTGCTGTTGATGTACTAGGCAAGTTTTATGTTCAGTGGTTTGCCATTGTTTTCTGAACGACCGGCTCACATACCCCCGTAAGCTACCAGTGCGGCGTGATCCGCTGATGAATCTCGCGCAGCTGTTTTCCCCACGTGGATATATGGGATTATGAACAATGTCGTTAACACCTTGGCCAGGGAGACCAGCTAAGTATTGATTAACTGAACTCAATGTCACTGAACAGTATATGTGTGTGTGTCTCTCTCTCTTTTTCTCCTCTCTCTCTCTCAGCACGCCACTGACACTGAACAGGATATGTGTATGTCTCTCTCTCTCATGCTCCCTCTCTCTCTCTCTTTTTACTCCTCTCTCTCTCTCTCTCTTTTTACTCCTCTCTCTCTTGCAGCACATGTCATTGACAATGAACAGAATTCTTCCAGATGTGCTCTCTCTTTCTTTCTTGTGGGAGATGTCATCGAACATGATACACCCATATGTGCTCACTCTGTAGATGTCAATGTCTTTGAGCAGGATACACGCAGATATGCTTTATCCCTCAGCACACGTTGATGCTGTTGAACAGGATATGCCCATATGTGTTCTCTCTCTCTCTCTCTTTTTCTCTCACCCAGCCCATACCAATGTCATTTAACAGGTTACACCAAGATGTACCCTCCATCTCTCTATCCGTAGACTCAATGTCACTAAACAGGATACACCCATATCTCTCTCTCTCAGTAGATGCCGATGTCACTGAACTGTCAGCATTAGACCTGGGTTGGTCTTGTCTACTCCATGGGGTTTTGGTATTTCATTGTCAGCATTAGGCCTGGGTTAGTCATGTTTCCTCCATGGGGTTTTGATATTTCATTGTCAACAGACTCCAAACCAATGCCCAGGAATGGTCTGCTCATTATACAGAACAGAAATAACAAAGTGAAACACACACCTTATCCATGTCGGTCTTATATCTCTGGAAAGTCTCGCTGCTCCGGGTGTGAAGTGAGCTGAACTCATCGTACTTGGATTTGTACAACTCCAGCTGGAGAAGACAGGTACACAGTGAGAATACAAGCACACCTGAACACAATGTGTAACAAAGCTGTCAGCATTTCATATCTCTAAACACCACTGTGGACAAGTGCAGTCAGAAGCAGATAGACAAACAGACTGAAGAGGAGAAAGACAAAAACGTACAAAAACAGACAATGTGTGTGTGTGTGTGTGTGTGTGTGAGTGAGTGAGAGAGAGAGAGAGAGAGAGAGAGAGAGAGAGAGAGAGAGAGAGAGAGAGAGAGAGAGAGAGAGAGAGAGAGAGAGAGAGAGAGAGAGGCAGACAGAAAGAGACAAACTGAAAGAAAGAAAGAGACAGAAGCAGTCACAGTATAGGGAGAAGCTGCTGGATCAGTAAAGCAATGCTCCAAATGTCTGCCATTCTGAGATTATATTCTAGACCAGTTGCTGCCGATCAAGGCTTGGGACCTGGTTTGCCCTGCCATGACATTTAATCTTTAGGTTACATTTCCTCGCAACAGGATAAGGCCTGTCCCGCCCAATTGCACGCCTCTACCCAAAGCTATGTGGGGTGAGCGCCGCCCAACATTCGGCACTAGCAGAAAGCAAATAGTACCGTCTACAGTACTATCTACTGTTATATGGTAGCTCGGTCATATGTGACTAAGACCTGATAGATTATAGGTACACTAAACTAGGATTGACAGGACAAAACATCACAATGTTATCAACATGACAAAACATCACAATGTCATCAACATGACAAAACATCACAATGTCATCAACATGACAAAACATCACAATGTCATCAACAGGACAAAACATCACAATGTCGCAAACGGACAATGGTATGGCTGCTAGTATCCTGTATGTAATGTGGTTCATCTTTATTCAACAGATATCTTATTGGTCAGGTTATTGAGCCTGAGGTCTGGCATACAGTTTTTTAACACATCTTTTGCATGAGTTAAGTCAAGAACCAACAGCACTCGGGACATTCCCATATGTCATCTTCAACAGCCAGCAAAGAGTCATACTAATGGTTCCAGTAGTAGTTGTTTTTGTGTCCATCTGAACTTTCCCCTGCGTTTTGAGTGTCAACCAGATCCTCTGGTAACTCCCTGCAGCACCATTCTCTCCAGGCCGTGATGATCTACCTGTTCTTCTGCTCCATACGCACAATGCCAAAGGCCCCTGACCATGTCTGCCTTATCGTGCATCGAGTGGGGCAGACCCATCTACTCTGCTCGCTGGTTTCCCACCACACCAGCATGTCCAGGGGGGAAATACAACAAATGCTCTCTATTTTTGATTGTTGAATTGAAGCCTGCCACTTTTCCTGAAGCATGCCCATCTTCACCTTTCTCATCATACTTTGCGAGTCTATAACAATCATGACATGCATGTTCTGTTTCTCCTCCAGTCTTTGGAACGCTGCCATGACTGCCTCCACCTCCATTCTCAGACTAGATATTTTGGTATCATATGCCAGGCTCTCCTGCATCAAACACCAAACTTCACCACAAACCTCGTTTTGTATTTCATCCCCCAATGCAATTGGTGGCCTGAGCTTGCGAGCTGCCAACATGTAGTTGGTTATAGACTTAAGTTGCAGAGGATATTTTTATTGAGAAAATGGCTAGTCACCAGCCAGTAAGGCTGCCAAGAAGGAAAGCAATGTAGGATCCACGTGTGTACAGCAGAATCACACATCATACTGTGTAGGTAGATTTAGACACTTTGCCTGGGCAGCGGTCTATTTCGTCTGCTCTTTTCAGTTTGCAACTGCCGAGAGATGTTAAATGTGCGCAATGTAGACACTGGTCACCTGACTTTTTCACCCTTGTCAGAATGCTAGACATCTGACCCACTACCCCAGGATAGGGGGGGATGTAAACCATCCTTTCTATAATGTGTGTGAAAATCCAAACGGTCAACGCCGTGAGACGAACCTGGTCTGTGTGAGTTAAAGGCAAATGCTGCAACTTCTTATCTACTCTGCCCCGTGTGGAAGAGTGTCAGTCAAACGTACAAAACAGCAGAGTATACAAGAGAATAACTGCTAGCATGAGCATAGAAACACAAGCTACATACTAACAGTTGCTCAATAATATATGTTTCGTTAACTCCAAAGAACAATCTCTGATTTGACAACTTGTGATAGATTTTAGATGATAAAGACTGACTCTGATAAGGAAAGCTTGCTCGAAACTGGTTTATTATGAAACAGTGAGACTTCCATGAAAGAAGGTTCTAGGTGTTAGAACATGATAGTAGCAACTAAAAAACAATTCAAATGGTGAGATGGTTACTAACCTGAGATTCAGTCAGTTGTGCTTTCTTTGTCACTTCAGTAAGCTTCAGAAGCATCTGCAGGAGAATAAGTGCATCAATCAGTCAAACATATAAACAGATAGTGAAATTGTCAGCCAAACATTAACATTATATCAGTACAACTGTCAGCCAAACATAAACATTTTATCAGTGCAACTGTCAGTCAGACATAAACATTATATCAGTACAACTGCTAGTCAAACATAAACATATCAGTACAGCTGTCAGTGAAATTTAAACATTACATCAGTACAAGAGACAGTCAAACAAATATTGTATCAGCACAACTGTCAGTCAGACATAAACATTCTATCAGTATAACTGGTAATAAAACATAAACATTGTATCAGCACAATTAATGTCAAACATTACCATTATATCAGTACAGCCATCAGTCAAACATAAACATATATCAGTACAGCTGTCAGTCAAACAGTATATCAGTATAGCTGTCGGTCAAACATAAACATTATATCAGTACAACTAATGTCAAACATAAACAGTATATTAGTACAGCTGTTAGTCAAACATAAACATATCAGTACAGCTGTAAGTCAAACATAAACATTCAACCAGTACAGCTGTCAGTCAAACATAAACATTACATCAGTATAAGAGTCAGTCAAACAGAAACATTACATCAGTATAAGAGTCAGTCAAACATAAACATTACATCAGTATAAGAGTCAGTCAAACAGAAACATTACATCAGTATAATAATCAGTCAAACATAAACATTACATCAGTATAAGAGTCAGTCAAACATAAACATTACATCAGTATAATAGTCAGTCAATCATAAACATTACATCAGTATAGCTGTCAGTCAAACATAAACATTACATCAGTACAACTGTCAGTCAAACATAAACATTACATCAGTACAGCTGTCAGTCAAACATAAACATTATATCAGTATAAGAGTCAGTCAAACACAAACATTACATTAGTACAACTGTCAGTCAAACAAACATTACATCAGCATAAGAGTCAGTCAAACATAAACATTACATCAGTACAGCTGTCAGTCAAACATACACATTACATCAGCATAAGAGTCAGTCAAACATAAACATTATATCAGTATAAGAGTCAGTCAAACATAAACATTACATCAGTACAGCTGTCAGTCAAACATAAACATTACATCAGCATAAGAGTCAGTCAAACATAAACATTACATCAGTCAAACATAAACATTACATCAGTATAAGAGTCAGTCAAACATAAACATTACATCAGTACAGCTGTCAGTCAAACATAAACATTACATCAGTATAAGAGTCAGTCAAACATAAACATTACATCAGTATAAGAGTCAGTCAAACATAAACATTACATCAGTATAAGAGTCAGTCAAACATAAACATTACATCAGTATAAGAGTCAGTCAAACATAATCATTACATCAGTATAGCTGTCAGTCAAACATAAACATTACATCAGTATAAGAGTCAGTCAAACATAAACATTACATCAGTACAGCTGTCAGTCAAACATAAACATTACATCAGTATAAGAGTCAGTCAAACATAAACATTACATCAGTATAAGAGTCAGTCAAACATAATCATTACATCAGTATAGCTGTCAGTCAAACATAAACATTACATCAGTATAAGAGTCAGTCAAACATAAACATTACATCAGTACAGCTGTCAGTCAAACATAAACATTACATCAGTATAAGAGTCAGTCAAACATAAACATTACATCAGTATAAGAGTCAGTCAAACATAAACATTACATCAGTATAAGAGTCAGTCAAACATAAACATTACATCAGTATAGCTGTCAGTCAAACATAGTACTGTGTTACATAGTACAATAAAATGTGCTGCGATACAACTAATCCCTGTCTTTATGCTTCAAGGACCTGGTCAGGAGCAAACATCGGCATTCATGACTGCCCAATCCTCTCTGTCATGCAATATGTTGTGCTGATGACAGTGTTGCCCAGCTGTTGAAGTTTTCCACACACATCTTTCACTGTCTTCCCCTGCCTCTCTTGCTTAGTATTTTTCCACATACAGCTAACTTCTCGGCACTCTTCCGAATAACGGTCCAAATTTATTTATTGCAAAAAGCATCCCTTACAGGGCCTCCTTAGGTGATATAATAAAAAATATTAAACACTATGAAGTAAAATATAGAACTTTGAAAATCGAAATACGTACCAATAATATTTGACAGTTATATGTGGAAATATTTACGTACAATAAATAATTTGATACCGTTATTTATTATGTACAGTTACTGAGTGTGTGTGGTGGACTGCTAGATTGATCGATGGATGCAATAAATGTTTTTGGGCCCAGAAGGCCCTCACTGCCGTCGGAGTGTATACCTATCAGTTATATGTGGAAATACGTATGGACATACACTCCGACAACAGTGAGGGCAATCCGGGTCCAGGAAATATTTATTACATCCATCGATCGGTCTAGCAGTCTGCCACACTCAATAACTGTACATATAGCCCCTGAATCCGCATATCGCCCCAGAACGAGCATAATCACCTAATGAGGCCCTGTAAGGGATGCTTTTTGCAATAAATAATTTGGGACCATTATTCGGAAAAGTGTCAACTTTCCTATTTCCTTTCTTTTGTTGATATGCCCCACACATTTTGTGTCTTTTCCTTATGGTTTTGAGTAGCGATTTTGCAACAGCTGCAGCTCTCAATACTTCATTGTTTGTTTTTTTGTCTCTGTCCATGATATTTTCAACAATAGTTTTTTTTAAATAACACCTCCAGAGTCTCCAGTTTCTGCACCATTTCATAACTCATTATGCAGCATTCATATATCTATACTCAATAACAGGCCACACACAACTGTTCAGTTCGCGGATTGTTGTAATTGTCACAATATTTGTTTTGTTTAAAGTTTCCCAGACTTATAAAAGACCCTTTGATACAGCGATTCTTGTCTTCATCTCAATGTCACATCTCCCATCAGATCTCCCTCTGTAGTATAGGTTGTCTTCATCTCAATGCCACATCCCCCATCAGATCTCACATCTCAATGTCACATCTCCCATCAGATCTCCCTCTGTAGTATAGGTTGTCTTCATCTCAATGTCACATCTCCCATCAGATCTCCCTCTGTAGTATAGGTTGTCTTCATCTCAATGTCACATCTCCCATCAGATCTCCCTCTGTAGTATAGGTTGTCTTCATCTCAATGTCACATCTCCCATCAGATCTCCCTCTGTAGTATAGGTTGTCTTCATCTCAATGTCACATCTCCCATTAGATCTCCCTCTGTAGTATAGGTTGTCTTCATCTCAATGTCATATCTCCCATCAGATCTCCCTCTGTAGTATAGGTTGTCTTCATCTCAATGTCACATCTCTCATCAGATCTCCCTCTGTAGTATAGGTTGTCTTCATCTCAATGTCACATCTCCCATCAGATCTCCCTCTGTAGTATAGGTTGTCTTCATCTCAATGTCACATCTCCCATCAGATCTCCCTCTGTAGTATAGGTTGTCTTCATCTCAATGTCACATCTCCCATCAGATCTCCCTCTGTAGTATAGGTTGTCTTCATCTCAATGTCACATCTCCCATCAGATCTCCCTCTGTAGTATAGGTTGTCTTCATCTCAATGTCACATCTCCCATCAGATCTTACATCTCAATGTCACATCTCCCATCAGATCTCCCTCTGTAGTATAGGTTGTTTTAAAAGTGTTTCCTGGCTTTGAACGCAAGCGTAGCCCATACACATCATACTACTCTGCACTGGACTGATTTTTGCGTGTGGATTACCTTTCCCTGTTACCAGTGTCCCTTGCCATCAGGTCAACCCACTCCAACTTCTGAAGTATTTGTTATTTACGTCCCCAACTGACCGGTGCAGGCACTGAACCCGCTACCTTGGCATCAGCACACCGGATATTTCTGAACAAGCACACTTATTCATTCTACCATGTCGATCTTCTAGTGTAGATATGAAAATGATTTACCTGTTTTATCTGTATGCCTTTCCCACATATAAAACATACTAGAGTTTGTCTATATGTATGTCTTTCCCACATATAAAACATACTAGAGTTTGTCTATATGTATGCCTTTCCCACATATAAAACATACTAGAGTTTGTTTATATGTATGCCTTTCCCACATACAAAACATACTAGAGTTTGTCTATATGTATGCCTTTCCCACATATAAAACATACTAGAGTTTGTGCTTTACTAGAAACTACCATACATTCAGTTTTGCTAACATTTAAACATAATGCCTTCTTCTTGCTTTCCTCCTACCACCTGGTACAATTATTATTCAACCATAACAAGTAAGTACAATCACATATAAACATGCATCAGTACAACTGTCAGCCAAACATAAACAGTGTGTCAGTTGCATTGAGTGGAGTTGAGCTAAGAAATGACATCACTGCACTCAGGACATTCCCAAACGTGCTCCATCCCCTCGTTCAACAGTCAGTGAAGAGTCATACTATTAATTGTTCCCACCACTATCTGATTGAAAGTTCTCATGGTCTTCCATATCAGTTTTGAGACTCTACCAGAACCTCGCCAATCCCCTGCAATCTCATCCTATCCACATATGGGTGCTCAATCTGCTCCTCCACCTCTCCACCTGGTCCCACAGGCACACGACCACCTCCCCACCTGGTTCCACAGGCACACAACCACCTCCCCCTTGTCCATAGGTAATCTACCACCAAGAGGTGCATTCCCTGCTAGCCTATCAGCCCATTCATTCCCCTGCACTCCAGCATAGCCAGAGCAAAAAATGCATACAATTCTCACAATCTGTGACCTCTGGAGTGAGGTGAGCAATTCCACATGAAACATTCCTTTCTCCACCTTACTACGCATACTCCTGGAGTCCACAATGAAGACAATGTGTGTTACAGTGGTCTCCTCTAACCAACAGAATGCCGCTGTGACTGCTTCCACCTCCATTCTCATGCTTGAGGCCGTAGCCTCATATGCCAGACTCTCCTATTTAAAGAATCGGCCAATAGCCTTCACAATGAAACCCCAACTGTTTCTCAAGACTGACCCATCAGTATAGATCACTATGTCACCTTAATGTGTGTTACTGTGGATCAGTTGTTGCACCTTAAACTCTGTGCGGTCCGCTGCCCATTCTCTACACTCACGACCCAGTATTACTATTACATTGTGCCAGTCCGTCATGTCTTCCAGTACTTCAACCGACTCTTTTCCACGATTGATGGTGTCTAGATCACACACCTGATGTACAGATATGCCTGCCTGCGCCATCCAGGACCTACCTCGTCTCAGTCTATGACCCTTAACCAAATCCATGGCTTCATGCAGCGGGTGATCTCTATCTGCAGCAACTCTCAGGTACCATTTGGCTTGAAGGACCCTATGTCTATTTGCCATTGTTGAAAGCGCCAAGATATGCCTCATGCATGTAATTAGAGTGTCCTTTGTGCATTCCAGGATCACCCGCATGGCCGCATTCTGTATGAGCTCCAACCATTCAAGCTAGCTCTTTTATACTGTCAGCAGCCCCAAACTTTACTCAGTGACAGAAATTATTAGCTGCTGAAAGAGCCTGTAAAGCATCCTCTGCTCTACCCCGGTTTGCTGCCATTGCCTTCAGTGTGTTAGTAAACCAGTGAAACATATAAAGTCTGTCAGTAAAACAGTCAAATATAAGCAGTCTCTCAGTAAAACAGTCAGTCAAGCATTATGTCAGTACAATTATCAATTAAAAATTATATCAGTACAATTCAGTTAAACATTATGTCGGTACAACTATCAGTTAAACATTATGTCGGTACAAATATCAGTTAAACATTATGTCGGTACAATTATCAGTTAAACATTATGTCTGTACAATTATCAGTTAAACATTATGTCTGTAAAATTATCAGTTAAACATTATGTCAGTACAATTATTAGTTAAACATGCCAGTACTTACTGTGAGGTCACCTTTAGTCATTTCATTTTTATTTTACATCAAAATCTCAAGACCACTTACCAGTTCCTTCTCTTTGCCGCCTCGCTCCTCCATGTCCCTGATTATGGCATCGGCTTGTGCAAGTTTTGCAGCTGCTAACTTGTTCTCCAAGTCATGTTGTTCTTGAAGCTTTTTCACATGCTGTGGAAATGTATATAGTCTGAATGTACATACAACTGTCAGTTAACAATAAACGGAACATCAGAACAACTATTTTGTCTGTTAGATCACACAACACAACCAGGAGAAAGAAGTAACAGAAGTGATTCCAAAAAAGCTTTCTGGGCACACACTCAGCAGTCATATCATCATCGTGGCCATGCCGATTGGTATAGGCACTTCAGGTTTGCCATTTCCCACGATCACCAGTTGTACCTGTGTTCTTGTCCGAAAATGCCATTTGGCTAAGACATCCAGGTATTTATCTTTTTGTCCCCATGCTTTTTCCCCCATCAAATTTGCCAGTTGTCACTAAGTTTTCCAGTATATTTCTCCTCATCATCATCATCCAGTACCTTGCCGGCTGGTGTGGACAATCATACCTCTCCACAAATTGCGACCCCCGACGTCATGGATCAATTCGTGTGTTAACTCCCTTCCGTGCCATGATACAAGACTCAAGAATCTTCTCACATTGTCTTTCTCTATCTCTCTTTCCAGTTGTCACAACATGTTCCAGTTTTTGTCTTCTCATAACGTGACCAAAAAATGATGACTGCCTCTTTCTGATGTTTGTGATAAGTTGTCTTTGCGACTCAGCTTCCCTTAGAACATCTTGATTGTTCATTTTGACTGTCCAATTAATTTTCAGCATTCTTATTTAAAACCACATCTCCTAGACTTCCAAGGATTTTTTTCTCCTCATATCATACCCAAAATATCCTGACTGTCTATGTCTAATTTCTCTGATAAATTTACAGTATTCATGTGTTTTTTAAGGACTGTCTCGTTCATTTTCTGTCTGTCCATGGTATTTTCCACAGATACAACATTTCCACTACCATGAGATATTTCCCAGCTTATGAGCATATTGTCCATGTTCCGTATGCATACAAGAATATAGGTTCTATATGTTCTATATATCTCACACCAAGAGAAATGTTTAAACAGCTTTCATATTGGGTGTCTGTGAAGAATACTTGGTATTAAGTGGCAAGACAAAATCACAAATACTGAAGTTTTGGAAAGATAAGGTTGTGTGACGATTTGTTCCATGCTCAGTCTTCGTAGACTTAGATGGATAGGACACGTTAGGAGGATGGATGATGGTAGAATACCAAAGGACATCATTTTTGGTGAATTACAGATGGGTAAGAGATCTCGATTGATACAGGCATTGATAATGCACACTGGGAGCAAGTCGCCGTCGAACATGTTGCATGGAAGGCAAATATAAGAAATGGAATAAAGACAAATGAGAAAATGATTGCAGATAGGTCACACACTGAGCAAGTGAGACGTAAAATGGTGCGTGATGGTGAAAATGACCATGTGTTCAAATGCATCCATTCAGGATGAACATTTGCAGTGCGAATTGGTCTGATCAGTCACATTCGCTGCCGCCATGGGTTGTAGTTATTAAGCCTTTTTGTAGCACAGTGTAACAAACTATCGTCTGTCACGACGGCAAGGTGCCAGTGCTTGCTTGCTTGCTGTGTTCGTTGGCTTGAGCTCCAACGCGAAGTCCTGTATGTCGGATGAAGGCATCCTGTTGTCCAATATCAGTGTGATGTCATACAGGACCTGAGGTTTGCGTGAGTATCCGTTGTCCCATGTCTGGCTTATTGGTGTGCAGACTGGTGGTTCCTCACCGTACAGACACTCTCTGACTTCGGAGGAATCGGCGATCCTACTGACTTTAGCCAGGACCCCGAAGGGACCTGTTGCCCAGGACGCTCGACGAGGACATGTCAATAGGTCTTGGCCAGTATATAACCCGGCCCTGGTGCCTTGGAAACATCTCTGCGTCCCAAGGTGCCAATGAATGAGATGTTTCCCAGCTTATCTGCGTATTTTCCATGTTCCACATGCCTACAATAATATAGGTTCTATATAGTACTTTAATTATCTTTTTTCTTTACTAGTTTACTGGCTGTCTAGGATTCACAGCCATATGTTCAAGGGGATTTGAACCCAAAACCAAACAAGTGACAGGTGACTGCTCTAGTCACCATACTATCATTACACCTTGTTTCTTAAAGTGAGTTTTAGCTTATTTCTATGTGCATCAAGAGTAGTGAGGGTAACAATTGTGCTCCCGAAAAATGTGGTTTTATAGACTAAGAGAAACAACATGGTAAGAGAAGAAAGTAAACAATAAAGTATAATAGGTCAGAATGGATAAGAACGTGTGTTCTTAAACAACCGGTGTGCTGATGCCAAAGTAAGCGAGCGGTTCAACCCCTACACCGGACAGCTGGACTAAAATGTTGACCTGTTGTCCTTGACTTGGGGACGTAAATTACAAGTACCTCTGAAGTCGGAGTGGGTTCACCTGAAGGCGAAGGACATTGGTAACAGGGAAAGCCTAATCTACACGCAAAATTCAGTCCAGCACAACTAGAAGTAGTGTGTATGGACTACGTTTGAGTTTAAAAGTGAGCGAGCGCAAACAACAAAAAATAAAAAATAAAGTATTACAGTAACTGGGATTAATGAAAACATTACTGAATGAGATCTTCTTCTTCACCGTTCATCCACTATATTTCTGTTCTGGACGTAACCGCGCTGTGTCAGTTTACAGGAGATTTGCAACATTTGCACCTTTCGGCCAACACATCTGACTTCTGCAAACATTTGTCGACCGGGTTAACCTTCCTGGTTACTGAATGAAATTGAAGCCTGACTACTAAAATATATTCTGATCATATAAAGAGTCACAACTCTTTGTTAAAGGATGTAGAAACGTGGACAAGCATACAAGAGTAAGATGTTACGTGTGTGTGAACCGCATCAAGAGATGAACTGGAAGAAGCCAGTGTAAGTGCATTTGATTACATTTCTTTTTTCATTCACTCACTTTGAATTCAAGCAGTCCATACACATGCTACTACTTTTAGTGCACTGGACTGATTTTTACATGTGGATTAGCTTTCCCTATTACCAGTGTCCCTCATCGACGAACTCACTCAAACTTCAGAGGTACTTGTAATTTGTATCCTCAAGACAACGACGAGAATTCACATTTTAGTTCAACTGACACCGGTGTAGGGATTGAACCCGTGACCTCAGGGTCAGCACACCAGAAGTTTTATCCAGTCAACCGTGCCGACCTCCATTTGATGATGATGTGCATCATTCTCCACAAGAGGTATGAATTAGTAACCCACCAGCAGTTTCTGTCCATAGATTAATGCAGGCGAGTACCTCATATGAGGTTACTTAGTTAGCGTCAAGCTTATGATAAGTGAGTGTCTGTTTGTTATGTAAGAGTGCCAAGCTTATGATGAGGTATGTGTTGGTGTGTAAGCGTGTCATGCTGGGTGTGTTGTTGGTCTGTTCGACATAAGCTTGACACTCTTACAAATCAGACCAACAACACACAAGCATGACACTCTTACAAACCAGACCAACAACACATGAGTTTGACACTCTTACAAACCAAACTAAAATATACCTCATCGCGAGCCTGGCACTTTTACAAACCAAACCAAAATATACCTCATCACGAGCCTGACATTCTTACAAACCAAACTAAAATATACCTCATCACGAGCCTGACACTTTTACAAACCAACCCAAAATATACCTCATCACGAGCCTGACACTCTTACAAACCAAACTGAAATATACCTCATCATGAGCCTGACATTCTTACAAACCAAATTAAAATATACCTCATCACGAGCCTGACACTTTTACAAACCAACCCAAAATATACCTCATCACGAGCCTGACACTCTTACAAATCAAACCAAAATATACCTCATCATGAGCCTGACATTCTTACAAACCAAACTAAAATATACCTCATCACAAATTTCACTCTCATATCAAATTAAACCAAACCAAAATATACCTCATCACGAGCCTGACATTGTGTCATGAACACACGAAGCTGCTCTGCCAAGTTCTCATTCTCCTTCCTCAAAAGGCTGTTCTTCTCGCTGTTGTCACTCATCTGGTTCTGTATCTCACTGATGGTGTTCTGTGGACAATGACAAACAACAACCAGTCAGATAACTCACCTTTACTGCTTTTTAAAAATATAATGAACCCATATCCTGACACTGTGTTACCAGTTCCCTTAAGACAGGTAACAATGTAATATTAGAGGCGACTAAAGATGATTGGCGCGACACTGGCAGCCTCTTCCCATAGAAACCTGTAGCTGCAGAATTTAACCAATCACGAACATGTCTACAAAGGGAGTAGCATGAGTTGGTTGAGGAACTATGCTTCATTTAGATAGGAAAGATGAAGAAAGGGGAGCAGGAGGATGAAGGAGGTGGAGAAGTAGGAAGAAGTTAAAGACAGCTGCATATCCTTTACAGGACGTGGCAGTCAATCCCAGCGTCTTTTAGCTGTTTGTGATTTATTGTTAAGTTTATGTTCAGTAGTTTGCCATTGCTTTCTAGGAAGGAGGAAGAAGTAGTAACCCATATCCCAGTAGTATACAAGCCTGTCCTATTACTGGGCATGTCCACCAAGTGGCAGGTGTTAAGAGTTCAAGTTAGTTTGCATATCATTTACAGGACATAGCCAACACCAGCATTTTTTGCTGTTTGTGATCTATTGGCAAGTTCACGTTCGGTAGTTTGCCATTGCTTTATAAACGACCGGCACCTATACCATTTTCATAGAAAAACAACGCAAGGCGGTCTGCTGCAAAATCGCCCGCAGCTGTGTTTCGAATGCGGTATGAGGCATTATGAATTGAATCCATAACCCCTTCACCACTGAACTGGTAGAGTAGCCTCTAGACATAGAGGTTAGCTGTGAATATAGAAAAGGTGGCCAAGGACAAACACAGGTGACTGTCTCTGAATTAATTGTGTGGGGCAGCTAAGTCTAAAGTACCTCAACACTCTGTGATATGACATCGATAGGTAAGGAGCACCCTAACCTCACCTCATGCTGCCTTGCAGGTTTTGTTTCTTTAGGCGAAGGCTAGCAGAGTTAAAGCCATAGACAAATCCACGGAAGTCTAGGGGAAAGCACTGATGCCTTTCCTATATCAGCTCACTAAATACCAATGTGGCTTGACCAAATGGCATAATCAGGACAAAGACACAAGACCTGATCCAACTGGCAATCAGATGAGATAGCAAAAATTACTGCCCAGGCTTAATGGTTTGACACATAAATCCATACCTGCAGCAACAATCACCCTAGGGATCTCCGAACACAATGCATTCATGAACCGAATAACAAAGTCTGAAAACTGAACCCATGGCTTTTGGAGAATGATACTGCCAGCATGACAGCGTTGCCATGGAGACCTCCATAAATGGCCAACTGACTTAATCAATAAATGAACTAGAGAATATAAAACTTACACTGAAATGAGCTGAGATTTCCTTTCGTTTCTCGTCACTCTCCTTGGCCCGTTTGATGCTCTCGCTCTGTAAGACAAGTATGTCAAGCAATCATGATAAGTTTGTCAAGCAATCATGTCTTAATGGTGCTACAGGATATAAACATTCATTCAAATATAAGTGGTCTGTGTCGCACAGCTGTGGAACTGTATCTTCAATTATGTGTATATATGGGCGTGCATGGATGCGGGTTTCTGTGTGCATGCAAACAAGTGTATGTGTGTATGTGGTATGTCTATTAACTCTGTATAACAGGAAATTATGATTGATTGATTAATGGATTCAATTCATCATACGGTGGCTCTGAAAAATTGGTCCTGAAAATACTGCTCTCAAATGGTTTCAAACCATTTTTCAAACATGTCAGAGGTGAACACAAAACTTCACAATCACCTTGACACCAAAAGTAGTTTTATTTATACATAAACTTTAACATCAAATCAATATTGCTGTGTGCACCCAAAACACAGGGCAACAAATCAAATACTAATAACTGACAAACATCCATTAACAGGTGCCTGCATAAGACAACAGGCACTAAGGTGGTATTTTACTTTACTTTTACTGGCACCTGGCTGTCTTGTGTGACGATTGTTTGTTTGTTACCTTTTGCTTCAAAAAAAGGCATAATAACTACAACCGATAGCGAGGACCAGGGTGGAGTTATACCTCTCAATAGCACAAAGCCTGGGCTGAATTATGGAGGCCATGTGTTGCCTATGCAGCATGATCCCTCTCTCAGCTTGCCTAGTTTACAATCTGGAACAAGACAAGCTGCAGAAGCTACTGGATCAGCTTGTAATTCCTTGCATCAGGATAAGGCTTGTATCCTCCCCAATTGAGTTCCTCTGCCCAAATCCATTGCCACAACGTGCTGTGTCTGGTTTGGTGAGGTCCGCCCAACATTCGGCGCTAACAGAAAGCAGGTAGTACCATCTACTGCTGTATGGTAGCTCAGTCAAAGCTGACTAAGACCTGACATCTAAAGGAACTGGATAAAGATCAAGAGTCTTTCCTGCGGGTTATGATGAGCAACATTCTATAAGACCTTCTGCATGATGATCAGTAGTGGAGTTTCTACAAGGGGGTTTCAAATGGAAACCTTAAATGTTGTTATTTTTGGGGGATGAATATATTCTGCAAAAGTCAAGAATAAATGTATCATTTTTCGATGTTGTCACCACCTCATTCAATGCAAGTCTTCCAGCACCGATAAAGTGCTTGGATTATTGTAGAAAAATCGACTCTGGGGTCACTATTCGGTGTGCCTGACCCAGTTTTCTGCCATAGAAGTCACGTCGTTTCAAAAATTAATATGTCACCTTTACAATTGCTGAACTGACAGGCATGCATCACCATACCGGACCTTCATTCACTGATGCATTTCTATAGGTTACACCCCTTCACTGCTCAAAAAATGGATAACAGAATGCTGCTCCTCTTTGGTACATGTCAAAAGTGAGGTGGCCATCTTTAAACTGTCTGTATGACATCATTGTGTTCATCAACACTGTGATGTCACATGCTTAACACTCTTGATATCCTTAACAACAATATTGACAGGTTACAAGACAATGGCATAGTTATTGTAATTTCTATCACACTTTTAAAGTTTTCACATGAAGCCCCTTCATATGTTGCCCTGCCTTGTTATAACCATTTCCCAATCACATCTACTTGATATATTTCCCTAGAGCTGTTTATCCCTGATCACTACATGCTTGGTTCAAACACCTACCTCAATGACTTTATTGTGTTTTTGTAGCTCCCTACACAGTGACTCCAGCTTGCTTTTGGCCATCATAGCTTTGGTATGTTCTGACTGCAACTGATCTTTTTCCCTGGCCACCTGCTCAATAGTTAAGATGGTTGTTGAAAACATAGACATGCTGTGCCACTAAGGATGCAGCTTAACTAAGGAAACAATAATTTCATATGAGATGGTACAAGAGTTCCTTTCAGAATTCTATTCAAAAGCTGATGATGCAATACAAACTAGACAGTATGAGCAGCAGCAGCTGCAGAAGAAGAGGAAGGGGAGGAGAGGAAGTGGAGAGAGGGAGAAGAGGAGGAAAAAGAAGAGAGGGGATTAGATTAAGTCTAGTGAATATAAACATGACTGTTGATACTTGAAAAATAAATATAAAAAGAGAAAAGAAATGGTTACAAATGTATTCATCAGCGTGCAGGCATATCTAATGAGATAAATTATAGCATAAAGGAAGAGAAGGAGATGGAGGAAAAAGTGAAAGATGATGATGAGGAGGAGGACAAGTGAAGTCTAGAGAATAATAATCATGACTGTTGATACTTGATAATATAACTTTTTTTTTTTTGTGCATATCCTTTACAGGACATCGCTGTCAACACCAGCATCTTTCAGCTGTATGTTGATTTCTTGGCAAGATTACGCTCAGTAGTTTGCCATTGCTTTCTGAGCGGCCGGCTCATATACCCCGTAAGTTACCATGCGATTCGAACCACTGCTGATTCTCACCGTCATCACGTTACCGACGAGAGTATACGAGATTACGGAGAAAAGTCATAACCTCTAAGCCAAGAAGCCGGCTGATAATATAACAGAAAAGAATAATACATTTCAAAAGAGAAGAGGGATCGTTAAAAATGCATTCAGACGACAGCAATATTTAATTGATTGATGTAGGAACCAACATCACAGCTTTCGGGGCATTCCCATAAGTGCTCCGTCCCCATCCTCAGCAGCCAGCAAAGAGTTCCAACCCCAATAGTACCAGTAGCAATCTGATTATATGTCCGTCTCGCCTTTCCTCTGAGCGTCGAGCGTCAGCCAGATCCCCTCGTCACTCCTCGTTGCCTCATTCTTGCCAGACAATGATGATCCGTTTGCTCCTCCGAGGTGTACACATGCTCCCATAAGGCCGCAACCATGTCTGCCTTGTAATGCATCAATACTCCACCAAGTTTTGCAGAGCCAGCCAATCTGTCCGCCTGTTCATTCCTCAGCATACCGGCATGCCCCGGAGAAAAGATCCAGGCAATGCTTGCCACCTGTGACCTCCGAAACGAAGCAAGCCACTCTGCACGAAGCTTGCCTGTCCTCACCTTCCTCAGCATGCTTTCTGAGTCAGTTACAATCACGATGTGTGTGTGTATCATATTCTCCATCCAGCAGAAAACTGCACCGACCACCTCCACCTCCATTCTTAAGCTAGATGTTGTGGTATCATATGCCAGGCTCTCCTGCGCCAAACGTCGACCATTAGCTTTTGCTAAGAACCCCCAGGCACTTTTCCTACCTCTCAACACCGAACCATCTGTGTAGATAATCACAACACCTGAGCTAGCATTATCCTGAATTAGTTGCTGGATTTCCACTTCCGTGGCCCCTGCTGGCCACTCCCTGCTCAATGTGATTATAACTATGCACAAGCCTGACTGCTCCGCTGGCACTCTGACCCACTCCTCTCCTCACCTAATGTTCTCCAAGATGCACACCTATCTGATCATATCCTCCGCCTGAGCCATCCATGATTTCCCTCTTATCAATCGCTGACCCTTAACTGCGTCCAGTGCCTCATGCAATGGGTGATCTGTGTCTGCAGCTACTCTGAGGTATGCCTTCGCCTGCATCACCTTGAGCCTCCAGCAACACTCGGCAGACCAAGGATGTAACGACACTACTGGGGTGTCTCTGGTGATCCCAGAATGACCCGCATAGCTTCGTTCTGTATGCGCTCTAATTTCACCAGCTGACTCTTTGAGACAGTGAGCAGTCCTAGTCCATGATCAATCACTGAGTGTTGGAACTCTTCGCTGGCTCCTGAGGATGGGGACGGAGCGCTTATGGGAATGTCCAAAATGCTGTGATGTCGGTTAATAAATCAATCAATCAATCAATCAATCAATCACTGAGAGGATCAAGTGCTGGTATAGTGTGAAAAGCATTATCTGCTCTGTGTCCATTGCAGCCATAGTTTTAAGTGCATTGAGTCCCTTTTGAGATCTTGTCACAACTGTCTCCACATGGTCCTTGAAGGACAGGCCCCTGTCAAATGTGATTCCCAGATACTTCAGTTTGTTCTCTCTGTTGACATTTCTACCATCTATCGTGAGACTTGGGACATCAGCTCTCACAATTGTTGTCCAGAGAGCAACACAAAACAGCCGCCTTTTCCGGGTGGATGACAGCACTCATTTCAGTGCACCAGTCAGTCACTTTGTCTACTGTCACCTGTAACTCCTGGGCTGTTTGCTCCCTATCTCTCCCCTGCCTATATGCAAGAATATCATCTGCAAATGTTAGTATCCTTCCAACCCCTGGTGCTTCTAGGTTTGCAATCTTGCTCAAATACACGTTAAAGAGCACCGGTGAGATTGAAAATCCATGTGGCAGTCCCGGGGTTAAAATATGTGGCTCTGAGGTTCATGCACCCAGACAGAGAGCAACCCGATGAGAATGTAGGACGGCTGCTATCCAGTTTACCAACCAGGGATTGACCCCCTTCTCCATTAGTGCGATTATCAAAATATCATATCGAACTCTATTGTACGCATCCTCGAGATCAAGCGCTGCCACCATCGTTTCCTGTCTACTCTGAAACCCTTCATAAATGTCAAAGGCAAATGTGGCTGCATTTGACCAGATATTTTTTCTTGGCCTGTAGTTCCCCAGGCCTCTTGGAAGAATCTTACCCCTTTCCAAAAACTCTTGCAGCTTGGCAGCGACTATTTTCTCTAAAACCTTCCCAAGTGCATTTTGAAGGGTGATGATCCTAAAGCCGCTAAGCTTTGAATGATCCTTGAATAGTTTTGGGAGAGGGATGAGATAGCTGTGCACCCAGTCCTGCGGTACTGATGCTGTCCTAATGCTCTGGTTAAAGCCTCCGGAGTAAACAAAACACTCAACGTCAAACTGAAGTTGGCAACGAAAATTCACAGATGCAGCTCTGACGATAACGCATTAAAATACACCTGTTTATTTGGGTGTATCAACAATGTTGTTGTTAAATTCTTATACTCTATAGGGTGTCCTTAAGACAGGATCGGCACCTATTACGAGCAGCTCGAATTGCCATGCTCATATGTCCTTAACCTCTACCTCAGCGCTCATTCTGGTTTTCATTCCTGTGTTCGTTCATTCCGTGTCGTTCTCTTCTAGGTACATTTATCTCGCTCCTGGGTCCATGGTCTTTCGATCCCAGCAAGTGACTCCTCCCGTCATCCACTTGAATATGAGCCACACCTGTATAAGAATATCCAATTCGCTCCACGACTCTCCTCAGAATATCCACACACGTCCGAATCTCAAGACGGTATCCCAGCGTAATCGGGCCCTGGTGCCGTTCTTTTGCCTTTTTCAAAATATGTTTTTACATCTTCAACCCGTATGATGTCTTCATAATGCATATTCTTCACGGTGCCAGATAACTCCTCTCTAACTGCATCTCTGGTGTCCGCATCATTATGATTGGTCTGCTCTAATAATCTCTGGAGAAACACCTTCCCTTTCTCTTTGTCTGTTGTCACGCGCACACCATCATCTCTATAAATTGTTCCCACTGTCATAGGCTGATCTTTTCTTTGCATTTGTCTGTGCAGTTTCCAGAATTTTCGCAGTTTTATCACCTCCAATCTCCTTCATGAAACATTCCCATTTTGCGTTTTTGGCCTCTGCAGCACAGCGCTTGAAAACCTCCACCTTGTCTTTCTTGACATTTTCCGCTGTGTTTACTTCCTCTCGTGAGCTTCGGGGTGTCTGTCGCACTTTCCTTAGCTGCTTCACTGCAGCTCTCTTTGCTTTCCAAGCATGGTCTACTTCTGGGGTCCACCTTGAGGGCTGCAAAAAAGGGATTTTAGCAGTCCTGTTGCATGCCCCTTGTCTGAGGCATCCAAGAAGGCTATCGGTCCACTCATACCGGAAGGTCTTGCATGCTCTCACAGCCTTAGCTTTCCTGGATTTAGAGATCAGGATTGAGCATGGCATGTGATCACTCGCATGGTCATTCAAAACAGTCCACTTTACATCAAGGACTGATGACTTGGAGACAAGTGCCAAGTCAATAGCTGTGTCTGCATCGCCAGGCCTCATTGCCATTCTAGTCTGCCTACCATCATTTATGCAGACCACATCGGAGTCGACTATGGCATCCACAAGGGCAATTCCCTGTCGGTTTTCTCCACTACTGTCCCAATCTCTGTTCCTCGCATTGAAGTCTCCACTTATGAGTAGCGTATCATCTGATAATTCCTCCAATTCCTTAAGCCAGTCCCAGTGTTCCTTTCTGACAAAACAGTCCACTGTGGCATATACATTTATGATGTTCCAACTTAAGCCACCAATCTCCATTTGTATACCCTGGACCTCTCTTGCACATGTGATTCCACTGGCTCAAGTCAAGTACCACATGTTTCACTCCTTCCTTCACCAGCAGACCTTGCCCATGTCTCTTCTGCTCAGCAGGGTTTATATAACTGGTGTACGCAATGGTATTAGCAATATCTAATGAGATTTTACATTAAGTGCTAGATGCTCAACACTACCAATGTGTACCAGGAAATCTCTTGGGAGTTAAAGTCGCCTGACATTACATTGACAATATCAACTTGCCAGTGCTCATTAGTCTACACAAATATGGGGTGGCACCATATACCAAAACACACTTTAAGGCCTGTAAACAGGGTCTTTTGGATTTTTTTTTACTGTGGAAAATCTGGAGCTCTTAAGGGAAGCTACTCTAAGGCATCCTTTACAAAAATTTATCTCCATCTGGTTGGCAACTGACACTCATCTGCCCTTATTCCGGGTTCAGATTGGTCTTATCAGTCACCTTTGAGCCCATTTTAGATCTGCAAGATGACAATACAGTCCTCTCTGGCAACAATGGAGAATGAACGCTGAACAAACTTTATCTTCAAAGGGTTCAGAACTGGGCATGCAGGCCCTTCTGACATTCTGCCCTTCTCATCTCTCTTCTCTCATACATTATTTCATTTATACATCACTTACGAAGCTAATCTTAGACAATAACAACAAAATATCATTCATTAAAACGCATGGAAAATGTGCAATAATCAATAATACATAACTCACTCAAAACTAATTTTTTAGATAGAGACATAATACAAGCATCATGTATGAACATCAGACAGCTGAAGTAACTCACCGCTGTTAGCGTTCGTTGCTGGGTCTTGAAAGATGTCTGCAGCACACGGTGCTCTTCATGCAAGTCTGCAAACTTTTTACACAAGGCGGCCAGCTTCTCCTCAGGACTCTGGAGGCTGTTCAAAGCTCGCAAGATGTGTTCTGTTTAAACAATAACAAGATGTGTTATGTTGAAACAACAAGATGTGTTCTGTTCAAACAACAACAAGATATGTTCTGTTCAAACAACAACAAGATGTGTTCTGTTCAAACAACAGGATGTGTTCTGTTCAAACAACAAGAAGATATGTTCTGTTCAAACAACAACTAGATGTGTTCTGTTCAACCAACAACAAGATATGTTCCGTTCAAACAACAAGAAGATGTGTTCTGTTCAAACAACAAGAAGATATGTTCTGTTCAAACAACAACAATATGTGTTCTGTTCAAACAACAACAAGATGTGCTCTGTTCAAACAACAAGCAGATGTGTTCTGTTCAAACAACAACAAGATGTGTTCTGCTCAAACAACAACAAGACGTGTTCTGTTCAAACAACAACAAGATGTGTTCTGTTCAAACAACAACAAGATGTGTTCTGTTCAAACAACAACAAGATGTGTTCTGTTCAAACAACAAGATGTGTTCTGTTCAAACAACAACAATATGTGTTCTGTTCAAACAACAAGATATGTTCTGTTCAAACAACAACAAGATGTGTTCTGTTCAAACAACAACAAGATGTGTTCTGTTCAAACAACAAGATGTGTTCTGTTCAAACAACAAGAAGATATGTTCTGTTCAAACAACAAGATGTGTTCTGTTCAAACAACAGGACGTGTTCTGTTCAAACAACAACAAGATATATTCTGTTCAAATAACAAGATGTGTTCTGTTCAAACAACAACAAGATGTGTTCTGTTCAAACAACAAGATATGTTCTGTTCAAATAACAGGATGTGTTCTGTTGACACAACAAACATTAGCCATGAGACAGAATTTCTAGCTAAAAGCTCTATCAATGGAGATGATCTTGAAGTTATTGATTTCTTTGAGTAAACACAAAGAAAGTATCTTGGAATGTGCGACGAAGTTTATATTATAATTAGCAGCATCCAACATTCATAGTTATCATAAAGCAAACCGGGAGGGCCATGGCTGTGATATTACAGTATCCCAGGCTCAGAAGATACAGATATATCCCAGCTTCAGGTTGGGCATGTTTCCAAGAACCTCGGCTGTCTAATTATATGACATCTCCCCCTGATTTCTTGGCTAGTGAGATCTTATACCTACTTTTGTCAGGTACGGGCAAAAAACAGGTCCTGTGTGTAAGTTATGCATGTGAAAATTCCAACGGCAGTTGGAAATCATGAAGAGCAGGCTGCAAAACCACTGCCCTGGCAAACTCATTTGTCAAGAAAACCTACCTCAGGTAGACATAGCACATGTCCTCTAATGGAATGTAATTAGAAGAAGCAAACTTGACACCAATACATAGCAAAGTTGGGCACACTGACCTTTTAGATGCATAACTAAATGTCATGAACTCACCTCAAAACAGGAACCAGGAAGAGGAGGAAGAGTAGGAAGGAGGAGGAGAAAGAGAAGACACAGCAAATTTTGCTACACTGTTTCAGAGGAGCGGCTGGCCAAGTGGCCAGAATGCCAGGTTCTCCTTCGGGAGACCCGGGTTGGAATCCACGGTAAGGTGTGGATTGTTTCTGTCGGGGGCAAAAAGGAAACCCTAACCTGCACAGTTTGCAGCGACTGCACTAGCCAGGCAGGTCTAATTCCTACACCGCAAGGTACTAGAGGCAGCAGATGACAGTTTGACAGCTTATAGTTTCATCAGCTCTGTGGTCCAGTGGACTCAGTTTCAATAAGCCTTGCTGTCAGATCTCTGTATTCCTTAGGTGGTCAGAGTAGCTGTCACATATGACCAATATCATCCATCCATCTTCTTCCATGCCTCCAATATATCATAGTTGTGCAGCTTGCGTGTTCTCATGACCACGGAAGCTAAACAGGTGGTGATACAGCCACTGGCAGTGCCTCCCAAATCTGATGGATCAAAGGGTAGGGATCAGGTAATGAGAATCACAAACTTCCTGCTTTGCAAGAAAATTGAGGTATAATCAAAAGCTAAAGGCAGACTTGGTGGAATACTGCAACGTACTTCGGGCTATGATGAATAAAAAACCAATTATCTAATTTATATTAGACACTGTATCTCTCAAGAATGATCCAAAAGAGTTGAAAAAGATACATAACAAGCATCTTACTTACCAGATTCAGCTATGGTTTTTATTTAGTTTGTACAGTTTCCAAAATACCAATTCCCATTGTACACAGATAAGAACCATAAATGATCCAATTTCCTTCCAAAGATCACACATGGAGAATCACAGTACAGTGCATAAACCCCATCATGCCAGCAAGAGTTCAAATGTGTGTATACACAAACCACGAGCTCCGTAGCTTCATGAATGAATTGTGTTCGAGGTCTGAGTGACAGTAAAAACAAACCCAAGACGAGCATGAAGCAAATAGTATGACCAATTAAGCATGGAAACACTCCACTTCAAGAGTTACAGTAGTTCTCCACATAATGGTGGATAAGTAACCAGTCTTGCACTCACTGCCTGGAGAGCTCATCAAAATCCGAGAATGAGTGTGCTGCTGGCCTACCAGGATGCAACAAAGTCATCATCATCTTTATCATCAAGTGCTTGGCCAATTAGCACGCAATCATGCTTCTCCATATCTTATGATCTCCAATAGCGTGTATCAAGTTTTGCGCTGACAAAGTTCTGTGTCATGACATAAGACTGTCAAAAATCTTCTCTCGCTGTCTTCCTTTTTGTCTTTCCTCAAATGTTTCCCACTGTCATAATGTTCCACTTTTTCTCTTCTCATATAGCGGCTCAAACACAGTGTCTCTGATGTCGGTGATAAGCTGTCTTTGTGTCTGATCCTCTTTCAAAACATTCAGATTACTCATTTGGGCTGTCTATGAAATGTTCAGCCTTCTTCTGTAAAACCACTAAGTATCCAGACAGGATACTGTCAACCAACACCGGAAGAAGTCAGATGTGTCAGCCAAGGCACAAATATCACAGCTCTGCTGTAAACTGACACAACGCAATTACATCCAAAACAATAAATACTGGATGAAAGATTATGATGATGAAGCAGAAGCAGCAGCGGTAGAAGGAGGAGAAGAAGAGGAAGAAGAAGAAGAAACCATTAAGTCATCATCAGTCCTTAATTCTTCAAATTATAAATGAGAGTGAACAAATCAAATCAGATTCCCCCGGGAAGGTTAACCCGGTCAACAAATGCCCACAGAAGTCGGATGTGTCGGCCTAACGGCGCAAGAACGCAGCTCTGCTGTAAACAGGCACAACGCAATCACATCCAGAAAAAAAAACTCCGGATGAACGAAGAAGAAGAAGAAGAAGAAATCAGGATTCTACAAAAAAACATGAGTAACACAAAACGCCAGAAGAAATCACTAACAACTTACCAACACTTTTATCCTCTTTCTTCTTGCCTTTCTTCTTCTCCTCCCTCTTTTCATGCCGCCCTGGTTTAACCACCTCGCTGTTCTGACTGCTGCTGGGCCCATCTCCTTTACTCACGATGGAAGCATTCACTGGATCAGACTGTACATTGACAACTGGCGCGCAGGCAGTGTCAGCACTCAAGGCAGCAGCTTCTACGACATCATCAGCAGTATGGTTCTCAGGTGGGCCCTGAGGCTGCAAGGTGCAGTCACTGAGACTGTCAGAACTAATCTGTGAAAAGAAATTATTGTTAAAAACCAGTAACACAGGGCAGGTTTACTGAGTAGTACACTTCATTTGTGGGTCTCCCACATTGAGCGGTATCACTTATGGAGATATCCAATTGGGAGGTCTGTGACGGGGTGATTAAGTCACCTGCCTCATGTTCAGAAGGTCGTAGGTTTGTTTTCAAACTTCGTCATTCGGTTATGAGCAAAATTATTTAGAGACCCTTCATCATCATCATGTTCATCATTATCATCATCATTAGATTAGTCCAATGACTGATGTTGAAGTCATCTGATCCTGTCACTCTACTGATCCTGTCCCTCCACTGATCCTGTCACTCCACTGATCCAGTCACCCAATTGAGCCTGTCCCTCAGCTGATCTGTCACTCCACTGATCTGTCCCTCCACTGATCCAGTCACTCCACCGATCCTGTCACTCCACTGATCCAGTCACCCAATTGAGCCTGTCCCTCCACTGATCTGTCACTCCACTGATCCTGTCACTCCACTGCTCCTGTCACTCCACTGATCCTGTCACTTCACTGATCATGTCATTCCACTGCTCCATTCTCATCATAATGCTCATCATCATCATAATGTTAGTCAGTCCAATGACTGATGTTAAAGTCATCCGATCCTGTCCCTCCACTGCTCCCTCATCGCATGCAATTCTTCACAGCTCAGTATAAGCCTAAACATCAATATCCGTGCTTGCCAGTGTGAAAAAGTTATTTCTTGGATATATTCTATATCTTCTCCCCTTGACTTCTGCCCTCTGGTATTTCAATAATACACCTCCGTGTCTCTTCTTCATCTTCTTTTTCAGCCATTAAGTCATTAGTCATGCTATATCTGCAACCCCCAGACGGTTGGAAGTTAAATAAAACTGTGTTGGGCTTTGAGGCAATGAGGGGAGAGTGAACCCAAATAGAAAATGAGATGGTTTTCCAATGTCTTATGGTCGTGTTTGTGAGATTCTAAACAAACAACATCATCACCTTCAACTCTTCTCTTTTTCTTTAATATGACTGAAATTTGTCTAGATCTGCAATGTTGTTTCTTATATGAATTTAACTGTCTTTTTTAGTTCACTCAGAGGTTCAAAGAGTTTATCTTCCACTGATGTTTCTCAATACTAGAAGGCTTGCATAGTATTTTGTATTTTGGGCAGTCTTGGAGTATGTGATCTGCTGTCTGCGGTGCCAATCCACATGTGCACATGGCTGATTTGCCAGTCACCACCTCCAGTTTCTTGGCTGTTTTATGACTCATTGTCCAGCATTTTCCGTTGTACAGAAGACACACAGGTTTTCAGTAAGCAGATTTTGTAATTGTGATATGTTTTTCATGACATAGCTCATTCTTATAAAAGTATCTTTAGATTTGGCATTTCTTTTCTTTATCTTTGTCTTACATCTTCCACCAGCCCTCACTGTATAGCCTAGATATTAAAATGATTCATATATTTGATTGTTATGCCTTTACTACATATACAGCATATTTGAGTTCATCTGGTGTCACTCCGCAGTCTAGATATTTACATCTTTTTGATTTTTTGCCATTACTTTGTCAACTAATCCATCTTTATGACTGTCCATAATTTCTTCTTGCTAAATGTATGTGGTGGTTTTCACTTACCATTCACATAAACATGCTACAAATATACTACTGTGGACAGTTTTTGTTTTAAACTAAGCAGCGCCAAATTACGACTTCATTAATATTTCTAATTGTCAAAGGATCCTTAATATGGGCAGTACCCACATTTACCTCTTTTTTTGTTGTTGTCCTTATTTATCCAAACAAATCTTGTGATCCACTACACTGAAATAAGGTGTCTGTATAAGCATGATCACATGAATAGTCTGAACGAAATGTGTAGGGAACATAACATGAAAATTAGCACAAGCAAAACAGAGGTAATGACTATAACTAAAGAAGAACAAACAACAACAATTCACCTAAACGAACATCCCTTGAAACAAGTGAAGAGTTTCAAGTACCTGGGAAGTATAATATCAAATGGCAGATCAGAAGACGAGATCGAAAATAGGTGCAATAAGGCAAATCAACTCATTGGACAAATGGCACCAATACTAAAGAACAAACATGTATTAGTAACTACTAAGAAAGCACTTTACAACACAATCTTCCTACCAACTCTATGCTACCAATGCCAAACCTGGACAATGACAGAAAAAGAGAAAAGAAAAATCACAACAACAGAAATGAAGAAATCAGGACTAAAGTGGGGGTTAAAGCAGCACTAGATTTTATTAGAAAGCAGCAAGTCAAATGGTTTGGTCATGCAAGTAGCAACAGCATACCACAACAAGCAATGATGTACAGACCAGATGGAAACAGAGGAAGAGGCCGACCATGTAAATGTTGGACGGAGGGAGTCCATGGGAATATCGATATATGAAGCCTATAATCAGGCACTCACGAAGTTTATACTTCACCTCGACACCGCAAGGTACAAGAGGAACATAATGAGATGAGATGAGATGTATAAGCATATTTTGCAAACACTGTCCACAACTGGATTTGGACTCATTCTTTCTGAGATACAGGCATACAAATGAATCATGAGATCAATATCCAGCAAACAGCGACTTATATCACTCCCCAAAAATACTCTTTCCTGTAAAGCCTCATCTAATTCCCATCTGCAGGCACAAACGACAAGACCCACTTACCTCCATGGTAGGAGAGACGTGACCTGAGTCTCCTGTGACAGGAGTGTTGCTCGGCACCACAGTAGCACAGGGTGAGATGCTGTCCCCATCCTCCCCTTCGATGTCGATCCCACCCACAGGGTTTCTCAGCTCTTGTTTCTCCAGCCTGTTCATGGGAAACCACATTGTGTCACCTACCAGCAGGATGATGTGTGTTGTCATATCATATTTCACAATGGCGCTGTTCTGTATGTGTCAGGTCTTAGTCAGATATGAATGAGCTACCGTATGACAGTAGACGGTACTACCTGCCTTCTGTTAGCGCCAAATGTTGGTCGGCGTTTACCAAACCCGACACCCCACATTGTGCCAATGACTTCGGGCGAAAGAGCGCAATTGGAAGGGTACAAGCCTTGTCATGGTGCGAAGATATATATAACAGTAAAGGGAGTTAGCTTAGGAGTGGAGAGTTAATGAATGCTGCGCATTCATTAACTAGTGGGAAATCATAGTTAGTGAACGTGTATGCACCAATGGGTAGACGTATCCAGGGCTTGCACACATGTCACTGGGGACTTGGGATTCAACTAGGAGAACAGAAAAGATGTCCGTGTTTACCATCACCAGTTTGAAGATGTATGATTTCAACAAATAAACGCGTTTATATAACAGACGAGACTTGTCCACTATATCGACACGAGCCATCTTCTACACACAGCCTTATCATATCACCTGTACTACTGTTATACAGGCTGTTTTGGTGCCGTGACCAGGATCTCAAACATGGGACGTCGCGGAGATTGTTGACTAAAGCGAAGATTGTTTTGTCTACGTCTGGAGATGAATGTTATGGAAGTTCTCAAGTAAATTATAAGAGACGCAACAACTGAAAGCCCGCCCAGGGGTAGTTGTTGTGATTTCTCAGTGTTTGTTGAGGGGATTCTAAGTCAAGGTCAGAAGGTTTGCTAATCTTGTTTTATAGAGACTGATAATTTTGATATACCTGACTCACCAATATACAGGGCCTTGATCGCTGATATACGCTGTTTCTTTTGTAGAAGTCAAGAATTGCTATTTTACATTGAAATTTGTAAATGATGTAATGATGTCGTCACCGCTAGATACATCTTACAACTTATAAAGTAACCTTGTACCTCGGGAAATAAATTATGTCTACGCCCGAATGATCAGCTCCAATTGGAACAGAGAAATCTCGAGAATGATAAAATTTATGAGCATGATCTCAGCTCACGGGACTGTTAGAGGTTAAATCAAGGTCGATTTTTGCTTTCTGAACTTCTCGAATCAAGGTCGTCAACAGTCACTTCAGCTGAGTGAAGACATTAAATCTGTTTAACTTGTCTCTAGTCAAATTTGTTTCAGTTGATTTGAACTGACCGTTGTTGGAACGCCACATAACACGTAATGTTCCGAGTGATGAAACAGAGTGGCCATCGTCAGGCTTGAATCAATCCATTGTTGACCTGCTCGTTTTTTTTTAAACGTATGGATGTTCCAGATATGCTGCCGTGGAATCTGGTTTTGCTGGAACTGTTAACCGTTATCGTTTGAACTATAGTGAAGGTAACCTTGCTTGTGTGAAGGTAAAGTCCAGAGTTTTTAGCCAACGCTTAAAGTCAATCAATCGATCAATCAATCAGTCAGTCAATCAATCAGTCAATCAAGCAATCAATCAGTCAGTATTGTCTCGATCGTTGTAATTTCAAGTCCAGACGAGCACAATCAGCGGCATGAAAACGACTAGAAGGAACCGACTTCGATTGAAGTGAGAAATCCAGAGGCTCTTCTTTTGCTGTTCCTTTCAAGTTGGTCGATTAGGGTCCACTTTCAGCAGGATCCTCGATTGGAATTTTTTTCATCAGGATTGTCGATTGGAGTCACTTTCAGCAAGATCCTCGATTGGAACCTTTTTCATTAAGTTTGGGTAATGGTTAATTTTAGATTAGTTAAGAACATACTAAATTGAACAGAATATTTCTTGCAACTTACTTTAAAATAATATTGTCTGAAAATAATTGTATATTATATTGCTTGGTAATTTCTATTATAGATTTTTTAGGATGGAGCCCCAGGATTTTTCTCAAGTACTGAGTGGAGTTGGTGGGGCAATATCAAAGTTGGACGCAGTATTAAGACAGCAAAGTGTAATCAGTGATGTCGAGAGATTTAATGGACAGGCGAACCAGTTTAAGAAATGGGTTATTTCTATTGAGAAACATGCTTATCTAGTGAACGCTACAGATGAGGATAAAAAGAATTTAGCATATAAAACTAGTACAAGTCCTGTTTCAGACCATATAAGAAGAAAACTAGAAGCTGGAGGAGATGAAACCTGGGAACAATTCAAAAACGACCTGGCACATAAATACGCAGAAATTACTGATCCACAACACGCATTCTCAGTGTTGCGACAAACGAGACAAAGTACTACAGAAAGTGTACAGCTATACAGTGATAGATTAATCAATTTAGCTGAAGAGTCATTTTTGGGACAGAATGTACGAGCTGAAGAAGTGGAACGGATGTTGGTGGGGATTTTTGTTGATGGGATTAGGTCAGATGGACTGAAATTTAAATTATTGAGAGAGAATCCTGCAAGGTTGTCACAAGCGGTAGATATCGCTATACAAGAAGAAAGCTTGAGGAGAAGGTTTAGATTGAGGGTAGGACGAGAGTTAGGTAGTAGTTCGGAAGATAGAATTGAAGAACCTATGGAAATAGGACAGTATAGACATGGATGGAGAGGAAGACGAGGAGAAATACAGATGGTACAAGGAAACAGTAACGTATATAATCAAGGTAGAGAAGGACAAGTGAGAAATACTGTAAGAAACATGGTGGGTAACACAAATAACACAAATGTGGTTTGTTGGGGATGCCACCAACGTGGGCACATTTTTCGCTTCTGTGGTAACAGACGTGTCCGATCGAATACACAAAATAATAGAGGTGCTCAGAATAGTACACAGAATAGAACTACAAATAGTAGATCAGCAAGTGGGAATTATGGAGAAGTGCAGAGAAATTTTAGAAGGTCAGGAAATCAGGGAAATCGGCATCCCGCTTACTGAACAGGATCGGCAGTAGGGGGGAAGATAGTAAGATCCAAAAGATGAATCAATGTATTAAAAACCCAAATGATGAGTATAATAGGACATTTAGAAATAAAAAACATAAGAAGTTATCTCCCCAAGTTGAGATAAAACAGTTGTCACTAAATATGGTTGATCCTAACTCATGTATAATAGAAATAGGGAAATATAAAGTTAGAACATTAGTTGACTCGGGAGCGCAAGTTAGCGTGATTAAAGAAACATTTTTATATCGAATGTTAAAAAATTGTAAAATATTTAGAATTCAGGAGAATCTTCATTCGGTAACTGGACACAAATTAGAAGTGCTTGGACAAACGATGATAAATTTTAAATTAGGAGGGATAAATGTTAGGCATATGTTCCATGTGGTCAAGGATTTAAATAGAAATATGATATTGGGTAGAGATTTTTTATTGAAAAATGGGGTGAGACTTTTTTTTGATTTGCATAAATTAAAATTCCAAGGTGTTTACGTAGATTTAGAAGAGGATATGCATGTGTCGACACTAGTTAGAGTCAAAACGACCATGAATTTGAAACCACAAACGGTTAATTTAATACAGGCAAAAATGAAAAAAAATCCGTACTTTTCGGTTGGACAAACAGTTAAAATAACGGAATTAGAGAGAGAAATAATACAGGAACCTGGCTTAGAAGTCACCGATGGGTTAATAGTACTAGATAAACATCTCAGCTTTCCAGTGATGCTCCTAAATAATACAGGAAAAAATATTACATTATATAGAGGTTGTGTAATCGCTAAAGTAGAGTATAGTGAGAATAACATGTTAACTATAGAAAAAGGAAACATATTGGGAAATAGTTATTCAGAAACTCCCATGATTAGAAATAATGTCAGAAATAAGTATAAAAGAAGCTGGAAAAGACGAAATGATGAATTGATCCATACATTTAAGAAACATCCATCTCAAATAAATACAGTTGACAAAAAGACAAGAGAACAAGAATTGTTGTCACAATTAAAAGCTCTACCGGAGAATAGAGAAGTATTAGAAAAATTGGTGAAAGAAAATCAAGACGTTTTTGCAGTTAGTGATTTAGAATTGGGTAGGACAAAAACAGTTACAATGGAGATAGATACGGGAGACCATCCACCAATTAGTTTAAAACCATATAGAACTCCATTAAGAAATAGGGAAGTTGTTGAAAAGGCAATAGAAGATATGTTGAAAGCAGGGATAATAACAAGATCAAAGTCAGAATGGTCATCTCCGGTCGTAATTGTGGCCAAACCTGATGGTTCGAGTAGGTTCTGTTGTGACTATCGGGCGTTGAACAAAATCACTAAGAATGTAGCGTACCCACTCCCGGTGATTGATGATATTTTGGGGTTGCTTAATGGCTCCACATTCTTCACGACGCTAGGCGCAAGGTCAGGATTCTGGTATATCCCGATGTCGGAAGACGCTCAAAAGAAGAGTGCTTTTTGTACTCATATGGGGTCTTACGAATTCTTACGTATGCCATTCGGGGTTCGAACTGCTCCGTCTCACTACATGCTCTTAATAAATGAGGTATTAGAGGGTATGCAAAAGTTTGCATTAGCATACATAGACGACATTCTGATATTTACAGGAGGAGATGTGGATGATCATTTAAAACATATTAGATTAGTATTTGACAGATTAAGAATACATGATGTTAAATTGAAGCTTAGTAAGTGCCAGTTTTTAAAAACAGAAACAAAATATTTGGGGTATATTATAAATAGAGAAGGAATCAAACCAGACCAAGACAAGATAAAGGCTATTAAAGAATTACCTACTCCAACTAACATAAAGGAAGTGCGTGCGTTTATAGGAACCTGTGGGTATTATAGGCGGTTTGTCCCAGGGTTTTCGAAGATTGCAGAACCAATTACTAATTTAACGGGCAAATACGCTAGATTTAAGTGGGATGATGAATGTCAAAAAGCGTTCGAGTTTTTAAAAAATAGCTTAACAGTGGTACCACTATTGACACATCCAGACTTGAATAAACAGTTAATATTATATACAGATGCTTCGGATAATGCTATAGGAGCGTGTTTGGTTCAACCATATGAAGGAAAAGAATCTGGAATACCAGGGGTTAAAAATGAAAGGCCAATCTATTTCTTGTCTCATAAACTTAGCAAGTCTCAAAGGAAATGGCCAATTATTGAGAAAGAAGCTTATGCTATACACTACGCTCTTCAAAAACTAAATTACTACTTACATAACGCCAATTTCATTATTAGAACTGATCACATGCCATTAAAGTCTATATTAGAAGCACCAATACAAAATAGGAAAATACAAACGTGGGCATTGAATCTACAGGGATACAATGCTAAAGTGGAATATGTTTCAGGAAAACATAATACATGCGCCGATCTGTTGTCTAGAATCCCGTATCCACAGTCATCAGGAAACACAGAAGATGAAGGAGAACCAGAAATAGACGATCGAAACTGGCAAGTAAATATATTAGATTCTGCCATAATAAATAGAGAAGACTTTGATAGTTTACCGTCGGATCAAGAGTCTGAACCTAGAACGGAAGACCCACGTTTATCACAATTTAATATGAAAGATGAACAAGAATTAGATCCAAAAATAGTAATAGATAAAAAGAAAACTGAAAGAAACAGGGGAAAATAGTTTTAAAAGAAAATTTGTAGAGCTACAAGAAGAACATCAATTATATTATATCAGTGAAAAAGGTGAGGGATTAAGAAAATATATTCCGAAACATTTAGAACGAGAAGTTTTAAAGGCATATCATGATAATAATGGTCATTTTGGACGAGATAAGTTAGTTAAGTCTATTAGCAGTAAATATTACTGGCCGAATTTATTTAAAAGTGTATATGAATATGTTGAAGCATGTGAAAAGTGTAGGTTAAGAAACATGAAGATAATTAAATGTCCCTTACAAGATACCGATATTCCTCAATTTCCAATGCAGAAAGTAAGTTTGGATATTTCAGGTCCTCATCCAAAAACATTATCGGGAAACGTATACCTACTACATATCGTAGATTCATATAGTCTTTGGCCGGAAGTTTATCCAATTCCAGACAAGAGTGCTGATTCAGTTATAAATATGCTGTTACAAGAATTTATATCAAGGTTTGGGTGTCCACAAATAATACTTACAGACAATGGGAAAGAATTTGTAAATAGAAAGTTTGAGAAATTGGTAAAAGATTTGAATATAAAACACATTAAGACTTCATATTACAGACCATCTTCGAATGCCAAAAATGAGCGACAACATAGGACATTATACAACACACTAGCGAAAAATGTAGAAGAACACGATATGGATTGGGATCTTTATTTGGGAATAGCATTAGGGGCGATCCGTACACACCAAAATGAAGGAACAGGTTTCTCACCATTTTACCTAGTACATGGGAGAGAACCAATATTACCAATTGACAATTTATTAAAGCCTAGGAGAAAATATATGGGGGAAGATTTTCAGGAAACAAGGTTGCAAGAAATGCACAAAGCACATATATGTTTAAGAAATAATATAATTAAGGCTCGAGAAAGACAGAAGAAATACACAAATAAAAATGCACACTTACAAGAGTTCAACATAGGTGATAGAGTTTATTACAAAAAACATAGGAAAAATTCTAAGTTTGATGCTCATTGGGTGCCGGGATATTATATTTTAGAAAAAAAGGGTCCAGTATCATATACTATTAAGAATCAAGTTACAGGGCATGTTGCACGTTCACATGTAGAGCACTTAAGACGGGATAATGAGGAAAAAGATGCAGAGAATAATAATAATAATTATTATTCAGAAGAAATATTGTCAGATGGACAGATTGTCAGACAAACGGAATATCCAATACCTACAGAGAATGGGAAACAAGTAACAACAGCATCTACTACGGCTGAACAAGAATAAACAATACCAAAAACAGTCATGACAGAGGAAAACAACACGTATGACGGTTATAATAGTGAAGAATCAATCAAGGAAGAAATAGAAGCTCCATTTATGAATACAAGACAGGCAGTAAAAAGAAAGTTAGATAGACAGAAAGAAAAAGAAATTAAGAGGCAAAGGAAGTTTAGAGTGAATTCTTCAAGTGATGAAGATATGCCACTGTTTGAAAATTTATTAAGACGTCAAGACAGAAAAATTAGATTGGATTTAGAAAGGAAGAGATTAGCGGTTGCTAGTAATGGCTATACAGATGCGGAACAAGAGATGGATGAAAAGTCAGAAACTGATGAAGATGCTGATATGAAAGAAGATAGTTCTCCTCAGGAGGATGACGACATTGATGTAGATATTGCACTTATAGAAAAAAATTTGAAGCTATTAAGAAAATGGAGAAGGGATAAATAGCGTGGTAGAATATTCTGCAGATTGCAGATAGAAGAAGAAGTTAGACACGGTATTTCTGAATTTCTAAGGAAGGAAGTTGACAAATAACTTAGTCAAGAGTTGTCGGGATGAGTAGACATAATGTTGTAGTAAGTTAAGACTTATTGATATGTGCTTTATTATCATTTTGATTTTTAAGTTGAAGTGTTGAGTTTTTCTTAGACGGAAAATAATTGATTAGTAGTCATAATATGTATCTATATATATGGTCTTTCATTTCATCACATATGTTTAATTTGGTTAATGTGTGGGGATAAAGAAGATGTCAAAGAATGAGGGGGTTGATATTGTTTAGTCTGTTGTTTGACTTCAATTGTTCTTTATAAAATGTGAGGATAATTTAACTTTGCTTTTATTGAGTTATCCTGGGTGTGTTTAAAATGTTTCCTAGCTTGACGTTAAGTTATGGGAAAAATGAAGACTTGTTTTTGGGAACTTACAGAAAATGTGAAACAGACGACTTAAAGTTGAGTTGTTTAACGTATACAACGTTTATAAATAGAAATTGAGGGTGAAACATGATTGAGTTAAGGGGGAAGTTGTGGTGATTAGCGAAGGGACTCAGTATGTTGTAATGGAGGAGTATATTTAAAAGTGGCTGGGGGTATCAGCAACAATTGATAATTACATGTGGCTTAGAAAGAGTTAAAATGGGGGATTGAATTAGGGACTACATTAGACGGGTTGTATTGCAAATAAGTGGATTGAAATAGGAGCTGGGTTGAACAGCGTTTAATGGGAGAATATGGGGGGGAATGCCAGGTTGAATTTTGGCATTTAAATAAGTGGACACTAGAAGAAGAAGACTGTACGTAACAGTATACTAATAATTTGGAGGTATTGAAGGAAAGGTTGAATTTGACGAGGTGAATAATACAAAAGGGTTGTAGTTTTGGATCAACTTTTTGATAACAACAATTATTATTGACGGAAATGAAGATAAATTTTAGAAACTTTATTTTTATAAAGTTTTGAGAATGCATGGGAAGAGAAATGTGATTACTTCTTACTTTTTCCTTACTTTCTATTTTTTTAGGTGCGCACCTAACCAACTTAACTAAACTTTTCTGTCTATCCTGGAATAGCGAGAAAGTGAATAAGTGAGAAAAAGATAAGGGAAATATCTTCAATTTTTGTCAATCATAATTTAGATGGACACTTTAAAAGCAGTTCGCTTATAGAGAGTTTTGTAGAGAGTTTTTGTGGAGAACTTTATAACGGATTTTGTAAAGAGTTTTGCATTGTTGATATTGTATGTATGTCTCTGCTTAGCATTTGGCTATAATGAAATAGGAGGGTGAAATTTGAGTTAGGAAATATATGGAATTGTTGGGCAGCTGTGGTATAGAATCGTAGAGTAAAGTGGTTAAGAGTTGGGATTGAGACTTTTTCAGGGAAAAAGTCTCCTTGAAGAAGGGGAAGTATATATAACAGTAAAGGGAGTTAGCTTAGGAGTGGAGAGTTAATGAATAACTAGTGGGAAATCATAGTTAGTGAACGTGTATGCACCAATGGGTAGACGTATCCAGGGTTTGCACACACGTCACTGGGGACTTGGGATTCAACTAGGAGAACAGTAAAGATGTCCGTGTTTACCATCACCAGTTTGAAGATGTATGATTTCAACAAATAAACGCATGTTTATATAACAGACGAGACTTGTCCACTATATCGACACGAGCCATCTTCTACACACAGCCTTATCATATCACCTGTACTACTGTTATAAATGCATCCTAAAGACAAAATGTCATGACAGAGCAAACCAGGTCCTAAGCCTTGGTTGGCAACTGATCTAGGATCGAAGCTCCGACAAGCGGACAGTTAGAGCATTGCTTTGCTGATCCGGCAACTTCTGCAGCTTGTCTTGCTCCAGATGCATTGGTGTTACCATTCCTCTGGAGTGAACTAGACAGGCCGAGAGAGGGATCATGCTGCATGGGCAACACATGGTCTCTATATTTTAGCAAAGGCTTTGTACTATGGAGAGGCAATAACTCCATCCCTGGTCTTAACCGGTCTCGGAATCAAAGCGAGAGGTAAAATTTACGGGTTATAAGTCCTTGTCAATTGGCATAGACATGGGGCACAACGGGTTACCTCTTGGGGTGGGAGACACCTACAGATGTCACTGATCAGCTACCGCCCACCTCAAGCTGGGCAGCCCCTGGCCAATTGGGTGTTGATCCGCCACAGCCTGCCTGCTTCAATGGGTGCTTGGGGCTAGGACAAAATCTGAATCGCGGGCTGTAAAATCAATGCACCAGGCACTAATCGGCTTGCAACCTGGAACGTAAGAACCATGTCTCCAGGATTTTCCACTAAACTCAATAGTCTTAACACTGATATTGCTGGCCTGCAGGAGACTCACCTCGCTGAGGAAGGGTCACTCAGGGAAAACAATTACACCTTTTTTTGGAAGGGTAGAGGGCAGGCAGAAAAAAGGCAACATTGCGTCGGCTTTGCGGTGAAGAATTCGCTACTCAGAATGATTGAAATTCCAGCTGGAGGTAATGAAAGACTATTATCCCTGCACTTGGCAACCTCTTGTGGTTTTGCCAACATTATCACTGCATATGCACCGACACTCACTTCCTCTGATGATGTGAAGGATTTGTTCTATGAGAAGTTGGACTCTGTGATCAAGGCAGTTCCAAAATCCGACTACATTTATAAGCTCGGTGATTTCAATGCTCGTGTGGGCAAGGACTCGAGTTCATGGCCAGTGTGTCTTCATCATCTGGACTTCATCATCACACAGAGACAACATCTGAACCAAACATCATTAACTCGAAGTTACCACAGTGCTGACTGTGATACGGATCATTCTTTGGTTGTTGCAAGGGTTAGACTGAGACCAAAGAGAATCTATACAGCTAAGCACAAGTCTAGCCGCAAAATTAATATTATTAACACCCACAATCCTGATAAGTGCTTTGAGTTCCAACAGCAACTTGAAGACGCTTTCACTGATACATCAGAAAATTGTACAGCAAGTCAAATGTGGGGTAAACTTAAGGAAACTATAAAACAGCGAGAAGGGTTTATGGCACTGTGGATCATAAGAGGCAGGACTGGTTTGCATCAAACAGCCAGGCACTGCAGCCCTTGATTGATAAAAAGAAGATAGCTCTCTTAAGAAACAAGGAAAGAACAACGCGTAACACTCTGAGTGAGCTGAAGCAAGCTAGGAAGGATGTGCAAAAGGCTGCCAGGCAGTGTGCAAATGACTATTGGATCAAGTTATGTGAGTCCATTCAAAATGCAAGTGATAAGGAAAACATCTGAAGCATATATAAAGGGATAAAGAAAGCCGGTGGTCCAATGATCAAAAGAAGTGCACCACTGAAAACCTTGACTGGATAAATCATCAGTGATAAGAAACAGCAGATGGATAGATGGGTAGAGCACTATATGGAGCTTTACTCAAGTGAGACCAAACTAGCAGATGATGCCCTCAACGCCATAGAGGCCTTGCCAATTCTTGACCTCCTGGACACACTTCCCACTATAATAGAAGTTAAGTGTGCCATAAATGAACTTGCATCTGGCAAGACCCCAGGTGAGGTTGGGATTCCAATAGAGGTTATCAGAAGTGGGCAAAACACACTCACTCTACAGATCCACCAGCTAATAAAGCTATGCTGGCAAGAAGGACAGTCCCCCAGGATTTGAAAGACTCAAGCATCATAACACTGTACAAGAACAAGGGCGATCGGAGTGACTGTAACAACTATAGGGGTATCTCACTTCTGTGTATTGTTGGGAAAGTATTTGCCAGAATTGTTCTGCAAGTCCTGTGAGACCAAGTCTACCCCAAATCACAGTGTGGCTTCCGACAGAACCGGTCTACCATTGATATGATATTCTCATTGCGACAAATGCCAGAAAAATGCAGTAAACAGAATCAACAACTGTTGATTGCCTTCATCGACCTTACAAAGGCATTGGTCAGTCGCAAGGGTCTGTTCAAGACACTAAAGAAGATTGGCTGCCACCCAACTCTTCTGTCCATTGTGGAATCATTCCACACAGGCATGAAGAGTATAATCAAGTCTGACGGTGCAACTTCTGAAGAGTTTGAAATCAAGAGTGGAATTAAGCAAGGTTGTATACTAACTCTGACCCTCTTTGGAATATACTTTTCACTTCTACTGAAATATGCCTTTCGTGATCAAGATGGTGGTATATACATTCACTCATGCTCAGAAGGCGGACTCTACAATGCTCAGAGATTGAAGGCCAAGACCAAAATTAGGAGGATACTGATCAGAGAGTTGCTTTTCACAGATGCTGCAGCAATTAAAACCCACTGTGAGGAAGAATTACAATGTCTACTATCTGCATTTTCCAATGCTTGTTCTGAATTTGGTTTAACAATTAGCAAAAAGAAGACACAAATTATGTCACAAGGTGCACATGGGGTGCCATCAATCTTAATTGACGATGCCGAACTGGAGATAGTAGACAATTTTATATATCTAGGATCAGAGGTAAATAGCAAATTATTCCTAGATCAGGAAATCAACATCAGGATTGGTAAGGCAGCAACAAAAATGAACAGGTTAACAAAAAGAGTCTGGGAGAACAGGAAGCTTACTGCCAAAACAAAAGTCCTTGTCAATCAAGCCTGTGTCTTTAGTATTCTTCTTTATGGCAGTGAAGCCTGGTCAACTTACTCACACCAAGAGAAACATTTAAACAGCTTTCATATGCAGTGTCTGCAAAGAATACTTGGTATTAAATGGCAATACAAAATCACAAATATTAGGTATTGGAAAGATCAGGTTGTGTGACGGTTTGTTCCATGCTCAGTCTTTGTAGACTTAGATGGATAGGACACTTTAGGAGGATGGATGATGGGAGAATACCAAAGGACATCAGTTTTGGTGAATTACAGATGGGTAAAAGATCTCAGGGTTGGCCTCTACCATGATACAAAGATGTGTGTAAGCGGGACATGATTGATACAGGCATTGATAATGCACATTGGGAGCAAGTCGCCGCTGAACGTGTTGCATGGAAGGCAAATATCAGAAATGGAATAAAGACAAAGGAGAAAATGATTGCAGATAAGTCACAGACCGAGCGTGCGAGACGTAAGATGGTGCATGATGGTGGAAATTACCATGTGTTCACATGCATCCACTGTGGACAAACATTTACAGTGTGAATTGGCCTTATCAGTCACATTCGCTACCACCATGGGTTATAGTTATTATGCCTTTTTGAAGCACAATGTAACAAACTATCATCTGTCAAGACGTCAAGGTACCAATGGATGCTCTGTATGCACTGGCCATGCTGGCTTAGTTTTACTCTAACTGGTAACAGTGATGGCAGATGGGAAGGAAGGAAGGCAGGGAGGGAGGGAGAGAGGGAGGGAGGGAGAGAGTCAGGCAGGCAGGGAGGGAGGCAGGCAAGCAGGAAGGAAGGAAGGAAGGAAGGAAGGAAGGAAGGAAGGAAGGAAGGAAGGAAGGAAGGAAGGAAGGAAGGAAGGAAGGAAGGAAGGAAGGAAGGAAGGAGCAGAAAAATATTTTACTTGATTATCCTGTGACAAGGATGTGTTATAGTGTGTTTTTTTTTGGTTGCCTCAATATAAAATTCAATATCTCAGTAACGGGCTGAGATAAAATGATGAGATTTAGTATATAACGTTATCATTATGTCCACCCAACAAAAAAATTTTTGTTCTGGAGATTTTACAGCAGATTTTAAAGTTAGCTTATATACGGTATATTAATAATGACTTAAAGATTACGTCCATGATTTTAACAGTTTTACAGTTTCACCAAGACTCGACCCACATTATTCAAAATTTTCACGTGACTTTCGTTTTCAAACAAACAGCGCGAAGATTCAGAGGCGTCTCCAAATGTGGGTTTTTTCATGAAACGTGATTATATAAATAAACTAGCTGACAAGGCCCGGTTTCTGGTGGAAATCAATCAATCAATCAATCAATCAATCTATCTATCTATCTGTCTGTCTGTCTGTCTGTCTGCCTGCCTGCCTGTCTGTCTGTCTGAATGCCTGCCGGTCGGCTGACCCATCCACCGACCGACCGACCCACCGATTCTATCTATCTATCTATCTATCTATCTATCTATCTATCTATCTATCTATCTATCTATCTATCTATCTGCCTGCCTGCCAGCCCGACCACCCACCCACCGACAGACCGACCGACCTACCGATATCTATCTATCTAATCTATCTACTCTATCTGTCTGTCTGTCTGTCTGCCTGCCGACCCACCCACCCACATACCGACCGACAAATATCTATCTATCTATCTATCTATCTATCATCTATCTATCATCTATCTATCTATCTATCATCTATCTATCATCTATCTATCTATCTATCTATCTATCTATCTGCCTGCATGCCTGCCGGCCTGACCACCCACCCACCGACAGACCGACCTACCGATATCTATCTATCTATCTATCTATCTATCTATCTATCTGTCTATCTATCTATCTATCTATCTATCTATCTATCTATCTATCTAATCTATCTATCTATCTATCTGTCTGTCTGTCTGTCTGTCTGCCTGCCTGTCTGCCTGCCGGCCGACCAACCGACTGACGTACCGATATCTATCTATCTATCTATCTATCTATCTATCTGTCTGTCTGTCTGTCTGTCTGCCTGCCTGCCTGCCGCCCCACCCACCCACATACCGACCGACCGACAGATATCTATCTATCTATCTATCTATCTATCTATCTATCTATCTATCTATCTATCTATCTAATCTGTCTGTCTGTCTGCCTGCCTGCCGGCTCACCCACCCACCAACCGACCGACCGACCGACCGACCGACCGACCGACCGATATCCATCCATCCATCCATCCGGATCCATCCATCCATCCATCCATCCATCCATCCATCTATCCATCCATCCATCCATCCATCCATCCATCCATCCATCCATCTATCAGCCTGCCTGCCGGCCCGACCACCCACCCACCGACAGACCGACCGACCTACCGATATCTATCTATCTATCTATCTATCTATCTATCTATCTAATCTAATCTAATCTATCTGTCTGTCCTATCTATCTAATCTATCTGTCTGTCTGTCTGCCTGCCGGCCCACCCACCCACTAACCGACCGACCTACCGATATCTATCTATCTATCTATCTATCTATCTATCTATCTATCTATCTATCTATCTATCTATCTATCTGCCTGCCTGCCGGCCCGACCACCCACCCACCGACAGACCGACCGACCTACCGATATCAATCTATCTAATCTATCTGTCTGTCCTATCTATCTAATCTATCTGTCTGTCTGTCTGTCTGTCTGCCTGCCTGCCCACCCACCCACTAACCGACCGACCTACCGATATCTATCTATCTATCTATCTATCTATCTATCTATCTATCTATCTATCTATCTATCTATCTAATCTATCTGTCTGTCTGCCTGCCTGTCTGCCGACCCACCCACCCACCCACCGACCGACCGACCCACCAACCGACCGATCCACCCACTCAGCCAGCCAGCCAGCGATCCATCCACCTATCTTTCTGCCTACCTATCTACCTACCTACCTACCGTTCTGTCTGTCTGTCCGGGCCGCGTCATTCATTTTATTCGGAGAGTGCCGAGGGTCGTCGCTGGAGCTACGGAGTTCGTGCTTTGTGCGACGCTTTCCGCGCTGCGGAAAGAAACTGAGCCATATGGGATAAAAACCCGGTGCAATGCAGCCGATTTTGTCGACTGTAAGCTACTTCTTTGATTGCACCCACTCCCATACGAATCCAGATACGCCTTTGTTTGTCATCTGGATTTGCAGGTCCTCATTACCGTAAACATAACTTTTTTAACAAGAAATCACTAGTTGTTAAGCAAAACATCAAAGGAATGATGCCGCTTTTAATGATTTAAGTTGTTTTTGGACCTATCAAAGACATATTCCTTGGGTGGGGGTAAATATAAGACGGCTGGAAAAATTTCATAACGATGCAACAGATAGTTTTCAAAATAATTGATCTTGAATGACGGCATAAATTTCCGGACAGACTATAGTGGCTGATCCATGTGGTTAAGCTCCGTGGGTTGTAACAGGAGAGAGAGAATAAAAATTGTATATGGTACTTAAAAGTAGGTACCCAGATATCTAGGTTAATAAATCACTACAGTGTGCTAAAATACTAAAAATATGCAGGACTATATGTCAGATTCACCAAGGTGGTCACATAGGTAAGGAATTTGTCACTTAACAATAGTTAATGTCTGACATCACATCTAAAACAAGAGTGCAGTGGTGTTTGTGCTAGAAGGTGTATCTCATTGCTGATGGAATCATTGTGACTGAGATTTCACCTGAAGTAAAACATGGCGTTTGCCATATATCATGGAAGGTGTGTGGTATTACGCTATGTACCACATTTTGCAAAGATGTTTATACATATTTGTTATGCTACATGAGGCATAGTAAAGGGAGATTTATAACCAGTGTACCACCGAAGGAATGCAGACGGGAGAAAACAGGACATCTGCCGTCCAGTCACAAAGAATAGTACACTAGTTGTGGTTGGCCTTAGACAACACTGGTTGACATTAGTGTGCAATAATAAATATCAGGTGTGGTAAGCTGAATTATGTTATATTGATGTTGTTATGATATGCAGCAGCGTTATTCAGCCATGGGCATTTCAGAAGTAGGCAGTCGGTCCCAGGTCACATGGAAATCCATATAAGTCAAGGAATTTAGAAGAAGAGGGTTATGTAAATTTTCTCTGCTGGTCTACAGAACTAGAAATACAGGTGTATGTGTGTGTTGCATTTAATAGTTAAATATGTTTACAGCTGGACAAGCCAGATCTAATCTGTCATCACTGGTGTGTAGGATCTGTATGCGATAGGCCCACTATATTGGAGGCATTCTGTAAGTGAATACTGTGCTACATGGAAAGCCAGAACAAGCTGAGAATATTGCAGTGAGAGAGGATCGATTCAGACAACACCAAGTGTTATCTTATGATAGCAGTGGCACAGCTGGAGAGATTGGCAGAGTTGGTGATATGATGATGCAATAGTGATTGTTGCATTTAACAAACAGACATTCATTATTCATGTATGTATTATGACGCATGAATGACTTGATTCTCCAGCTATGATAATCAGATTTTGTTTTCTTTTATGTTGCAAGAGTGGCTGACTAGTGTCAGAGCACTCCTGGGTTTCTGTTGAAGTCATAAGGTAATGTGACTTATTTCTGCTTAGTTTCATGACTCATATTTTTGTTGTGTAACTTATGTTTTTATAGAGTGTCTTATGGTTGTGTCAAGGTTCTTTTGTAGTGTTTGAGCACCTGATTGTGGTACTTGAGGTACCCTATTTGGCCTAGAGGGCAGAGGTCTGGTGATTGAATGGGACTACCCACTGTTGTTGTTTGATATTAGACTGCAGTTGTCTGTTGTATTTGTTACTGAACTTCAATGTTTGTATGGACAGTTGTTCCTTAAGCTGTAGGATTGGACAAATAAAGACTTTGTTTTGTTGTTCTTGATTTGTTTGTTTAGTCAGTGTAAGTTTCACTTGTACATTAACTGTTACTGTCACAACCTGACAGTTCAATGCATTGTCTGGGTCTGAACATGATAGTTCCTGCCCAAACATCAATAATAGTTCAAATCCCTGTCTCAAGAATCCTGAATCTTCTTACTTATTCTATCCCTTTTTTTGTGAGTCAGAACACAGTCAGAGTATTGTTTCCCCTTGGCTTCATATATATATAAAGTAATAACACATAAAACATGTTTCATCCAAACCTGCTATCTTTCTGATCCAGATCTTCCTCTTCTCCAGAGATCACATCTTCCAACTGTCTGGCGCTAACCGTATCAGTCAATGAAGATGACAGTGCCATCAACTGTTCTTCATCAATATTTTGTGATTCACACTCAATGGAGGCCATATTCAGTTTTTCTTGGTTGATTCCTTATCTAGATGGTAACATGAAATTAAAACAGATTTATGTCTAGATGTATACCTTAATTCAGTACAAAAGAATATGAAGTATAGTGTCATCAAAGGTAAGTTAATTGCCACATAAAGGAGGTGCCCTGTTATGAGCTTTTGACTTATTCCAGTTACGATGCTTGTCATAAAACATTAATGTAATTTTTGTCACAGAGAGGCATTTTCTGCTAGCTACAGGCGCTCATGTTACCGGCCTAATTTCTGCTCTGTGGCCAAGCTTTCACTGTGATCGTGACACTTCCTGCTTTATGCCTTCATGATTTCCCACAACATTGTGACTCTCCGTTTCCATCATGTCAGACAGTACATGCAATGTCAGGTTACACAGTGTTCTTGCCACAGGTGATAATGTGTCCTCGTTGCAGCTGGGACATTGGGTATGTCCGGGATGCCTCTTAGGCTAGGAGATGGTTCTGAGCATTACCATCGTGTTTTAGGGATCCTCTCAGTATAGTGAGGAATAGACAAATAAGGTAGTAGTTGAGTGACAAAGTTATAGTAAACATTTAAACCATGAGTGGTGTATGGGTTGGTGCAGGCATACAAGGGGCTTCTCATAAGTCTTTAGCCTGACCATGAAGGAGTAGGCGGAGAAAATTGGAATTTGGCACATGTATAGCTCATTCAATTGGTAATGAACATATGAATTATGAATTTGCCTCCTCAACTGGTTTTTCCCGATATGGTGCATGGCACAACACACCCTATTGACCAGATCTGTACATCCAACGGTATGTCAGAACAATGGGGGAATCAGACACCAGGACTGTGATAAAATTCTTGATGTTACAGGGAAAAACACCTACAGAAATACACAGGGAAATGGAGCCAGTGTTTGAGGAAGTCTGTCCTTCGTATGCTTCTGTAAAAAATTGGTGTTTGCAGTTTCAGTGTGGCCGTTTCTAAGTTGCTCATCTGCCAAGATCAGGAAGACCGTCCTCAGAGTGCAATGATGCAAATGCTGCAAAAGTGAAGAAAATCATAGACCAGGATAGGAAAATGACAATTGCAGAGATATCGGGTTCAGCAAAACTGAGTAAGAGTACAGTTTTTAGAATTTTACACAACAGACTGAACTTGAGAAAAGTGTGTGCCCGCAGGGTCCCGCGCCTGCTGACATGTTAACAGAAACAAACACGGGTTGATTGCTGTGGCCAGTTGCTCAACATGTGGCGGTCAAAAAACATGTTGACACCATGGTGACGGTAGATGAGATTTGAATTCACCATTACGACCTAGAATCCAAAATTGCCAGCATGCAATGGAAAACCCCGGGCTCCCCAACACATGTCAAGCCAAGAGCACAAAAATCTACAAGAAAAGTGATGCTGACTGTTTTTTGGGATGTCAAAGGTGTCATATTAAAAGATTACATGCTTCATGGCAAAACGGTTAATGGAAATGCAGATCTCCTTATGAAACTAAGAAAGGCTATGACCAGAAAACGAGGGATAGCGCATACGCAAATTCTGCCTTTGCATCAAGACAACGCTCCCTCCCATAAAGTACGGCTTGTGCTGCAAACTGCCAATGATTTGAACATTGAAATTCTTCCACACCCACCGTATTCTCCAGATTTGGCTCCAGACTTTTTTCTTTTCCCAAATCTTAAAAAACAGCTGAAAGGAAATTGTTTTGACAGTGACGAAGATGTCATACTGGATTGTGATAACTGGTTTAGTTCGAAAAATAGGTTGTTTTATTCTGAAGGTCTTTTCAAGGTCATGTAGAGATGGCAGAAATGCAAAAATTCAGGTGGTGGCTACATTGAGAAGGAACAAGCACTGTGCCAAACTTCAATTTTCTCCGCCTACTCCTTCATGGTCAGGCTAAAGACTTAAGAGAAACCCCTTGTATTCTACTTGTCGGTGGGCACTGTGCTTTTACTTTAGGCCACACAAACTGCTCCAAGCTCGGATATACTACCAGACATTCAGACACACCCATAGCTGACTGTAAGAACGAAGTCACCATGAGGTGCTGTTAAGGAAACATTTGCACAAAGGAGGTTAAATGCTTACTATCAGGCACTCAGAAACACCCACAGCTGACTCTGTGAGAACGGAGTCACCATGAGTTGTTGTTAAGAAAACATTTTCATTTCAAGGAAGCTATACGGACCATGGACAGCCAGAAAGACCAATGAACAAGTTCTTCAAGAAACAAATGAAGATCGTAAACTGATTAGAGACATTAGACGTAGACAGTCACAATTTTTTGGGCATGTTATGAGAAGACATGATCTGGAGAACTTGGTGACAACTGGTAAGATCGAGGGGAACAGACCCAGGGGAAGACCTAGAAGCAAGTACCTGGATGGCTTGGCCTTGTGGCATGGTCGAGACAGAAACATGGAGCTGATCCACGACTCTGGTGATCAAGTGAGATGGCAGAACATGACCGCCCACGCTTACCGGCATGGCACATGATGGATGGATGGATGGATGGATATGCTAGAAGCTTACTATGAGGGACACAGAAGTAGCTCCCGCTGCTATCACAGCACCTTGGATCTGAGAGGTTATTCTCATGCCCGACCACATCCATTACATGGACAGTTCTAGAACCACACAGGTGTAAAATCACATTATGTGAGATGTGATGTAAAAGAAACGCAGCTGGAAAGACTAGAACAGAGAGAGACAAATGAGAAACTAAGAACAAATGTAGGGATAACACCAATTACTGGCTTTAGAGATTAATAAAATGATTTGGACATTTTGCTAGAATGGAACAATATTAACCAGTGAGAACATTACAACACAAGGATAGAGGATGACCCAGGAAAAGAAGGCTAGGTGGAGTAGAAGAGACACTGAAGAAATCAAATCTGACAGCACAGGCAACAAGACAAGCGACTACCTGAAGATTACATCCATCTCCTCTCTGTGGCACTTCATGGACAAAGCAGTAGGATCAAATAAGATGATATCCCTTTATATAGGTGGAAAATCAGAACCCAGACCCTACATGGGCCCCTTACTGCCATGTTACTTCAAAGATCTCTAATTCCCCGACACACAATTCCTAACCGGACATCTGACTTTTGCAACAAGCATATCATCATCATCATCATCATCATCATGTGCCATGCCGATAAGCATGGGCGGTCATGTTTTGCCGTCTCACTCAATCATCAGAGTTGTGGATCAGCTCCGTGTTTCTGTCTCGACCATGCCACATGGCCAAGCCATCCAGGTATTTACTTCTCAGTCTTCCCCTTGGTCTCTTCCCTTCGATCTTGCCATTTGACTGTCTACGTCTAATATCTCTAATCAGTTTACGATCTTCTTTTGTTTCTTGAAGGATCATTAGTTTTTCTGTCGTCCATAGTATTCTTTGCATTTTCCTCAGAAACCACATTTCCGCAGCCATCAGATATTTTTCAGCTTGTCTGTTCATTGTCCATGCTTCACATCCATGCACTTCAACACTCTTTTTCTCGTTTCAATTGAGGGTTCCAAATGTTGCTGTATGTAGCCGAGGCGCGGTGTTGGGGTGAGCGCCCAACATTGCTCAAATACCTCAATGGCTCGTGAATACATAACCTATGCAGCAAAAGTCCAACTCCTGGCCTTCACGTGGCGGGCCTGTTTAAACTAACAGGAGAAGGGGCGACGGCGAGTCTCTGGCGCCGGAAAATAACCAGTATGCTCTAGATGTGTATGCACGTACATGCATGCTCAGACAGGCGTGTGCGCACGTACACATCTACACTCGAGTGAGACCACAGTCTGCTCTAGCAAAGAAAGGTGCTGAAGTCGGAGGCAACCAGCCAAGAGGCGCACCACAGAAATCAGGATGCCACGCAATCACGCAAAATGGAATATGTCGACTACTGCTAATCGTTATGATGCTTGCCCTGCTCTGGACCCCCAGGCAGGTGCAGTGCCGGGCCCTATGTCTCGAAAGGGTCCAACCCCAACTACTGGAGGTCCTTCTCAGATGTCCTGTGGAGCCAGGGGACATGAGAATAGGACGACTGGCCATACTAAACGAAGACTTAAAATAATGCACTTGAATGCGGAGGGAGTCAGCAACAAAAAAATAGAATTAGAAAAAATCTTGGACCAAGAAAAAGTAAGCATATGTTGCTTGCAAGAAACTCACCTCAATGAAAATATAGCCTTCAAAATCAGAGGCTACCAGTGTTACCGATCTGACCGAAAGGACAGGCGAAAAGGTGGGATACTGACCCTTGTAAGAAATAACATCATGGCTTCCCAAATCAAAGTCTACATGGAAGGGGCTGAGTATCAGACACTTAAACTTAAGACAGGTAATACATCAATTACTACTGTCCAAGTGACCGCCCACAGGCACTGGACACTCTACCACTAAAAGAAAAAATGATTGTGTGTGGCGATTTCAACAGCCACTCGCAGAGCTGGGGCTATGATCACATGGACCAGAGAGGAGAGAGACTAGAAGACTGGCAGGATGAGAATAGATTCATGTTGATTAACAAGCCGTCCGACCCACATACTTTCTACTCGAGATCATGGCACTCTACAACTACACCTGACCTGGCTTTTCATTCACCAGACCTGGAATGGAACATTACACGAATTGTTGGGAAACAACTTGGTGGCAGTGACCATCGGTCAGTCTTTCTAACCGTAGAAAATGAGCTTGTAAGTGAAAGCAGCACCCTCTCGAGGTGGAACTACAAGAAAGCAGACTGGGCAATGTACAAGCATCGCACCAGCATACTGGTTAGAAACCTGAACACTGAGAAAGACATAAATAAAGCAGTTGAAGAGTTTGGGAAATGCATACTACAGGCAGCGCGAGAAACAGTACCAAGAGGAGCCCGTAAACAATATAAACCCTACTGGAGTAGTGAACTGGAACAGTTGCATAATGATGTTGAAGTGTGTAGAAAGCAAGCAGAGGCCACACCCAGCCAAGAGCACCACAATAAATTCCAGCATGCAGAAGCGTGGACAATGAGCAGTCAGGCTGAAAAACATCTGATGGCTGTAGAGATGTGGTTTCTGAGGAAAATGCAAAGAATACCATGGACAGCCAGAAAGACCAATGAACAAGTCCTTCAAGAAACAAATGAAGATCGTAAATTGATTAGAGAAATTAGACGTAGACAGTCAAAATTTTTTGGACATGTTATGAGAAGAAATGGATTGGAGAATTTGGTGACAACTGGTAAGATCGAGGGGAACAGACCAAGGGGAAGACCTAGAAGCAAGTACCTGGATGGCTTGGCCTTGTGGCATAGTCGAGACAGAAACACGGAGCTGATCCACGACTCTGGTGATCGGGTGAGATGGCAGAACATGACCGCCCACGCTTACCGGCATGGCACATGATGGATGGATGGATGCAAAAGCCAAATTTCAAAAGGCCAAGCTGCAGGCTAGACGGAAAAGCTGGCAGGAGAAAACGGAGTCTCTGAACTTTGAAAGAGACACAAGGAAATTGTGGAAGCTAATAAAACAGCTTAATGACGAGGGCACAGGGAGAAACTCAAAAATTGCACTACATAAAGATGGAAAAATCTTAACAAGAAAGCAAGCAGCTGACCATTTTGCGGACTCGTTCGCACAAGATAGCAATATCAAAATTAGTCCAGAGAAACAACAAGAGATTCGAGAGAAACGACAACATACAGGACAGAAGGAAATAGTACATGAGGTTCTGGAGGCACCCATCACAATCAGCGAACTGGAGCTAGCCATATCAAAACTGAAAATGAGAAAGTCACCAGGAGCTGATGGTATCTCCAATGAAATGATCAGGAACCTAGGAACAGAGGCCAAAACAAAGCTGTTGCAGATCTTCAATAACAGCTGGACCTTAGGCAGTGTTCCACAAGCCTGGAGAGAAGCAATCATGATACCCCTCCTAAAATCAGGGAAAGATGGTTCCATTGCCTCTAGCTACAGACCAATTAGCCTCACCAGCTGTCTCTGCAAAACACTGGAGCGCATCATCAATCACAGACTGCAGTGGTACATTGAAAGTAAAAACATCCTTGTGCCACAGCAGGCTGGCTTTAGGCAGTGCTACTCTACGGAAGATCAGACAACCTACCTCTCTCAAGAAATTGAGGATGCATTCCAAGAGAAGAAGCTGGTGCTTGCGGCATGGATAGATCTGAAGAAAGCCTTTGACAAAGTCTGGAAAGAAGGTCTGATGAAGAAACTGAGAAACTGCAAAGTCAATGGAAGAATGTACAAATGGGTGAAAGCATACTTGCACAACAGAAGAGCCCGAGTACAGATAGACGGACTCAAGAGCAAGAAAGTACTACTGCGTCACGGTGTCCCCCAGGGCGGAGTCTTGTCCCCCACACTTTTTCTAATCTTCATCAATGATCTTGTTGCTCACCTACCGCATGGAATTAAAGCGGCAATGTACGCCGATGACCTGGTTCTATGGAGCACAAATGAATATGCATCAGTGGCCACCAGATTGCTACAAAGAGCTATAGATACATTTGCTGCATGGGCAAATAGATGGTGTGTCAGCATAAACACTGACAAGTGCAGCACCACCCTATTTACCCTCTCTCCAAAACAAAAGGCAGGGATCATCCAGATAAATGGAACACCCCTAAGAGAAGATAAAGAACCAACATACCTTGGAGTAACATTTGATGGCAAGCTGACATGGAGAAAGCACATCAACAAAGCAGTAGCAAAAGCCAGAAGGAAAATAGCCATCCTGAGAAAGCTAAGTGGAACCACATGGGGAGCCAGTACGAAAATACTTAGCAAAGTTTACCAACAGAGCATACGACCACACCTGGAATATGGGTCAACTGCGTGGTGTTCAGCATCAAATACCACACTACAAGAGCTGGACAAGGTGCAAAATCAAGCACTTAGAGTCACCACAGGAGGGATGAGATCAACCCCTATAGTGGAAATGGAGAAGATGGGGAGGACACAGGCACTGAGTGAGCGCAGAGATACGAAAACGCTAATACAAGCAGAAAAGTTCCTCAGCTTGCCAGGCCACCCTATGAAGAACAGATTTGAAAACCTAGCTATGGGGCGGTTGAAAAGAAGTAGTTTTATCCACCAGGCCAAACGACTCTGCAGAGAAACCACTGATCTGCCCACAGTTGGTATCCCCCTAACAACTATTCCAGAGCGAACTCCATGGAAAGATGAGCATAGACTATCGTTACAAATCCAGACAAAAGTGAGAGGAATATTTGACAAGGAAGAACAGAACAGTGTGCAGCGCAGAACAGCCACTCTCAGCTTCCTTGATGAAGAATACCCACAGGACCTCTGGATCCGAGTCTACACAGATGGGTCAGCACAAAATGCTGTTCGAAATGGAGGAGAGGGAGTGTACATAGAATACCCAAATAATACTAGGGACACAGCCAGAGTACCGACAGGAAAGTACTGCCATAACTATGATGCCGAAATTGAGGCAATCAAGATAGCAACAGAGAAATTACTAAATAACAGCAATGGTACACAACCTGTGGTGCTACTAACAGATGCAAAATCAGTACTCGAGGCGCTCCTCTCTGGGAAATTGCCAGTACTAAGGACACTACTTTCTGAACTTAGCAGTCAGCATAAAGTCACCATACAGTGGATACCATCCCACTGTGGAGTACCCGGAAACGACAGAGCTGATCAATTGGCTAAGGAAGGAGCCAAAGAGGAACAGCCTGATGTGCCCGTTACATACCACCAAAAGAAAAGAATGATCAAATCAGTCAGAAAGCCACCAAAACCTGCTCAAGATGACTACCACATTATGGACAGACCAGAACAAGTCATTATTCTGCGCATCAGAACAGGACACAATAGATTACGCAACCACATGTATACAAAATTCAAGATTGGTGAAACAGCCATGTGCACATGTGGATTGGCGTCGCAGACAGCAGAGCACATACTCCAAGACTGCCCAAAATATAACATATCTAGGCAAACCTTCTGGCCTAGAGAGACAACAGTGGAAGATAAACTCTATGGACCACTGTGTGAACTGAAAAAAACAGTTCAATTCATGCAAGAGACGACATTGCAGATATAGACATATTTCAAGCGAACGAAAGAAGAAGAAGAAGAAGTTTCAATTGATATCTTTTTATTGGTCAGTATTTTTTTCATCTAGCAAAAGGCTACCTTCGCAATGGAAATTCTTGTTCTAATCTCTTCAAGGCATCTCCCATCAGATGTTATGACTGTTCCGAGATAACTGTACCGATTCACTTTTTTAAGAATATGCCCATTTACTTGTATATTACATTTGGTGCACATGACTATCCCTACCGGGCGGATCTGCTACCATGGAGCACCCATTTATGCTGTTTCTCTGATTTTCGATGAGACCGCGAAACATAATTTTCTTGGCACCCGTAAAGAAGGTAGTTTGCCATTGTTTTCCTTCTTAGCAGTGACCATACAGTTCAATGACCGTAACCATTGTCTCAAGCATATGCTTCATGTTATTTGGTCTTTTTTTTTGTTTGAGTTCGCTTGCTTTAAACATGGATTGCTTTAAACTGGACTGATTTCTGTGTGTGGATTAGCTTTCCCTATTACCAGTGTCCCTCGCCATCAGGCAAACCCCCTCCAACTTCAGTAGTACTTATAATTTACGTCCCCAAGTAAAAAAACGAGAAATCAACACTTTAGTTAGGTTGAGTTGAGTTAAGAAAAACATCACTGCACTCAGGACGTCCCCTCGTTCAACAGCCAGTGAAGAGTCATATTACTAATGGTTCCAACTGCCATCTGATTGGAAATTCTCCTGGTCTTCCCTCTCAGTTTTGAGATTCGTCCAGAGCCCCTATCGATCACCCTGCCATATCATTCTCTCCACATACAGGTTCTCAGTTTGTTCCCCCGCTTTCTCCACTGGTCCCACAGGTGCCCGACCACCACTCCTTGTCCATAGGTAATCTATCACCGAGAGGTACATTCCCTGCCAGCCTATCTGCCTGTTCATTCCCCCACACTCCCGCACGGCCAGGGCAGAAAATCCATATAATCCTCACAATCTGTGACCTCTGAAGTGAGGCAACCCATTCCACACAAAACATTCCCTTCTCCACCTTACTAAGCATACTCTGTGAGTCCATAATGAAAACAATGTGTGTTGTAGTGGTCTCCTTCCAACCATCAGAAAGCTGCTGTTACTGTTTCCACCTCCAATCTCATGCTGGATGTTGTAGTCTCATATGCCAGACTCTCCTATTTTAAGCATCGTCCATTAGCCTTCGCATCCATTGACCCATCGGTGTTGATCACTGTGTCACCTTGATGTGTGTTGCCCTGGATCAGTTGATGCACCTCAAACTTTGTGCTGCCCGCTGCCCATTCTCTGCATTCATGAGCCAGTGTTACTATTATATTGTGCCAGTCCGTCCTGTTTGCCGGTACTTCAACCCACTCTTTTTCACAATTGATGTTCTCTATGTCACACACCTGGCTGATAGATCTTTCTGCTTGTGCCATCCAGGACCTGCCTCTTCTCAATCTATGACAATTGACCATATCTATGGCTTCATGCAGGGTGTGATTCCTGTCTGCAGCAACTCTCAGGTACCATTTGGCTTGAAGGACCCTGTGTCTGTCAGCAATTGTTGGTAACGTAACGTCAGGATACGCCTCATGCATATAATTGGTGTGTCCCTTGAGCACCCCAGAATCACCCACATGGTCGCATTCTGTATGTGCTCCAACCTTTCCAGCTGGCTGTTTGATACTGTCAGCAGCCCCAAATCATACTCACTGACTGAAATTATTAACTGCTGAAAGAGCATGTAAAGCATCCTCTGATCTACAATGGTTGCTGCTCAACATTTTAGTCCATATGACCAGTGTAGGGATTGAACCCGATACCTCAGCATCAGCACACCAGATGTTTAAGAATAAGTGCTCTGATCCATACAACCATGCTGACCTAGCTTCATGTTTTGACATATTAGTAATGGAATCATCCCAGCAAGTTTGTCATTCTTATTCTAAGATAGCTTCTATAGCCATTTGTTTACATCACCATGGTATTAGAAAATTCAGTGGACAATGAATCTTTTTTGGTGAATTACAGATGGGCAAGAGATCTGATGGCTGCAGAAATGTGGTTTCTGAGGAAAATGCAAAGAATACCATGGACAGATAGAAAAACCAATGACCAAGTACTACAAGAGACAAATGAAAATCGTAGATTGATTAGAGAAATTAGACGTAGACAGTCAAAATTTTTTGGACATGTTATGAGAAGAAATGGACTGGAGAACTTGGTGACAGCTGGCAAGATCGAGGGGAACAGACCAAGAGGAAGACCGAGAGGAAAATACCTGGATGGCTTGGCCACATGGCATGGACGAGACAGGAACACTGAGCTGATCCACGACTCTGGTGATCGAGTGAAATGGCGAATCATGACCGCCCACGCTTTCCGGCATGGCACATGATTGATTGATTGAATGAATGGCAGTCTACAGTCATTCACTAATTGGTGCCTGCACAAAACAAAAGAAATAAAATGGTGTGACAGAATCACCAATGTGGAGCTCAAGGAGAGAACTAGACAAATATCAGTGAAACAAAAGGTTAAGAAAACACAGACATACATTGAGAAAACCTAACAATAATATAGTTAGAAAGGTCTTTGAAATCCACAGGGAAAAAGAGAGGACAAAATCTAAACAATAACATGGGGAAGGGCCTAGGCACTACCAGGTTTGAAGTCAAACTGCAGGCGATTTGGGAGCAGACCACTTTGCATTGATTTTCACAATGGTATGAGTATGAAAAAGTTTATATGTTCAGTAGTTTGACGTAAACTACTGAGCATAAACTTGCCTATAAAATCATAAACAGCCAATAAGTGCTAGGGATGAGCATGATGTCCTTTAACAGACATGCAACTATTTTACTCATACAGGTATTATAAACATTACTCACTTCAGAAGAGTTTGAAATTAAGAGTGGCGTTAAGCAAGGTTGTGTATTAGCTCCCACCTTATTTGGAATATACTTTTCACTTATACTGAAATATGTCTTTCGTGATCAGGATGGTGGTATATACATTCAATCACGTTCAGATAGCGGACTCTACAATGCTCAGAGATTGAAGGCCAAGACAAAAATTAGGAGGGTACTGATCAGAGAGTTGCTTTTTGCAGATGATGCTGCAATTACGACCCACTCTGAGGAAGAATTACAACGTCTACTATCTGTATTCTCCAATGCTTGTTCTGAATTTGGTTTAACAATTAGCAAAAAGAAGACAGATTATGTCACAAGGTGCGCATGGGGTACCATCAATCTTTATTGATGATGCCAAATTGGAGATAGTAGACCATTTTACATATCTAGGATCAGAGGTAAATAGCAAATTATCCCTAGATCAGGAAATCAACATCAGGATTGGTAAGGCAGCAACAACAATGAACAGGTTAACAAAAAGAGTCTGGGAAAACAGGAAGCTTACTGCCAAAACAAAAGTCCTTGTCTATCAAGCCTGTGTCCTTAGTGCTCTTCTTTATGGCAGTGAAGTCTGGTCAACTTACTTACACCAAGAGACAGTTTTCATATGCGGTGTCTGCGAAGAATACTTGGTATTAAGTGGCAAGACAAAATCACAAATACTTAAGTACTGGAAAGATCAGGTTGTGTGACGGTTTGTTCCATGCTGTCTTCGCAGACTTAGATGCCAGATGGACAGGACACGTTAGGAGGATGGATGATGGTATAATTCCAAACGACATCTTTTTTGGTGAATTACAGATGGGCAAGAGATCACAGGGTCGGCCCCTACTACAATACAAAGATGTGTGTAAGCGGGACATGATTCTTCTTCTTCTGCGTTCATCCGGAGTTTTTTTTTCCGGACGTGATTGCGTTGTGCCTGTTTACGCCATTAGGCTGACACATCCGACTTCTGCAGGCATTTGTTGACCGGGTTAACCTTCCCGGTGGACATGATTGATACAGGCATTGATAATGCATATTGGGAGCAAGTCGCCGCTGAACGTGTTGCATGGAGGACAAATATCAGAAATGGAATAAAGACAAAGGAGAAAATTACTGCAGATACATCAGACACCCAGCATGTGAGACGTAAGATGGTGCATGATGGTGGAAATGATCATCTGAAAATTGTGTTCACATGCATCCACTGCGAACGAATGTTTACAGAGCAAATTGGCCTTATCAGTCACATTCGCTATCACCATGGGTTGTAGTTATGCCTTTCTGAAGAACAATGTAACATACTATCATCTGTCAAGACGGCAAGGTGCCAATGAAATGACTCACTACTCAAGAATTTTCTCGAAACTAAAAACAAAAATGTCCCCAAAGAAACTGACACAGATAATGACCAAATGTATTAAGTGCTATTTGATAACAATTAGTCTGTTGCGTCCAGCGGCAGCAGTGCTAGCCTCATTATAATATTTGTTTTTATTGGTAAAACTTTCTAAACTATCTACAAAATGTACCAAGTTAATTAATAAAATAATTAATAATCCCCGTCAAGAACCCAGTCCTCACGCACACAAAGAAAAGAGCCGTAAGTTTCACGTTCAACAAATACTGCACTGTACTAAGAAAACAGACTCAAACTCTGCAATCTGGAACATGCTGTATGGAAAGTTAGCTATGTAGAAAGTTCTGCAGCAGAGCCGTGTAGGTAGGTCAATGACTATCTTGCTACTAAGAGAAGAGAGGCATCTTTTTCTTACTTTCTTACAGGTACACTCCTCACGTCGCGACTTTTTATTCAAGCACAGAGAGTCTCAGAGAGTGAAGCACTAAATTATCAACTACCTATTATTATACCTTCGCCCGTTTCTTGCAATGATCTGACTTGCGTATCACGTACCTTGCAAATCTTATATGTTGCAGCAATTTGTTGAATGATATAAAGGTGAACGAAAAGGTTTTACCAAAGCTGGAGGTACTAAATCTATGAGCTGCACATTCCACAAGTCGCTGCCATATTTATGTCGTCATCGTTAAGGGGGAGTAATCTGAGCAAATGGCAGTATTGTATCTATAGTGTGTGTGTGTTTTTTGTTTTTTTTTGCCTCAATATAAAATTCAATATCTCAGTAACCAACTGAGGGAAAATTATTAGATTTAGCATATAACCTTATCATTATGTCCACCCAACAAAAAAATTTTTGTTCTGGAGATTGTACAGCAGATTTCAATGTTTGTTTATATGCGGTATATAATTTACGGCTCCCGGATTCATGCCATCATTTTAAGAGTATTACAGCTTCAGCAAGACACACACCCCGCTATTTTTGAATTTGTCTGGCGGTTTTCGTATTGGCACAGACTGAGGGAATTTATATGAGATAGTTCAGAGGTGTCGTCAAACTGTGGATTCTTTCATGAAACGTGATTATATAAATAAACTAGTTGGCTCGGCCCGGCTTCGACCAGCTCCTGGCGGGATCTATTTATCTATCTATCTATCTATCTATCTATCTATCTATCTATCTACCTACCTACCTACCTACCTAGTGTTGTTTTTTTTTTTTTTTTTTTTTTTTTTTTTTTTGGCCTCAATATAAAAGATACACTGACAACTATTTTCATAGTGCAAAACAAGTAATCATGTTCCGTCTCTGAACGGTAAACAGCAGAGTAGACAGTCTTTCACGAAGACTCAAAGCGAGTCTGTCACCCATGTGTACGTGTGAACAAACTAAACAGACAGCTGAACAGATCCTTAAAAATGGAAACATGATGACTAAATTGCGGTATCATTTCTGGTCACTCCATACGCACATTAACGCACAGCTATTTGGAAGCTTTCACGAACTCAATATAAAAAGCTAACATGAATACTTGTGTAGACTTAATTAACCAGCAGCTGAAGAAACAAGAAGGAAATGAAAAATAAGGTAAGAAATATATTCCTTCTACTTTCCTGTTAATTTACAAATTATTTACCCCTTGCCTCTGTAAATTCTCTGTCTTTGCTAATATTACACATTGCACCCCTCTCGGGATTCTCCGTGGTGAAGTGGTCAAGCCATCTGACTCGGGCTCCGAAGGTTGTATGTTCGATTCCGGGCCGCGTCCTTCATTTCACGAGTGCATTTTTTCGGAGACTCCCGAGGGTCGTCGCTGGAGCTACGGAGTTGTGCTTTGTGCGACGCTTTCCACGCTGCGGAAATAAACTGAGCCATATGGGATTAAAACCCGGTGCAATGCAGCCGACCCTGTCGATTCTAAGCTACTTCTTTCATTGCACCCACTCCCATACGAATCCGGATACGCCTTTGTGTGTCATCTGAATTGGTAGGTCTCCCATTACAGTAAACATAACTTTGTTAGCGAGAAATCACTAGTTGTTCAGCAAAACATCAAAGGAATGTCGCCGCTTTCGATGATTTAAGTTGTTTTTGGACATATCACAGACATATTCCTTGGGTGGGGGTAAATATAAGACGGCTGGAAAAATTTCATAACGATGCAACAGACAGTTTTCAAAATAATTGATCGTGAATGAAGGCATTCAAATCGGGACATACTATAGTAGGCCTCTTTCAGTCCTGAAGGACTATAGAGTTGTGCCGCTTGGGAGGTGCCTGGCAGCACCGCTGGTGACTGTATAGTCCAATGCGAGAGTGACAATCCCTGTCACAGTTTCCGCATTTGTAAGACGAGGCAAGTTCCGCAGTAAGTGACTGCGTTTTAAGCCTGTGCTGCCTATCCTCAGTTTGTTGGATCAGATTGCGCTCAAAGAGCACCAGTCCGTTTCGCAAATCTCTTCTCCAGGAGCATCTGTCTGTTGCAACTCTTTCCCACGTGTCTGGATCTATTCCAAGGGTTTTCATATCTTGTTTACACACATCCCTATATCGCATTTGGGGTCTTCCGGTTGGCCTCTTTCCTGTGGCTAGTTCTCCCTATAGGAGATCTTTGGGAATACGTTCATCCTCCATTCGAGATACGTGGCCCAGCCACCGGAGGCGTCTCTGCTTGAGGAGGGTGTGCACTGTGGTAATATCTGCTCTTTAAAGCACATGTTTGTTTGTTATGTGGTCTTTCCATGTTATGCCCAGGATACGTCTCAGACATCTTATGCGGAAGGAATTCAACTTCCTTTCCTGTCTTGAGTACAGGGTCCAGGATTCAGACCCATAGAGTAGTGTGCTAACAACACAAGCTTTATATACTTGAACTTGTGTACGCTCTGTTAGTCTATTATTTTCCCAAACTCTTTTAGCTAGCCTGGAAAATGTTGTGGCTGCCTTTCCAATGCGTCTGTCGATTTCTGTCTCTAATGAAAGATTATCTGATATTGTCGAACCAAATACACAAACTCATGGACGACCTTCAATTCGTAATTAGAAATTTTGATTGACGGAGGCGCACCAGCATCTTGTTCCATCACCTGTGTTTTATTTAGGCTAATAGTGAGCCCAAAGTCTTTGCAGGCGGCTGCAAAACGATCTATGAGCCTTTGGAGATCTTCTGCTGTATGAGTAGCCAATGCTGCATCACCTGCAAAAAGTAGTTCTCTTACGCATCTTGATCTTATTTTGGTCTTTGCCTTGAGTCTTGGTGGGTTAAAAAGTTTGCCATCAGATCTTGTGTGGAGGTATATGCCTTCAGTGGCAGTCCCAAATGCCTGCCTTAAGAGAACGGCGAAGAAGATACCAAAGAGTGTAGGAGCAAGCATGCAGCCCTGCTTTACTCCGCTGCCGATGCTGAATGACTGGGATTTTGAGCCGTCAAATAAAATGATCCCCTGCATGTTTTCGTGGAATGATTTCACGAGACTAAGAAGGGTGGGTGGACATCCAACCTTTCCAGGGACCTTAAAAAGGCCGCTTCTGCTCACGCGGTCAAATGCCTTTGTGAGGTCGATGAAGGCAATATAGAATAGCTTCCTTTGTTCTCTGCACTTCTCTTGGAGCTGCCGGAGTGAGAAAACCATATCGACGGTGGACCTGTTGGGTCTAAATCCGCACTGCGATTCGGGGTAGATTCTTTCAGCAAGAATGTGTAATCTTTTAAGGATTACTCTGGCAAAAATATTGCCTGTAATGCTGATTAGGGAAATGCCGCGAAAGTTGTTGCAGTCGCTTCTGTCGCCTTTGTTTTTATAAAGTGTAACGATGTTTGCGTCTTTCATATCTTGTGGTACTGATTTTTCTTTCCAGCAGAGCTGAAATATTGCATACAATTCTAGGATAATTGTTTCTTTGCTACATTTTAAAATTTCAGGTGGAATACTATCTTTTCTAGGTGCCTTGCCGGATTTGAGAGAGTCTAGTGCTTCGCTGATTTCTGTGAGGCAAGGTTCGTTATCCAGGGCATGCATGGCGGACTGTTGATCGATGGCTTCCAGAGCTTCTTCGCTGACAGTGTTATCCACTGAGTATAGCTCTCAGTAGTGTTCTACCCAGCGATCCATTTGTTTCGCTCGATCTTTTATGATTACCCCCTCAGTTGATCGTAAAGGGGCCATCTTATTTTTTGATGGACCGACAGCTTGCTTGATGCCCTCGTACATTCCTCTTTTATTTCCAGTGTCTGCACAAGTTTGAATTTGAGCAGAGAGCTGTAGCCAGTACCTGTTCGCACATCTTCTTGCCATCTGTTGTACTCTATTTCTGGCCGTTCGCAATGCCTGCAATGTTTTCTCTGAAGGTGATGTTTTATACATTGAGAATGCATGTCTATCTCGAGGACTGGGAGCATCTCTTCAGAGTGTGCTTCAAACCAGTCGGTTGACTTAGTTTGCTTCTTGCCAAATGTTGATAGTGCTGTATTGTAGATGGTGTCGCGAAAATGACTCCATCTCTCGGTGGAATTTCGGTTTGTGTGGCCAGGCAGAGTATCCGCTAGAGCCTGCATGAATTTGTTGACCTTCTCTTTATTTTGGGTGCCGCTGGTGTCAATGCGTGGTCTTCCTTCTGTTCTGTTTCTGTAGATTCTCTTAGACTTTATCTTCACCTTGCTGGAGACAAGTGAATGGTCGGTGTCGCAGTAGGCACTATGATAGCTGCGTGTCAGCCGTACATTGCGGAGGTTGCTGCGTTTAGTGAGCACCAGGTCAAGTTGGTGCCAGTTCTTTGATCTGGGGTGCCTCCATGACACCTTGTGTTGAGGTTTCGTGTCAAAGAAGGTGTTGGTCACGCACAGATTATGGTGGCTGCAGAATTCCAAGAGACGTTGTCCATTGTCATTGATCTTCCCAACGCCAAACTGTCCTAGACATGAAGGCCAAGATTTGTGGTCGGAGCCAACCCTGGCATTGAAATCCCCCAGGATAAAAAGATGTTGTTTCTCTGGTGTTTCACTGACTTCTTTGCTAAGGTCGTCATAGAACTTGCCTTTAGATTCTGATGCTGCAGTTAGTGTTGGGGCGTAAACGCTTATAATACTAATTGGGCCTGCCTCTGTCTGGAGTTGGAGCTTCAGTATTCTTTCAGTGCCATCACTTGGTGGTATGATGGAATTAAGCAGCTTGTTTCTGATAGTGAAGCCAACTCCATGCTCCCTGGTCTCTCCGCACGGCTTGCCATGCCAGTAAAAAGTTAAGTCCCTCTCCTTGATGCTTCCAGATTCTTGGAGTCTGGTCTCTTGCAGGGCGACAATGTCTCTCCCCAGTCTTAGTAGTTCGTTGTTTATCACTGCAGTTTTGCGGACATGCACAATCTCGTTTAGATCGTCTGAGTTGCCAGGGGTCATGGTTCTTACGTTCCATGTTCCCAGCCTTAGGACCGGTTGTTTTTTTTTTTTCTTTTTGCTAGGTGTATAGATTGCGGTCCATGTGTCAGGATTTCCCCCCTAAGCTCCACACACCCTCAGGAGCAGATGAACCGTGGCGAGACAACATCTTATTGACTGGGGGATGCCCAGCTTAGGCGGGCAGTAGCTGTCTAGTGAGATACGATGATCTCTCCCGCCGTCGGAAGTAGCCCCTGGCGCCTTGCTCTACGCCAATCGAGCATTAAGACTTATAACCGGCAAATGCTGCTTCCCGTGTTGTGTCACCGCTTTACGCGGTGCTGAAGTGACCTCTTCAGGGCACAATGGAAATAGGAGAACCAGCTGTTGCCCAGTAGCAAGTTCCCCCTCTCCACGTCGCCAATGTTGACCAAGGGAAAGGCAGTAGCCAATGCAACTTGGCATCGGTGCCGTCGCAGGAGTTGCCAGAACTATGTTGTTTACAACATGGAACTGCCTTAGGGACTCCATCTCCGGATTTGTCCTCTGGGTTTACTCCCGAAGCCTTTCCCATATGGGTATACCCGCAAGGCAGCGGAGGTTTTAGATTTAGAGTTCCCTCTCTTAGAAGAGATACCAACCAAGGCTGACGAGCCTCCTCTGCCCGGGAATCAATAAGGAGGGAAGTCTACCATTCTTCCTTCCTGGCAGTGACCGTACTGATCGGATGACCGTAGCCATTGTCTCTACTGAGAGATCCTCTGCCCACCACCACTGACTTGAAACCATAACCAACAACTATCTGTCGGCTGCTCCCAAGTCCAATCCACCACCTGCTCCGATGGCTTCACGTTACCCTGTTGGGGGGGGGGGGGGGCTAAACGGGCACTCCACCTTGCCCAAGGGTGTCCCGTAGGCTAGCGGAGGGAAGGAGGTACCTTACTTCTCCTTTGATAAAGGGTACCCTTACCCCGTTACCCTAATATATGGTATCTAAGGATTTACTATTGCAGCATAGAGTCGTTCAAGGTATATTTAATTTACTGTAATCATAATGTATAATAAAGACACTTTCTAAAGAAATTCTTCATTTTTAATTACGCTAAGTGTTTGGGCATTTAAATGCATTGACTTTATAGCATTGCATTTCAGAAAAGCCATATATATAGCAAGATAATTAAACGTGTGAGACTCCTAGGGGTCGTCGCTGGAGCTATGGAGTTCGTGCTTTGTGCTATGCTTTCGGCAAGCTGCCCTGCGGAAAAAGACCGGGTCATATGTGATTTGTTGATTCTTTCGACTTTTAAGACTTTTTAAAAAACGTGTTATCCATGGGTTTTGCAGATTCTTATTCTGTTTCTTCTGCTGCTGCTGCTACTGACCTTATTCGACAATCGGAGCATTGGCTGTCAACCATCTCAAGTCAAGCTGTCATGTATGTTATACTTATATCTCCTGCAGTTAGGGGGAGAAATAAACTTGAAAATGTACTGGTAAACTTTTTGGGGAAAGAGCATGGGGAATGCAAAGAGATAAATACCTGAATGTCATGGCCACAAGACAGTATCCGTCCACGCTTATCGGCACGGCACATGATGGTGATGATGCAGCTCGCGTTACGTTTTTTCCCCATAATATTCATTTGTTTCTAGTTCTTTTCTCCGTGTGATCTCCCCTTGTTTACATGTGTCCCTTGGAAATCTCCTTTTCTCCGTGTAATCTCCCCTTGTTTACATGTGTCCCTTGGAAATCAGAATAGCCTATGGACTTTCTAGAGTTGAGTTGAGTTGAGGTGAGCTAAGAAACGACATCACAGCACTCACGACATTCCCATACGCGTTCCGTCCCCTCGTTCAACAGCCAGCGAAGAGTCACACTACAAATTGTTCCCGCCGCTATCTGATTGAAAGTTCTCCTGGCCTTCCCTCCCAGTTTTGAGATTCTTCCAGAACCCCTGCCGATCCCCCGCAATCTCATTCTGTCCACATACGGGTTCTAAATCTGATCTCCCACCTTCTCCACCTGGTCCCACAGGCTCCCGACCACCTCTCCCTTATGCATAAGTAATCTACCACCAAGAGGTGCATTCTCTGCTAGCATACCAGGCTATTTATCTCCCCCCCCCCCCCCCCCCCCCATCCAGTGTTGCCATTTTGGCGCTTTTAGCACTAAATTTGGTGCTTTTTCAAGTCATTTAGTGCCAAAATGTTGTATTTAGATCGACCGCGCGAATTTGGTGCTTCACAATTTTTTTTTGCTTTGGGGGGGGGGGGGGGGGGTACAATTACTTTAAAAATCATTTTGGGAACACTAAAAAACCGAATTTGAACTGAAGCGAGGGAGTAAAACAGTCTTAGTACATTACCGCGCAATATTCAAGTAATTTAACTCCCTTTAATACGATTTAGTTGACGTGAGTGACTGCAACGCGCAGGCAATATGCAATGCGCTAAAAGATCGTTTAAACAAGAATGGACTTGAGTTGCAAAGACTAGTTGCACTCGGCACTGACAATGCACCTGTCATGACAGGTGTAAACAATGGAGTATATCAATCAATCATGTGCCATGCCGGAAAGCGTGGGTGGTTATGACTCGCCATTTCACTCGATCACCAGCTTCGTGAATCAGCTCAGTGTTCCTGTCTCGTCCATGCCATGTGGCCAAGCCATCCAGGTATTTTCCTCTCGGTCTTCCTCTTGGTCTGTTCCCTTCGATCTTGTCAGTTTTCACTAAGTTCTCCAATCCATTTCTTCTCATAACATGTCCAAAACATTTTGACTGTCTACGTCTAATTTCTCTAATCAATTTACGATTTTCATTTGTCTCCTGTAGTATTTGGTCATTGGTTTTTTCTATCTGTCCATGGTATTCTTTGCACTTTCTTCAGAAACCACATTTCTGCAGCCATCTGATGTTTTTCAGCTTGACTGCACATTGTCCAAGTTTCACATTCATACAAAAGAACAGGCTCTATGTATCCCCTCAAGACTCCTTTTCTCGTTTCAATTGGCATCTTTTTATTGGTCAGTGACATATGCCTGGGTCATTGACATTGAGGTGAGTGACCTGGCTACGAGAAAAACAATCAACCCGGAGAAATAATGGGGCGGGTGTGAGTGGAAACCCCCAGGGGATGGATGGGGAGAGAGAGTTTAGTTCTGGTGAAGTCAGAGGACTTGGGGCAAGTTGATGTTTTGGCGCCGAACGGATCGGTTGTCGAGGACGTGGGAGTTTAGACTGACGGTGGGTCAGTTCTTGTGTTGTGTTGTTCTCCCAGTGACGAAGGCAGGCTGAAAACCCAAAGTGGGTTGGATAGCTAATGGAGGCCTGAACCCAAAGTGGGTTGGATAGCTAGCGGAGACTAGACCCAGTGTGTGGGTTGTGATGTGTGAGGTCCAGCTGTGGATAGGAGTTGGATTACCTGTCTTGTGAATTTGAGATTAAGCAGACCGTGAGAAGACAGTGATGTGTGCGTGTTAATGGTGTGAGGAGGATATGGATATTCTATGGATTATATATATTGTTTCTGGATATATAAATATGTTCCGTGGGTCTGTGTTATTTCTGTATTAAAGGATTATGTGCGCCAAAATCGATCTTGTTTACTGACTGGTGAATGTGCACTGCGGGGGTGAGTCATAGTGTAAGACAGTGAGAGAGCTCAGTTGACACACCAGGAGTATCGTTACCTAGACAACGACCATATCACGAACTTATCATAAAGAACATCGTGATAGTCAGAATGTTTTTCATCTTGCTAAAGGCTACTTTCGCCATGGCGATTCTTGTTCTAATCTTTTCAAGGCATCTCCCAGCAGATGTTATGACTGTTCCGAAATAATTGTACCGATTCACTTGTTAAAGAATATTCCCATTTACTTGTATATTACATTGTGGTACTTCGTTCTTCCTAGTGACGACCATAACCCGTGTCTTCTTACAATTTAATTCCAACCCCAGCTGCTCACTGTGTACACCAACCGCGTCTACTAATTGTTGTAGATCTTGTGCATTGTCTGAAATCAATATCATCTGCATATCTAATGTTATTGATGTTTCGTCCTCCAATGCTGATTCCATTTATATCTTCTACATTTCTGAAAATGTGTTCACTGTAAAGAGAAAAAAAGATCTGGAGACATTACACATCCCTGTCTAACACCTTTCTTAATAGGTTGATATTGTCCCACTTCATTATCAATCCTTATGGCAGCTTGTTGTTTCCAATATATGTTTTTTATAAGTCTAATGTCTTTCCCATCAATTTGTAGATCTGCAAGCATATCTACCATGTTGACATGTCTAACTCTATCAAAAGAGTTTGTGTAGTTGCTAAACGGTGTTTTATAATAAATAATGCGAACATCGGTAACTTGCGATAAATAATGCGAACATCATCAAACGTTAAACGGTCCAGGGATTTCACCAATCTAACAGTGTCAAGAAACATGATAAAAACGGTAATCAAGGACTCGAAGCCGGTATAGACAATTGTTGAGGCAATATTTATTTGCCTATATCCAACTTGTTACAGCTTTACAATCCAAATCATCAATTCTGATTTATTATTACCGTACCTGTTATGGCCACGCGGGACGGTAAAGAAACATTATTAAATATGAATCGTAAACGGTTGAACATATTAAATATTTATAACTATCATGTCCCGGTACTTCTATCCTTCACTATTTTGCCTATGTGTCAGCCTGTTTTGACTTGCTGAGTCCCATTCTCATAATGTCGCATTTGTCCGTGGCTTTCAGGCCGATAGGCTATAAGCCTATATCCTGCATTAATAGTCTCGTCCTTCTTTCCAATATTTGTTAGTCATCAGAGTAAGTGTCCAGCCAGTACATAAGTTCTCTTCTGGCTGAGAATCGAATCGTGCTGCCTCCTCGCTCAAGCTCTAAGATCTGACTGTCTGTTGTTGACAATCTTTCTGACGTTTTCTCCTTTTTACGTCAGCCTCCTAGTTTCTCGTAAGATTTGGTTCGCGATTTTCTCACCAACTCTATTTTGCGTCATATCATCTGCGCTGCTACTTCGCAGCATGCCCCTCCCCTTGAAAATGGTGTAACCATTTTATACTGTAGTCGGTTTCTATAGCCTGATACGTAACAGTTCAGAATCCATGAGTCATATGTATATAATCTATTCCCACTATTGTGCTGATATGATGGTATGGTCTCCTATCAATCACACACAAAATCTTATTTAAAAATTATTATTATATTACGGGCACGCACTCCTATCTACACCCCAGGTAGACGTCGTGTAACAACAGCCTATGGGAGGGTTGGGCTAACTAAACTATAAATATAGTAATAGTCCCTCATAAGCCTAAACGGCCAGTATCCCCAACCAAAGATATAAAACTCGATTGAGGGGATGTGTGTGATTGACTGGTACCGTTCCCTCTGTATTAGTTTTGGTATTCACCAAGTAACTATATAACTATTCTCTTCCTGCTATGTTGTCATTATCGGCTACCGTATGACTCTTAGTCTTTGTCATATTTGCTCGGTGAGGTCTTCTGCCTTTGTAGCTGACGAGTTGTAATAATCTCTGTGAGCCTTATATTTTTTGTCTAAAGGCTATGACGGCTATTTGTTCATACTGGCTATTTAACTGCTCTGTATATACACAATTCATATAATACATAATGCAGTGCATAAATAATATGTGATGCGACACTAAGTGTGACCTAGTTTACGGTGGTTGATTATGACGTTATTGGGTATTTGTAGTTTATCATACCAATAACCTGTAAGACATGTAATGGTGTACCAGACATTCCACCAATCCTCATCTTTTGAAAAATATTTACTTAATTCATGCAATAATAATTGAATAATTATAACAACTTAATTTAATCTGAAATAGATAAAATCATATTATAACAATTATAATACTTTCGTTCCGGCATGCTATTCATCCTTTGTATATGTCTGTACTGTTCTTCGTACTTGTATGAATGAACTGCAAAGTGTATGTATCGCTTGACTGTATTTAGCACCGAAATTAAATACGTTTATATTAACATTCTTGCTATGATATCTGAATGAAAATGCATGATATGTTAAACTATTAGATTGACATGACCCTCTCATCGATGTTGAGATGAGTGAATCATGACTTACAATCACCGCATGAATGATACTTAGATGCATGTTTGCATGAATGATTGTAATATGACGTAGATAACATATGAACGAATGACTCCTGACGTCAAATCTGCATTTAACTCATCCTGGCGGTCATCACTGGAGCTAAGGAGTACGTGTTTTGTGTGACACTTTTGACAGAATGCCCTGCGGAACGAGAAAGAGCTATACGGAATAAAACCTGGTGCAATTAAGTGGATACTCTGGCCTTTCAAAACCAGCCCCTTTTTATTTAGCATGAACATGTATCAGGCAAGGGGCCTGGTAAAGAATGGCGGATCTTTTGGGCAGGATGTGCTGAAAGCAATGTTTGACAAAGGACTTGCTACAGGATCATTAATTCATATAAAACATAAACAATGAACTATTTCGTGTGTGTAGATAGTTTAATTTAGGCAGCAGTAACTAACTGTCTGAGTAGGACCAGACAGAAAATCTATAAACATCAATGAAAGCATCCATCTTGTAGAAAATGGAAAAATAAAATATTAAAGAGCCTTTTCCCATGCTTTGGGGCATACAGGATGTGTGGTTCCAGCTCCATATTTGCATAGACCAATCATCACTCAGTGGATGACGAGGTCACTATGGCACTGGCTGCCTTTACTTCCACGAGAATTTCCTGGTACCCATTTGAGGTCAGCCTAGGTCAATTTTGGTTTAAAATTCCTGCCTCAATGTGGATTTAAACACATGACCCCTGGGCCGACAAACTGCCACTCGTTATCATATTTTGCACCATCAAGTGAAAGAAAACAAATAAACATGCAGATAAGTGAAAGCATGCATAACAACACAGCATATCTGTAACACAGTATATATCACTGTCTGTAAAATGTACAAAACAACTGGCAACAACAACAGTAACAACTTAGTTTCAATATAATTTCAAATAAGTGCATACAAGTAACAAGTGAATATATAAAGATACAGTGCAAACTTTTAAAGGCGATCACAGATGTGGCGAATTTCTGTTGTGAAGAACAATATTGTATTGTACATTGTAAATGCTTTACTATACGCTTGAACTCTTATAAGAGGATTTTCTGATAAGAAGAACTATTTCTTGGATCCCAGGTGAGTTCGCTTTATCAGGTCTGCACCCATAACATAATGCTTTGTGCACCGTATAACATAGTGCTTTGTGCACTGTATAACATATTGCTTTCAAACAGTATGTAGTGGTGCTGTTGGAAGCCACAGACTCAAATAGGTTTACAACTGTTTGGTTTTGATCAAAGATCACTTTTATTGCATACAGAATTAAAAAAAACACCCAAAAAAAAAACCCCGAAAATACATTGCACAATTTATTACCTGGCATATTGCACTATATCTCGCCAGGTGCATACTACAAAAAGAAGGTTCAACATATAATGAAGTTATAAAACTACTACGGGGACACTGAAACGTGTGACAATGTGTTGTTTATTTATGTTGAAAGGATTCATTATGCTATTTCGTTATATGGTGAATATTTTTATATATATAGTATGCATACAATGAGTTAACATTAGTTGCATATTCTCTACAGGATGTTGCAGTCAACCCCAGCATCTTTTGGCTGTTTGTGATTGCTTTTTGAATGACCAGCACACATACCATTTTATATATATATATATATATATATATATATATATATATATATATATATATATATATATATCTGTGTGTGTGCGCGCTTGTGTGTGTGTGGGGGAGGGGTGTGTGTGAAGGTGGGGGGGGGGGGGATATCTTCATAAGTTCTCTGGTCTGCTTCCATTGGTCACATAATCTCATTGTTTTCAGAACTGATGCAAAATGTAAACAACCTATATGCTGTGCATTCAAATCATAATTTTTGGATGTGGATATGTTTAACTCTTTGACCTAGGGAACCCCCTTTATCGATCCCAGTGACTATTTCTCTATAAGCTGTCAGCCCGCGTTCACAGATAAGGGGGTTCATGACCCACTCTAATAATAGAAGGCTCAATATATCAACCAATCATAGTTTGTTCCTTTAATGAAATCATGGCACCGCAGTAAAACAATGATGTCTGCACCTAGTACTGAAATAAAGTACATACTTTGAGCTGTATTTTGCTATACAGTAGCTTTATAGTAGATGTCTAGTTAGTTATATGTCTTTTTTACAGGATGTCACCTTCAACCCCAGAATGTATTGGCTATTTGTGCTTTTCTAGACAAGTTTACATTCAATTGTTTGCCAGTGCTTTCTGAATGGTCGATGCTCATACCATTATAAAAATCAACACAAAGCGGTCTGCTTCCAAATCTCCTGCAGCCATCATCAAACCTGGGATGTCAGGATTGTGAAATTGAGTTCTCTACCCTTGTGCCACATGCACTGACCATAGTAGGTAGACACCAAACAAATAAAAATGCTGCCTGTACTAGTTGTGGAAGCCATTGTAAACCTGTTTACTTGACAAGATATGTCGCAGATGATGGATAATACTGACGATGAAGACGATTGATTGGAAGAGATGACAGATGACTGAGGTAATAACATAAAGTGACAGATTATGTGAAATTGGAACTTTTCTCTTGAAGACCTCTGGCACACAACATTTGAATCAAAGGGAACATAATTCAAAGGACTATAAATAGGAGTGAATGTGTAATCTGGTAGTATTACAATAGGCACAGTATATCACTGTCATGACACATAATTGGCAAAACAGTGTATAATGAATTATATTGGCTAAGTTTAGCACACAATTGGTAAAACAAAGTATAATGAATCATATTGGTTAAGTTTGGCACACAATTGGTAAAACAAAAAAGCAAAACAACAATAGGCACACACTGGCCAAGGATGGCACCTAATTGATAGAAAAATGAAGTAACTGCCTCATGCTGGTTAAATACAGCATAAGATTGATATAAAAGAACATACATGTGTTTAATTTGGCTAGCCAGCGCACATAATTACTGTACTAAATATAATATCCTCATATTGCTAAAATATAGTACAGAAATGGTAAGAAATTCTTACTAAGAATAATATCATATACTTAATTTGGCAAACACTAGCACTGAATTGATAAAACAAATATAACAACTTCACATGAAGTATAGCAAAGAATTGATAAAACAAATACAACTTCACATGAAGTATGGTACAGAATTGATAAAACGAATATAACAACATCACATAAAGTATATCACGTAATTGATAAAACAAATTCAACAACTTCACATAAAATATTGTACAAATTTGATAAAACAAATACAACTTCACATGAAGTATAGCACAGAATTGATAAAACAAATACAACTTCACATGAAGTATGGCACAGAACTGATAAACAAAATATAACAACTTCATATGAAGTATGGCACAGAATTTATAAAACAAATATAACAACTTCACATGAAGTATTGTACAGATTTGATAAAACAAATATAGCAATTGATAAAACAAATATAACAACTTCACATGCAGTATGGCACAGAATTGATAAAACAAATATAACAACTTCACATGAAGTATGGCACAGAATTGATAAAACAAATATAACAACCTCACATGAAGTATAACACAGAATTGATAAAACAAATATAACGACTTCACATGAAGTATTGTACAGAATTGATAAAACAAATATAACAATTGATAAAACAAATATAACAACTTCACATGAAGTATGGCACAGAATTGATAAAACAAATATAACAACCTCACATGAAGTATTGTACAGAATTGATAAAACAAATATAACAACCTCACATGAAGTATAACACAGAATTGATAAAACAAATATAACAATTGATAAAACAAATATAACAACTTCACATGAAGTATTGTACAGAATTGATAAAACAAATATAACAACTTCACATGAAGCATGGCACAGAACTGACAAACAAAATATGTGAGGCACAGTTTTGGTAAAACAATATTTTTATAATAGGCTCATTTTGGCTAACATAATACATGGAAATAACAAATCTGGGGAAGCCCTGAGACTACTGAAATAATTGTAGAAATAGATTTGCAGGTATTGATCCTCACTCACAGAAGTCATAGGAAAGAGGCAGAATATATTTAAATGTTTCTGTTTTCTATTGTATTCTATAATTCCACTCCACATGACTAAGTATGAGGCATAAAATATTTTAATGTTTCTGTTTTCTATTGTGTCCTATAATTCCACTCAACACGACTAAGTATGTAAACATTCAATGTGGTCACTGAGATAATAATAATAATAATAATAATAATAATAATAATAATAATAATATAACGACAAGAATAAGCTTGGAAATAAGAGAGTAGAGAGTATAAAAATCGAATATTATCACTTAAGTAGAGGTCAGAATAGCCAGTTAGATAACAGCTCTCGCTCTTAAACTTCCAGTGCACTGTTGCTGAGGTAGTGGGTTCAACCCTTACACCAGTCAGTTGGACTAAAATGTTGGCTTCTCATCCCTTGACTTGGGGACGTAAAATTACAAGTGCCTCAGAAGTTGGAGTGGATTCGACTGATGATGAGTGATACTGATAATAGGGAAAGCTAACTCACATGCAAAATCAGTCCAGTGCATTCCTCAGTAGTGGCAACTAGATGCCCACAAATATGTACAGTAGTGACATGCCCATATATGTGCACAGTTGTGACAGATGCCAATATATGTGCATAGTTGTGACAGATGCCAATATATGTGCATAGTTGTGACAGATGCCAATATATGTGCATATTTGTGACAGATGCCAATCTATGTGGATAGTTGTGACAGATGCCCACACATGTGTATAGTAGTGACAGACGCCCACATGTGTATAGTAGTGAAAGACACCCACATATGTGTATAGTAGTGACAGATGCCCATATATGTGTATAGTAGTGACAGATGCCCATATATGTGTATAGTAGTGACAAATTCCCAAATGTGTATAGTAGTGACAGACGTTCACATACGTGTATAGTAGTGACAGATGCCCACATATGTGTATAGTAGTGACAGACGCCCACATGTGTATAGTAGTGACAGATGCCCACATGTGCATAGTAGTGACAGATGCCCACATATGTGTATAGTAGTGACAGATGTCCACATATGTGTATAGTAGTGACAGATGCCCACATATGTGTATAGTAGTGACAGATGCCCACATATGTGTATAGTAGTGACAGACGTTCACATATGTGTATAGTAGTGACAGATGCCCACATATGTGTATAGTAGTGACAGATGTTCACATACGTGTATAGTAGTGATAGATGCCCACATGTGTATAGTAGTGACAGATGCCCACATATGTGTATAGTAGTGACAGATGCCCACATGTGTATAGTAGTGACAGATGCCCACATATGTGTATAGTAGTGGCAGATGCCCACATGTGTATAGTAGTGACAGATGCCCACACATGTGTATAGTAGTGACAGATGCCCACATATATGTCTAGTAGTTACAGACGTACACATACATGTATAGTAGTGACAGATGCCCACATATGTGTATAGTAGTGACAGATTCCCACATGTGTATAGTAGTGACAGATGTTCACATATGTGTATAGTAGTGACAGACACCCACATATGTGTATAGTAGTGACAGACACCCACATATGTGTATAGTAGTGACAGACACCCACATATGTGTATAGTAGTGACAGACACCCACATATGTGTATAGTAGTGACAGATGCCCACATATGTGTATAGTAGTGACAGACACCCACATATGTCTATAGTAGTGACAGACACCCACATATATGTATAGTAGTGACAGATGCCCATATATGTGTGCAGTAGTGACAGACACCCACATATATGTATAGTAGTGACAGATGTCCACATGTGTATAGTAGTGACAGATGCCCATATATGTGTATAGTAGTGACAGATGCCCACATATGTGTATAGTAGTGACAGACACCCACATATATGTATAGTAGTGACAGATGCCCATATATGTGTATAGTAGTGACAGACACCCACATATATGTATAGTAGTGACAGATGTCCACATGTGTATAGTAGTGACAGATGCCCATATATGTGTATAGTAGTGACAGACACCCACATATATGTATAGTAGTGACAGATGTCTACATGTGTATAGTAGTGACAGCTGCCCATATATGTGTATAGTAGTGACAGATGCCCACATGTGTGTATAGTAGTGACAGACGTCAACATGTGTATAGCAGCGACAGATGCCCATATATGTGCATAGTAGTGACATATGCCAACAAATAAGTATAGCAGTGAAGACAAAGTCTATGCTTGCGTTTATTCTGTCCCTGCCAGCCACTAGCACCAGACTTAGAATATTTAGTTCCTACGCTAAATCAGCACTGCTGCATGAATCAGAAACATGCACAACAATTAAAACAATTACTCAAAAACTACAAACATTCATTAAATGGTTGCAGTTTGTAAATATAATAGATGACAGACCAGACCAGGAGGGAGAAATCAAGATTGGTGTATCAGCCATGTTCACATGTCGGTTGGCACCACAGACAGCAGATCACATACTCCATGACTGCCCAAAATATGACATATCTAGACAGACCTTCTGGCCTAGAGAGACGACAGTGGATTATAAACTCTATGGATCACTATGTGAACTAAAACATGACAGTTAAATTCACACAAGAAACAACGCTGCAGTTATAGACATATTTCAAGCAAACGCAAGAAGAAGAAGAAGAAGAAGAGGAAGAAGAAGAGGAAGAAGAAGAAGAAGAAGAAGAAGACTGCCGGTCAAGAGTGTGATAGCCACCACTGGGTGGATTCTGTAGGTTCAATGTACCTCAATTGGCTTGTAAAAAGACTTTTATGGTTACCATTTAACAGAAGCAATGTCATGGCACTCAGGACATCCCCAAAGTGGCACCGTCTCCTCCAGCAGATAAAGTATGTGGACTCTAACTACCCCCATCTCATCCTGCCAGGGCACACATCTGACATGCCCACACAATTGACCTGTACCGCTGGTTCCGTCAGCTGCGGTAGAGTAGTGGCCAGATGCTTGCCTGCCTGCCCTGTGGTCATGGCTTTGATCCTCATTGTGGCAGATTCAATGAGCAGAGCTTCCATGTTAACACAGCCTAAAATGGGAACCAAGAAATGTCTTGGAAAGTAAAAGCTGCCAGCGTTATACTGGTCCATAAAAATATGGGTCTAGCATCATATAATTATTTTGCCCTAAGGCCTTAAAAGTAATCCTTTACCTTTTATTTTTACTTATATAAAAGTAACCCTTTACCTTTTATTTTCTTATATAAAAGTAACATCTATAAATATCTAATAATATATATATAAAAGGCAAAGGCTTACTTTTTATATTTACTTATATAATATATCAATAAATATGAATAAGTGAGTGATAATTTATATTAAAAACACAGGGATTTATCATCTGAATTACATATAAGTGAATGAAAATTTCTATTTAAACATAACAATTACAAATCTGAATTATATATAGGCGACTGATAATTTCTATTAGTAACAGAATCAATTCAGATCTTAAATATATATAAGGCTCATGCATTAGTAAAGTTGATATTGAGCTGTGCTGATAATATCATGAGCAAGGTCAGACGCAGGCTCGTCACCTACAAAAGTGACAGAAAGATGTGCCACTTATTCCTCTGAGCATTCCGGCCTATAAAGTGTGATGGCATTATCAAATCACATTCCCATTGTAGGAACTGCTTTGTGACACATTAAATAAAAACTATATATGAGTCAGTGATAATTCCTATTAAAAAATATAATTGTTAACAGCTTAATTATATATGTATAAGTGAGTGATGATTTTTATTAAAAACTAGCTGACCCGGCCCGGCTTCGCCCAGTTCCTGGTGGGGAGCATCTCATTTAATTCATATAAGTAGTCATATAAGTTCTCGTTCCCGTTACCGACTATCTGTCTTTCTGTCTGTCTTTCTGTCTGTCTGTCTGACCCGGCCCGGCATCGCCCAACTCCTGGTGTGGAGCATCTCATTTAATTAATATAAGTAGTCATATAAGCTCCCGTTCCCGTTCCCGACTATCTATCTGTCTGTCTGTCTGTCTATCTGTCTGATCCGGCCCGGCTTCGCCCAGCCCCTGATGGCGAGCATCTCATTTAATTCATATAAGTAGTCATATAAGTTCCCGTTCCCGACTGTCTGTCTGTCCGTCCCTCCCTCTCTGTCTGTCTGTCTGCCTGTCTGTCTAATCATTTATTGGTTGCAGTTAGAACAACCTTAGATAAACGAAGACCAACTTACAAAAAGCATTAGAAAGAGCACTTGAAAGATCTTTACATCTTCCCCAACAATTAACTTGGGTAAATGGAGCGGCGGCAGCAGCATCAGCAGAAGAAGGAAAAGGAGGAGTAGACAACTTCAGCGAAAAGGTGGGTCTGTCTATCTATCTGACCCGGCGTGGCTTCGCCCAGCTCCTGGCGGGTAGCGTCTCATTAAATTCATACCAAAAAAAAAGTAACTTAAAAGAATGTCTTTCCACACACCATCCATTATTTTTAATGAAAACGCTTTCTAATCACCTGCATGACTACAGTAACTTCTTAAGCAAAAAAAGATGAGTTACAATGTTATGCATTATGCATTATTTTTATGAAAACTTTGAAAATGCCTTACAGATTGTATCATTATTTATTATAAGTCATATGCCGGTACATAACTATGGACAAAAAGTTTATAAATCTTTGAAAACGATGCCACAATATGACTATAAGTTATACAGAAAAGTTATGCCCCTTGAAATAACTTTTACAGAGTTAAGTCCCCTGAGATATATGAAATTACAATGAAAAGTGAAAAATGAAATAATATTGGGTAAGCAGCCGATTTCACACTACAAAAATATGACAGTGGGCTGCACTGGAATGAAAAGAAGACGTGTAGAAAATTTCATCTCAATCGGATGGGCCGTTCGCGAGCGCATAAAGGACATACGGACATACAGACAGACAGACAGACAGACAGACAGACGGAGATCGCAATTTATATATAAGATATAATAATGTTTCACGACCTAATAATATATATCTTATATAAAATATGTTGTGAAAAATTATTCTGTTTATTATAGGAATTATCACTGACTTATATAACTGCCGGGAAGGTAACCAACAAATGCCTGAAGAAGTCGGATGTATTGGCCTAAAGGTGCAAATATCACAGCTCTGCGGTAAACAGGCACAACACAATTACGTCTAAAACATTCCGGACAAATGCAGAAGAAGAAGATATATATTATTATTAGGTCGTGAAACATTATTATATTTTTAATAAAAATCATCACTCACTTATATATATATATATATATATATATATATATATATATATATATATATATATATATATATATATATATATATATATATATATATATATATATAAGTGAGTGATAATTCCTATCAAATACACTGTGATTTAACATCTTAATTATAAATAAGTGAGACATATTTAAACTCTCAAAAAATATATTGCTGTAAAAAAATCTTATTTAAACCTGAAGTTTATTCTGCCATTATTTCTTGTATACAAAAATCTGTTTTAATTGTTACCATGAACGAAGTATTCTGCCCATATCTAAGTGATATGAAACATTTTGAGCCACAGTGGTACAGTGGCTAGCACTCTAGCCTGGTGGTCATGAGTTCCAATCCCCACTGTTTACAACTGACCTGGGCTCTCAGGTTGATGCCGGCCTGAAATGGGCGCCAGGAAATGATCTGGGGAAAAAATGCTGCGTGCATGATATCGACAACAGCACCCATCAAGTAACGATTCTTTTACAAGGGCTATTACTCTAAACCCTTTAACAAGGGTCTTTTGTAATGTTAAATACATAATATGAATGTAAAAATGCTGTTACATTTTAATAAACACTTTGGTTATAAGAGTCAACCTCAAGTAGCAGCTTATTTGCAGAATGTCACTCTTGTCGTGGTGCGCCAAAACTCTCTATCTCTTGCCATTTCTTCCGCCTCATGTGCCTTTATGCTAAAGGTGTCTGCAATGTCCTGTGTCCATCTTCATGCTCGTCGACCCTTACATCTTCTTCCAGAAACTACATCTTCCACCATTGTCTCTTCAAGCCACTGTGATGTTTTATATGGACAAAGTAGTTTAGTTTCCGAGACATGAAATTATGATGTAATGGTTATAAGAGTATCCACACAAAATACCAATGTATAACTACATCTTGCATACAAAAGATGTAAACAGAAAGTATATTATTTATAAATTACAGAATCACATCTTTATGAATATGGGAAAACATTGAAAAATGTTGTATAAAATATTAAAGCTATAAAAGAATACAACAATACATGAAGATGGACGACAATTACATTCAGTTATCATGCTGATTGCTGGAACACTTTACAAAGCTTTTGTCTTATTGGATCAGTACAAGATAGTTTTAACTCATTCAATATGTAAGATCTTCACTGATTGGATAAGAACAAGATAGTTTTAACTCATTCAGTATGTAAGATCTTAACTGATTGGATAAGTGCAAGATAGTTTTAACTCATTCAGTATGTAAGATCTTAACTGATTGGATAAGTGCAAGATAGTTTTAACTCATTCAGTATGTAAGATCTTAACTGATTGGATAAGTACAAGATAGTTTTAACTCATTCAGTATGTAAGATCTTTACTGATTGGATAAGTACAAGATAGTTTTAACTCATTCAGTATGTAAGATCTTCACTGATTGGATAAGTGCAAGATAGTTTTAACTCATTCAGTATGTAAGATCTTAACTGATTGTATAAGTGCAAGATAGTTTTAACTCATTCAGTATGTAAGATCTTAACTGATTGGATAAGTGCAAGATAGTTTTAACTCATTCAGTATGTAAAATCTTAACTGATTGGATAAGTGCAAGATAGTTTTAACTCATTCAGTATGTAAGATCTTAACTGGTTGGATAAGTACAAGATAGTTTTAACTCATTCAGTATGTAAGATCTTCACTGATTGGATAAGTGCAAGATAGTTTTAACTCATTCAGTATGTAAGATCTTAACTGATTGGATAAGTACAAGATAGTTTTAACTCATTCAGTATGTAAGATCTTTACTGATTAAATGCCAGGGGTTGATTAATTGCCTTAGGTGACTACCTGTATCTGCCATGGGCTTATATACAGTAGTTTTACATATGCTGTCATGTCATCTTCTGCCTATAGTACCTTGTGGTGTAGGACAGGGGGGGTCTTTGGGCCTGAGGAATTAAGGCTGCCTAGCTAGTGCAGTTGCTGAGAACTGTGCAGGTTTGGGGTTTTCTTTTTGCCCTCGAGAATCCAAACTCCGGTCCCTTGAAGGAGAACCTGGCATTCTAGCCACTGCCAGACCCCCCCCCCCCCCCCCCAGTCCTATACCGCAAGGTATTATAGGCAGTAGGTGACAATTTTCCTTATGCAACCCACTTTGATTTGAGATATAATACACTATGTATGCTACTTCCTATTTTCCACCATCACTTATACATAAGTAACTTCTATAAATATTAATAATATATTTATAAATATGAATAAGTAAGTTGTAATTTCTACTAAAATATAATAATTTCACATGTGAAGTATATACAGGCAACTGATAATTTCTATTAAATACAGAAAGATTTCAGATCTTAATTACATACAAGACCGCGTATTAGTAAAGTCGATAATGAACTGTGCTGAAAATATCATAAGCAAGGTCAGACGCAGGCTCGACACCTACAAAAGTGACAGAAAGATGTGCCACTTATTCCTCTGCACATTCCGGCCAATAAAGTGTGATGGCATTATCGCATCACATTCCCATTGTAGGAAACTGCTTTGTGACAATTTAAATAAAAACTATATATAAGTAAATGATATTTACTATTAAAAACATAATAATTTTTCACAGCTTATATATATATATATAAAGGAGTGATAATTCTTATTAAAAACATTATAATTGTTCACAGTATATATATATATATATATATATATATATGTTAGAGATAACTCCTATCAAAAACATCTTAATCATAAAAAGGTGAGGCTATATTTAAACTGTTTAAAAAAAATATTGCTTTAAAATCTTATGTAAACCTTTAATTTAATCTGCCATTATTTCTTGTAAAAATATCTCTATTAAATGTACCAATAAATTAAGTATTCTGCCATTATCTGAAGTGATATGGAATATTTGGAGCCACAGTGGTACAGTGGCTAGCACTCTAGCCTGGTGATCATGTGTTCCAATCTCCACTGTTTACAACTGACCTGGGCTCAGCCAGCCTGAAATGGGCGCCAGGAAATGATTTGGGAAAAAAAATTCTGCGTGCATGACATCGACAACAGCACCCATCAAGTACCGATTCTTTTATAAGGGCTATTACTCTAAACCCTTTAAAAAGGGTCTTTTGCAATGTTAAATACATAATATGAATGTGAAAACGCTGTTACATTTTAATAAACACTTTGGTTATAAGAGTCAACCTCAAGTAGCAGCTTATTTGCAGAATGTCACTCTTGTCGTGGTGCGCCAAAACAACTCTCTATCTCTTGCCATTTCTTCCGCCTCATGTGCCTTTATGCTAAAGGTGTCTGCAATGTCCTGTGTCCATCTTTATGCTCGTCGACCCTTACCTCTTATTCCAGAAACCACACCTTCCATCACTGTCTCTCCAAGCTGCTGTGACGTTTAATATGGCCAAAGTAGTTTAGTTTCCGAGACATGAAACTATGATGTAATGGTTATAAGAGTATCCACACAAAATAGCAATGTATAACTACATCTTGCACACAAAAGATGTAAACAGAAAGTATATTATTTATAAAGTACAGAATCACATCTTTATGAATATAGGAAAACATTGGAAAGATGTTGTATAAAACATTAAATCTATAAAAGAATACAACAATACACGAAGACTACATTCAGTTAACATGCTGCTTGCTAGAGCATTTTATAAAGCTTGTGTCTTATTGCATAAGTACAAGATAGTTTTAACTCATTCAGTATGTAAGATCTTCACTGATTGGGTAAGTACAAAATAGTTTTAACCCATTCAGTATGTAAGATCTAAACTGATTGGATAAATACAAGACAGTATTAACTCATTCAATATGTAAGATCTTCACTGATTGGGTAAGTACAAAATAGTTTTAACCCATTCAGTATGTAAGATCTAAACTGATTGGATAAATACAAGACAGTATTAACTCATTCAATATGTAAGATCTTCACTGATTGGATAAGTACAAGATAGTTTTAACTCATTCAGTATTTAAGATCTTAACTGGTTGGATAAGTACAAGATAGTTTTAACTCATTCAGTATGTAAAATCTTTACTGATTAAGTGCCAGGGATTGATTAATTGCCTTAGGCGACTACCTGTATCTGCCATGGGTTTATATACAGTAGTTTTCCTTATATTGAATTGTCATCTACTGCCTATAGTACCTTGTGGTGTAGGACAGGAAGGGTCTTGAGCCTGAGAAATTAAGGTCGTCTGGTTAGTGCAGTCGCCGTGAACTGTGCAGTCACCACCGCAAGGTATTATTGACTGTAGGTAACAGTTTTCCTTATGCAACCCAATATAATTTGTGATATAATACAACATGTATACTACTTCCTATTTTCCACCATCCATTTTTGTTAGGTACAAACCTACTTTTTGTTTAGTCTTTAATTTGTTAAACGACATTCAGTAAATAGTTCTGTAAATAAACTTTCACTTCATTGGTTAATATTCTCTAGAGCAATAGTTTTCAAATTGTGAGCTGCAAAGATGCAGGGCATTTGTATTCCCAGGTCTTTCTGTCCTTGTGAACTAATGTGAAGTCCAGTATCAAGAATATAGGTGTACTGTGATGGGAATTTGTATTACCAAAAGTGCTACAGTATAAACATACATCTGTATGTACATGACTGAGTAACTAGAAGCAACTTGGACACATCCATATATACTCTGTTCTCAAAGCACACTGATTGAGAATGAACGTATGTTGTTCCTGTTTGTGACCACCCCTGCTGTTGCCACAAGCAATGCCAAATGATAAATATCTTAGCCTTCGAAGTTGTTATAATCAAAGGTTTTCAGTCAGATTAAACATTCTGGTACACATTTTTTAGAACTTCAAGATTAACTCTGTCTAGACTAAGAGAAATTACACAACGAATGAGTTAAAATAACCCTGATGTTTTGACGTCAGAACTTGGTCATTTAGACTTTCACAGGAGGGGGATAACCTTGGCCGTAATCATGAGTTTGGTCAGGCATTGGTTGTTGCGGATAACCATAAGGTGTCACATTAGGTCCTGGTTGTAGCATTGGTCGCTGATTTGATGAAACAACTACACCCATAGTTGGCTGAGGGAGATAACAAAGATTATACATTTACAATAACATCGGCTGCTGAACTGACACAAAAACTACACCTATAGACCTTAACCCTCTGAAAACAAAGTTCATTCACTTATTCAGTACGCCACTATCCAGAGCCAGCATCTTTTCCTCATCCCTTGATTTGGTAAAATATGTCTAGTTCTTTATCTAAGCTCCACATTTTTGATTCCGTCATTCCATTTCAGTCCTCCTATTCTGCGCAGGTACAAGTTATTGAATGTTTGTAGTTTATTGGTAATTGTTTTAGTCTTTATCCACATTTCTCATCCATACAGTAGTAGTGATTTCACATGCAGTAGTACCAATTTCACATTCAGTAGTAGTGATTTCACATACAGTAGTACCGATTTCACATACTATAATACTGATTTCACATAATGTAGTACTGATTTAAGATAATGTAATACTGATTTCACATACAGTAGTATCGATTTCACATACTGTAGTACTGATTTCACATAATGTAGTACTCATTTCACATACAGTAGTACTGATTTAACATACAGTAGTACTGTTTTCACATAGTGTAGTACGGTTTTCACATACAGCAGTACTGATTTCACATACTGTAGTACTGTTTTCACATAATGTAGTACTGATTTCACATAATGTATTACCGATTTCACATACAGTAGTAGTGATTTTACATAATGTATTACCGATTTCACATAATGTAGTACCGATTTCACATAATGTGGTACCGATTTCACATAATGTAGTACCGATTTCACATAATGTAGTACAGATTTCACATAACGTAGTACTGATTTCACATACAGTAGTAGTGATGTCACATACAGTAGTAGTGATGTCACATACAGTAGTACTGATTTTACAGAATGTAGTACTGATTTTACAGAATGTAGTACTGATTTCACATAATGTAGTACTGATTTCATATACAGTAGTACTGATTTCGCTGGTTTTTGTGGCTAAGGGCTTATGGGCTTGATTTGTGAGCCCACTTACCTGTGTTCAAAACACAGCTGCAACCGATTTGGCAGCAGGCCGCGTTGCGTTGGGTTTTAACGTGTTGGTATGGGAGCCGCTCATTCAGAAAGCAATGGCAAACTACTGAACATAAACTTGACAAGACATCAACAACAGCAGTAAAATGCTGGTGTTGACAGCGACATCTATTAAATAGGATATGAAAAAAAGTAATGACTTCACATACGGTAGTTGTGGTTTCACATACAATAGTTGTGGTTCACATACAGCAGTACTAATTTCATATTACAGAGTTAATAATTCTAAGTTTGATGCTAAGCATAATTTCCTTTGGAAAGAATACCATGGACAGACAGAAAAACCAATGAGCAAGTCCTACAAGAAGCAGAAGAAAACTGTAAAATTATTAGAGAGATTAGACGTAGACGGTTCCAGATAAATGGAACACCCCTAAGAGAAGATAAAGAACCAACACACCTTGGAGTAACATTTGATGCCAGGCTGACATGGAGAAAACACATCAAAAAAGCAGTCGCAAAAGCTAGAAGGAAAATAGCCATCCTGAGAAAGCTAAGGGAACTACGTGGGGAGACAGTGGGAAAATACTTAGCAAAGTTTATCAACAGAGCATACGACCACACCTGGAATACGGATCAACTGTGTGGTGTTCAGCATCAAAAACCACACTACAAGAGTTGGACAGGGTGCAGAATCAAGCTCTTAGAGCCACCACAGGAGGGATGAGATCAACCCCTATAGTAGCAATGGGGAAAATTGGGAGGATCCAAGCACTGAGAGAGCGCAGAGATATGAAAACACTAATACAAGCAGAAAAGTTCCTCAGCTTGCTAGGCCACCCTTTGAAGAACCAATTTGAAAACTTAGCTATGGGGCGGTTGAAAAGAAATAGTTTTACCCACCAGGTGAAAAGACTCTGCATAGAAAACATCGATCTGCCCACAGTTGGCATCCCTCTGACAACTATTCCAGAGCGAACTCCATGGAAAAATGCACATAGACTATCACTCCAAATCCAGACTTAAAGTGCGAGGAATATTTGACAAGGAAGAACAGAACAGTATACAGCGCAGAACAGCCACTCTCAGCTTCCTTGATGACGAATACCCACAGGACCTCTGGATCCAAGTCCACATAGATGGGTCAGCACAAAATGCTGTTCGAAATGGAGGAGCGGGAGTGTACATATAATACCCAAATAATACTAGGGACACGGCCAGAGTTCTAACAGGAAAATACTGCCATAACTATGATGCTGAAATTGAGGCAATCAAGATAGCAACAGAGAAATTACTAAATATCAACCATGGTACACAACCTGTAGTGCTTTTGACAGATGCAAAATCAGTACTCGAGGTGCTCCTGTCTGGGAAATTGCTAGTACTAAGGACACTACTTTCTGAAGTTAGCAGTCAGCATAGGGTCACCATGCAGAAGATATCATCCCACTGTGGAGTACCCGGAAACGACAGAGCTGATCAATTGGCTAAGGAAGGAGCAAAGGAAGAACAGCCTGATGTGCCTATTACATACCACCAAAAGAAAAGAATGATCAAATCAGTCAGAAGGCCACCAAAACCTGCTCAAGACGACTACCACGTTATGGACAGACCAGAACAAGTCATTATTTTGTGCCTCAGAACAGGACACAATAGATTACGCAACCACATGTACACAAAATTCAAGATTGGTGACTCAGCCATGTGCACATGTGGTCTGGCGTCGCAGACAGCAGAGCACATACTCCAAGACTGCCCAAACTACAACATACCCAGGCATACCTTCTGGCCTAGAGAGACGACAGTGGAAGATAAACTCTATGGACCGCTGAGTGAACTAAAAAAGACAGTAAAATTCATACAAGAGACAACATTGCAGTTATAGACATATTTCAAGCGAATGAAAGAAGAAGAAAAAAGAAGAGGAAGAAGAAGACGTAGACAGTGAATATATTTTTGGACACATTATGAGAAGAAATAAACTTGGTGACACCTTGCAAGATTGAGGTGAAAAGAACAAGGGGAAGGCAAAGAAATAAATACCTGGATGGCTTGGCCACATGTCATGGTTGAGACAAGAACACAGAGCTGATCCACGACTCTGGTGATCATATGAAATGACAAAACATGACCGCTCATGATGATATTTTCCTTTGACTTCCACACGATTTCTTAGTACAGTGAAAGCTCTTCTTGCCTTTTGTATTTATATTGTAATATCTCTGCTTCCCCATCTTTGTCTAGAATACTGCCTCAATAAGTGTGGGATCCTACCTCTTGAAGTGATATTTCACCAAGGATGATCACATTTGCCATACCCAGTCATCGGATATAAAACCACCCCCATACCTACTCCATCTGTGAAAGAACTCATCATCATCATCTTCCACTGTTGCCGTCAAGCATCATGGGGAGGAATAATTTGCCCTCCAGAGCCCAGTGGGCGGCACTGGATAGTGTCATTCCATGTGATTGTACAATGTCTTTAATGTTGTCAATCCATTTTCTTCTCGGGCTTACTATTGCTCTCGTCGCAGATGATCCTTGATGTAGGGCCAGTGATGGTAGTTGATGGTTTTGCATTCTAACAAGATGGCCAAACCATTTGACCTTCTATCTTTTGATAAATGTGGCACAGGGTGTTGATCCCACTGTCTGTCTAATAATTTCTTACTCGGTCTCGGATAGTTAAGTTGGCAGCTCTCCTCAGGCATCTCATCTCACAGGTGTTGATTTTGTGTAAGTGTGATTTGGATAATGTCCAAGTCTGAGATTGGTAGCATAGGTTTGGTATGAATGTGCTGTTTATTACCTGTCGTTTAAAAAGTGAAAGAACTATTACCACAAAATTAGAAGAAGAAAGACCCCAAAAATATTTTTTTTAATGACAAAGAAGGTAGCAGTGGCAAAGAAGGGGAAGAAGAAAAAGAAGAAGAACAGGTTTCTACATATGTTTCTAATAGCTAATACTTGGTACAAAACTTACCTTACTGCGACAGGCAAAATAGCAGGAAAAGATAAACTGAACTAATTCAGCCACCCAAGTCAGGATGACAAACAAGACAAGTGCAGTAATGAGAGATACAAACTTCTCAAAGTAGGCACAAGTCTTGAATGGACTGTCCTCATACTTGCCTATGCTTGATCTGAAATGTGCAGGCAATAATAATTGAAGAAAACTGAATAATAGAATTTACCTCCTAAGTCATTAACTTCTTCATTTCATCTTTTATCCCCTGTTGGGGACAGTCAGTTTCTAATTATTCATGTTTTTTATTCTGTTTTCAGTTTCCATTGTTCAGCAGCCTAATAATATTGAGCATAGTCCTTAACAGTCTAGTGTGTACAAACCATTTACTATGTATATTTAAACCACCTTGTTCTCTATTCTATAGCAGAAGTTATGAAACCCCCTTGCACATCCTAATATTGCCTGCAAGATATCAAAGATTTGGTAAGTTGTGTTCTCTGTGCTCATGGGTGAGACATCAGCCTTGCTCAAGATGAGAAACATTGGTGTCAAGCAGATAACTGTCAGATGTGAAGGCTCTTCAGGATGGAGACATTAGTGTCAAGCAGAGAATTGTCAGACGTGAAGGCTCTTCAGGATGGAGACATTGGTGTCAAGCAGAGAATTGTCAGACGTGAAGGCTCTTCAGGATGGAGACATTGGTGTCAAGCAGAGAATTGTCAGACGTGAAGGCTTTTCAAGATGAGAGACATTGGTGTCAAGCAGGGAGATGTGAGACTTTTTCATGAGACACACTAGAAAACTGGTTAATCAGCACCGAACTGATGTAATCAGCTGGGAAGAAGTCAGATGTGTTGGCCAATAGGTGCCAAACCGCAAAAATTTTGAGCAGGAGAGATGGACATCTGTGGACATGTCCGGCGTGCAATACTGATAGTCCATTTTGATAATCTGATAATGTGAGTTATCTGTGCTTTTAAATATGGGGTCTGCTAACTGGCTATGCCTGGATGAGGACAGGTATGTATCCATGTGCCGGTGGGTGAAACAGCCACATGCAAAGACGGACTTGCTAGGCCAATGTGTCACTTGCATTACTTCAGCCACAGTCCAGAGTTTTACCTCAGCAGACTTTTAAGTAAAGAATAGTAGCAATGGAGATCTCCTGTGCATGTCGTAAAAGATGACTAAATAGGTTTGGTCTGTGACTAACTATCTCAAAGAGGTTTGGTCTGTGACTAGCTATCTCACACTGTAGATAAAAATCAGCCAACATCCAACCAACCATGAACTGGCCTATGCAGGACTTGGCATGCAGGGGTGTGGGCCTATACTTCACTAGGAGTCTCAAGGACAACAGAAAACTATTGGTGCCAAATGTTTGCCACTGTTCAGGATCATGCTGGAAAACTTGGCATATGACACCCCAACCTCAAGTCAAGAATGGAGGTGGAGGCAGTTACTGCAGCTTTCTGCTGGTTGGAGAACAAACTGTGTATGCATGTTGTGGTTGTAACTGATTCACAAAGTGTGCTGACAAAGGTGAAGACTGGCATGCTTTGTGCAGAATGAACTGCATCGATTCAGAGGTTGCAGGTTGTGAGCATTCACTGGATCTTTACTCCAGAACACTCTGGTGTGGTTGGAAATGAACAGGTGCTGCATCATTAAGGGGTGATTTGATGTATGATAAGGCAGATGTGGTAAAGGCCCCATGGGAGAGTGTGAATAATGCAGAAGAACAGATAGACGTTCATGGTCTAGAGAGAATGCAGCAGCAAGGGGTGGTCAGAGGATGTGGTTGACAGCCGTCATTCAGAGGTAAAGCAAGATGGACATATAATCAGATTACAATTATTAACAACTGGAACTCTTTACTGGCTTTTGAAGATAAGGACTAAGCACTTACGGGGATGCCCCGAGCGCAATGATGTGGGGTCTTGACTCAGCTCAACTCCCCTCATGCTGGTAAAAACACAGAGCACCACGTAATTGACTTTGTCTTCCCCTTCTGCCACCTATCTCCCAAAAAAGCACAAGCCCACGAGCAACTGGGGCCTAGTTCTTTATAGACTTGTTCATGAGTGCTTGGATTGTGGAATTAAAGTTTTCTACAGATTGAGGTAGCCAGTCTCACACCAACTCTCCACTCTTACCATATACAGTGTTCCTATTCTTTACTTCCCTTTATGGGCCCCTGTATTGCAAAGGCACTCTAGTTGGCTTTATTGCAAGCTTTCCTTATGTTTGGGATAAGACCTATAGCAACCTTTATGCCTCATTCCTCACTCAGTGAGAGTCATTTCTTCTTCTATCTTGGGATATTTCAATCATTTGCTTCTTGTTACAAGTCAACTCATACTTGTTGATTACTTAAATCAAATACATCCTCTTGTTAAATACATTTTCACAAGTATATATTATTATGGTATCGATATGAAAGGGGATTGCTGCTGCCAAGCTTTTACAGGAGTTTCTAGTTCTAATATTGCTTCTTCTTGTTTTGTTCACTTGAAATTTGTCTATATCTGCAATGTTGTCTCTTGTATGAATTTATCTGTCTTTTTTAAAATTCACTCAGGGGTCCATAGAGTTCCATCTTCTACTGTTTTTTCTCTAAGCCTGAAGGTTTGCCTAGATATGTCATATTTTTGGCAGTCTTGGATTATGTGCTCTGCTGTTTGCGATGCCAATCCGCATGTGCACATGGCTGATTCGCCAACCTTGACTTGTGTATACATGTGATTGTGCAATCTACTGTGTCCTGTTCTGAGGTGCAGAATAATTTGTTCTGATCTGTCCATAAAGTGGTAATTGTCCTGAGCTAGTGTTTGATCTGTCCATAAAGTGGTAATCGTCCTGAGCTGGTGTTGGTGGCTTTTGATTGATTTGATCATTCTTTTCTTTTGGTGGTATGTAACAGGCACATCAGGCTGTTCTTCTATTGCTCCTTCCTTAGCTAATTGATTAGCTCCCTTGTTTCCCGGTACTCCATATTGAGATGGTATCACTATATGGTGTGACCTTATGTTGGCTGCCTAGTTAAGAAAGTAGTGTCTGTACTGCTCGCAATCTCCCAAACTGGAGAGCTTCAAGTACAGATTTTTCATCTGTCAATAGTACCACCGGCTGTGTACCATGGTTGGTATTCAGTAATTAATTATTTTCTTTTCCTTTTCATTTTCTATTACCATATCTCATTCGATATTTCCATTTTCACCTTTCAGTCTCCTGAATTGCACAAGTGTTTAAGAATAATACTAATTTGTGTTATTTGTTTTTTTTTATAACCTTTTCATTATTTCATTCATGTTGTCCCATTTATAGACTTAAGCTGAAATTTTAACCTGAATCCCTGTGTGTGTTTCCATATGTGACATTTTCAATGTCCCACCATACTACAATATTGAAAACAGTCGAGAACTTTCCATTTCCAGGTGACAATAACGTTATAATATCTCCCACAAAATTTTGGTCTTGCCAATGTGAGGTATTATAAACAGAGAGACACCTAAACGGAATGTGAGGATGCACCTAAACATAACAGATGATGTATGGATCTATGTGCGGCTATTGAGACTTTGAACGACAACAAGCAGCATATACGGGTCTGGCTAGCCTACACCTGTAAAGTAGAACAATCCCCCAACTTTCTTATGAGGGCAAGTACATTTTGTTGTTCATGTTTTTATTGTGTGCCTAAACGGGTTACATCGATATCATGATTGTTGAAGTCATCAGTGAATGCGGGAGAGATCCCACCTTCCTACTGCAGCAAAGAGTGAGGACTATTCATCCACCATTGACCACTCTGAGATCAACTGTACCACATAGAATATAACTGAGTATAAAACAAATAACCTCAACTCACCAGTCGCCAACAAGGTTTACCCAGCAAAGAGACTAGCTAAAGAAACGTAGACATTCAACTATTTTTCGTTAAGCATAGAGACAATATTCGGCAGTGGATTCTGTTAGACAATTGACAATTGACATTTTTTGCATTCTATGTCTAAGAATCAGTAGTGTTATTATGTTTATCTTGGGATGCCCATTGCTCATATCACCTCTATAATCCAATATAATCTTTTAAATTGTTACAAGAGGAAGTTAGTGGATTATTTGTCATAGTTATGTGTTTGTTCTCTAATGCAAATCTAACCATTAGAGAACTCCTGTTTGCGGACGACCAAGCACTAATAGCAAAATCAGAAGCTGAATTACAAGACCACATGAATAGTCTAAACGAAATGTGTAAGGAACATAACATGAAAATTAGCACAAGCAAAACAGAGGTAATGACTATAACTAAAGAAGAACAAACAACAACAATTCACCTAAATGAACATCCCTTGAAACAAGTAAAGAGTTTCAAGTACCTAGGAAGTATAATATCATCAAATGGCAGATCAGAAGACGAGATCGAAAATAGATGCAATAAGGCAAATCAACTCATTGGACAAATGGCACCAATACTAAAGAACAAACGTGTATCAATAACTACTAAGAAAGCACTTTACAACACAATCTTCCTACCAACTCTATGCTACCAATGCCAAACCTGGACAATGACAGAAAAAGAGAAAAGAAAAATCACAACAACAGAAATAAGATTCCTGAGCCGGGAAGGTTAACCCGGTCAACAAATGTCCGCATAAGTCGAATGTTTTGGCCTAACAGCGCAAGAACGCAGCTCTGCTGTAAACAGGCACAACGCAGTCGTGTTCGGAAAAAAAACTCTGGATGAATGCAGAAGAAGAAGAAGAAGAAGAAGAAGAAGAAGAAGAAGAAGAAGAAGAAGAAGAAGAAGAAGAAGAAGATTCCTGAGAAGAATACTCAATGTATCAAGAAGAGATAGGATCAGAAATGAAGAAATCAGGACTAAAGTGGGGGTTAAAGCAGCACTAGATTTTATTAGAAAGCAGCAAGTCAAATGGTTTGGCCATGCAAGTAGGTTACCAGTCAACAGCATACCACAACAAGCAATGATGTACAGACCAGATGGAAACAGAGGAAGAGGCCGACCATGTAAACGTTGGACGGAGGGAATAGCAGGGTCCATGGGAATATCGATACATGAAGCCCATAATTGGGCACTCTCACAATGTTTATACTTCACCTCGACACCGCAAGGTACAAGAGGAACATGATGAGAAGAGATGATGTGTTTGTAATTGTGTTAATTAACAAACAGATCAGGAGAGCAGTGTGGCAGGGATACTACTCGTCTTCAGCTAATAAGTGTGAGCATTCTCCTCTCTGAGGGCAGTGCCTTTCCTGTGCTCTCTTGACCTTCTACTAGAAAACCTTACCTGATACCTTAGTGGAATCCTACCAGATGTGTCTGATCCAGTACTAGGGAGTCTTGCGAGCCATTTCTTATTTTCAATTAGTAGTCGGCAACAACGATTTGGGGATATCTATCTCCCATCTCAATTTAACATACCACACCATCAGACGAGCGTCATATTCTCTGTCTTTATTCAAACTTGAATAACGAAGACACAAACAATAGATTGCACGATTTATTGCCTGGCATATTTCGCTGCATCTCGTCAGGTACATACTGCAGAAATCACACAACTTACGTGAAATTAACTAGATAAATCCTTCAAGTTGAAATATACACAATTTCGCACAGTAATGTCACTTATCTACCACGGTAATTTTAAGCTGACTAACATGTCTTTCTGTTTACACAATTCTGGCTTGCGTTGATAGATCATAATTGCTTCTGCAAATTTTAACAAGCGAGTATTTTGTGTTCTAAACAACACGCGAAATGCAGTGTCTCTGGACACAACGTGACCACTGGCGACAATGTGTCTGCCGATTGAAGACGCCGGGAGCTTCCGGTGTGTCGGCTCCTCGCGGCTAGCCACTCCTGTGTGTTGTATCTTGTTGACCCATTGAGGTATGTGTTCTGACACCCGTTTGTTAAGCTGTCTCTCCGTTCGACCAATGTAAACGGCCTGGCATCTACATGTGAATTGGTAAATACAATTGTTTGTGGCGTACAGAGGAACAGGCTCTTTGACTGTTGGTGTAGGAATGGGTACGGTTTTACATCTAATGACTGGAGTTGCCGCACAGAATGTTCGACCTACTGCTGTAGTAAGCCGGTCTTGTAGACGTTGCATTACATCATCCCCTCGAAAGGTTAGTTGGATGAATACCTTGAGTTTAGGGACTGTAGTTACGTCTGCTTTGGGTTTGGGCTGTTGGCAATGGCGCTTTATAAATCCTGTGGAGTACCCATTCAGGTTTAAGACATTCTTCAGAGTTTCAAATTCCTCTGTCAGTGTGTCCTGGGTGCATATCTTTCTAGCACGGTCAAACAAGGTCCGTACTAAGCCCCGTTTGTACTGGACAGGTGTGAAGCTCTGAAAATTTAGGTATTGGCCAGTCCATGTTTCTTTGCGGTACACCGATCTTTGGACTGTGCCGTCTGCTCTACGTCTCATTAGAATATCTAGGAACGGTAACGCTTCGTTGTGTTCGTGTTCCATAGATAGAGAGATGTTTTTATGCGTCTTGTTCATTGTGGCCTGAAACGATGTTGCTTGTAGCTCGTCTGTGGTGATAATTAGTATATCGTCCACATAACGCCGGTAAAAGGCCAAGTTGTTGATGTCTGAGGATATCTTTTCTTCTAAGTGTGCCATTTTTTCAAACTCCCATACATTATCATGAAATGGATACATATTTCTGTATTCAATCAATTTTAATATTTCTAATGTATCAAACAGAAAAGATACCAACCTGCACTTGCATTGGTCAACAGTATCAACGCAATTGTCCGTGATAGTCCCAGCAGATAAGATTAACATAATGAGGGCCAGGCCAGCAAGTACAACCACAAGGCCCATTATGAGCAGGGAAATCATTGTGAAAATGCAGGTAATCACATACTGAAACAGAAAAATATTGCATGACAGCCGTGAAAGCAGATAAGTTACTACAATGGATTATGGCATGCTGGTGTATGTTCATCATCATCATCATTGTAGAGCATGTTGTGTTATTTCGTAGAGCATGTTATGTTGTTTCATCAAGCCTGTGGCTTACTACATCTGATTTCAACAGACCGTCAGCATCCTCTACACTTGGGATTTAATCATCATTTTCCCCTTTTGCCATAAAGCACCATGGGGAGGAACAATCTGTGCTCCAGCACCCGATGGGTGGCATTAGATAGTGTCATTCCATGTGATTGTACAATGTCTTTGATGTTAATCCATTTTCTTCTCGGGCATCCTCTTGCTCTCATAGCAGATCTTCTTTGATGTAGGGCCAGTGCTGGTAGTTGATGGTATTGCATTCTAATGAGATGGCTAAATCATTTGATCTTCTGCCTTTCAATATCTATGATCCAGGTGTTGATCTCACTGTCTGTCTGACAACATCATTTCTTATTCGGTCTCGGATTGTTAAGTTGGCAGCTCTCCTCAAACATCTCATCTCACAGGTGTTGATTTTACGTAATTATGATTTAGATAATGTCCAAGTTTGACATTGGTAGCATAGGGTTGATGTGAATATGCTATTTATAATCTGTCATTTTGTGGACAGAAATATTTTAATGTTCCAGTATGGGTGATAACTGATATATAAGCGCACTCGCCTTTTGACATCTGATTTTGATTTCTCCATCAATTCTGCCATCCCATAAATCCCACAATCTGGTCAAGGCTGGGATTCTCCTGAAAACTGTACCAACAGTGAGTGGCATGAGGTTTGTCAGGGTTCATTTGGATTGTTCTTAGCTCTGATGATCTGAGATCTGACTTCTGGAGGTCAAAGTCCTCTGATCAGTTCTAAGCTCTCCAGGTTCGTTTATTTCATGTTGTCTAGGGATCTCAGCTGGATGCTATTGTAATTACCCAATACCATGCAGGCTTTTGACTTCCACCTCCTCATTCTGAATCCACTGGCTAAATCACACATTGAACTACGAAAACACTGCACAGTACACTGAAATGTTTCTTATCCTATAATTTATCGTTTCACTTATTTCAGTAGGAATGCAGTTCAGAGTCAAATTCAACTTTTGTGAGTCTTTACAACTCTTGCGTTAATTGTCACGTTCATTGCAATTTATCCATGCACCATGATTTACATGAGCCTCACTTAGTTCATGTCAAGGTAAATTTAGAGATAACGAACCAAATCCTCAAAAACCACAACTGGCTGAATTTCACACATAAAGGCTACAGACTACCAAGACAACCTTTTGGTTAAGGCTGGTACATTTGACTCATGTTCTCTTCCACCTAAATCGAGGCGCGTTGAACATACATTTAGCTTCACTGTAGTCTAGTTAGTCATGGTTCCAACTTCATGGCAATGGGTCGTCTCCGTTATGCTCCGTTCCTGTGCCAGTGAATATCACACGAAATGCTCCTCACTGCCCCATGTGAAAAGTGGAACAGTGGAGTCTCGACAAACCAACAGCCAGAACAGGTATACTATGCATAATGCCGCTGCCAGAACGCCAACACAAGAGTCCATCATGAAAAATACAGTTCATCGTCGATGAAAGCAGCAGTTACTCAAACACAACACATCACTAGAAAGCTACACATTACTGCATTAGGCAAATCAATGATTTCAGCAACTGGCCGGCCACCATTTTTCTGAACGTGCAATTCACGATACAAAAGCACTCTACATGAAATCCTCAACCCACAGTGTCACTCCACACATTTAGCTCAGTGAGTGTGCGATGGAACCATGCATTACCAGTCCAACATGAGGAAAATGCATAAGCAAATCACAGACACAAGCATAAACACTCCAGAGGCCTTAACAGCTCAACCACCAATCCCTTATTTTGGACCAGAAGTCTCACTGTAGTCTATGAAGCAAGTATGAAGATATACACTGTACTCTCTGCATTTCTCAAAGATGTTTCTCATGTTTAAGATATGGTCCCTGGTTCCTCTGCCCTGTCTGAAATCTGCCTGTACTTCCTGTCATTCGTATTTTAACTTATTTTAATCCACTTCATGATGATTTGTAAGAGGATTTTGCTGGCATGACTTATCAGTGCGATGGTCCTCTAAAAGTGCTGGAGAGTTTTGATATTAGACCATAACTTTAGGAAGGGAAAATCCCAACTGCACCTCCTCGTGGTAGAGGATAAAAACACACCATGGTGTGGCTAACGCAAAACTGGGGACCAAGTATCCACCGGAATAAGTGGACAACTCTGCAGCTGAGCAGAGCAGGGCACTCACTTGTCCTCACAGGCGGAAATGGCTGTCAAAAGCAGAGGTAAAAGACCACCATGTGGATGTGGAAGTCTAGGGGAAACCACCACATTATCTTCCCAAGACTTCATGGCAACACAAATTTCAGAGATAGTGAACGATGTTAATGGCTGTCTTAGGACATCCGGTAGGGACTCAGATGACACCAGACAGTCATCCAGCTACTGATTGCAAAACCATAACTAAAGTAAACAAATTTAGAGTAGGATCATGGAATGTTAGGACATTAAATAATCTAGGAAAGTTAAACAATGTTCTAAGACAGGGGTCACCAAACTACGGCCTGCGGGCCGGATCCAGCCCGCGACGTCATTTCATCCGGCCCGCCGTGGGTATTCAAACTTGCTTGATATAACATATGAAACACGAGACGTTGTGATACAATTTAAATGTAAATATGTTTAGAATAATAACAGATCTTCACATGTGCGGAGACCTCATGACTGCACTAGGCTGTTTATTTAGGCGGCCTTATTTATATATTTTGCAAACCTTATTATGAGATATATTCTATTACCAAATGAAGCTGCCTGCCGCGGCTCTACAAGAGTATGGAGTAGCATATCCCATGATACCCTGGTTAAAAAAATGCATAGGATATTGTGTTGGCGTGCCTATAAGAGCCCAGTCACACCATGTTCCCGCCTCTTTGGCCTTGAGAACAACTGAGGCCGAAGATATGCCGATGTCTAATTTTCAGCAGAGGGTTTGAACACATCCCTCTGAGCCACTACCCAGCAGATGGGCGAACGTGTCCTAGGCACGGTCGAGCGTGGCCACTGTTTTTCCACACCACAGTTGAGAGAGCAGACAGGCCCTGTGAAGATCCAAAAGATCCAAGAGGATCTTGATTGTGGATTGACGATTATCTGCTGTGGGGTGAGTTTTGAATGAACCTTCATAGTTTCAATAGGAATATAGGAATATAATAGCTATTTCTGTGCCTGAGAACAATAATGGAGGGGTATATGCCTGGGAAGAGAGGAAGAGGAAGGCCAAAGAGAAGATCGGTGCAGGATGTGGCAGATGATCTCCAGATGGATGTATCTGAAGCGGGACATCTTGCTTATGATCGAAAGGTTTTTCGGAAGGTTGTTATGGCTGCGAGGTTCTGCAAAGGACATGCTACTGAATGAGTGACCTTTGTTCCATCTTGTTGTCTGATAATTGCTGGTGTTGTTTATCAGACTACAGTTACAGTGTTGGATGATTATCCATGCTGTGATGAGGATCACTGGTACTGTGTTGGATGACCACCCATGCTGTGATGGAAGATCACTGGTACTGTGAAGGATAATCATGTGTATGGTTATTCATGGGGTTGCCTATTTTGTCATTTCATCTAATCATGAATTTTAGAGCTAGTACACAACCTTGCTTAACTCCACTCTTGATTTCAAACTCTTCAGAAGTTGCACCATCAAACTTGATTATACCCTTCATGCCTGTGTGGAATGACTCAACAATGGACAGAAGAGTTGGTGGGCAGCCAATCTTCTTTAGTGCCTTGAACAGACCCTCATGACTGACCAAATCAAATGCCTTTGTGAGGCCGATGAAGGCAATAAACAGTGGTTGATTCTGTTCATGGCATTTTTCTTGCATTTGTCGCAATGAGAATATCATATCAATGGTGGACCGGTTCTGTCGAAAGCCACACTGTGATTCGGGGTAGACTTGATCTCCTAGGACTTGAAGTTTGCGCAGAACAATTCTGGCAAATACTTTTCCAACAATACACAGAAGTGAGATACCCCTATAGTTGTTGCAGTCGCTCTGATCGCCCTTGTTCTTGTAGTGTTATGATGCTTGAATCTTTGAAATCCTGTGAGACTTGTCCTTCTCGCCAGCACAGCTCTATTAGCTGGTGGATCTGTAGAGTGAGTGTGTCTTGCCCACTCTTGATAACCTCTATTGGAATCCCATCCTTACCTGGAGCCTTGCCAGATGCAAGTTCATTTATAGCACACTTAACTTCTGTTATGGTGGGAAGCGTGTCCAGGTGGTCAAGAGTTGGTTGAGCCTCTATGGCGTTGAGGGCATCATCCGCTAGTTTGGTCTCACTTGAGTAAAGCTCCAAATAGTGCTCTAGCCATCTGTCCATCTGCAGTCAAGGTTTTCAATGGTGCACTTCTTCTGATCATTGGACCACAGGCTTTCTTTATTCCTTCATACATGCTTCTGATGTTTCCCTTATCACTTGCGATTTGAATGGACTCACATAACTTGATCCAATAATCATTTGCACACTGCCTGGCAGCCTTTTGCACATCCTTCCTAGCTTGCTTTAGCTCACTCAGAGTGTTACATGTTGGTCTTTCCTTGTTTCTTAAGAGAGCTATCTTCTTCTTATCAATCAAGGGCTGCAGAGTCTGGCTGTTTGCAGTAAACCAGTCCTGCCTCTGATGATCCACAGTGACATAAACCCCTACGGCAGTTTTATAAAGAGTTTCCTTAAGTTGATCCCACTTTTCATTTACTGTACCATTTTCTCGTGTATCAGTGAAAGCGTCTTCAAGTTGCTGTTGAAACTGAAAGCACTTTTCAGGATCGTGAGTGTTAATAATATTAATCCTAGATTTGTTTTTAGCTGTTTAGATTCTCTTTGGTCTCAGTCTAACCCTTGCAACAACCAAAGAATGATCCGTATCACAGTCAGCACTGTGGTAACTTTGAGTCAATGATATATGGTTCAGATGTTGTCTCAGTGTGATGATGAAGTCCAGCTGGTGCCAATGGCCGGATCTTGGATGTTTCCATGTGGCCTTATGCAGCTCTTTTGTTTTAAAAAAGGAGTTTGTAATGCATAGGTCATTTCTGGTGCAATGCTCCAGCAGCCTTTGCCCATTTTCATTCATGCATCCGATGTGTTTTCCAAGGCACACTGGCCATGAACTTGAGTCCTTGCCCACACGAGCGATTCTCCCTCTATAGCGAAGTAATAATGAGAGAGATCAAAGAGAAGCCAAGAATACTAATCAGAGGTTATAATATAAACAATATACGCTATGCAGATGACACAGTATTGGTGGCAGATAATGCAACAGACCTACAACAATTGTTGGACATTGTAGTAGCACAGATTGCTAAGAAAGGACTTTCCTTGAATATCAAGAAAATAGTAACAATGGTGATATCAAATAAAATGGTGACACCAAAATGTGACAGAAATAGAAGGGAGAATTCTTAACCAAGTGGATAATTTTAAATATCTAGGGGCATTTATAACATCAGATGGAAGATGTACAACAGAGATTAAGAGCAGAACAGGGCAGGCAAAAGCCGCATTTCAGAAAATGAAGAGTATCTTATGCAATAAGTCACTTTCAATGAATGTAAGAAAGAGAGTGATGAAATGCTGTATAGAACCAGTTTTGCTATATGGTAGTGAATCTTGGAATGTAAATGAACAAATTAGGAAGAACTTAGAAGCAACAGAGATGTGGTTTTTGAGAAGAATGTTGCGAATTTCTTGGGTTGCCAGAGTAACTAACAACGATTGCCTGATACAGGCTAATGAAACTAAAACACTATATACAGCATTAAGAGACAAACAGCTTTCTTTGGTCACATGATGAGAAGAGAGGCATTGGAGAACATCGTGACAACTGGAAAGATCGAGTGAAAGAGAGGCAGAGGCAGACCAAGAGAAATTATGCTGGATGGATTGAGACGGTGGCATGGAGGAATATCATTAGCAGAGTTGATCCAGAACATCAAAGACCGAGATCTGTGGACAGCCATGAACGCTTACGCCAGCTGGCAGGTCAATTGATGATGATGATGATGAAGGGTGTATAATTGGTGCAGTTTAAAATTTCTTTTCTTTGGTAAGGAGATGTGGATTGTTCTCTTCCATGCTTTGGATAAAATGTCTCTTTTCCAGATCTTGACACAAAGTGCATGGTAGACATGGACGCTGGCTTCTCCTCCTGCTTGGATTAGTTCTGCTGGTATGTCATCACAACCTGGTGACTTCCCTTTCTTCAAATTTTGTATTGTTGATTGTACTTCCTCTAATAAATGTTCTGGTTCTTTCTCTACACTTTCATGTACATTATCTGGGCTCTTTGTTGTGTCTTCTTGTATTTCTCCGGTATGCACAGAATTATCTTGGCAAGGAATGTCAATTTTAGATATCGATGTTCATCAAGTTTCCACCATTGTAGAGGGTCAACCGATTCAGCAACTTTCTTCTCCATTTTATAACGCAACAATTCATCAGAAGAGCTGTCGACATGATCTTCCATGTCGGAGTCAGACTCCATTAGCTTAATACGCTTTTCATTTGATTCACATTTAGTTTCATTGTCAATGTCAGTATCATTCGTTGCAGCAGTTGCCATCTGCTCATCATGAACATCAGCTGCTATTTGTTATTCAAAACATGACCAAGTTTGTTCTTTTGCTTCTTTTGTCAAACACTTCAGGTATTTGTAGCATGTATCAAGTGCTGTTGCAATCTGTAGTATTTCATACTTGTCATATTAAGTAAAGCAATAACATGGCTCGAGACACAGACATTCACTATGGCATGTTTCCTTAGCGATTCAATAGCATGCTCAAGAGGATAGAGATGGGGTGGATCCGAAGAGAATGGTTGCTGTCTCTGGAGCAGTCTCGGCTGGCAAAGATTAGTTTCATCTTTGTGCCAGGGCATGCAGGAGTACAAGGAAATGAGCGGGCTGACAAGCTCGCAGGTAAGGCTACTGTGGAGGGCGGACGCGATGGACCAGGCTGACATTCTGAATGCTCTACGAGAAGTAAGACTGTTGCGAGAACCAAGCAATGACTATGAATCTACAACCAAGTTCAGACTGCGAGAACTGCAAATTAAAAGGTGTTGCCAAACAATAACACTACACAGGAAGCCAAAGGAGATTGATAAACCAACACAGAATTTGTGTCGTTAGCCGCTACACGCTGCGGGATTTGCTGAGGAGGGGATCCGAGCACTTATGGACTGAATGGTTCGATGTGCAATGAGGATGATCTGTCGACTAACTAACTAACTAATACTTGTCATATTAGCTACACGTTCACTGAAGTCATTAATAGATGCTGCCTTAAATTTAGCTATGTAGCCCGGATCATCATCGTGTACAGTATATGCTTTGTCACATTGATAGCAGTGGCAACACACAGCTACATGAAACAAAATCTTGATCGCCAAGCAGGACCGTGGTCTGACAGAATAAGTCCAAAACTTTGACATATTTCAAAATCTTCTCCCAATCCGCATCTGACAGTTTTGGACCTTTGTATTGCTTCTTTTCATCTGACATGTAGACAGTTAATGCTTCTCTGGCCTGTAGAAGACTTTGTAGCATAATAAAAATACTGTTCCATCTTGGTACATCTTGCTGCAGTTTACACAATGGTGACTCATTACAATTTTGCAACTCGGTTGTGTTTGCAGCACTATGTTTAAAATGTCTGACAATTTTTTGACATTTACCAAACAATGTTTTAGTATCAGAGGCTTCAAATCCATGTAATATGCTCAGTTGTAAGCTATGGGTCAAACAAGGAATATGTGCAAATCCAGTTTTATCAACAGCTGAAACCATATTTCTTGCTTTGTCAGTAACTAGAGCCTAAATTCTGTTTGTTATATCCCTGTATATTGCAAACTATATAAAACTATCAGAATAATGACGTTCAACAACAATCAAGCACTGAAGAACAACATTTTTCAATTTCCAGTCATCAGCAATCCAATGGTCAGTATTTCCACATTAGTTTTCATTACCTAGAGATTAACAAGAATAGGGGGAACTGCGGTAAAACTTGAAAAGCAATGAATGAATCATTGAAAAACGAGAAGTAGATTGAGAGCTTTATCAAAGCACGACTACAAAAAACAATGGACGTTGCGGCCAAAGCCTTCGTCAGCACAGAACAAATAAACAAAAATAGATTAACAATTACACGATCGACACTACATGAAAGTATAAATTCAATCTACTTCTCGTTTTTCAGTGATTCATTCATTACCTAGAGATGTCCACAAATCAGATGTTAGCACAATTCCCTTTGCGTTTTTCACAGATTCTTCAACACTTTGAATCTTGCTGTTATACTTAGCAGTCAACAGTTTGTCAATAGTGCGGCGGGAAGGTAGCTTATATTCAGCATTTTGCAATTCTGTCCATAATACTTGTTGAAGATCATCATCATCTACTATTGATATTGGTTTGCCACTACTAGCAATCCAGTTTACAAGTGATATTTGAATATCATGTTTGCCTTATAGTGAATCCACATATAAAAGCATTGTAACTCGTAATACTGAACAATAACTGACCTCACCTGGTAACAAGAAATAAAATCACGTAGCTCAGTGAACGTTTCCACACATTTTTATTTGTGCGTTGTAGAATGATAAGATTCAATTCATGTAGAACATAGATCGCCCTTGATGCAGGGTCGGTATCTATTTAAAATATCTACGAATGATCTTCCCTACTCTGTCCTGTTCACCTTGACGTCTAATTTTCCATTCAACAGTTCCGTCGTTCAGAATTCGCCTAGGTTTCTGTTCCCAGTCCTTCAATCTATGGCTTCTTATCAACAAATTCCTCGTCCTGTTGTTCCCTTGCAGATCATCGTATCATTGCATCCAGATATCCACTTGACACAGAATTTGGAAAACACAACCGCTTGGTAACACGGCTTCACAACATCTGTCTCTTTGTTGTCCTATGACGTCTCGTGTCTCCCTTGGTTTCCTTGTTCATCATCCACTTTGGTGCATCCTTATGCAAAATCCCTTTATCCTTTTTCTGTATCCTCTTTTGGCGTGCTCGTCATATGGCAATGTTGTAATGCAGCACTCACTGGATGATCAGACGAATGGCAAAAGTGACTCAAAGTAGCCTGCTTCAAAGTAGGTGACGATGCTGCAATAGCCCATCTCAGCCGAAGTGCCTGATACTGTAGTGGATGTTTGTTTTGGAGGTGGTAAGTAAGTGAGGTATTAGAACCATGGTAGGCAAACAATTGATCACAATGGATGCAATAAACCTTTTCACCATCTTCCATATCAGTCAATACTTTAAAACCAATATGTTCATGTAATCGTCCAGAAATTTGTTTATATTTCTCCGCTGCCATGTTGTTACTTTTAGACTTCCGGTTCATTTTTATAAGTGATGGGAGAAAAGTTTTTGATTAATTGTTTTAAAAAATGTAATCGAAAAAAAAAAAATGTAATCATTAATAAACATTAACGATTAATTGATTAATTAATCAATAATTTCTGCAGCCCAAACACACACGCACACATACACAATATACACGTATAAGTGTGCGTATGTATATGCAAAGATTTTTTCATGTAGCTATATCAGTGCTTGTTTGTTGTTTCTGTGCTGATGAAGAGTTGTGATTGTGTTCCTGTAAAGCTTACCAACTAAACTTCTCACTGTTGTTGATTCATTCACTGTATCTATTGACACCACACAAACGGGTGTTCAGTCTATAATTCTGTTCATTCTCTGCATGCCTTTAGTCATTCTATCTTTCAATACTGTGTCACAAATGATGTATGTAATAGCCCAGTAATTATCTAAATTTGTAATGATCCACTTGACAGTGAGTGAGTACTGATTATGTTCTCAAGATATCATCCTATGGGGTAAATCCATTTAGTTCATCCAAAACATTTGTGTCTTTTTGGTGACTGGGGTTTCCATCAACGATGAACTGCATTTTTCATGGAGGACTTTTGTGTTGGCATTCTTGCGGTGGCATTATGCACTGTGTACCTGTGTGGGCTGTTGGCTTGCCGATACTCCTGTCTATTCCATTGTTAACATAGGGCAATTAGGAGCATTTTGTGTGATATTCACTGGCACAGGAATGGAGCAATATGGGGATGACCCGTTGCCGTGAAGTTGGAACTGTGACTAACTAACTAACTAAACATTTGTGTGCTAAGTGTCATTGTATCATATTTTCACATAATCTCACTTGTCGTCTCCACAACAGAGTTATTTTCCTACGGAAGCAGCAAATGATTAAATCCTGCCAAATACAGGAACTACATCTTGGCCTTCTGCTAGTGGAACACGGCCTTCTGCCAGTGGAATATGGTCTTCTGCCAGTGGAAACTGGCCTTCTACCAGTGGAACTTGGCCTTCTACCAGTGGAACTTGGCCTTCTACCAGTGGAACTTGGCCTTCTACCAGTGGAACTTGGCCTTCTAACAGTGGAACGTGGAACATGGCCTTCTGCCAGTGGAATATGGTCTTCTGCCAGTGGAATATGGCCTTCTGCCTGTGGAATATGGCCTTCTGCCTGTGGAACATACAGCCTGTCTTGTGTGACAGCTCTCCTCTAACTGTTTAGTCTCTAAAGAAACCAATATTGCATCATATTTCTACGTCATTCTTCTTTGTTTACTAATTGTGCTAAGCAGTGCAACTAAAATCTGTTTTTCTACCATTGTGTCCAGGAGATAGTCAAAGGTTCAGGTTTGACTTTCCCTAGCCTTTTATTGTCCCCAGCCTTCCTACAAGGCAGCAGGGGTTTTATGCCTCACTTTGTCTGGTTCCTACCCATCAACCTCTCTTACATCGACCTCTCATTTGAAATATTTCCTAGGCTTATAACAAATTATGTTTATCTTAGTTTAGTTAATTTCACATATTTCCTAGGTTGATAAATTAGTTCATTTGAAATATTTCACAGGCTGTTAAAAATGCACAAAGGGACACATCTCCTCCCCTAATGAACCAAGATGTCGGTCTAAATGGCAACACAACAAATAAAGAGTTTGTAAAATATAGAGGATCTTCTGGAAAAATAAAATTAACAAAACAAAATAGAAAGGAAATGATAAATACAACAAGAATACACTGTTACCATGCATTTGTTTTGAAGAAATGCAGCAATAAATCCAAAAACTCCCGGGATGATGTACTGGAATAATACAAAACAGCAAAAGTTCATTTTATGTAAAATATAAATAACATTTTCTAGATATGAAATGCAAAATGTTATATCATGAGAATACAATTCAAATTACCATGTGAATATGTGTGTTGTATATTTCAGCTTGAAGGATATATCTGATTACTTTATGTTGTGTATTTCTTCAGTATGTACCTGGCAAGCTGCAGTGAAATTTGCCAGGCAATAAATCGTGCAATTTAGTGTTTGTGTCTTCATTATTCAAATTCACTATGGGAAAACATTTACCTCCTAGTGGACCAATTCATGCCTAGCCCTTCATATACTTTTTCATGAAAGGTTCGATTGTGCAGTAAGTTATGCACAGGATGAGACACCAAACCTAATTTTTTCGCCTTATGACATCCATGCCGGCTTCCTGGCCTAGAGGTTAGCGACTTTTCTACATAATCTTGTATACTCTCGTAAGTAACATGACGACGGTGAGAATTAGCAGTGGTTCGAATCGCGTCGGAAACTTACGGGGTATGTGAGCCGGTCACTCAGAAAGCAATGGCAAACTACTGAGCATAATCTTGCCAAGAAATCAACAATCAGCTGAAAGATGCTGATGTTGACAGCAATATCCTGTAAAGGATATGCAAACTTTTTTTTTATGACATCCATGGTGGGATGGGATACAGGGGAACTGTTCTTTGCTTCCCTTAGGGTTTAGTTTTAGTTTAGTTTAGTCGACAGATCAACATAACGGCACACGGGTGTAACCTTAAGTGCTCCGTTCTACTCCTAACTCAAGCCTGAGTCTGGAGAATCTCAGCTCAGTGCACAAACTACACAGTACCGACAAGGATCCTGAAATACTTTGGGTAGATTTTTAACTCAAGATTTTGCCAGAGCAGCGCCATTAGGCTACTCTTTTTCGATTTCCAACTACCAAGGGATATTTTATGTGCGCAACAATACAAACAGGTGTCCGATCTCACTACCCAGAGACCAGGGGAAATTTTGTTACTAGAAGACACATGAAAAAAATGTCTGCCCTCACTGGGGCTTGAACCCGGGACCTCCAGCACTCAAGACGGACACCATACCTTGTTTATTCTCAAGATCTGCACTGATGCAACGGAGTTCATGCATTGTGCAAAGCAATCCTTGAGTAGATTTTCGCAGCGTGTGTGTTCTGTGGTGTTTGGTCTATTCAACATGACAGAACAATTGGTGTGTTCCGTAGCAACGGCAGTCAACAAAACAAGACAACGCGGCCAGCATGGTAGGCGCAAGCGACACAGAATGCGTGGTGGAGTGAGGCGTTTTAGACTTAAGTGTGATCGTCCGGCCTCAGGTATACCTGTATTCTATACTGGAACTGTGCCCGCATAAAACGGGGTCCTATTCTAGAGGAATGACATTGTTGCGCTACAGGAGACGAGGCTGGGTGATCAGTTACTCCAAATAGCCGACTTCCAATGTTTCTACAAAAGGCGACATCTGGGAATGGCGATTTTCATTCGCGAGAGTTTGGTGGCTTCAGAGCTAGACATGTCCAGTTGTGACAATGATGACATACAAATACAAGCGGTTAGAGTTCAATCCGGTCTACCATTCATGTTGGTGAATATTTATGCCTGTAACACGAGTATGGACTCCCAGAAGTGGCAGTGCTTAAGTGACATAATAGGTTACGAGAGAAGTGTTATTTTCTGTGGCGATTTCAATGCTAAAGGCAGATCATGGGGAAACATTTCCTCCAACACACAGGGGGAGGAGCTCGAGATTGCACTTGAAACCATTGACCTGGTCTGTATCAACAATGGCTGTTTCACGAGGACAGCAAGCCACCCAGGTGATGAGGACAGTGCTATTGACCTGGCGCTGGTTTCTCCTTCACTCACTACAGTGTGTAGATGGGGTGTCCTAAGGTACCACGACAGTGACCACCACCCTTGCAGCACATTGGTTGAGAAAGGCAGAACCAGGTGGATACACAGATATCTGGTTCCCTTGCCGAAGCCTGGCAAAGACCACACAAAAATTCAGGGATATCAAGTAATAACCATACAGAATACAATAGGCAAGCTGCTGGAGAAGTTAATTGCCAGAAAAATATCAAGTCAGCTAGAGAGGCAAGGTGTTTTCCCACCTACCCTGGGAGGGTACTGTCCAAAAAGAGAAACCTGGACCAATGCAGTTGTTTTTGCCCATGATGTCTATGAAGGTTTCCACTCAGGCGTTGAAAACTTTGCAGCAGCGATTGATCTTGAGGACGCGTACAACAGAGTGCCATTGGATTTTTTAATGCTTCAGCTTCTTGAACTCAAGATAAGTCCTTTCCTCCTGAGTTGGATCGCTGCAGCCCTCTTCCAATGGAAAGTAGTTTTTAGATGTGGCAGTTGGACGTCAGAACCAACAACAATATATCCTGGCCTACCACAGGGATCACCATTATCTCCAGTACTGTTCAACGTCTACACTGTGAGAATCACCAGCGAGCAGATCACAGGACCGGGGAGGACACTGTCATATGCCGATGATATTTTAGTGTATCGTCACGGTAAGGATAGAGATCAGGCTGCTGCAGAACTACAAACCAAACTCAATCGCATAAGTACTTGGTGTGTTGAAGCTGGGGCAATGGTCAACCCAACAAAGGCAACAATGACATGGTTCTCTTTGAATAATCATATTATCAACACTCCAACACCAACTGTAAAGTTGTGTTCAGAGACTGTGGAAAGAACGCAGGCAATGAACTACCTGGGGACATGTTTTGATCAAAGCCTTGCTTATATAGAGCAATACACCAGGTGATAACAAAGGCCAAGCGGTGTTTGGCTGTGATGCGGGTGATGGCAGCAGCAATCTGTGAGCAGTGCCATCTATGTCTTCTGTACGAAGGGCTGGTCATGTCTGTTTTTGAGTATGCGATGGCTATCATGACTCTCAGCCGTAAGCAGATAGAAAGGATGGAAAGGATACAGAACGAATCCATGCGCATTATTCTTGGATGTACAAGAGATACAGCATGCAGGGCGATGTGCTGTCTTCTTTATTTTCCAACCATTGAAGACTGAATACAAATTTGCAGAGCACGTGCCTACCTCAGAGTTAATACAAACACACAACATCTACTGCATAGTGAAATTAGGAAGGTGAAGGGCAATAGGTTAAAAAGAGGAAGGTCATGGATGGGTCAAGCCGAGGACATTCTTCAACAGGTATGTTCACTTGAGGACTTAGAACTTGGCGAGGAGTGGGAACAAGTGCCAACAGATTTCTGTACGTCTCTTTCAGTCTGCATCCAACTAGACAGAAAATGCAGACAAGAAAATCCTGCTGCTGTGGAGGCGGATGTACAAGCTTTGATTTTCGAGAATTCGTTAGGCGGTGATGCTGTCATATACACAGATGGGTCGGTCGTCCGACATGTGAGAAGCTCATGGGCTTTTACGGCGCAGGGAGAATTGTGAAGGAGGACTCTGGGGCTTTTGCAGAGACCACAAGTAGCCAGACTATGAAAGTCATGGCAGTAAGTAAAGCAATAACATGGCTCGTGACACAGACATTCACTAGGGCATGTTTCCTTAGCGACTCAATGAGTATACTCATACCTCAGAGTAGCTGCAGACACAGATCACCTGTTGCATGAGGCGTTGGATGTAGTTAAGGGTCAGAGACTGATAAGAGGGAAATCATGGATGGCTCAGGCGGAGGATACGATCAGACAGGTGTGCCCCTTGGAGAACATCAGGCGAGGAGAGGAGTGGGTCAGAGTGCCAGGCGAGCAGTCAGACTTGTGCAGAGTTATGATAACATTGAGCCGGAAGTGCAGGGAGTGGCCAGCTGGGGCCATGGAAGTGGAAATTCAGCAAATAATTCAGGATAATTCTTGCCCGGGTGATGTGATTATCTACACAGATGGTTCGGTGTTGAGAGGTAGGAGAAGTGCCTGGGGATTTTTAGCAAAAGCTACCGGTCGAAGTTTGGTGCAGGAGAGCCTGGCGTATGATGACACAACATCTAGCTTAAGAATGGAGGTGGAGGCGGTCAGTGCAGCTTTCCGCTGGATAGAGAACACGATGCATACACACATTGTGATTGTAACTGACTCAGAAAGCATGCTGAGGTCTGGTAAGAATGAGGCAGCGAGGTGTGACGAGGAGATCTGGCCGACACTCGACGCTCAGAGGAAAGGCGAGACGGACATATAACCAGATTGCTACTGGAACTATTAGTGTTGGAACTCTTCGCTGGCTGCTGAGGATGGGGATGGAGCGCTTATGGGAATGTCCCGAATGCTGTGATGTCGGTTCCTAAATCTATCAATCAATGAGTATGCTCAAGAGGATAGAGATGGGGTGGATCCGAAGAGAGTGGTTGCTGTCTCTGGAGCGGTCTCGGCTAGCAAAGATTAGTTTCATCTTCGTGCCAGGGCATGCGGGAGTACAAGGAAATGAGTGGGCTCACAAGCTCGCAGGTAAGGCTACTGTGGAGTGCCAAGTAGTAGTGCAATGGATATGACGTAATCCAAATTTCGTGACAAAGTCACGAACAAAATCTTGATAGAATCGAAGAAACTGACGTAAAAAACAGAATACATCAAGAGAATTGTGAACAACAACAAAGATTTGGATCAGAGAGCTGGACAAGAGAGGCAGCACGTTGTAGTTATCTGGAATGTGGAAGATATTTACTGGCAGGACAACGTTATCATGGCCAACACATATTGCAGAGGATAACGAGAAGATTCATGAACGATATATATGAGCCAAAAATAATGGAGAGATGTGGACATATCCAAACGGGACTTAGAACATCACGGCAAGGTCAAATTCTCCAGATTGGGAATGACAGAAGGACCAGGGCATGGATTTGAGAATCATTAGGGTCTAGCGCTTTCAACAATATACTGTATATATTTAAGATTGTAATTACTGGCCCGTCTGGCCATAACAGACACGGTAAATGTAAATTGTTATTTTTCATTGATCGTCTGGAAATGCAATAGACTTGACCATTGGGCTAATAAATTATGCCTTCAACTATATGATTGCCGGCCTTCAGATCTTTCAATTGCCGTTAATTTTACCTGCTTCAAGAATTGTTGGAGTTGTGTTACACCCTGGACATTTTTATTGTTGCTGATTTGTATTTCAATTGATTCTTCTTCTTCTTCTGCTGCGTTTATCCAGAGTTTTTTTCCGGATGTGATTGCGTTGTGCCTGTTTACAGCTGAGCTGCGTTCTTGCGCCGTTAGGCCGACACATCCGACTTCTACGGGCATTTGTTGACCGGGTTAACCTTCCCGGGTTTCAATTGATTAAGACACATTCTAGCATGGAGGGCGGACGCGCCATGGACCAGGCTGACATTCTGAATGCTCTACGAGAAGTAAGACTGTTGCGAGAACCAAGCGATGACTGTGAATCTATAACCATGGTCAGACTGCGAGAACTGCAAATTAAAAGAGGTGTGGCCAAACAAGAACGCTATGCAGGAAGCCAAAGAAGATTGATTTAACCAACACAGAACTGGTGTCGTGAGACGCTACACGCTGCGGGATTTGCTGAGGAGGGGATCTGAGCACTTATGGACTGAATGGTTCGATGTGCAATGAGGATGATCTGTCGACTAACTAACTAACCATACCTTAATACCACTCAGCCCCCCCCCCTTCCATTATGGGACCCAGTATAGTACACAGAGTGATGTGGACAAAATGTTTGCATCATGGGCTACTAGCATTACAGTTATCAGCAAGTCTATATTTGACTATAGTGTAAATGTCACAGTCATATATCTGCTCATGTGCTGAGCCCAAGATGTATGTGCCAAGGAAAAAAATGTGTACATGAGTGCAACTTACAGCAAACATTTTTGGGTTCCAAATGTTGCTGTATGTAGCCGAGGCGCGGTGTTGGGGTGAGCGCCCAACATTGCTCAAATACCTCAATGGCTCGTGAATACATAACCTATGCAGCAAAAGTCCAACTCCTGGCCTTCACGTGGCGGGCCTGTTTAAACTAACAGGAGAAGGGGCGACGGCGAGTCTCTGGCGCCGGAAAATAACCAGTATGCTCTAGATGTGTATGCACGGACATGCATGCGCAGACAGGCGTGTGCGCGCGTACACATCTACACTCGAGTGAGACCACAGTCTGCTCTAGCAAAGAAAGGTGCTGAAGACGGAGGCAACCAGCCAAGAGGCGCACCACAGAAATCAGGATGCCACGCAATCACGCAAAATGGAATATGTCGACTACTGCTAATCGTTATGGTGCTCGCCCTGCTTTGGACCCCCAGGCAGGTGCAGTGCCGGGCCCTATGTCTCGAAAGGGTCCAACCCCAACTACTGGAGGTCCTTCTCAGATGTCCTGTGGAGCCAGGGGACATGAGAATAGGACGACTGGCCATACTAAACTAAGACTTAAAATAATGCACTGGAATGCGGAGGGAGTCAGCAACAAAAAAGTTGAATTAGAAAACATCCTGGACAAAGAGAAAGTAAGCATATGTTGCTTGCAAGAAACTCACCTCAATGAAAATATAGCCTTCAAAATCAGAGGCTACCAGTGTTACCGATCTGACCGAAAGAACAGGCGAAAAGGTGGGATACTGACCCTTGTAAGAAATAACATCATGGCTTCCCAAATCAAAGTCTACATGGAAGGGGCTGAGTATCAGACACTTAAACTTAAGACAGGTAATACAGATCTACATCTGATCAATTACTACTGTCCAAGTGACCGCCCACAGGCACTGGACACTCTACCACTAAAAGAAAAAATGATTGTGTGTGGCGATTTCAACAGCCACTCGCAGAGCTGGGGCTATGATCACATGGACCAGAGAGGAGAGAGACTGGAAGACTGGCAAGATGAGAATAGATTCATGTTGATTAACAAGCCGTCCGACCCACATACTTTCTACTCGAGATCATGGCACTCTTCAACTACACCTGACCTGGCTTTTCATTCACCAGACCTGGGGTGGAACATTACACGAACTGTTGGGAAACAACTTGGTGGCAGTGACCATCGGCCAGTCTTTCTAACCGTAGAAAATGAGCTTGTAAGTGAAAGCAGCACCCTCTCGAGGTGGAACTACAAGAAAGCAGACTGGGCAATGTACAAGCATCGCATCAGCATACTGGTTAGAAACCTGAACACTGAGAAAGACATAAATAAAGCAGTTGAAGAGTTTGGGAAATGCATACTACAGGCAGCGCGAGAAACAGTACCAAGGACCAGGCTGACATTCTGAATGCTCTACGAGAAGTAAGACTGTTGCGAGAACCAAGCGATGACTGTGAATCTATAACCATGGTCAGACTGCGAGAACTGCAAATTAAAAGAGGTGTGGCCAAACAAGAACGCTATGCAGGAAGCCAAAGAAGATTGATTTAACCAACACAGAACTGGTGTCGTGAGCCGCTACACGCTGCGGGATTTGCTGAGGAGGGGATCTGAGCACTTATGGACTGAATGGTTCGATGTGCAATGAGGATGATCTGTCGACTAACTAACTAACCATACCTTAATACCACTCAGCCCCCCCCCCTTCCATTATGGGACCCAGTATAGTACACAGAGTGATGTGGACAAAATGTTTGCATCATGGGCTACTAGCATTACAGTTATCAGCAAGTCTATATTTGACTATAGTGTAAATGTCACAGTCATATATCTGCTCATGTGCTGAGCCCAAGATGTATGTGCCAAGGAAAAAAATGTGTACATGAGTGCAACTTACAGCAAACATTTTTGGGTTCCAAATGTTGCTGTATGTAGCCGAGGCGCGGTGTTGGGGTGAGCGCCCAACATTGCTCAAATACCTCAATGGCTCGTGAATACATAACCTATGCAGCAAAAGTCCAACTCCTGGCCTTCACGTGGCGGGCCTGTTTAAACTAACAGGAGAAGGGGCGACGGCGAGTCTCTGGCGCCGGAAAATAACCAGTATGCTCTAGATGTGTATGCACGGACATGCATGCGCAGACAGGCGTGTGCGCGCGTACACATCTACACTCGAGTGAGACCACAGTCTGCTCTAGCAAAGAAAGGTGCTGAAGACGGAGGCAACCAGCCAAGAGGCGCACCACAGAAATCAGGATGCCACGCAATCACGCAAAATGGAATATGTCGACTACTGCTAATCGTTATGGTGCTCGCCCTGCTTTGGACCCCCAGGCAGGTGCAGTGCCGGGCCCTATGTCTCGAAAGGGTCCAACCCCAACTACTGGAGGTCCTTCTCAGATGTCCTGTGGAGCCAGGGGACATGAGAATAGGACGACTGGCCATACTAAACTAAGACTTAAAATAATGCACTGGAATGCGGAGGGAGTCAGCAACAAAAAAGTTGAATTAGAAAACATCCTGGACAAAGAGAAAGTAAGCATATGTTGCTTGCAAGAAACTCACCTCAATGAAAATATAGCCTTCAAAATCAGAGGCTACCAGTGTTACCGATCTGACCGAAAGAACAGGCGAAAAGGTGGGATACTGACCCTTGTAAGAAATAACATCATGGCTTCCCAAATCAAAGTCTACATGGAAGGGGCTGAGTATCAGACACTTAAACTTAAGACAGGTAATACAGATCTACATCTGATCAATTACTACTGTCCAAGTGACCGCCCACAGGCACTGGACACTCTACCACTAAAAGAAAAAATGATTGTGTGTGGCGATTTCAACAGCCACTCGCAGAGCTGGGGCTATGATCACATGGACCAGAGAGGAGAGAGACTGGAAGACTGGCAAGATGAGAATAGATTCATGTTGATTAACAAGCCGTCCGACCCACATACTTTCTACTCGAGATCATGGCACTCTTCAACTACACCTGACCTGGCTTTTCATTCACCAGACCTGGGGTGGAACATTACACGAACTGTTGGGAAACAACTTGGTGGCAGTGACCATCGGCCAGTCTTTCTAACCGTAGAAAATGAGCTTGTAAGTGAAAGCAGCACCCTCTCGAGGTGGAACTACAAGAAAGCAGACTGGGCAATGTACAAGCATCGCATCAGCATACTGGTTAGAAACCTGAACACTGAGAAAGACATAAATAAAGCAGTTGAAGAGTTTGGGAAATGCATACTACAGGCAGCGCGAGAAACAGTACCAAGGACCAGGCTGACATTCTGAATGCTCTACGAGAAGTAAGACTGTTGCGAGAACCAAGCGATGACTGTGAATCTATAACCATGGTCAGACTGCGAGAACTGCAAATTAAAAGAGGTGTGGCCAAACAAGAACGCTATGCAGGAAGCCAAAGAAGATTGATTTAACCAACACAGAACTGGTGTCGTGAGCCGCTACACGCTGCGGGATTTGCTGAGGAGGGGATCTGAGCACTTATGGACTGAATGGTTCGATGTGCAATGAGGATGATCTGTCGACTAACTAACTAACCATACCTTAATACCACTCAGCCCCCCCCCCCTTCCATTATGGGACCCAGTATAGTACACAGAGTGATGTGGACAAAATGTTTGCATCATGGGCTACTAGCATTACAGTTATCAGCAAGTCTATATTTGACTATAGTGTAAATGTCACAGTCATATATCTGCTCATGTGCTGAGCCCAAGATGTATGTGCCAAGGAAAAAAATGTGTACATGAGTGCAACTTACAGCAAACATTTTTGGGTTCCAAATGTTGCTGTATGTAGCCGAGGCGCGGTGTTGGGGTGAGCGCCCAACATTGCTCAAATACCTCAATGGCTCGTGAATACATAACCTATGCAGCAAAAGTCCAACTCCTGGCCTTCACGTGGCGGGCCTGTTTAAACTAACAGGAGAAGGGGCGACGGCGAGTCTCTGGCGCCGGAAAATAACCAGTATGCTCTAGATGTGTATGCACGGACATGCATGCGCAGACAGGCGTGTGCGCGCGTACACATCTACACTCGAGTGAGACCACAGTCTGCTCTAGCAAAGAAAGGTGCTGAAGACGGAGGCAACCAGCCAAGAGGCGCACCACAGAAATCAGGATGCCACGCAATCACGCAAAATGGAATATGTCGACTACTGCTAATCGTTATGGTGCTCGCCCTGCTTTGGACCCCCAGGCAGGTGCAGTGCCGGGCCCTATGTCTCGAAAGGGTCCAACCCCAACTACTGGAGGTCCTTCTCAGATGTCCTGTGGAGCCAGGGGACATGAGAATAGGACGACTGGCCATACTAAACTAAGACTTAAAATAATGCACTGGAATGCGGAGGGAGTCAGCAACAAAAAAGTTGAATTAGAAAACATCCTGGACAAAGAGAAAGTAAGCATATGTTGCTTGCAAGAAACTCACCTCAATGAAAATATAGCCTTCAAAATCAGAGGCTACCAGTGTTACCGATCTGACCGAAAGAACAGGCGAAAAGGTGGGATACTGACCCTTGTAAGAAATAACATCATGGCTTCCCAAATCAAAGTCTACATGGAAGGGGCTGAGTATCAGACACTTAAACTTAAGACAGGTAATACAGATCTACATCTGATCAATTACTACTGTCCAAGTGACCGCCCACAGGCACTGGACACTCTACCACTAAAAGAAAAAATGATTGTGTGTGGCGATTTCAACAGCCACTCGCAGAGCTGGGGCTATGATCACATGGACCAGAGAGGAGAGAGACTGGAAGACTGGCAAGATGAGAATAGATTCATGTTGATTAACAAGCCGTCCGACCCACATACTTTCTACTCGAGATCATGGCACTCTTCAACTACACCTGACCTGGCTTTTCATTCACCAGACCTGGGGTGGAACATTACACGAACTGTTGGGAAACAACTTGGTGGCAGTGACCATCGGCCAGTCTTTCTAACCGTAGAAAATGAGCTTGTAAGTGAAAGCAGCACCCTCTCGAGGTGGAACTACAAGAAAGCAGACTGGGCAATGTACAAGCATCGCATCAGCATACTGGTTAGAAACCTGAACACTGAGAAAGACATAAATAAAGCAGTTGAAGAGTTTGGGAAATGCATACTACAGGCAGCGCGAGAAACAGTACCAAGGACCAGGCTGACATTCTGAATGCTCTACGAGAAGTAAGACTGTTGCGAGAACCAAGCGATGACTGTGAATCTATAACCATGGTCAGACTGCGAGAACTGCAAATTAAAAGAGGTGTGGCCAAACAAGAACGCTATGCAGGAAGCCAAAGAAGATTGATTTAACCAACACAGAACTGGTGTCGTGAGCCGCTACACGCTGCGGGATTTGCTGAGGAGGGGATCTGAGCACTTATGGACTGAATGGTTCGATGTGCAATGAGGATGATCTGTCGACTAACTAACTAACCATACCTTAATACCACTCAGCCCCCCCCCCCCCCCCCTTCCATTATGGGACCCAGTATAGTACACAGAGTGATGTGGACAAAATGTTTGCATCATGGGCTACTAGCATTACAGTTATCAGCAAGTCTATATTTGACTATAGTGTAAATGTCACAGTCATATATCTGCTCATGTGCTGAGCCCAAGATGTATGTGCCAAGGAAAAAAATGTGTACATGAGTGCAACTTACAGCAAACATTTTTGGGTTCCAAATGTTGCTGTATGTAGCCGAGGCGCGGTGTTGGGGTGAGCGCCCAACATTGCTCAAATACCTCAATGGCTCGTGAATACATAACCTATGCAGCAAAAGTCCAACTCCTGGCCTTCACGTGGCGGGCCTGTTTAAACTAACAGGAGAAGGGGCGACGGCGAGTCTCTGGCGCCGGAAAATAACCAGTATGCTCTAGATGTGTATGCACGGACATGCATGCGCAGACAGGCGTGTGCGCGCGTACACATCTACACTCGAGTGAGACCACAGTCTGCTCTAGCAAAGAAAGGTGCTGAAGACGGAGGCAACCAGCCAAGAGGCGCACCACAGAAATCAGGATGCCACGCAATCACGCAAAATGGAATATGTCGACTACTGCTAATCGTTATGGTGCTCGCCCTGCTTTGGACCCCCAGGCAGGTGCAGTGCCGGGCCCTATGTCTCGAAAGGGTCCAACCCCAACTACTGGAGGTCCTTCTCAGATGTCCTGTGGAGCCAGGGGACATGAGAATAGGACGACTGGCCATACTAAACTAAGACTTAAAATAATGCACTGGAATGCGGAGGGAGTCAGCAACAAAAAAGTTGAATTAGAAAACATCCTGGACAAAGAGAAAGTAAGCATATGTTGCTTGCAAGAAACTCACCTCAATGAAAATATAGCCTTCAAAATCAGAGGCTACCAGTGTTACCGATCTGACCGAAAGAACAGGCGAAAAGGTGGGATACTGACCCTTGTAAGAAATAACATCATGGCTTCCCAAATCAAAGTCTACATGGAAGGGGCTGAGTATCAGACACTTAAACTTAAGACAGGTAATACAGATCTACATCTGATCAATTACTACTGTCCAAGTGACCGCCCACAGGCACTGGACACTCTACCACTAAAAGAAAAAATGATTGTGTGTGGCGATTTCAACAGCCACTCGCAGAGCTGGGGCTATGATCACATGGACCAGAGAGGAGAGAGACTGGAAGACTGGCAAGATGAGAATAGATTCATGTTGATTAACAAGCCGTCCGACCCACATACTTTCTACTCGAGATCATGGCACTCTTCAACTACACCTGACCTGGCTTTTCATTCACCAGACCTGGGGTGGAACATTACACGAACTGTTGGGAAACAACTTGGTGGCAGTGACCATCGGCCAGTCTTTCTAACCGTAGAAAATGAGCTTGTAAGTGAAAGCAGCACCCTCTCGAGGTGGAACTACAAGAAAGCAGACTGGGCAATGTACAAGCATCGCATCAGCATACTGGTTAGAAACCTGAACACTGAGAAAGACATAAATAAAGCAGTTGAAGAGTTTGGGAAATGCATACTACAGGCAGCGCGAGAAACAGTACCAAGAGGAGCCCGTAAACAATATAAACCCTACTGGAGTAGTGAACTGGAACAGTTGCATAATGATGTTGAAGTGTGTAGAAAGCAAGCAGAGGCCACACCCAGCCAAGAGCACCACAATAAATTCCAGCATGCAAAAGCCAAATTTCAAAGGGCCAAGCTGCAGGCTAGACGGAAAAGCTGGCAGGAGAAAACGGAGTCTCTGAACTTTGAAAGAGACACAAGGAAATTGTGGAAGCTAATAAAACAGCTTAATGACGAGGGCACAGGGAGAAACTCAAAAATTGCACTACATAAAGATGGAAAAATCTTAACAAGAAAGCAAGCAGCTGACCATTTTGCGGACTCGTTCGCACAAGATAGCAATATCAAAATTAGTCCAGAGAATCAACAAGAGATTCGAGAGAAACGACAACATACAGGACAGAAGGAAATAGTACATGAGGTTCTGGAGGCACCCATCACAATCAGCGAACTGGAGCTAGCCATATCAAAACTGAAAATGAGAAAGTCACCAGGAGCTGATGGTATCTCCAATGAAATGATCAGGAACCTAGGAACAGAGGCCAAAACAAAGCTGTTGCAGATCTTCAATAACAGCTGGACCTTAGGCAGTGTTCCACAAGCCTGGAGAGAAGCAATCATGATACCCCTCCTAAAATCAGGGAAAGATGGTTCCATTGCCTCTAGCTACAGACCAATTAGCCTCACCAGCTGTCTCTGCAAAACACTGGAGCGCATCATCAATCACAGACTGCAGTGGTACATTGAAAGTAAAAACATCCTTGTGCCACAGCAGGCTGGCTTTAGGCAGTGCTACTCTACGGAAGATCAGACAACCTACCTCTCTCAAGAAATTGAGGATGCATTCCAAGAGAAGAAGCTGGTGCTTGCGGCATGGATAGATCTGAAGAAAGCCTTTGACAAAGTCTGGAAAGAAGGTCTGATGAAGAAACTGAGAAACTGCAAAGTCAATGGAAGAATGTACAAATGGGTGAAAGCATACTTGCACAACAGAAGAGCCCGAGTACAGATAGACGGACTCAAGAGCAAGAAAGTACTACTGCGTCACGGTGTCCCCCAGGGCGGAGTCTTGTCCCCCACACTTTTTCTAATCTTCATCAATGATCTTGTTGCTCACCTACCGCATGGAATTAAAGCGGCAATGTACGCCGATGACCTGGTTCTATGGAGCACAAATGAATATGCATCAGTGGCCACCAGATTGCTACAAAGAGCTGTAGACACATTTGCTGCATGGGCAAATAGATGGTGTGTCAGCATAAACACTGACAAGTGCAGCACCACCCTATTTACCCTCTCTCCAAAACAAAAGGCAGGGATCATCCAGATAAATGGAACACCCCTAAGAGAAGATAAAGAACCAACATACCTTGGAGTAACATTTGATGGCAAGCTGACATGGAGAAAGCACATCAACAAAGCAGTAGCAAAAGCCAGAAGGAAAATAGCCATCCTGAGAAAGCTAAGTGGAACCACATGGGGAGCCAGTACGAAAATACTTAGCAAAGTTTACCAACAGAGCATACGACCACACCTGGAATATGGGTCAACTGCGTGGTGTTCAGCATCAAATACCACACTACAAGAGCTGGACAAGGTGCAAAATCAAGCACTTAGAGTCACCACAGGAGGGATGAGATCAACCCCTATAGTGGAAATGGAGAAGATGGGGAGGACACAGGCACTGAGTGAGCGCAGAGATACGAAAACGCTAATACAAGCAGAAAAGTTCCTCAGCTTGCCAGGCCACCCTATGAAGAACAGATTTGAAAACCTAGCTATGGGGCGGTTGAAAAGAAGTAGTTTTATCCACCAGGCCAAACGACTCTGCAGAGAAACCACTGATCTGCCCACAGTTGGTATCCCCCTAACAACTATTCCAGAGCGAACTCCATGGAAAGATGAGCATAGACTATCATTACAAATCCAGACAAAAGTGAGAGGAATATTTGACAAGGAAGAACAGAACAGTGTGCAGCGCAGAACAGCCACTCTCAGCTTTCTTGATGAAGAATACCCACAGGACCTCTGGATCCGAGTCTACACAGATGGGTCAGCACAAAATGCTGTTCGAAATGGAGGAGCGGGAGTGTACATAGAATACCCAAATAATACTAGGGACACAGCCAGAGTACCGACAGGAAAGTACTGCCATAACTATGATGCCGAAATTGAGGCAATCAAGATAGCAACAGAGAAATTACTAAATAACAGCAATGGTACACAACCTGTGGTGCTACTAACAGATGCAAAATCAGTACTCGAGGCGCTCCTCTCTGGGAAATTGCCAGTACTAAGGACACTACTTTCTGAACTTAGCAGTCAGCATAAAGTCACCATACAGTGGATACCATCCCACTGTGGAGTACCCGGAAACGACAGAGCTGATCAATTGGCTAAGGAAGGAGCCAAAGAGGAACAGCCTGATGTGCCCGTTACATACCACCAAAAGAAAAGAATGATCAAATCAGTCAGAAAGCCACCAAAACCTGCTCAAGATGACTACCACATTATGGACAGACCAGAACAAGTCATTATTCTGCGCCTCAGAACAGGACACAATAGATTACGCAACCACATGTATACAAAATTCAAGATTGGTGAAACAGCCATGTGCACATGTGGATTGGCGTCGCAGACAGCAGAGCACATACTCCAAGACTGCCCAAAATATAACATATCTAGGCAAACCTTCTGGCCTAGAGAGACGACGGTGGAAGATAAACTCTATGGACCACTGTGTGAACTGAAAAAAACAGTTCAATTCATGCAAGAGACGACATTGCAGATATAGACATATTTCAAGCGAACGAAAGAAGAAGAAGCAAACATTTGCTGTCAGAGCTGGTTGTTGTTCTGAAATGGTACCAGATAACGGACCACATTTTCTGGGGCATCATCATCATCATCATCAAGTGAGCTGAGTTGCACTATTCCATTAAGTCTGTGGCTCGGTACATCTGACTTCAAAAAGTATTTTCTTCAAGTTTGATTTCCCTAGTCTTTGACTTCTGCCATTCTACCTACAATACAGCAGGTTTGTGTACTGCTTTACTGGTTTCTATCCCTGGACATGACTGACATGGGAGACTATCAGTAGCTGCGCTACCATCAGCATAGCTCTAGGAGGTCACTGCAACATGTAAGTCCCTCTACCCCTTCAAGGTCGCTACACAACTGGGATAAAGATGTAATGTAAAATGCAGTTCATAAACAGACATAGAAGCCTATTATGGTCAGACTGCGAGGACAGCAAGTTAAAAGAGGTTTTGGCTAAACAAGAATGAGAGAAGGCAAAAATTAATAAACCAACACAGGACTGGTGTCATTAGCCATTACACACTGTGGGATTTACTGAGTAGGGAATCCGAGCACTTATGGATTGAATGGTGCGATGTGCAATGAGGATGATCTGTCGACTACCTAACTAACATAGAAGCCTAACAATTCACACGCATATAGCAGTATCCAAGATTGCTTTTAACAGATTCATTGTCAAACAAAAAGTAGGTTTGGAACAAACAAATGTGGATGGAGGAAAATGGGAAGTTGTTGTGCATCACAGTTATAACTTTAAAATTGTTAATATGGTAGCAGACATATTGTATTATAATGCAATGACAACATTTTGGCGATATATAAGGCTATGGCAGATAGGAGAAGCCACTTAAGGCGATTAATAATCCCATGGCACTTAAACAGTTAACTTCCGTCAACCACTACTGCTGGTCAGCATGGCCGAATGGATAAGAACGCATGTTCTTAAACATCCAGTGTGTTGAAGGGGTTCAACCGGACAGTTGGACTACGATGTTGACCTGTCACCCTCGATTTGGGGAAGTAAATTACATGTACCTCTGAAGTCGGAGTGTGTTCGCCTTAAGGCGAGGGACACTGTTCTTCGCCTTCTTTCGTTCGCTTGAAATATGTCTATATCTGCAATGTTGTATGAATTTAACTGTCCTTTTCAGTTCACACAGTGGTCCATAGAGTTTCCAGTCGTCTCTCTAGGCCAGAAGGTTTGCCTAGATATGTTATATTTTGGGCAGTCTTGGAGTATGTGCTCTGCTGTCTGCGAGGCCAATCCACATGTGCACATGGCTGTTTCACCAATATTGAATTTTGTATACATGTGGTTGCATAATCTATTGTGTCCTGTTCTGAGGTGCAGAATAATGACTTGTTCTGGTCTGTCCATTACGTGGTAGTCATCTTGAGCAGGTTTTGGTAGCTTTCTGACTGATTTGATCATTCTTTTCTTTTGGTGGTATGTAACGGGCACATCAGGCTGTTCTTCTTTGGCTCCTTCCTTAGTCAATTGATCAGCTCTGTCGTTTCCGGGTACTCCACAGTGGAATGGTATCCACTGTATGGTGACCTTATGCTGACTGCTAAGTTCAGAAAGTAGTGTCTTTAGTACTGGCAATTTCCCAGACAGGAGCGCCTCGAGTACTGTTTTTGCATCTGTCAGTAGCACCACAGGTTGTGTACCATTGCTGGTATTTAGTAATTTCTCTGTTGCTATCTTGATTGCCTCAATTTCAGCATCATAGTTATGGCAGTACTTTCCTGTCTGTACTCTGGCTGTGTCCCTAGTATTATTTGGGTATTCTATGTACACTCCCGCTCCTCCATTTTGAACAGCATTTTGTGCCGACCCATCTGTGTAGACTCGGATCCAGAGGTCCTGTGGGTATTCTTCATCAAGGAAGCTGAGAGTGGCTGTTCTGCGCTGCACACTGTTCTGTTCTTCCTTGTCAAATATTCCTCTCACTTTTGTCTGGATTTGTAATGATAGTCTATGCTCATCTTTCCATGGAGTTCGCTCTGGAATAGTTGTTAGGGGGATACCAACTGTGGGCAGATCGGTGGTTTCTCTGCAGAGTCGTTTGGCCTGGTGGATAAAACTACTTCTTTTCAACCGCCCTATAGCTAGGTTTTCAAATCTGTTCTTCATAGGGTGGCCTGGCAAGCTGAGGAACTTTTCTGCTTGTATTAGCGTTTCCGTATCTCTGCGCTCTCAGTGCTTGTGTCCTCCTCATCTTCTCCATTTCCACTATAGGGGTTGATCTCATCCCTCCTGTGGTGACTCTAAGTGTTTTTATTTACACCTTGTCCAGGTCTTGTAGTGTGGTTTTTTATGCTGAACACCACGCAGTTGACTCCCATATTTCAGGTGTGGTCGTATGGTCTGTTGGTAAACTTTGCTAAGTATTTTCCCACTGGCTCCCCATGAGGTTCCACTTAGCTTTCTCAGGATGGCTATTTTCCTTCTGGCTTTTGCTACTGCTTTGTTGACATGCTTTCTCCATGTCAGCCTGCCATCAAATGTTACTCCAAGGTATGTTGGTTCTTTATCTTCTCTTAGGGGTGTTCCATTTATCTGGATGATCCCTTCCTTTTGTTTTGAAGTGAGGGTAAATAGAGTGGTGCTGCACTTGTCAGTGTTTATGCTGACACACCATCTATTTGCCCATGCAGCAAATGTATCTACAGCTCTTTGTTGCAATTTGGTGGCCACTGATGCATGTTCATTTGTGCTCCATAAAACCAGGTCATCGGCGTACATTGCTGCTTTAATTCCATGCGGTAGATTAGCAACAAGATCAAAAGTGTGGGGGACAAGACTCCGCCCTGGGGAACACCATGACGCAGTAGTACTTTCTTGCTCTTGAGTCTGTCTATCAGTACTCGGGCTCTTCTGTTGTGCAAGTATGCTTTCTCCCATTTGTACATTCTTCCATTGACTTTGCAGTTTCTCAGTTTCTTCATCAGACCTTCTTTCCAGACTTTGTCAAAGGCTTTCTTCAGATCTATCCATGCCGCAAGCACCAGCTTCTTCTCTTGGAATGCATCCTCAATTTCTTGAGAGAGGTAGGTTGTCTGATCTTCCATAGAGTAGCACTGCCTAAAGCCAGCCTGCTGTGGCACAAGGATGTTTTTACTTTCAATGTACCACTGCAGTCTGTGATTGATGATGCGCTCCAGTGTTTTGCAGAGACAGCTGGTGAGGCTAATTGGTCTGTAGCTAGAGGCAATGGAACTATCTTTCCCTGATTTTAGGAGGGGTATCATGATTGCTTCTCTCCAGGCTTGTGGAACACTGCCTAAGGTCCAACTGTTATTGAAGATCTGCAACAGCTTTGCTTTGGCCTCTGTTCCTAGGTTCCTGATCATTTCATTGGAGATACCATCAGCTCCTGGTGACTTTCTCATTTTCAGTTTTGATATGGCCAGCTCCAGTTCGCTAATTGTGATGGGTGCCTCCAGAACCTCATGTACTATTTCCTTCTGTCCTGTATGTTGTCGTTTCTCTCGAATCTCTTGTTGTTTCTCTCGGCTAATTTTGATATTGTTATCTTGTGCGCATGAGTCCGCAAAATGGTCAGCTGCTTGCTTTCTTGTTAAGATGTTTCCATCTTTAACCCTTTACAGGGTGGAACGGCCATTTACGTCCGATACCGTAAACGGGCGAAACGTCCCAAACCGCCCGATACTATTATGCATTGTAAAAACGCGATCTCTCGGCTTTCCGATACTTCTGACGGCTACTTTCGCTTTCACCGATAGCTTGACAACGTGGCTGCCATTTGTAAGCACCTACTATGGATTTGAACGGACTTTTACAGACTTGGAAAGTTTTTGGGGTTTTTATGCTTAGTTTTTCAAAATGGATTTCGGCGATTCTTCAAGTGATAGCCGAGATTTCGCTAGGTTCAATTTAAATGACATTAAAGGGCACGAAATTGACTATTAATCGCAGCTAGATATCAGTGAAAAGCGTTACTTTGCATTAGCAGTCGTGAGTCGGACTTTAAACAAAGTGATTATGATTCTGAAAATGTGTTTGTAAATTGCCGTATAGATGACGGAAAATCACAAACAATATGCTGTATTTCGTAAATATTTGTGTTCATATATGGATTACCGACAACAATCACGTGAGTAACATATTCTGCATGCTTTTCCCTTCATTGTGTTGTTTATTTAACTAAAATCGGTTGACTAACATCTTATTTGTGATGTTTTTACTAACGCAATCCGAAATTTTACCGAATCTGAAAAAATCTTGCCCATTCAGGGCCAAAAAACGGACAAGCGTCTGCCCTGTAAAGGGTTAAGTAGTGAAATTTTTGAGTTTCTCCCTGTGCCCTCATCGTTAAGTTGTTTTATTAGCTTCCACAATTTCCTAGTGTCTTTTTCAAAGTTCAAAACTCCGTCTTCTGCCAGCTTTTCCGTCTAGCCTGCAGCTTGGCCCTTTGAAATTTGGCTTTTGCGTGCTGGAATTTATTGCGGTGCTCTTGGCTGGGTGTGGCCTCTGCTAGCTTTCTACACACTTCCACATCATTATGCAACTGTTCCAGTTCACTACTCCAGTATGGTTTATATTGTTTACGGGCTCCACTTGGTACTGTTTCTCGCGCAGCCTGTAGTATGCATTTCCCAAACTCTTCAACTACTTTATTTATGTCTTTCTCAGTGTTCAGGTCTCTAACCAGTATGCTGGTGCGATGCTTGTACATTGCCCAGTCTGCTTTGTTGTAGTTCCACCTCGAGAGGGTGCTGCTTGCACTTACAAGCTCATTTTCTACAGTTAGAAAGACTGGTCGATGGTCACTGCCACCAAGTAGTTTCCCAACAATTCGTGTAATGTTTCACTCCAGGTCTGGTGAATGAAAAGCCAGGTCAGGTGTAGTTGTAGAGGGCCATGATCTCGAGTAGAAAGTATGTGGGTCGGACGGCTTGTTAATCAAGATGAATCTATTCTCATCCTGCCAGTCTTCCAGCCTCTCTCCTCTCTGGTCCATGTGATCATAGCCCCAGCTCTGCGAGTGGCTGTTGAAATCACCACACATAATCATTTGTTCTTTTAATGGTAGTGTGTCCAGTGCCTGTGGGCGGTCACTTGGACAGTAGTAATTGATCAGATGTAGGTCTGTATTACCTGTCTTAAGTTTAAGTGTCTGATACTCAGCCCCTTCCAAGTAAGGGACACTGTTAATAGGGAAAGCTAATCCACAAGCAAAATTCAGTCCAGCACAACTGGAAGTAGTGTGTATGGACTACGCTTGAGTTCAAAGCGAGCGAGTGCAAAAAAAAAAGAAAAAACACTAACCAATAGGCCAAAACCCCATACTCCTCCTGAAATAGCGCCAACAGATTGCAACTGGGAGGTATGACTGCTTTGAGCCTGTCCTGCAGCAACTGTCATCACTGCCTGGTGCAGCAACACTGTCATCATGATGCCTGTGGATGTATGTTATGTTGTACATATATAGTTTTGGTATATTATAAACTAAAGGGGTTAATGACTTTCTCTGTAATCCCGTATATCCATGTGGGTAAATGAGCTGCGCAAGATTCAGTAGCGGATCGTATTGTGTTGGTTACTTATGGGGGTATATAAGGTGGTCACTCAGAAAGCAATGACCAACAACTGAGCGTAATCTTGCCAAGACATTAACAGCAGCTGAAAAATGCTGGTGTTGGCTGCAATGTCCTGTAAAGGATATGCGAGAAAAAAAATATAAGCACTATATTCATTCATTCATTCAGTAGCATGTCCTTTACAGAACCTCGCCCCCATAACAACCCTCTGGAAAACCTCTTAATCATAAGCAAGATGTCCCATGTCTGATACACTCATCTGGAGATCATCCGCCACATCCTGCACCCATCTCTTTGGATTTCCTCTTCCTCTCTTCCCAGGCATATACCCCGTCATTACTGTTCTTTCCAAACTTTAATGACGTTTCAAGTGACCAAAATATTTCACTTTTCTTTGTATTATAGTCGTTAATAGTCAACCTTCTTCAATATTCAGCTCTTGAAGAATGGATGCATTTGTTCTTTTCTTTATCCAAGATATTCTTAGAACCTGTCTGTAACATTTATATTCAAAGGCATGTATGCACTGCTCAGCTTGTTTAGTAAGTGTCCAGGTCTCATGTGTATGTTGCTTTGGGAAAGATGCATGCTCATAAAAATCAAATTTGTGTAGTTCTATCTGTCACACTCTATGTGGGAGGCCAAATAAGAATAGTCAACTGACACAGAACTGGTGGTGTGGGTGGCTACATGCTGAAGGAGATACTGAGGAGGGGATCCAAGCAATTATGGTTTGATGTGAAGTGAGAATAATCTGACAGCTAAGTCACTAACATTCTGAATGCCATTCCCCAGTGAATTTGTGTGTGTGTCTTTATCTGCTGGAAACCCCAAAATGAGTTTCTGAAATTGCCGGCGTATTTTGCTTCGTATCCTTTTCTTTACAATGCAAAAGAATAGGTGAAGGTAGCCTTTTGCAAGATGAAAGACATACTGACCAATAAAAAGATGTCAATAGCAACGAGAAAAAGAGTGTTAAGACGCTATATAGAACCTGTGCTTTTGTATGGTTGTGAATCTTGGACATTGAGTAGACAAGCTGAAAAACATCTGATGGCTGTGGAAATGTGGTTTCTGAGGAAAATGCAAAGAATACCATGGACAGACAGAAAAACCAATGACTAAGTCTTACAAGAAACAAATTAAAATCACACACTGATTAGATAAATTATACGTAGACAGTCAAAGTTGTTTGGTCATGTTATGAGAAGAAATAGACAAAGTTTTTTGGTCATGTTATGAGAAGAAATAAATTGGAGAACTTGATGACAACAGGCAAGATTGAGGGGAGGAGAACAAGGGGAAGGCGGAGAAGTAAATACCTGGATGGCATGGCCACGTGGCATGGTCGAGACAAGAACACTGAGCTGATCCACGACTCTGGTGATCGAGTGAGATGGGGAATCATGACCACCCATGCTTATCGGCAAGACACATGATGAATGAATTAATTAATGTGACTCATTATCCTGATTATTATTAATTTTGTTTTTCCCACTTGCTCGCTTTGAACTCCAGTGCAGTGCACACATGTGTTATTACTATTACTAGTTGCTACTACTAGTCAGTGCATTGGCCTGCCTTTGCATTGGGACTAGCCTTCTCTATTACCAATGACCCCCCACCATCAGGAGATTCCTCTCTGAATTCTCAGGTACATGTAATTTATGTCCCCAAGTCATGAACGTGAGAAGTCAACGTTTAAATCCAACTGATCGGCTTGTGGAACGAACCCCCTACAGCGAGGTCAGAAGAGAATGTTTAAGTGTGTTAAGTGATTCGGGGCCAAACAAAAAGTACGTTTGGACCAAACAAAAATGAATGAAGGAAAATGGGAAGTAGGGAAGTGTCACTTTATGACTTAACAGTTATTAACATGGTAGCAGACATGTTGTATTGAAATCAATGACAAAATGTTGGTGATATATAAGCCTATGGCAGATTCTGAAGTGGCTTAATTAAGACGATTAATCATTCCGTGGCATGTAACTGTCTCAGCCACGCCAGTCTCTGTTGATCTGCATGCCACTGTTACTGGTTTTGTTTTAAAGGTATTTTGAATTATGATGAAACTGATCTGCAGATGTCTGAGGGGATTTTGTTGGTGCTTTATATCTTATTCATGCTCTTTATTTCCTCTATGTCAAGTACTATAATAATACTAATAATTATTAGATGCAATGATGGCCTTAGTTTGAATAACAAAGACCAAAGTCATGGTGATTTCAAATAAACAGATTGTACCTAATTGTGCAATTAAAGTAAATGATGTTATTTTTGGGACAAGTGCCAAAATTAAGCACCCCTATGGACTTGGATAACATCAGATGGAAGATGCACGACTGAGATAAAGAACAGAATAGGACAAGCAAACAAATGCATTCTATCAAGTGAAGAACATTGTGTAAATAAGCCATTGTCCTTGAAAGTTCCTGCAGCGAGGCGCCTAGGCCATTTGGAGGTGACAGGTTTGAGTCCCGGTCAGTAACTACAGCTTTCAAATTTTATGTTGTCTAGTGCGTCCTCTAGTCTATACTTCTTTCTTCTCCTTCTGTGAGCGCCAAACAATACTACCTGTGTTTATTTATGTAATTGTTGAAAGTTAGAAATAGAGTTTTTTCATGTTACATAGAACCAACTTCAACGGCTGCACATCCTGGACAATTAGTAAACAGGCGAAAAAATCCCTGGAAGCCAATTCATTTAATTGGACAGCCAAAATGAGCAATCTGGACGTTTTGAGGAAGGCTAAGTCGCAAAGACAACTTATCACAAAGATCAAAAAGAAGCAGCCATCATTTGTTTTTTTCCACATTAATATGAGAAGACAAAACCTGGAAATATTGTGACAACAGGAAAGATTTGCAGAAAGAGATGGAGGAAGACTGCGTGAGTAAATTCTTGACAGTCTTGTGCATGTCATCGAAAATCGCAATTTGAGGATCGCCCACGCCCGCCGGGACAAGGCACTGGATGATGATGAATAACGGTCATTGGGCTTTCCTAAACAGCTGTCTGCTTCGAAAGGTCACTGGCAATATGGGAAATAATACCGGATGAATACCACAAAGAAGCTGCCTGCTACAAAGCGAAACAATTATTATATTAATCATTTACCGTGTCCTTAACAACATGTGTATTATGGCGCCGAGCGTTCTCGCCCAGGACTCGACACAAACCGTTTGTGTGGCATTCTGTCTGAATGATTCTCAAAGGTCAGCACTGAAACCACCACAACGAAGTCTGCCACCATAAACGATCGCCGTATATCATAATAATAAATTATAATCGGCCGATCCTTCTTGTGCTGGACTTCAAAAAAAAATAACCTCCACATTTATTTTGCGGTCGTCTTAAATGTTAATCGGCAACAACATTGTGACTTCGACCATAGCAACTGTTTATAACGGCTATGTACTTGCTGGCAATTAATCGCAAAGGAATAAGCCATAAGCATAATATTAATTCCTTCTTCTTCAGCGATCCGAGCCATTGAGGTTCTTTGCTGCAGATATAATCCGTCTCCATTCGTCTCTCTGGCTGACCTTCTCTTGCCAATCGCTGATTCCAAGTGCTTGTAGGTCTGTACATGTATTATCTCTCCACCGTCTTCTTGGTCTACCTCGGGGTCTACGGTCATTTATGTCCTGAGTGTAAGCGAGTTTTGTTTCCCTATAATCTTCCATTCTTTCTATATGCCCCAGCCATTGTAGTCTATTAGCCTTCATGATACTAGTGATTAGCGGGGACTTAAACAGATCATAAATGTCTTTGTTACTTCTTCTTGTCCACTCTTACACTCTGCGTCTTAAAACTTTGTTCTCAAAGGTTTGTAGCAAGGCTTCGTCTCCTTTCGTTGTACTCCAGGTTTCAGAGCCATACAGCACAACTGATATTAATTCAAATAATGAATAATTTAATCCGATCCAATATATTACAAACAGGCCAGCTACTTACCTCCGACAATCACCACACCTGCCGTAATGCCTAACTGTATGGCTCGTTGTTTGTTCATGTTTTAAATTTAATTTAATAATTAACCAACACAAGAGCTTATAATGCTAAATGCCAAAAGGTGTGGTTGCCAACACAACTGGTTAGATAATGACGTTATATCGCTGCAGGCTGGAGGCCCAGTTTGGAATCTGTTGGCTAGAAATGCACGCATGCGTATGAGTCGACAACGCCGTGAACACAAGTGGGTGCCTAATAGTTAATACTAATAATCATAATGAGCCAAGGCCAACTGAAATCATGTTTTATTTTTAGTTTTCCTTCTAGGCTTTCTTTCTGTACACAATAACATTCTTCGTGCACGTACTTCGTTTCGGAACAATGACCTAGGCATTGCGCTCGTTGGATTTGAACTCAAGCGTCAGTGTTACAGTCTGTGACAAGGTGGTTATGAAATAAAGGAGTGGCTTGATTGTGTCTAGAGCAGTGGTTCTCAACCGGTGGGGAATTCCCCCCCCCCCCCAGGGGGAATTTTAGGGTTTCCGGGGGGGGGGGGGGTGAAGACCATTTCCAGATCGCGTTAATACAAGAACCGATTACTTGATATTGTTTTTCCCTTCATAGGCCTACTTTACAGTTATGTACGTCTCATCCTTCTAAAATTCATTTTATAAAGTCAGTAGACCCACAAATCATGTTTAATGTGGATATCTAGACTTGTTTTAGTATATGCCATTAAATTTACCTTCCATTTTTACGTATACTGTGTAGGGGTGGGGGAGGATTTTTAGATAGGAAATATGAAAGGGGGGGGGGATGACGTTCTGAAAATACGGTGAAGGGGGACTCGGGCCAAATTTTTGATAGGAAGGGGTGGGGGGAATGACGTTCTGAAAATATGGTGAAGGGGGGGGGGGCACGGGCCAAAAAAGGTTGAGAACCACTGGTCTAGAGGATGTCTGTGTGAATGTTGTATTGAACGACTGATCAACAACGATGAATCAACATCTAACAGCAGGCTGCGCAAACACGATTTTTAATTAGAAACAAACACGATGATATAAGATATTTTCCAGGAACAGTCAACAGTGAAATATATCTAGATTACAACTTCCCAGGTCCAGCACACTCAGATTAGAAGATAACACAGTAACTCTAGCAACCACGTTATTGCCGTCTCTCGGCCTCCCGCAATACACTCTTACGGACTCTTCTCCGTCCGTGAATCTAATAACTTCCTCTGCGTCCCCCCCCCCTCTCTCTCTCTCTCCCTCTCTCTCTCTCTCTCTCTCTCTCTCTCTCTCTCTCTCTCTCTCTCCTCAGCTCCAAACCTCCCTGTAAGCACAGAGCGGAGTTCTCTCTCTCTCTAACTCCTCCACAACACAACCCCGAATCCCCGTTAAGTCTCCTTGACTTAATTCAACTCTAAAACCGGGCTAAGTTTCCAACTACCCATCATTTTCCCAGCCTGTTATTCACTGTTCCCAGATCTCCCAAGAAATGCCCTTTAACCCCGTGATCCCACTTATCAGTTCCCATGAAAATTACATTTAGAATTATCCTTTGTTTTCTACCTCGTCAGTCACGATTTACCTTCCCACCGAGAATTCTAATCTAGACAAGTACGTGATATCCTCACCACTTTTTGTGGGCTTCCCCCATCAGCATACGATTTATAATGACGTGTCCGTGCCTAAACCATCACCTAGTCTGGGACTATCATCGTTTGTTGAAGATTGTGATTAACCCTCTTGGCCTCACATCTACATATTCTTTTCTGACGCAGTTAACCCTAACAGTATAATAACATTCCTAGTTAGTACAATGACCCCAGTTGTTTGTACACCCATGCATGTTACACAGTCCATACACGTGCTACTACTTCTAGTCCACTGGACTGATTGTTAGCATGTGGATTAGCTTAGCTTTCCATATTACCAGTGTCCCTCGCCATCATGTGAACCCAGTCTGACTTATTAGGTACTTTGCAATTTACGTCCCATGGTCAAAAACGAGAAGTCAGCATTTTAGTCCATTCCGGTGCTGGGATTGAAGCCGATATCTCGGCATCAGCACAACGGAAGTTTTCTTCTTCTTCTTCTTTCGTTCGCTTGAAATATGTCTATATCTGCAATGTCGTCTCTTGCATGAATTGAACTGTTTTTTTTCAGTTCACACAGTGATCCATAGAGTTTATCTTCCACTATCGTCTCTCTAGGCCAGAAGGTTTGCCTAGATATGTTATATTTTGGGCAGTCTTGGAGTATGTGCTCTGCTGTCTGCGACGCCAATCCACATGTGCACATGGCTGTTTCACCAATCTTGAATTTTGTATACATGTGGTTGCGTAATCTATTGTGTCCTGTTCTGAGGCGCAGAATAATGACTTGTTCTGGTCTGTCCATAATGTGGTAGTCATCTTGAGCAGGTTTTGGTGGCTTTCTGACTGATTTGATCATTCTTTTCTTTTGGTGGTATGTAACGGGCATATCAGGCTGTTCCTCTTTGGCTCCTTCCTTAGCCAATTGATCAGCTCTGTCGTTTCCGGGTACTCCACAGTGGGATGGTATCCACTGTATGGTGACTTTATGCTGACTGCTAAGTTCAGAAAGTAGTGTCCTTAGTACTGGCAATTTCCCAGAGAGGAGCGCCTCAAGTACTGATTTTGCATCTGTTAGTAGCACCACAGGTTGTGTACCATTGCTGTTATTTAGTAATTTCTCTGTTGCTATCTTGATTGCCTCAATTTCGGCATCATAGTTATGGCAGTACTTTCCTGTCGGTACTCTGGCTGTGTCCCTAGTATTATTTGGGTATTCTATGTACACTCCCGCTCCTCCATTTCGAATAGCATTTTGTGCTGACCCATCTGTGTAGACTCGGATCCAGAGGTCCTGTGGGTATTCTTCATCAAGGAAGCTGAGAGTGGCTGTTCTGCGCTGCACACTGTTCTGTTCTTCCTTGTCAAATATTCCTCTCACTTTTGTCTGGATTTGTAACGATAGTCTATGCTCATCTTTCCATGGAGTTCGCTCTGGAATAGTTGTTAGGGGGATACCAACTGTGGGCAGATCAGTGGTTTCTCTGCAGAGTCGTTTGGCCTGGTGGATAAAACTACTTCTTTTCAACCGCCCCATAGCTAGGTTTTCAAATCTGTTCTTCATAGGGTGGCCTGGCAAGCTGAGGAACTTTTCTGCTTGTATTAGCGTTTTCGTATCTCTGCGCTCACTCAGTGCCTGTGTCCTCCCCATCTTCTCCATTTCCACTATAGGGGTTGATCTCATCCCTCCTGTGGTGACTCTAAGTGCTTGATTTTGCACCTTGTCCAGCTCTTGTAGTGTGGTATTTGATGCTGAACACCACGCAGTTGACCCATATTCCAGGTGTGGTCGTATGCTCTGTTGGTAAACTTTGCTAAGTATTTTCGTACTGGCTCCCCATGTGGTTCCACTTAGCTTTCTCAGGATGGCTATTTTCCTTCTGGCTTTTGCTACTGCTTTGTTGATGTGCTTTCTCCATGTCAGCTTGCCATCAAATGTTACTCCAAGGTATGTTGGTTCTTTATCTTCTCTTAGGGGTGTTCCATTTATCTGGATGATCCCTGCCTTTTGTTTTGGAGAGAGGGTAAATAGGGTGGTGCTGCACTTGTCCGTGTTTATGCTGACACACCATCTATTTGCCCATGCAGCAAATGTATCTACAGCTCTTTGTAGCAATCTGGTGGCCACTGATGCATATTCATTTGTGCTCCATAGAACCAGGTCATCGGCGTACATTGCCGCTTTAATTCCATGCGGTAGGTGAGCAACAAGATCATTGATGAAGATTAGAAAAAGTGTGGGGGACAAGACTCCGCCCTGGGGGACACCGTGACGCAGTAGTACTTTCTTGCTCTTGAGTCCGTCTATCTGTACTCGGGCTCTTCTGTTGTGCAAGTATGCTTTCACCCATTTGTACATTCTTCCATTGACTTTGCAGTTTCTCAGTTTCTTCATCAGACCTTCTTTCCAGACTTTGTCAAAGGCTTTCTTCAGATCTATCCATGCCGCAAGCACCAGCTTCTTCTCTTGGAATGCATCCTCAATTTCTTGAGAGAGGTAGGTTGTCTGATCTTCCGTAGAGTAGCACTGCCTAAAGCCAGCCTGCTGTGGCACAAGGATGTTTTTACTTTCAATGTACCACTGCAGTCTGTGATTGATGATGCGCTCCAGTGTTTTGCAGAGACAGCTGGTGGGGCTAATTGGTCTGTAGCTAGAGGCAATGGAACCATCTTTCCCTGATTTTAGGAGGGGTATCATGATTGCTTCTCTCCAGGCTTGTGGAACACTGCCTAAGGTCCAGCTGTTATTGAAGATCTGCAACAGCTTTGTTTTGGCCTCTGTTCCTAGGTTCCTGATCATTTCATTGGAGATACCATCAGCTCCTGGTGACTTTCTCATTTTCAGTTTTGATATGGCTAGCTCCAGTTCGCTGATTGTGATGGGTGCCTCCAGAACCTCATGTACTATTTCCTTCTGTCCTGTATGTTGTCGTTTCTCTCGAATCTCTTGTTATTTCTCTGGACTAATTTTGATATTGCTATCTTGTGCGAACGAGTCCGCAAAATGGTCAGCTGCTTGCTTTCTTGTTAAGATTTTTCCATCTTTATGTAGTGCAATTTTTGAGTTTCTCCCTGTGCCCTCGTCATTAAGCTGTTTTATTAGCTTCCACAATTTCCTTGTGTCTCTTTCAAAGTTCAGAGACTCCGTTTTCTCCTGCCAGCTTTTCCGTCTAGCCTGCAGCTTGGCCCTTTGAAATTTGGCTTTTGCATGCTGGAATTTATTGTGGTGCTCTTGGCTGGGTGTGGCCTCTGCTTGCTTTCTACACACTTCAACATCATTATGCAACTGTTCCAGTTCACTACTCCAGTAGGGTTTATATTGTTTACGGGCTCCTCTTGGTACTGTTTCTCGCGCTGCCTGTAGTATGCATTTCCCAAACTCTTCAACTGCTTTATTTATGTCTTTCTCAGTGTTCAGGTTTCTAACCAGTATGCTGGTGCGATGCTTGTACATTGCCCAGTCTGCTTTCTTGTAGTTCCACCTCGAGAGGGTGCTGCTTTCACTTACAAGCTCATTTTCTACGGTTAGAAAGACTGGCCGATGGTCACTGCCACCAAGTTGTTTCCCAACAGTTCGTGTAATGTTCCACTCCAGGTCTGGTGAATGAAAAGCCAGGTCAGGTGTAGTTGTAGAGTGCCATGATCTCGAGTAGAAGGTATGTGGGTCGGACGGCTTGTTAATCAACATGAATCTATTCTCATCCTGCCAGTCTTCCAGTCTCTCTCCTCTCTGGTCCATGTGATCATATCCCCAGCTCTGCGAGTGGCTGTTGAAATCGCCACACACAATCATTTTTCTTTTAGTGGTAGAGTGTCCAGTGCCTGTGGGCGGTCACTTGGACAGTAGTAATTGATCAGATGTAGATCTGTATTACCTGTCTTAAGTTTAAGTGTCTGATACTCAGCCCCTTCCATGTAGACTTTGATTTGGGAAGCCATGATGTTATTTCTTACAAGGGTCAGTATCCCACCTTTTCGCCTGTTCTTTCGGTCAGATCGGTAACACTGGTAGCCTCTGATTTTGAAGGCTATATTTTCATTGAGGTGAGTTTCTTGCAAGCAACATATGCTTACTTTTTCTTGGTCCAAGATTTTTTCTAATTCTATTTTTTTGTTGCTGACTCCCTCCGCATTCCAGTGCATTATTTTAAGTCTTCGTTTAGTATGGCCAGTCGTCCTATTCTCATGTCCCCTGGCTCCACAGGACATCTGAGAAGGACCTCCAGTAGTTGGGGTTGGACCCTTTCGAGACATAGGGCCCGGCACTGCACCTGCCTGGGGGTCCAAAGCAGGGCGAGCACCATAACGATTAGCAGTAGTCGACATATTCCATTTTGCGTGATTGCCTGGCATCCTGATTTCTGTGGTGCGCCTCTTGGCTGGTTGCCTCCGTCTTCAGCACCTTTCTTTGCTAGAGCAGACTGTGGTCTCACTCGAGTGTAGATGTGTACGCGCGCACACACCTGTCTGCGCATGCATGTACGTGCATACACATCTAGAGCATACTGGTTATTTTCCGGCGCCAGAGACTCGCCGTCGCCCCTTCTCCTGTTAGTTTAAACAGGCCCGCCACGTGAAGGCCAGGAGTTGGACTTTTGCTGCATAGGTTATGTATTCACGAGCCATTGAGGTATTTGAGCAATGTTGGGCGCTCACCCCAACACCGCGCCTCGGCTACATACAGCAACATTTGGAACCCAACAGAAGTTTAAGATGGAGCGCTTTTATCTATTCGATCGTGCTGACATCCACGGGAATGGATGTTAGCGATCACAATACTTAACTCTACGTTTCTCACGTCTTTTGTCTTTAATTTCCCAGTGCAGCATGGTTAAAGTTAGTTGTATAAGGTTTTGGCAAGAAAACGTAAAATGACACTTTTGACAGAATGCCCTTGGTGCAGTAAGTCGAACCTCTGGTATTTTAAAACCAACCCCTTTTTAATTAGCATGAACATGTATCAGGCAAGGGGTCTGATGAAGAATGGCTGATCTTTTGGGCAGTTTGTGCTGAAAGCAATGTTTGACAAAGGACTTGCTACATCACCATGATTTCATATAAAACATAAACGAGGAGCTATTTTGTGTGTAGATAGTTTAATGTAGGCAGCAGTAACTAACTGTCTGAGTAGGACCAGACACAAAATCTATAAATCTCGTGAAAAAAAATAAATTAAAGAGCCTTTTCCCATGCTTTGGCAGAATGGTTTAACTATGCCTTTATACTTATTGAACTTGTTTTCTTCTTCCTTACTTTTCAACTTTATAGTTGCAATATGCACCTGTGATTCGACTTCCAGTTCTTTCATTTTTAACTGGGTCTGTGTCTCAATCTCTAATTCCTTTTCTTTTAACTTGGTTTCTTCTGATCTTTGCGCCAATTCTAGTTCTTTAATTTTGGTGGCTTCAGCTAATTCTATTTCTTTAATGTTGGTAGCTACAGCTAATTCTAGTTCTTTAAGTTTGGTAGCTTCAGCTAATTCTAGTTCTTTAAGTTTGGTAGCTTCAGCTAGTTCTATCTGCTTATTTCTGGCCTCAATTTCTGCTAATTCTTTCTTATGTAAGCGTTCTTGTGCTCTTTCTTCCCTCTCTGCAGCAGTATGCTCTTTGTACTTCTTCTCTGCCCATTCTTCTAATTTGTCTCCACTGTACCCTAGATCTTTCCCTGCCTCAATGCACTCTTTTAAAGTTGACATTTTTACAGGTTATGTTCAGTAATTACAATGTATAATAATAGTATGCACAAAATACAATACAATAATTATGGATGTTAATTTACAGCAATTATTATTAAAAAAAATAGAGTGCCTCTTTAAATGCAATATCGAAAAAAATGGGGTACTTATCCGAATTCGGTACACTTCTGGTTTTTCCCTGTGCCATTCGGATGACTTTATGCTCGAGCTCGTAACACTATCTGGGTTGTTGACATCTACTTTATTTTATAGCCATACTTCTGTTGTTCAGAGAAGCAACAATTAGTATACCAAAAAAAAATATTGTCTGTCACGTCAAAAATTTCAGAGGAAAGGAATCTAATGCGTTATATATGTTTGTGAGTTTTGTCGGTCGTCTTGTCTTCTGTCGTAATGTCGTGTTTAGTTATGTATTGTAGTCTTCAACAGGCGTGGAACATCAACTGAAATGTCAACCTGAAAACATGATACCTGTCAATTTCATCATAATTCATAGAGGCGACTAAGGCTTGATGGTTCCGTCGCCCTGCTACTGAGTGAGTGCGTGGCGCGACACTGAGTTTCGTGTGAAATGCTTTTGAATCTGCCCGAGGTATTTTTGGAACGTGACTGCATGTTCGGAGCGATGGCATGTGGCTATGTCCCAGAGTTGACCGGTGTTTGCCTTATGCAGTAAAGCGTGGCTGCTGGGCTTCTGGTTGACTGCCACTGCCATCGACGATGAACTATTTTCGTGGACTGTGTGGATGAACATCTAGAAAACATCCAGATAGGAAAATTACTGCCGATTCCATCAGAGATGAACTGGGTGTTTCGTGGGGGGACTGGTGTGTTGACATTCTGGCGGCGGCATTATGCACAGTGTATCTGTGCTGGCTGTTGTTTGTCGAGACTCCTGTCTTTTCCACTTATTACTTTGGGTAGTGGGGAGCGTTTTATGTGATATTCACTGGCACAGGAACAGAGCATAATGGGGACGACCCGTTGCTGTGAAGTTGGAACTGCGACTAACTAACTAACACCACGCAGTTGACCCATATTCCAGGTGTGGTCGTATGCTCTGTTGGTAAACTTTGCTAAGTATTTTCCTAGTATATGTGCAGCATATTGAAGTGTCTAACTGGATTTAATAGCGTCTGCTGTAATACCACATGAGCTGTAGCTTTCCTATCTGTCAGTACATAAATAAACACACATGTAGTGTTTGGCACTCATAGAAGTAGAAGAAAGAAGCAGGGATTAGAAGATGCACTAGACAACATGAATATTGAAAGCTACAGTTAACGACCGAGATTCGAACCTGTCACCTCCAAATGACGATGGCGCCTGGTTGCAGGCACAAGTATACAAATGTACATCGACACATGACCAACTAGACACCCCATGTGTAGAAGTACACTTGTTACTGCAGCGAGGAATTGTTGTCATTTGGAGGCGACAGGTTCAAATCCCGGTTGGTAACTATAGCCAGTCAGTTAGGCAGTCAGGTAAACCATAGTTTTTGGCAAGAAAACGTAAAATGACACTTTTGACAGAATGCCCTTGGTGCAATAAGTCGAACCTCTGGCCTTTTAAAATCAACCCCTTTTTAATTAGCATGAACATGTATTAGGCAAGGGGTCTGATGAAGAATGGCTGATCTTTTGGGCAGTTTGTGCTGAAAGCAATGTTTGACAAAGGACTTGCTACATCACCATGATTTCATATAAAACATAAACGAGGAACTATTTTGTGTGTGAAGATAGTTTAATGTAGGCAGCAGTAACTAACTGTCTGAGTAGGACCAGACACAACATCTATAAACATCAATGAAAGCAACCATCTCGTGAAAAAAAAAAACTATTAAAGAGCCCTTTTCCATGCTCTGAGGCATACAGGATATGTGGTTGCAACTCCATATTTGCATAGACCAATCATCACTCAGTGGATGACAAGGTCACTATGGCACTGGCTGCCTTTACTTCCACAAGTATTTCCTGGTACTCATTTCAGGTCAGCCTAGGAGCCTAGGTCAATTTTGGTTTAAAATTCCTGCCTCAATGTGGATTTAAACACATGACCCCTGGACTGACAAACACTCATCATATTTTGCACCATCAAGTGAAAGAAAACAAATAAACATGCAGATAAGTGAAAGCATGCATAACAACACAGCATATCTGTAACACAGTATATATCACTGTCTGTAAAATGTACAAAACAACTGGCAACAACAACAGTAACAACTTAGTTTCAATATAATTCTAAATAAGTGCATACAAGTAACAAGTGAATATGAGAAGATACAGTGCAAACTTCTTAAGGCGATCACAGATGTGGCAAATTTCTGTTGTGAAGAACAATATTGTATTGTACCTTGTAAATGCTTTACTATATGCTTGAACTCTTATAAGAGAATCTTCTGATAAGAACTATTTCTTGGGTCCCAGGTGAGTTCGCCTTATCAGGTCTGCACTGTATAACATTGTGCTTTGTGCACCGTATAACATAGTGCTTTGTACAACATACTGCTTTCAATCAGTATGTAAGGGTGCTATTGGAAGCCACAGACTCAAATAAGTTTACAACTGTTTGGTTTTGATGAAAGATCACTTTTATTACATACAGAATTCAAAACAATGTTTTCCTATTGTGAGTTTGAATAACGAAAACCCCCAAAAATATATTGCACAATTTGTTACCTGGCATATTGCACTGTATCTCGCCAGGTGCATACTACAAAAAGAAGGTTCAACTTATAATGAAGTTTTAAAACTATTGCAGGGACACTGAAACATATGACAATGTGTTGTTTATTTATGTTGTAAGGATTCATTATGCTATTTCATTGTATGTTGAAATTTTTTTTCCATATAGTGTGCACCCAATGAGTTAAAGATAAGTTGCATATTTTCTACAGGATGCCGCAGTCAACCCCAGCATCTTTTGGCTGTTTGTGTTTGCTTTCTGAATGACCAGCACACATACCATTATATGACAATCAACAAAAGGCAGTCTACTGCCAAGTCGCCAACAGCTGTGTTTCGAACGTGATATGGGGGATTAAGAATTGCTTCCATAACCCCTTTGCAAACAAGATACAACAAAATATACCAGCCATAAATTGTGCAATATATTGTTTGTGTCTTATATATATATATATATATATATATTCAGAGACAGAGAGAGAGAGAGAGAGAGAGAGAGAGAGAGAGAGAGAGAGAGTGTGTGTGTGAGTGTATGTTAGTGCGTGTGTGTGTGTGTGTGTGTGTGGGGAATATCTTCATATGTTCTCCAGTCTGCTTCCATTGGTCACATAATCTCATTGCTTTCAGAATTGATAAAAGAAATTCTTTTGCAAAATGCAAACAACCTATAAGCTGTGCATTCAAATTTGTGGATGTGGATATGTTTAACTCTGATTGATTGATTGATTGATTTAGGAACCGACATCACAGCATTCGGGGCATTCCCATAAGCGCTCCGTCCCCATCCTCAGCAGCCAGCGAAGAGTTCCAACACTAATATTATGTTTAACTCTTTGACCCAGAGAACCCCCCTTTATCGATCCCAGTGACTAATTCTCTAAAGCTGTCAGCCCGCGTTCACAGATATGGGGAATCATGACCCACTCTAATAATAGAAGGCTTAATATATCAACCAATCATATTTTTATTTAATGGAATCATCGCACCGCAGTAAAACAAAGATGTCTGCACCTAGTACTGAAATAAAGTACATACTATGAGCTGTATTTTGCTGTACAGTAGCTTTATGGTAGATGTCCAGTTAGTTACATGTCTGTTTTACAGGATATCGCCTTCAACCCCAGAATTTCTTGGCTGGTTGTACTTTTCTAGACAAGTTTACATTCAATTGTTTGCCAGTGCTTTCTGAATGGTCGATGCTCATACCATTATAAAAATCAACACAAAGTGGTCTGCTTCCAAATCTCCTGCAGCCATCATCAAACCTGGGATGTCAGGATTGTGAAATTGAGTTCTCTACCCTTGTGCTACGTGCACTGACCATAGTAGGTAGACACCAAACAAATAAAAATGCTGCCTGTACTAGTTGTGGAAGCCATTGTAAACCTGTTTACTTGACAAGATATGTCGCAGATGATGGATAATATTGACAATGAAGACTATTGATTGGAAGAGATGATTGAGGTAATAACATGAAGTGATAGATTATATGAAATTGGAACTTTTCTCTTGAAGACTTCTGGCACACAACATTTGAATCAAAAGGAACATAATTCAAAGGACTATAAATAGGAGTGAATGTGTAATCTGGTAGTATTACAATAGGCACAGTATGACACATAATTGGCAAAACAATGTATAATGAATCATATTGGCTAAGTTTGGCACACAATTGGTAAAACAAACAAAAAAACAATAGGCACACACTGGCCAAGGATGGCACCTAATTGATAGAAAAATGAAGCAACTGCCTCATACTGGTTAAATACAGCATAAGATTGATATAAAAGAAAATACATGTGCTTATCTTGTCTAGCCAGCGCACATAATTGCTGTACTAAGTATAATTTCTTCATATTGCTAAAATATGGTACATAAATGGTAAGAAATTCTTATTAAGAATATTTGGCAAAGACTAGCGCTGAATTGTTAAAACAAATATAACAACTTCACATGAAGTATAGCACATAATTGATAAAACAAATACAACTTAACATGAAGTATGGCACAGAATTGATAAAACAAATATAACAACTTCACATGAAGTATGGCACAGAACTGATAAAACAAATACAACTTCACATGAAGTATGGCACAGAATTGATAAAACAAATACAACTTCACATGAAGTATGGCACGGAACTGATAAAACAAATATAACAACATAACATGGAGTATGGCACATAATTATAAACAAATACAACTTCACATGAAGTATTGTACAGAACTGATAAAACAAATATAACAACTTCACATGAAGCATGGCACAGAATTGATAATACAAATATAACAACTTCTCATGAAGTATAGCACAGAATTGATAAAACAAATACAACTTCTCATGAAGTATAGCACAGAATTGATAAACCAAATACAACTTCACATGAAGTATGGCACGGAACTGATAAAACAAATATAACCTCACATGAAGTATAACACAGAATTGATAAAACAAATATAACAACTTCACATGAAGTATTGTACAGAATTGATAAAACAAATATAACAATTGATAAAACAAATATAACAACTTCACATGAAGCATGGCACAGAACTGACAAACAAAATATGTGAGGCACAGTTTTGGTAAAACAATGTGTTTATAATAGGCTCACTTTGGCTAACATAATACATGGAAATAACAAATCTGGGGAAGCCCTGAGATTACTGAAATAATTGTAGAAATAGATTTGCAGGTATTGATCCTCACTCACAGACGTCATAGGAAAGAGGCAGAATATATTTAAATGTTTCTGTTTTCTATTGTATCCTATAATTCCACTCCACATGGCTAAGTATGAGGCAGAATACTGTTTCTGTTTTCTATTGTGTCCTTAAGTAGAGGTCAGAATAACCAGTTGGATAACAGCTCTCGCTCTTAAACTTCCAGTGCATTGTTGCTGAGGTAGTGGGTTCAACTCTTACACCAGTCAGTTGGACTAAACAGTTGGCTTCTCATCCTTTGACTTGGGGGATGTAAAATTACAAGTACCTCAGAAGTTGAAGTGGGTTCGCCTGATGGCGAGTGATACTGATAATAGTGAAAGCTAATTCACATGCACAATCAGTCCAGTGCATTCCTCAGTAGTGGCAACTAGATGCCCACAAATTTGCACAGTAGTGACATGCCCATATATGTGCATAGTTGTAACAGATGCCAATATATGTGCATAGTTGTAACAGATACCAATGTATGTGCATAGTAGTGACAGATGCCAATATACATGCATGGTTGTGACAGATGCCCATATATGTCATAATAGTGACAGATGCCAATATATGTGCATAGTTGTGACAGATGCCAATATATGTGCATAGTAGTGACAGATGCCAATATATGTGCATGGTTCTGACAGATGCCAATATTTGTGCATGGTTGTGACAGATGCCAATATATGTGCATGGTTGTGACAGATGCCAATATATGTGCATAGTTGTGACAAATGCCAATATATGTGCATAGTTATAACATACACCATTATATGTGTATAGCATCGACAGATGCCCATATATGTGTATAGTAGTGACATATGCCAACAAATTAGTAGTGAAGACAAAGTCTATGCTTGCGTTTATTCTGTCTGTCATGCCACATCTGAGGCAAAGAACTGTGACTTGATCCTGCCGGCCACTAGCACCAGACTTAGAATATTTAGTTCCTACGCTAAATCAGCACTGCTGCATGAACCAGAAACATGCACAACGATTAAAACAATTACTCAAAAACTACAAACATTCATTAAATGGTTGCAGTTTGTAAATATGATAGACCTGGCTAATGAAGGCACCTTTTTTTTAAGGGTGTCTAGTTGGTCACGTGTCAAAGTACACTTGTTCCTGTGAGGCACAGTCATCATTTGGAGGTGACAGGTTCAAATCCTGGTTGGTAACGTTAGCTTTCAATTTGTTTGTTTTCTAGTGTGTCCTCTAGTCTCTACACTAATTCTATGAGCCCCAAACAATACATGTGTGTTTATTTATGAACTGTCTTGGTGGTCACAAAGAGTTCCACAATTGATATTAATGGGTTGTGCAGATATAGTATGTTCCGATTTCTTCTTCTTCTTCGTTCATCCGGAGATTTTTTTCGGATGTGATAGCGTTGTGCCTGTTTACAGCAGAGCTGCGTTCTTGCGCCGTTAGGCCAACACATCCGACTTCTGCGGGCATTTGTTGACCGGGTTAACCTTCCCGGGGGGTATGTTCCGATTTGAATGCCTTCATTCACGATCAATTATTTTGAAAACTGTCTGTTGCATCGTTATGAAATGTTTCCAGCCGTCTTATATTTACCCCCACCCAAGGAATATGTCTTTGATAGGTCCAAAAGCAACTTAAATCATCAAAAGCGGCGACATTCCTTTGATGTTTTGCTGAATAACTAGTGATTTCTCGCTAACAAAGTTATGTTTACAGTAATTGGAGACCTGCCAATTCAGATGACACACAAAGGCATATCCGAATTCGTATGGGAGTGGGTGCAATGAAAGAAGTAGCTTACAGGGTCGGCTGCATTGCACCAGGTTTTTATCCCATATGGCTCAGTTTCTTTCTGCAGCGCGGAAAGCGTCGCACAAAGCACGAACTCCGTAGCTTCAGCGGCGACCCTCAGGAGTCTCAGAAAAAATGCACTAGTGAAATGAAGGGCGCAGCCCAGAATCGAACATACAACCTTCGGAGCCCAAGTCAGACGGCTTGACCACTTCACCACGGAGAATCCCGAGAGGGGTGCAATGTGTAATATTAGTAAAGATAGAGAATTTACAGAGGCACAGGGTAAATAATTTGTAAATTAACAGGAAAGTAGAAGGACTATATTTCTTACCTTATTTTTCTTCATTTCCTTCTTGTTTCTTCAGCTGATGCTGTAATGTTTAGGGCCTGCAATTCGTCTGAATAGTTGGAGCAAAATATCCCAGTGAGTGTGTACGTAGATTAAGGTCTGCAATCTTCTCAGACTTTAATCTGTGTCGGACGATTCCAGTAGGTTGATGATTGCTCTCGGTTGCATAAAATTCAATCCATCCTTTCTCCAATAGTCCTCTTCCTCTTTCAACACATGGTCCTCACATTTTTTCCAGTAACTTTTATCAATATTTAATAGCGCGGACAGACAGACAGACAGACAGACAGAAAGGTAGGTAGATAGGTAGGTAGGTAGGCAGAAAAGTAGGTGGGTGGATGGTTCGGTCGGTCAGTTGGTGGGTCGGAGGGTCGGCCGGCCGGCAGGCAGGAGATAGATAGATAGGTAGGTAGATAGATAGATAGATAGATAGATAGATAGATAGATAGATAGATAGATAGATAGATAGATAGATAGATAGATAGATAGATAGATAGATAGATAGATCCCCGCCAGGAGCTGGGCGAAGCCAGGCCGAGTCAGCTAGTTTATTTATATAATCACGTTTCATGAAAGAACCCCCATTTGAGACACCTCTGAACAAACCAATTTAACTTCGCGCAGTTTGTGCCAAAACGAAACCCGCCAAATAATTTTGAAAAGAGCAGGGGTGTGTCTTGCTGAAGCTGTAATACTCTTAAAATGATGGCATGAATGCGGGAGCGGTAAATTATATACCGCATATAAACAAACATTGAAATCTGCTGTACAATCTCCAGAACAAAATTTTTTTTGTTGGGTGGACATAATGATAAGGTTATATGCTAAATCTCATCAATTTCCCTCAGTTGGTTACTGAGATATTGAATTTTATATTGAGGCAACAAACAAAAAAACACACTATAGAAGGACCAAAAGGCTATGATAAAATCACTAATGCCATGCTTATGGAAAGAACTGGACAGATTCCAGTGAATAAAGAAGTGAGGAACATATGCCAGCACTCTTTGGGACAACCTGTGAAAAATGTAATTCGACAGTTCGCTCACTGGAACCCACATGGACAATAGAACAGAGGGAAACCTAAAATCACACGGAGAAGATAATTTGAGACAAAGGGAGATAATATATGGAGGGAGCTGCAGGAGGTAGCAAAAGATAGGACAGCTACAATGTCAGTTAGTTGAGGGCCTGAGCCTCACCAGGGGGGACAAAAATCAAGATTAGTGTATCAGCCATGTGCACATGTGGATTGGCACCATAGACAGCAGATCACATACTCCATGACTGCCCAAAATATTACATATCTAGACAGACCTTCTGGCCTAGAGAGACGACAGTGGATTATAAACTCTATGGATCACTATGTGAACTAAAACATGACAAAACAACGCTGCAGTTATATCCATATTTCAAGCACACGAAAGAAGAAGAAGGGGGGGGGGGGGGAAGAACGAAAGAAGAAGAAGAAGAAGGGGGGGGGGAAGAAGAAGAAGGAGGAGGAGGAGGAGGAGGAGGAGGGGGGAGAAGAAGAAGAAGGAGGGGGGAAGAAGAAGAAGAAGAAGAAGAAGAAGACTGCCGGTCAAGAGTGTGATAGCCACCACTGGGTGGATTCTGTAGGTTCAATGTACCTCAATTGCCTTTTAAAAAGACTTTTATGGTTACCATTTAACAGAAGCAATGTCATGGCACTCAGGACATCCCCAAAGTGGCACCGTCTCCTCCAGCAGATAAAGTATGTGGACTCTAACTACCCCCATCTCATCCTGCCAGGACACACATCTGACATGCCCACACAATTGACCTGTACCGCTGGTTCCGTCAGCTGCGGTAGAGTAGTGGCCAGATGCTTGCCTGCCTGCCCTGTGGTCATGGCTTTGATCCTCATTGTGGCAGATTACATTATTCTTGAATGAGCAGAGCTTCCATGTTAACACGGCCTAAAATGGGAACCAGGAAATGTCTTGGAAAGTAAAAGCTGCCAATGTTATACTGGTCCATAAAAATATGGGTCTAGCATCATATATTTATTTTGCCCTAAGGCCTTAAAAGTAATCCTTTACCTTTTATTTTTACTTATATAAAAGTAACATCTATAAATATTTAATAATATATATTTATATATATAAAAGGCAAAGGCTTACTTTTTATTTTTACTTATATAAAAATAACATCTATAAATATCTAATAATATATATATAAATATGAATAAGTGAATGATAATTTATATTAAAATAACAGGGATTTATCATCTGAATTACATATAAGTGAATGATAATTTCTATTAAAACATAAAAATTACAAATCTGAATTATATATAGGCAAGTGATATTTTCTATTAGTAACAGAATCATTTCAGATCTTAAATATGTATAAGGCTCGCGCGTTAGTAAAGCCGATAATGAACTGCGCTGAAAATATAATGAGCAACGTCAGGCGCAGGCCCGTCGCCTACAAATGTGACAGAAAGATTACTCTGAGCATTCTGGCCTATAAAGTGTGATGGCATTATCACATCATATTCCCATTGTAGGAAACTGCTTTGTATATATTGCTATATATAGTATATATTTGCTTTTATATATATATATATATATATATATATATATATATATATATATATATATGAGTGAGCGATAACTCCTATCAAATACACTGATTTCACATCTTAATTATAAATAACTGAGACATTATATTTAAACTCTTAAAAAATATATTGCTGTAAAATCTTATTTAAACCTGTAATTTATTCTGCCATTATTTCTTGTATACAAAAATCTGTTTTAAATGTTACCATGAATGAACTATTCTGCCCATATCATTTGGAGCCACAGAGGCTAGCACTCTAGCCTGGTGGTCATGTGTTCCAATCCCCACTGTTTACAACTGACCTGGGCTCTCAGGTTGATGCCGGCCTGAAATGGGCGCCAGGAAATGATCTAGGGAAAAAATGCTGTGTGCATGATATCGACAACAGCACCCATCAAGTACTGATTCTTTTATAAGGGCTATTACTCTAAACCCTTTAACAATGGTCTTTTGCAACGTTAAATACATAATATGAATGTGAAAACGCTGTTACATTTTAATAAGCACTTTGGTTATAAGATTATAAGAACCAACCTCAAGTAGCAGCTTATTTGCAGAATGTCACTCTTGTCGTGGTGAGCCAAAACAACTCTCTATCTCTTGCTATTTCTTCTGCCTCATGTGCCTTTACGCTAAAGGTGTCTGCAATGTCGTGTGTCCATCTTCATGCTCGTCGACCCTTACCTCTTCTTCCAGAAACCATGCCTTCCATCACTGTCTCTCCAAGCCACTATGACGTTTAATATGACCAAAGTATTGTAGTTTCCGAGACATGAAACTATGATGTAATGGTTATAAGAGTATCCACACAAAATACCAATGTATAACTACATCTTGCATACAAAAGATGTAAACAGAAAGTATATTATTTATAAAGTACAGAATCACATCTTTATGAATATGGGAAAACATTGGAAAAATGTTGTATAAAACATTAAAGCTATAAAAGAATACAACAATACACAAAGACTACATTCAGTTAACATGCTGCTTGCTAGAGCATTTTATAAAGCTTGTGTCTTATTGGATATGTACAAGATAGTTTTAACTCATTCAGTATGTAAGATTTTCACTGATTAAGTGCCAGGGATTGATTAATTGCCTTAGGCTACTACCTGTATCTGCCATGGGTTTTTATACAGTAGTTTTCCTTATGCTGTCATGTCATCTACTGCCTATAGTACCTTGCGGTGTAGGACAGGGGGGGGAGGTCTTGAGCCTGAGAAATTAAGTCCGTCTGGCTAGTGCAGTCATCTTGAACTATGCAGTCGCTGTGAACTGTGCAGTTTAGGGTTTTTCTTGTTGCCCCCGAGGATTCAAACTTTGGTGTCGTGATGGAGAACTTGACATTTTAGCCACTTGGCCAGACCCCCCCCCCCCCCCCCAATCCCTTTCCTATACCGCAAGGTATTATTGACTGTAGGTAACAGTTTTCCTTATGCAACCCAATATAATTTGTGATATAATACAACATGTATACTACTTCCTATTTTCCACCATCCATTTTTGTTAGGTACAAACCTACTTTTTGTTTAGTCTTTAATTTGTTAAACGACATTCAGTAAATAGTTTTGTAAATAATCTTTCAGTTCAGTGGTTAATATTCTCTAGAGCAGTGGTTCTCAACCGGTGGGGAATTCCCCCCCCCCCCCCTCACACAGGGGGGAATTTTAGGGTTTCAAGGAGGGGAATGAAGACCATTTCAGGATCGTGTTAATACAAGAACCGATTACTTGATATTGTTTTTCCCTTCATACTTTACAGTTATGGACATCTCATCTTTCTAAAATTCATTTTATAAAGTAAGTAGACCCACAAATCATGTTTTATGTGGATGTCTAGACTTGTTTTAGTATATGCTATTAAATTTACCTTCCATTTTTAAGTATACTGTGTAGGGTTAGGGGGATTTTTAGATAGGAAATATGAAAGGGGGGAATGATGTTCTGAAAATACGGTGAAGGGGGGCACTGGCCAAATTTTTTATAGGAAAAGGGGGGGGGGGGGGGGGGGGAAATGACGTTCTGAAAATATGGTGAAGGGGGCACAGGCCAAAAAAGGTTGAGAACCACTGCTCTAGAGCAATAGTTTTAAATTATGAGCTGCAAAGATGCCAGGGAATTTGTATTCCCAGGTCTTTCTGTCCTTGCGAACTAATGTGAAGTCCAGTATCAAGAACATATTGTATTACCAAAAGCGCTACAGTGTAAATATACATCTGTACTACATGACTGATTATCTAGAAGCAACTAGGACACATCCATATATACTCTGTCCCTCTTAGCAGATGATGGTGTTTATGGATGTTGATTGTTCTCAAAGCACACTGATTAAGAATGAACGTATGTCGTTCCTGTTTGTGACCACCCCTGCTGTTGCCACAAGCAATGCCAAATGACAAAAATCTTAGCCTTCGAAGTTGTTATAATCAAAGGTTTTCAGTCAGACTAAACATTCTGGTACAAATTTTTTAGTACTTCAAGATTGACTCTGTCTAGACTAAGAGAAATTACACAACGAATGAGTTAAAATAACCCTGATGTTTTGACGTCAGAACTTGGTCATTTAGACTTTCACAGGAAGGGGATAACCTTGGCCGTAATCATGAGTTTGGTCAGGCATTGGTTGTAGCCCATAACCATAAGGTGTCACATTAGGTCCTGGCTGTAGCATTGGTCGCTGATCTGACACAATCACTACACCCATAGTAGGCTGAGGGAGAGAACAAAGATTATACATTAATAATAACATCGGCTGTTAATCTGAAACAATAACTACACCCATAGTAGGCTGAGGGAGATAACAAAGATTATACATTAACAATAACATCAGCTGCTGAACTGACACAAAAACTAGATCTATAGACCTTTACCCTCTGAAAACAAAGTTCATTCACTTATTCAGTACGCCACTATCCAGAGCCAGCATATTTTCCTCATCCCTTGATTTTGTAAAATATGTCTAGTTCTTTATCTAAGCTACAAATTTTTGATTCCGTCATTCCATTTCAGTCCTCCTATTCTGTGCAGGTACAAGTTATTGGATGTTCGTAGTTTATTGGTAATTGTTTAAGTCTTTATCCACATTTCTCATCCATACAGTAGTAGTGATTTCACATGCAGTAGTACTGATTTCACATACTGTAGTACTGATTTCACATACAGTAGTAGTGAATTAACATACAGTAGTACTGATTTCATATACATTAGTAGCGACTTCACATACAGTAGTAGTGATTTCACATGCAGTAGTACTGATTTCACATACTGTAGTACTGATTTCACATACAGTAGTAGTGAATTAACATACAGTAGTACTGATTTCATATACAGTAGTAGCGACTTCACATACAGTAGTAGTGATTTCACATACAGTAGTAGTGATTTAACATACAGTAGTAGTGATTTAACATACTGTAGTAGTGATTTAACATACTGTAGTAGTGATTTAACATACTGTAGTAGTGATTTCACATAGAGTAGTAGTGATGTAACATACTGTAGTACTGATTTAACATACAGTAGTAGTGATTTAACATACAGTAGTAGTGATTTCATATACTGTAGTACTGATTTCACATACAGTAGTAGTGATTTAACATACAGTAGTAGTGATTTAACATACAGTAGTGATGATTTCACATACTGTAGTAGTGATTTCACATACAGTAGTAGTAGTAGAAGGCCTCTTTCAGTCCTGAAGGACTAAGGAGTTGTGGCGCTGGGGAGGTACCTGGCAGCACCGCTGATGACTGTATAGTCCAATGAGAGAGTGACAATCTCTGTCACAGTTTCTGCATCTGTAAGACGAGGCAAGTCTCGCAGTAAGTGATTGCGTTTTAAGCCGGTGCCGCCTATCCTCAGTTTGTTGGATCAGATTGCGCTCAAAGAGCACCAGTCCGTTTCGTACATCTCTTCTCTAGGAACATCTGTCTGTTGGAACTCTTTTCCACGTGTCTGGATCTATGCCAAGAGTTTTCATATTTTGTTTACACACATCCCTATATCGCATTTGGGGTCTTCTGGTTGGCCTCTTTCCTGTGGCTAGTTCTCCGTATAGGAGATCTTTGGGAATACATTCATCCTCCATTCGAGATACGTGGCCCAGCCACCGGAGGTGTCTCTGCTTGAGGAGGGAGTGCACTGTGGTAATATCTGCTCTTTCAAGCACATGTTTGTTTGTTATGTGGTCTTTCCATGATATGCCCAGGATACGTCTCAGACATCTCATATGGAAGGAATTCAACTTTCTTTCCTGTCTTGAGTACAGGGTCCAGGATTCAGACCCACTGAGTGGTGTGCTAACAACACAAGCTTTATATACTTGAACTTTTGTGCACTCTGTTAGTCTATTATTCTCCCAAACTCTTTTAGTTAGCCTGGAAAATGTTGTGGCTGCCTTTCCAATGCGTCTGTCGATTTCACATACAGTAGTAGTGATTTCACATACAGTAGTAGTGACAGTAGTAGTAATTTAACATACAGTAGTAGTGACTTCACATACAGTAGTAGTGACTTCACATACTGTAGTAGTGATTTCACAAACTGTAGTAGTGATTTCACATACAGTAGTAGTGATTTCACATACAGTAGTAGTGACTTCGCATACAGTAGTAGTGATTTCACATACTGTAGTAATGATTTTACATACAGTAGTACTTATTTCACATACAGTAATAGAGTTTTGACATACAGTAATAGTGATTTCACAAACAGTAATAGAGATTTCACATACAGTAATAGTGACTTCACATACAGTAGTAGTTAGTTAGTCGACAGATCATCCTCGTTGCACATCGGACCATTCAGTCCATAAATGCTCGGATCCCCTCCTCAGCAAATCCCGCAGCGTGTAGCGGCTAACGACGCCAGTTCTGTGTTGGTTTATCAATCTTCTTTGGCTTCCTGCGTAGTGTTCTTGTTTGGCCACCCCTCTTTTAATTTGCTGCTCTCGCAGTCTGGCCATTGTTGTAGATTCACAGTCATCACTTGGTTCTTGCAAAAGTCTCACTTCTCGTAGAGCATTCAGAATGTCAGCCTGGTCCATGGCGCGTCCGCCCTCCACAGTAGCCTCACCTGCGAGCTTGTCAGCCCGCTCATTTCCTTGTACTCCCGCATGCCCTGGCACGAAGATGAAACTAATCTTTGCCAGCCGAGACCGCTTCAGAGGCAGCAACCATTCTCTTCGGATCGACCCCTCCTCTATCCTCTTGATCATGTTCATTGAGTCGCTAAGGAAACAAGCCCTAGTGAATGTCTGTGTCTCGAGCCATGTTATTGCTTTACTTACTGCCATGACTTCCATGGTCAGGCTACTTGTGGTTTCAGTGAAAGCACCAGAGTCCTCCTTCACAATTCTCCCTCCGGCCCGAGCTGTAAAGGCCCATGAGCTTCTCACATGTCGGACGACCGACCCATCTGTGTAGATGACCGCGTCACTGTCTAGCGAATTCTCGAAAATCAACGCTTGTACTTCAGCCTCCACAGCAGCCGGATTTTCTTGTCTGCATTTTCTATCTAGTTGGATGCAAACTGAAAAGGATGTGCAGAAGTCTGTTGGCACTTGCACCCACTCCTCGCCAGGTTCTAAGTCCTCAAGTGAACACACCTGTTGAAGAATGTCTTCGGCTTGACCCATCCACGACCGTCCTCTTTTTAACCTGCTGCCCTTCACCTTCCTAATTTCACTATGCAGTGGATGCTGTGTGTTTGCGTTAATTCTGAGGTAGGCGCGTGCCCTGCAAACTTGCATTCTCTCTTCAATGGTTGGAAAATCAAGAAGGTAGCGCATCGCCCTGCATGCTGTATCTCTTGTACATCCAAGAATAATGCGCATAGCTTCATTCTGTATCCTTTCCATCCTTTCTATCTGCTTATGGCTGAGAGTAAGGATTGCCATTGCATACTCCAAAACAGACATGACCAGCCCCTCGTACAGAAGACATAGATGGCGCTGCTCACAGTTTGCTGCCGCCATCACCCGCATCGCTGCCAAACCCCGCTTGGCCTTTGTTATCACCTGGTCTATGTGCACATTATAAGCAAGGCTTCGATCAAACCGTATCCCCAGGTAATTCATTGCCTGCGTTCTTTCCACCGTCTCTGAACACAGCATTACAGTTGGTGTTGGATTGTTGACAATATGATTATTCAACGAGAACCAAGTCACTGTTGCCTTTGTTGGGTTGACCATTGCCCCAGCTTCATCACACCAAGTACTTATGCGATTGAGTTCGGTTTGTAGTTCCACAGCAACCTCCTCTCTATCCTTACCCTGACGATACACTAAAACATCATCGGCATATGACAATGTCCTGCCAGGTCCAGTGATCTGCTCACTGGTGATTCTCACTGTGTAGGCGTTGAACAGTACCGGAGATAATGGTGATCCCTGTGGTAGGCCAGGATATATTGTTGTTGGTTCCGAAGTCCAACTGCCACATCTAAAAACTACTTTCCGTTGGAAGAGGGCTGCAGCGATCCAACTAAGGAGGAATGGACTTACGTTTAGTTCAAGAAGCTGAAACATTAAAAAATCCAGTGGTACTCTGTTGTATGCGTCCTCAAGATCAATCGCTGCAGCAACGGTTTCAGTGCCTGAGTGGAAACCTTCATAGACATCGTGGGCAAAGACTGCTGCATTGGTCCAGGTTTCTCTTTTTGGACGGTACCCACCCAGGGTAGGTGGGAAAACACCTTGCCACTCTAGTTGGCTTGATATTTTCCTGGCAATTACCTTCTCCAGCAGCTTGCCTATTGTATTCTGCATGGTTATAATTCGATATCCCTGAATTTTTTTGTGGTCTTTGTCAGGCTTCGGCAAGGGAATCAGATAGCTGTGTAACCATTCCTCCTTGATGCTAGCACTCCCTATACTGTTGTTGTACATGTCTGCTAGTTTCTCTAGCTCATTGTCGGTACACCTATTTATGTCGTCGTATCTTATGCCATCAGGACCTGGAGCACTGTTTTTTGATCGTCGAAGCACAGCCTTGATTTCTTTCACTGTCACTGTGTCTTCATCCGAAGTGTTCTGGGCCTTGCATCTGTCTGAGGTGACCTCCTTGGCCAGATTCCGGCCTCCCATGTCTGTCTGGTTGCTCTGCTCAAGGTAGCGTTCAAAGAGGGCTTTGCCCTTGTCCTCGTCAGTCCTCTGCCAGATGAGGTCAGCACCTTGGAAGTCAGAAATGCTCTTATTCTTGACTACACCACTCATGCTTTTATGTAGTCGCCAGAACAATTTCAGTGACTTGTCTGTGCTTACTCTTTGACACACCTCTGCCCATTTTTCGCTTTTAACCACCTTGACCAGTTTTTTTAAATAGCTTACTTTTGTGTGCATCTCTCTTTCTAAGTGCAAGCAGGGACTAGGATGACCAGCTCTGTTCTTCTTGGCATTTTGCCATCTCCTTACAGCACTACGCTTATCCACCCAAGCCTTCTCCACCTCGAAACTCCACCACGGTGGCTGCTCCCAGCTTTTTTTCCTGTCCTGAAACGTTCTGCGCTTGTCACGTCTTATTTTACTCACCACATCTTGCCCTGTACTGTCATACTGGAACGTCTTTACCTTTAGCTTGTGCTGCCTGGTTCTGCCTTTCTCCACCAATATGCTGCATGGGTGGTGGTCGCTGCCATGGTGTCCTAGGACACCCCATCTACACACTGTAGTGAGTGAAGGTGAAACTAGCGCCAGATCAATAGCACTGTCCTCATCGCCTGGACGGCTTGCTGTCCTGGTGACACAGCCGCTGTTGATACAAACCAGGTCGATGGTTTCCAGTGCAGTCTCGAGCTCCTCCCCTTGTGTATTGGAGGAAGTGTTTCCCCATGATATGCCTTTAGCGTTGAAGTCACCACAGAAAATAACATTTCTCTCGTGGCCTAATATGCCACTTAAGCACTGCCACTTCTGGGCGTCCACACTTGCATTGCGGGCATAAACATTAACCAACACGAATGGTATACTGGAATGAACTCTCAACGCCTGTATTTGCATATCGTCACTGTTCCAACTGGACATGTCTAGCTCTGACGCCACCATGCTGTCGCGAACGAGAATCGCCGTTCCCAGATGTCGTCTGTTGTAGAAACATTTGAAGCCGGCAATTCGGAGTAGCTGATCGCCCAGTCTCGTCTCCTGGAGTGCTACAATGTCGTTCCTGTAAACTAGGGTTTCTAAAATAGAGCCCCGTTGTTTTACACTGGCACAGTTCCAATATAGAATACGGATGTTCCTGAGTCCTAGACGGTGACACTTGAGTCTAAAACGTCTCAAGCCACCTCGCTTACCTGGCTTCTTTTTCCCTGCGCGGCTACCACGTCGCTTCCGGTTTCAAGATGGCGACGGACGGTCGTGTTGTTTTGTGTTCGTTAACTTTTTCGCGTAGGGGATGGATTTATTCATTGCTTGCGTGTAATTGGTGTGCCAGGATGTAAAACCAGGAGTTTCTACTCAAGATCTGCGCGGGTGCTACGGAGTTCGTGCATCGAGCGAAGCCATCCTTGAGTGAATTTTCAGCAGCGTGTGTGGTTCTCAAAAGTCTGTGTTTACGTTTTTTCAACATGGCGGAACAACGTGTGTGTTCCGAGCGATCAGCAGTCAACATACAGTAGTAGTGATTTCACATATAGTAATAGAGATTTCACATACAGTAATAGAGATTTCACATACAGTAGTAGCGATTTCACATATAGTAGTTGTGATTTCACATACAGTAATAGAGATTTCACATACAGTAATAGAGATTTCACATACAGTAGCTGTAGCGATTTCACATACAGTAGTAGTGATTTCACATACAGTAATAGTAATTTTACATACAGTAATAGTGATTTCACATACAGTAATAGAGATTTCACATACAGTAATAGTGATTTCACATATAGTAATAGAGATTTCACATACAGTAGTAGCGATTTCACATACAGTAATAGTGATTTTACATACAGTAATAGTGATTTTACATACAGTAATAGTGATTTCACATACAGTAGTAGTGGTTTCACATACAGTAGTAGTGGTTTCACATGCAGTAGTAGTGGATTCACATACAGTAGTAGTGGTTTCACATGCAGTAGTAGTGGTTTCACATACAGTAGTAGTGGTTTCACATACAGTAGTTGTGGTTTCACATACAGTAGTAGTGGTTTCACATACAGTAGTAGTGGTTTCACATACAGTAGTAGTGGTTTCACATACAGTAGTTCTGAGTTCACATACATTAGTTATGATTTCACATACAGTAGTACCTATTTCACATACAGTAGTACCTATTTCACATACAGTAGTACCTATTTCACATAAAGTAGTACCTATTTCACATACAGCAGTACTGATTTCACATACAGTAGTGATGATTTCACATACAGTAGTACTGATTTCACAAAAAGTAGTACTAATTTAGCCGGTCTTTGTGGCTAAGGGCTTACGGATGTGATTTGTGAGCCCACTTACCTGCATTCGAAACACAGCTACGGCCGATTTGGCAGCAGACCGTGTTGCGCTGGGTTTTAATGTGTTGGTATGGGAGCTGATCGTTCAGAAAGCAATGGCAAACTAGTGAACTTAAACTTGCCAAGATATCAACAACAGCAGTAAAATGCTGGTGTTGACAACAACGTCTATTAAATAGGATATGAAAAAAAAGCAATGATTTCACATACAGTAGTTGTGGTTCACATACAATAGTTGTGGTTCACATACAGTAGTACCTATTTCACAATACAGAGTTAACAATTCTAAGTTTGATGCTAAACATAATTTCCTTTGCAAAGAATACCATGGACAGACAGAAAACCAATGAGCAAGTTCTATAAGAGGCAGAAGAAAACCGTAAAACTATTAGAGAAATTAGACGTAGACAGTGAAAATGTTTTTGGTCATATTTGAGAAGAAATAAACTTGGTGACAACTTGCAAGATTGAGGGAAAAAGAACAAGGGGAAGGCAGAGAAATAAATACCCGGATGGCTTGGCCACATGGCACTGTCAAGACAAGAACACAGAGCTGATCCACGACTCTGGTGATCGTATGAAATGGCAAAACATGACCTCTCATGATATTTTCCTTTGACTTCCACACGTTTTCTTTGTACAATGAAAGCCCCTCTAGCCTTTTTTATTTATATTGTAATATCTCTGCTTCCCCATCTTTGTCTACAATACTGCCTCAATAAGTGTGAGATCCTACCTCTTGAAGTGATATTTCACCAAGGATGATCACATTTGCCATACCCAGTCATCAGATATAAAACCACCCCCATACCTACTCCATCTGGGAAAGAACTCATCATCATCATCTTCCACTATTGCCGTCAAGTGCCGTGGGAAGGAATAATTGGCGTTCCAGCACCTGATGGTTGACACTGGATAATGTCATTCCGTGTGATTGTACAATGTCTTTAATAACGAAGACACAAACCATAGAATGTACGATTTATCGCCTGGCATATTTCGCTGCATCTCGTCAGGTACATACTGCAGTAAATCGTACATTCTATGGTTTGTGTCTTCGTTATTCAAATTCATTGTTCGGGAAAACATTGTTATGAATGTCTTTAATGTCGTCAATCCATTTTCTTCTTGGGCGTTCTATTGCTCTCGTCGCAGATGATCTTTGATGTAGGGCCAGTGATGGTAGTTGATGGTTTTGCGTTCTAACAAGATGGCCAAACCATTTGATCTTCTGTCTTTCGATAAATGTGGCACAAGGTGTTGATCCCACTGTCTGTCTAATAATTTCTTACTCGGTCTCGGATAGTTAAGTTGGCAGCTCTCCTCAGGCATCTCATCTCATAGGTGTTGATTATGTGAAAGTGTGATTTGGATAATGTCCAAGTCTGAAATTGGTAGCATACGATTGGTGTGAATATGCTGTTTATTATCTGTCATTTAAAAAGTGAAAGAACTATTACCACAAAATTAGAAGAAGACACCCCCCCCCCCCCCCCCCCCCCCCACCACCACACCAAAAATTTTTTTTTTTTTTTAAATGACAAAGAAGGTAGCAGTGGCAAAGAAGGGGAAGAAGAAAAAGAAGAAGAACAGGTTTCTACATATGTTTCTAATAGCTAATACTTGGTACAAAACTTACCTTACTGCGACAAGCAAAATAGCAGGAAAAGATAAACTGAACTAATTCAGCCACCCAAGTCAGGATGACAAACAAGACAAGTGCAGTAATGAGAGCTACAAAATTCTCAAAGTAGGCACAAGTTTTGAATGGACTGTCCTCATACTTGCCTATGCTTGATCTGAAATGTGCAGAAGATAATAATTGAACAAAACTGAAGAATAGAATTTACCTTCTAACTCATTAACTTCTTCTTTCATCTTTTATCCCCTATTGGGGACAGTCAGTTTCAAATTATTCAAATGTTTCTTATTCTGTTTTCAGTTTCCATTGTTCAGCAGCCTAATAATGTTGAGCATAGTCCTTAACAGTTTAGTGGTTACAAACCATTTACCATGTATATTTAAACCACCTTGTTCTCTATTCTATAGAAGTTATGCCCCTTGCACTTCCTAATATTGCCTGCAAGACATCAAAGATTTGGTAAGTTGTGTTCTCTGTGCCCATGGGTGAGACATCAGCCTTGCTCAAGATGAGAGACATTGGTGTCAAGCATAGAACTGTCAGACGTGAAGGCTCTTCAAGATGGAGAAATTGGTGTCAAGCAGAGAATTATCAGACGTAAAGGCTCATCAGGATGGAGACATTGGTATCAAGCTGGGAGATGCGAGACTTGAAGGCTTTTCAGGATGGAGACATTTATGTCAAGCAGAGAATTGTCAGACGTGAAGGCTCTTCAGGATGCAGACATTGGTGATAAGCAGGCAGATGCAAGACTTGAAGGCTTTTCAAGATGAGAGACATTGGTGTCAAGCAGGGAGATACGAGACTTGAAGGCTCTTCAGGATGGAGACATTGGTGTCAAGCAAAGAACTGTCAGACATGAAGGCCTTTCAGGATGGAGACATTGATGTCAAGCAGAAAATTGTCAGACGTGAAGGCTTTTCAGGGTGGAGACATTGGTGTCAAGCAGGGAGATGAAAGACTTGAAGGCTTTTCAGGATGAGAGACATTGGTGTCAAGCAGAGATCTGTCAGATCTGAAGGCTTTTCAGGATGGAGACATTGGTGTCAAGCAGGGAGATGCGAGACTTAAAAGGCTTTCCACGAGACAGAACTGGTGAAAACTGGTGAACCAGCAACGAACTGATGTGATCAGCTGGGAAGAAGTAAGATGTGTTGGCCAATAGGTGCCAAACCATAGAAATTTTGAGGAGAAACGAATATCTGTGGACATGTCCGGACTGCAATACCGATAGTCCATTTTGATAATGTGAGTTCTCTGTGCTTTTAAAGGTGGGGTCTGCTGACCGGCTATGACTGGATGAGGACAAGTTTGTATCCATGTACCGGTGGGTGAAACATCAGCCGCATGCAAAGAAGAACTTGCTAGGCCAATGCTTCACTTGCATTACCTCAGCCACAAGTAGAGTTTTACCTCAGCAGACTTTTAAGTAAAGACGTAAAGAATAGTAGCACCAAAGATCTCCTGTGCATGTCGTAAAAGATGATTCAAGAGGTTTGGTCTGTGACTAGCTATCTCAAAGAGGTTTGGTCTGTGACTAGCTATCTCCAAGAGATTTGGTTTGTGACTAGCTATCTCAAAGAGGTTTGGTCTGTGACTAGCTATCTCCAAGAGGTTTGGTCTGTGACTAGCTATCTCCAAGAGGTTTGGTTTGTGACTAGCTATCTCCAAGAGGTTTGGTCTGTGACTAGCTATCTCAAAGAGGTTTGGTCTGTGACTAGCTATCTCAAAGAGGTTTGGTCTGTGACTAGCTATCTCAAAGAGGTTTGGTCTGTGACTAGCTATCTCAAAGAGGTTTGGTCTGTGACTAGCTATCTCAAAGAGGTTTGGTCTGTGACTAGCTATCTCATAGAGGTTTGGTCTGTGACTAGCTATCTCAAAGAAGTTTGGTCTGTGACTAGCTATCTCACACTGTAGATAAAAATCAGCCAACATCCAGCCAACCATGAGCAGGCCTTCGCAGGACTTGGCATGCAGGCTTGTGGGCCTATAGCCCACTAGGAGTCTTAAGGACAACTGAAGACAAAAAGAAGACTATTAATGCAAAATGTTTGCCATTGTCAAGGGTCATGCTCGTGAGCTTGGCATACGACACCTAACCACAACCTCAAGTCTGAGAATGGAGGTGGAGGTGGTTACTGCAGCTTTCCGCTGGTTGGAGAACAAACTGTATACGCATGTTGTGATTGTAACTGATTCACAAAGCATGCCAGTCTACACCTTTGCCAGCATGCTTTGTGTAGAATGGCATGCATCAATTCAGAGGTTGCGGGTTGTGAGCATTCGCTGGATCTTTTCTCCAGGACACTCTGGGATGGTTGGAAATGAACAGGTGCAGGTGCTGCATCATTAAGGGGTGATCTGATGCATGATAAGGCAGATGTGGTGAAAGCCCTCTGGGACAGCGTGAATAATGAAGAAGAACAGATAGACTATCATGGTCTAGAGAGAAAGCAGCAGCAAGAGAAGGTCAGATGATCTGGTTAACAGTCAGTCACCCAGAGGTAAAGCAAGACAGACACGTAATCAGATCGCAACTGGCACCATATTGGAACTCTCCGCTGGCTATTGAAAATAAGGACTAAGCACTTATGGGGATGCCCCAGGTGCAATGATGTGGGGCCTTGACCCAACTCAACTCCCCTCATGCTGGTAAAAACACAGAGCACTATGTAGTTGACTTTGTCTTCCCCTTCTGCATCCTATCTCCCAATAAAGCACAGGCCCACCAGCAATTGGAGCCCAGTTCTTTAAAGACTTGTTCATGAGTGGTTGGGTTCTGCAATTAAAGTTTTCTACAGGTTGAGGTAGCCAACCTTACACCAACTCTCCACTCTTTTCCTTTATGGGCCCCTGTAATGCAAAGTCACTCTAGTTGGCTTTGTTACAATCATTCGTTTTGGATAAGACCTATAGCAACCTTTATGCCTCATTCCTCACTCAGTGAGAGTCATTTCTTCTTCTATCTTTGGATATTTCAATCATTTGCTTCTTGTTTCAAGTCAAATCATACTTGTTGATTACTTAAATTAAACATATCCTCTTGTTAAATACATTTTCACAAGTATATATTATCATGGTATCGATAAGAAAGGTGATTGCTGCTGCCAAGCTTTTACAGGAGTTTCTAGTTTTAATTTTGTTTCTTCTTCTTGTTTCGTTCACTTGATATTTGTCTATAACTGCAATGTTGTCTCTTGTATGAATTTATCTGTCTTTTTAAAATTCACTCAGGGGTCCACAGAGTTCCATCTTCTACTGTTTTTTGTCTAAGCCTGAAGGTTTGCCTAGATATATCGTATTTTGGGCAGTCTTGGAGTATGTGATCTGCTGTCCACATGTGCACATGGCTGATTCGCCAGTCTTAACTTGTGTATACATGTGATTGCGCAATCTACTGTGTCCTGTTCTGAGGTGCAGAATAATTTGTTCTGATTTGTTCATAAAGTGGTAATCATCCTGAGCTGGTGTTGGTGGCTTTTTGATTGATCTGATCATTCTTTTCTCTTGGTGGTATGTAACAGGCACATCAGGCTGTTCTTCTATTGCTCCTTCCTTAGCTAATCAATCAGCTCTCTTGTTTCCAGGTACTCCACAGTGAGATGGTATCCACTGTATAGTGTGACCTTATGTTGGCTGCCTAGTTAAGAAAGTAGTGTCTGTACTGCTGGCAATTTCCCAAACTGGATTACTGATTACAAGTACTGATTTTGCATGTCAATAGCACAACCGGCTGTGTACCATGGTTGGTATTCAGTAATTAACTTATTTCTTGTCTATTACCATCTCTCTGTCGATATTTCCATTTTCACTTTTCAGTCTCCTGAATTGCACAAGTGTTTAAGAATAGTACTAATTTGTGTTACAGCTAGTGCTCGACTTACAACCTATGCAACTTACGACCATTCGACTTTACGACCACAATCACTAGCCATATTAGATTTCAGATTTATTTCTGCCTCAATTATCAGTCGAACGGCGTTGTCTGCAATCATCGGCGGTTGTTAACTAAGGAAAGGGAGGCATGATGCTATGATGATGCTATGCTGCTAGCCGGCGTCATCAATTTCTAAGAAATAACACAGTCACACTCAATAACCCTAGGTCCATTGACTTCCCCAAGCGTGATAATGATATTCATGGATTTGACAGTGAACATGAACTTGAAACGATTCAGGAAAAAATAATAAAACTCGCCAAAGACCTTTCTTTGGAGTGTGAAATTGAAGATGTCGAAGAGTTGCTAGACAAAGAATCCGGAGAACTTACAAATGAAGAGTTAATCAAACTGGAAGAAGAAAGAGTGGCGGAAGAAGAAAGAAGAGAAGCCAAGAAAGAAGAGGATGAGCCAGAAAGAAAGTTCACCACTAAGAGATTATTAGAAGGTTTATCTTTACTGAATAAACTTCTTATACATTTCGAAGCAATGGACCCAAACATCGAACGATTTGAAAGGATTGAACGGATGGCACACGATGTGTTTCGTCCATATCGTGAAATTTATGATGAAAAAAAAAAAGAAACATACAATTCAGACAAAGCTCACCATGTTTATGAAAAAACCAACTCCGGTACCCCCAACTGCTGCCTTAGATGATGACATTAATGATCTGCAGCCAGCACCAGTGGCCAATAAAATGTTTCGTACATGTTTATATACTTTGATGTTAAAGACAATTTGATGTGTTTTGTGATTGGGAAAATGTTTCCTATAGTATTTTCCACACCTGTATTTTGTATATTTTGCAAATATTAAACCAGTTGTACATGTACAGTTAATGCAGTGTTTTTCTTAAACCTGACGATGTAAAAATAAGAAACAAAATGGTGTAGAGATGATACAAATGGAACAAAACGGACATCGAAAATTATGATTTATAACAATAATAAAAGAAATTTATGATATAATTTAACTTAAATATTTTTATAACATCACTTCACATTCTGTACACATAGTGTATTCAACTTATGACCAAATCGTGTTACGACCAGTCTGTCGGAACCAATCGTGGTCGTAACTCAAGCACTAGCTGTATTTGTTGTTTACATACTTTTTATTATTTCATTCTTGTTGTCACATTTATAAAGATTTTGGCCAAAATTTAGACCTGAATCCCTATGTGTGTTTCCATCTGTGACATTTTCAATGTCCCACCATACTACAATTTTAAGAACAGTCGAGAACTTTCCATTTCCAGGTGACAATAATGTTATAATATCTCCTGTGGGGTGTTGGTCTTGCAAACACTGTGGTATTATAAACAGAGAGACACCTGAACGGAATGTGCGGACGCACCTAAACATAACAGATGATGTATGGATCTATGTATTAAGACCTTGAACGACTACAAGCAACATATACGAGTCTGGCTAGCCTACAACTGTAAAGTATAACAGTCCCACAACTTTCTTATGAGGGTGGGTACACGTTTGTTGTTCATGTTTTCAACATACAGGTTGAGTGGCTTACATGATGGTGTGCCTAAACGGAGTACATCAACATCATGATTGTTGAAGTCATCAGTGAATGTGGGAGAGATCTCACCTTCCTACTGCAGCAAAGAGTGAGAACTATTCATCCGCCATTGACCACTCTGAGATCAACTGTACCACCCAGAACATAAGCTGAGTATAAAACAACAAACCAACTCACCAGTCACCAACAAGGTTTACCCAGCAAAGAGACTAGCTAAAGAAACGTAGACGGTCAACTATTTTTGGTTAAGCAAAGAGACAATACCCGGCAGTGAATTCTTTTAGACAATTTAAATTTTTTACATTCTGTGTCTAAGAATCAGTAGTGTTATTATGTTTATCTTGGGATGCCCATTGCTCATATCACCTCTAACATCCAATACAATCTTTTTAATTGTTACAAGAGGAAGTTAGTGGATTATTTGTCATAGTTATGTGTTTGTAATTGTGTTAAGTAACAAAGGGATAGTGCTACATCACTTAACAGATCAGGAGAGCTGTGTAGCAGGGATACTACTCGTCTTCAGCTTACAAAAGTGAGCATTCTCCTCTCTGAGGGCAGTGCCTTTCCTGTGCTCTCTTGACCTTCTACTAGAAAACCTTACCTGATACCTTAGTGGAATCCTATCAGATGTGTCTGATCCAGTACTAGGGAGTCTTGCGGGCCATTTCTGGTTTTCAATTAGCACTCTGCAACAATGATTTGGGGATACCTATCTCCTGTCTCAATTTAACACACCACACCATCAGACCAGCGTCATATTCTGTCTTTATTCAAACTTCCATATATTATCATGAAATGGACACAGATTTCTGTACTCAATCAATTTTAATATTTCTAATGTATCAAACAGAAAAGATACCAACCTGCACTTGCATTGGTCACCAGTATCAATGCAATTGTCCGTGACAGTCCCAGCAGATAAGATTAACATAATGAGGGCCAGGCCAGCAAGTATAACCACAAGGCCCATTATGAGAAGGGAAATCATTGTGAAAATGCAGGTAATCACATACTGAAACAGAAAAATATTGCATGACAGCCGTGAAAGCAGATAAGTTACTACAATGGATTAAGGCATGCTGGTGCATGTTCATCATTATCATCATTGTAGAGCATGTTGTGTTATTTCGTAGAGCATGTTGTGTTGTTTCATCAAGCTTGTGGCTTACTACATCTGATTTCAACAGACCGTCAGCATACTCTACACTTGGGATTTAATCTTCATTTTCCCGTTTTGCCGTAAAGCATCGTGGGGAGAAATAATTTGTGCTCCAGCGCCCGATGGGTGGCATTGGATAGTGTCATTCCGTGTGATTGTACAATGTCTTTGATGTTGTTCATTCTCTTCTTGGGCATCCTTTTGCTTTCATAGCAGATGTTCTTTGATGTAGGGCCAGTGCTGGTATTTGATGGTGTTGCATTATAATGAGATGGTCAAATCATCTTCTTCTTCTTCTTCTTCTGCGTTCATCCGGAGTTTTTATTTCCAGACGTGATTGCGTTGTGCCTGTTTACAGCAGAGCTGCGTTCTTGCGCCGTTAGGCCGACACATCCGACTTCTGCGGGCATTTGTTGACCGGGTTAACCTTCCCGGAGGCCAAATCATCTGATCTTCTGCCTTTCAAAATATATGATTCAGGTGTTGATCTCACTGTCTGTCTGACAACATCATTTCTTATTCGATCTCAGATTGTTAAGTTGGCAGCTCTCCTCAAACATCTAATCTTACAGGTGTTGATTTGGATAATGTCCAAGTTTGACATTGGTAGCATAGTGTTGGTGTGAATATGCTATTTCTAATCTGTCATTTTGTGGACAGAAATATTTGAATGTTTCAGTATTGTCACAAAATTATGGACATAAAGAAGTGGCTGTGGTCGTATCTAGAGGATGTCAGTGTGAATGTTGTGTCAGACGACTATTCAACAACGATGAATCAATATAGAACACTATCCTGCGCACACAATTTTATTAATGACACAGATACAGAATGAAACATATGACACCACTCCCATAAGTAATCTCAGTACAGGTACATCAACAACAACGATCGGTCTGATGTTATGACTTAGTTGCCTCGGACTATATCCTGTGTCAAAACTCCCTGACTGCCTGGCTGAGATTTCTTCCTCAGCCCGCACTCCGAACAACTCGCTAGTATCCTGAACGTAGCCCAAACACTATTGCCGCTGACAGCCTGGCTAAGTCTCCAATACTTAGCCCCAGAATTCAACTCACTAAAAGCCACAAGGTGGAGTTATTCCTAACTCCGCCACAAATAAACTTTGAATCTCACTACCTTGGCTGGTGTCCCTCACTCAGCCCAAAATCCACTGCCCCCAATTTTCCCAGACTTCTCTCTTTATCCCCTCTTCCCGGACCTCCCAAGAAACATCATTTAACCTCTTTAACCCCAATCTAAATTCCTCCAACATAACGTTTCTGAGTTTCCCTTTATCTCTTAGTCTGCTATCATGTATTTCTTTGAGCCTTCGTGATTCAGCCTAATGTCTCCGTGATATATCCTCCATTGTGTTTAGGACCCACCTTTGTATTGGAATTCCTACCTCCACCTTTCTGACCTAACATCCGCATATTCTTTTCTGACCCAGTTACCCTTGATAGTATTACAAAATTCTTGGCTAGTACATTCACCCCAGTTCTGCGTAAACACACACATGTTAAAAGTATGTATGATAATTGATATATAAGCGCACTCGCCTTTTGACATCTGATTTTGATTTCTCCGTCAATTCTGCCATCCCATAAATCCCAAAATCCGGTCAAGACTGGGATTCTCCTAAAAACTTTACCAACAGTGAGTGGTATGAGGTCTGTCAGGGGTCATCAGGATTGTTCTTAGCTCTGATGATCTGAGATCTATCTTCTGGAGGTCAAAGTCCTCTGACCAGTTCTAAGCTCTCCAGGTTTGTTTATTTCATGTTGTTTAGAGGGGCTCAGCTGGATGTTATTGTAATTACCCAATACCATAAGAGCCTTTGATTTCCACCTCCTCATTCTGAAGCCACTGACTGATCACACATTGAACTACGAAAACACTGCACAGTACACTAAAATGTGTCTTATCTTATAATTTATTGTTTCACTTATTTCAGTAAGAATGCAGTTCAGAGTCAAATTCAACTTGTGTGAGTCTTTACAACTCTTGTGTTAATCATCACGTTCATTGTGATTTATCCATGCACCATGATTTACATGAGCCCCACTTAGTTTATGTCAAGGTCAATCTAGAGAAAAACCAAATCCTCAAAAACTGCAACTGGTTGAATTTCAAAAATAAAGGTCACAGACTACCAAGACAACCTTTAGGTTAAGGCTGGTACATTGACTCATGATCTTTTCCCCTAAATCAAGGCACATTATATTACATAACATAAATTTAAACATATACACATCTAAACATATATTTAGCTTCGCCATAGTCTAGTTAGTTAGTCGTGGTTCCAACTTCACGGCAAAGGGTCCCCCATAATGCTCATTCCTGTGCCAGTGAATATCACACAAAATACTCCTCACTGCCCCGTGTGAAAAGTGGAACAAACAGGAGTCTTGACAAACCAACAGCCAAAACAGGTATACTGTGCATAATGCTGATGCCAGAACGCCAACACAAGAGTCCACCTTGAAAAATACGGTTCATCGTCGAAGGAAGCAGCAGTCACTGGAAAACAACACATCACTAGAAAGCTACACATTACTGCATTAGGCAAATCCAGTTATTTCAGCAACTGGCCGGCTACTATTTTTCTGAACGTGCAGTTCACGATACAAAGGCACTCCACATGAAATCCTCAGCTCACAGCGTCGTTCCACACACTTAGCTCAGTAACTGTGTGATGGAACCATGCACTACCAGTCCAACATGAGGAAAAGATGTAAGCAAATCATAGCCACAAGCATAAACACTCAAGACGCTTTAACAGCTCAACCGCCTATCCCCTATTTTGGACCGGAAGTCTCACTGTAGTCTATGAAGCAAGTATGAAGTACATTGTACACTGTACTCTCTGCATTTCTCAAAAATGTTTCTCATGTTGAAGATATGGTCCCTGGTTCCTCTGCTCTGTGTGAAACCTGCCTGTACTTCCTGTCATTCGTATTTTAATTTAATCCCCTTCATGATGATTTGTAAGAGCATTTTGCTGCATGACTTATCAGTGCGATGGTACTCTAAAAGTACTGGAGAGTTTTGGTCATAGACCATAACTTTAGAAAGGGAAAATCCCAAACTGCACCTTCTAGTGGTAGAGGATGGGAAACACACCATGGTGTGGCTAACACAGCTCTGGGGACCGAGTATCCACCGAAATAAGTGGACAACTCTGCAGCTGAGTAGAGCAGGGCACTCACTTATCCTGACAATCGGATATGGCTGACAAAGGCATAGGTAAAAGACCAACATTTGGATGTGGAAGGCAAAGGGAAACCAACACATTATCTTCCAAAGATTTCATGGCAACACAAATTTCAGAGATAGTGAACGATGTTAATGGCTGTCTTAGGACATCTCGTCCGGTAGGGACAGCCATGAGCCACAGGTGACACCAGACCGTCATCCAGCTACTGATTGCAAAACCATAACTAAACTAAATAAATTTAGAGTAGGAACATGGAATGTTAGGACATTAAATGAGCTAGGAAAGTTAAACAATGTTCTAAGAGAAATGGAAAGCTTGACAATTAATGTACTAGGCATAAGTGAGATGAGATGGAAGAGATCTGGTAAAATTATAACCGACAAACACACAATAATTTATTCTAGAGAGAATACACATGAAAAAGGTGTAGGAATAATATTTGATGAAAAAACAGCCAAATCAATTAATGGATACTGGTGTATTTCAGATAGAGCTGTAATGGTCAAAATCAAAGGCAAACCAATAGATATAAATATTAATCAAGTATATGCACCAACAGCCAGTCTTCCTGGCCGAGGGGTTAAACGACTTTCTCCGTAATCCTGTTTATCCACGTAGGGTCTAGCAGCGCGTGAGAATTGGTAGCGGTTCTTACCACGTTGGTGACATACGGGATAAGTGAGCCGGCCGCTCAGAAAGCAATGGCAAACTACTGAGCATAATCTTGCTAAGAAATCAACAACAGCGGTAAAAATGCTGGTGTTGACAGCGATGTCCTGTAAAGGATATGCGAAAAAAAAAAAAAAAAGAAATATGCACCAACAACAAGCAGTAGTGATGAAGAAATACAACCTTTTACAATGAAGTAGAAAGGGCGATAGCTCAATTTGGATCACAAGAAATAAAAATAATACTGGGAGATTTTAATGAAAAAGTAGGAAAGGGTAAAATAGAGGATGTAGTGGGGAATTATGGTTTAGGTCCAAGAAATGAAAGAGGGGAAAAGCTAATAGAATGGGCAAATATCAATGATATGATCATTAGAAACACATGGTTTAAACACCATAAAAGACAAATGGAAAAGCTCTGATATGAAAATACGCAATCAAATTTACTACATACTTATTAATAAAAGAGTTTAAAATGTGTTAATTAATGTAAAGACAATGCCTGGTGCTGACTGTAATAATGATCATGTACCACTATGTGGACAAATAAAAGTAAGATTAAAGAGGGGAAAAAATGGTTAAGAGCTTGATACTTAATAAAGAGGTTCTGAAATTAGATAAAGAAATTCAAGAACAATACAGAGTGACTGTGAAAAATAGGTACAATGCAATAGCTAACATACAGAGTATAAATGAGCAATGGGAAATGTTAAGGGAAATGTTCATTCATCAAACTAGCAAAGAAATATTACTGGAGAGAAGCCAAATAGCTAAGAAAAAATGGATAAATGAAGAAATCTTAATGCTGTTGGACAAAAGGAAACAGAATAAAAATGACAAACAAGAATATGCTAAGATAAATAAAGAAATAAGGGATAAATGTGGGAAGGCAAAAGAAAGTTGGTTAAACAAGCAATGCAAAAATATTGAATTAAATTCCATTAAAGATTTAAAAAAAATATGCACAGACAAATCAAACATAACATAGCTCACGGGAAGAAAAATAAGAATAAATACAGGGTGTTTGAAATCAAAAACAGGAAAGGTATTATTGGAGGAAGGTGCTATAATGAAGAGGTGGAATGAGTATATAAGAGAATTATATAATGGAGAAAAGGAAGCATTAACAGAAGAAAGTAATTAGAAGGCCCACCTATTCTAAAAGAAGAAGTTGCTGCCACTATGAAACATATGAAGAAAGGAAAAGCAGCTGGGCCAGATGAAATCACAATAGAAGTAATGGGAGAATTTGGAGTAGATATATTAACCAACATGTTGAATTGAGAGTATTGAGAAATTCTCAAGATATCACCTTGGGAGAAAATTTCTGGTTCTGTTGGATAATAAACCATTGCAAATTTTTAAATCAGGTCATCCTAAGAACTCTAGAATTCATATATGGTCACTACTGTTGCAAGACTATGAGTTTGATATCTGTCACATTCCTGGAAAGGATATTAACTTGGCAGATCTTCTTAGTCGACTATAGGTCTGTAGGTCTTATACACAGTTGTTCTTTTGTTTCTTAATGTTTATCGGTATTCGTTCATAGGTTAGTTAGGCCGATTAAATATGTTACATGCACACTATAATTAGTACACAATTATTCCGACAATCAACAAATTTGATATTGTTCATATTGTAATTGCGATTGGTACATATTTTGTTAATATTATTCATTGCCAGAGTTGTTTTTTCCGGCATGATGATGACATTGGTTTGGACGGGATACAGATCCTAATTTGTCTGTTGGGACCAACAGTTGTTGGAGTACCGTAACCGTCGTGTGAAGTATTATAAACAGTATCGTGTTTAATTGGTATTGTGTGTATAAACATTATTAGAAATATATAATCAGGATTTTTCACGCGAAAGACATATTTCACTTACGAAAGGTGATTAGGACATTATGTGATAAAACTTAATTTACTTTGTGATGAACTTATAATTCATGGACAGTACATAATGGTTGTTCTTGAATATGATAATTAGTTAAACATGTTACATTATTGCGTTAGGATATTGCGGTTAAATATTGTATACATAATAATTATAGAGTTATGTGGTCGTGATCGATAAATACATACATACAGAATAATATGCAGTTAGCATGGAGAGAATAAGTCCAGGCTACTATAAGCATTCCTGCATAGATTGTCAACGAGGTTGGGATAAGTCGCTGTGTGTGGTAAATGGAAACGATAACTACGTCTACATCTCATCAGCAGTAATCAGCTCCTCACAATTGATAAAGTAACGTGACAGTGAAGAGATTGTGGGTAGTGCGGTAACTAGTCTGGATTCATCGGTGCCTTTTGATTCAACTACGTCCCCTACTCCAGGTATTGACCTAGAAAGGACGCTTGTCTTCGTACATGTGAGGGACTAATTTGTTGAATTAGTTATCACAGCCTTCCCATGGGCTGGCTACACAACGTCTACTGCAGGTGTGTAGATAGTTGGGTGTGCCCGTCATATAATATTTTGTTTTGTTTTGTGGATGAGTTATGGGGAACCATGGCTTTGTACTAGTATATCACCACGTCTGCAATACTATCTGTCAGTAGAAATTTGAAATTTGAAATAAAAATGATTATATCATTTTGTAAAGGGAGGGGGGCATACTGCCACATAGTATGCAGACAGGAGAGGTCCCGGGTTCAAATCCCGGACGATCCCCCACGTGCCAGCATGCTGCTGCTTCCTCAAATATGGCGAAAACAATATGCAACAAACCATGTTGGTAATAAAGAGTATCGGCTCAATTTTAAACAACAGGAATAATGATCAACTTGTGAACTGTGACATACTGAATCCGGACCAATGGCTGACAAAGTTCAATGCCGTTTAATGAGCATATAATTGAAGAGTCAAATCACTATATTTGCCAGTGACTCCATCCAGAGTGACTTATTATCAGGTCAGCATCCGAAATATAGAAGCACAAAATACTGTGATAAGTTACTGACCTGTATAGGAAAAAAGGAAAAATTACTGACCTGTATAACTAATGGCCATTGTCGTGATTCAGATAACACGGAGTTTCACCTTGAGCATGACCATTCTGTCCTTTTGTTGTTTCTCCTCTCGTCTAGGTCGTGTCCTCAATTCCTTCACATGTAGGATACTAGCCTCTCATATCCATGTTCCTTATTGGTCCATCCCTGGATTCAATACTAATTACTAGCCCCAAGCCACTCTAGTTTATGCCATGATCTTCAAAACATGACTTCTCCTTGCATGTCATGTTCCCCGTCTCCCTTGTTGTCAAACAACGTCACTCCCTTGTTTACGTTGGTGCGCACTCGTGCTTATGCGTGTGTTTACTTATCGGTTTTTCCCGATCTTGTCTATCCATCATCATCATGTCTGCATACTATGTGGCAGGTAGTTATGAACAAATCAAGCTAGGAGTACGACAGGTGTGTGTCTTGTCACCGGATCTCTTCTCCTTCTATACAGAAGTAATAGTGAGAGAGATCAAAGAGAAGCCAGGAATACTAATCGGAGGTTATAATATAAACAATATACACTATGCAGATGACACAGTATTGGTGACATAATGCAACAGACCTGCAACAATTGTTGGACATTGTAGTAACAGAGAGTGCAAAGAAAAGACTCTCCTTGAATATCAAGAAAACAGTAACAATGGTGATATCAAAGAAAATGGTGACACCAAAATGTAACATAGAAATAGAAGGAAGAATTCTTAACCAAGTAGATAATTTTAAATATTTAGTGGCATTTATAACATCAGATGGAAGATTTACAACCGAGATTAAGAGCAAAATAGGGCAGGCAAAAGCCGCATTTCAGAAAATGAAGTGTATCTTATGCAATAAGTCACTATCAATGAATGTAAGAGAGTGCTGAAATGCTATATAGAACCAGTTTTGCTGTATGGCAGTGAATCTTGGAATGTAAATGAATAAATTAGGAAAACTTAGAAGCAAACAGAGATGTGGTTTTTTTTAGATGAATGTTGCAAATTCTTTGGACTGCCAGAGTAACTTACAATTGCCTGAAAGAGGCTAATGAAACTAGAACGCTACATACAACAATAAGAAAGTGACAAACAGCTTTCTTTGGTCATGTGATGAGAAGAGAGGCATTGGAGAACATTGTGACAACTGGAAAGATCGAGGGTAAGAGAGGCAGAGGCAGACCAAGAGAAATCATGCTGGATGGATTGAGACTGGCATGAAGGAATATCATCAGCAGAGTTGATCCAGAACATGAAAGACCGAGATCTGTGGAGAGCCATGAACGCCTACGCCAGCTGGCAGGGCACTTGATGATGATGATGATGATGATGGTTCAATAATTGGCGCAGTTTAAAATTTCTTTTCTTTGGTAAGGAGATGTGAATTGTTCTCTTCCATGCTTTGGATCAAATGTCTCTTTTCCAGATCTTGACACAAAGTGCATGGTGGACATGGACACTGGCTTCTCCTCCTGCTTGGATTAGTTCCGCTGGTATGTCGTCACAACCTGGTGACTTCCCTTTCTTCAAACTTTGTATTGTTGATCGGGCTTCCTCTAATAAAAGTTCTGGTCCTTTCTCTACCCTTTTGTCATAGTCTTGCTCGTATCTAGGTAACTAAACTTGGGTTCATACAGGCAACAATAAATCTGTTCGTTATGAGATCGAATATTTATTGTATTTACATATACAGTATGCGTTGGCACAGTGGGTAAACAGACCCGCGCTATATTACATCTCCCAAATAGTAAACATCAAACACATAAGTATCATTTAACAGTCTAGCAAACTATCTAGCCTATGTCTATATATCTATTGATATCTATAGAGTCCCTCAAAGGCAGGCCCTGTTGCCTCTCTCAAGTCCGTCCGTCCTCTCCCGGTCTCCGCGTGTCCGAACTCGACACGGGCGGTAACTCTGTCCGAGTTCCTCGTGGACCCCGCATTAGGCGGGCCACATCAGTGTCCACGGAATCATGGACTGGGTGACCATCTCTTTTGAGAAGGTTCTAGATTACTCGGGTCCTGCTCGACTCAATGGTTTCCCTTGGGCTGGACTTGCAGCCCTTTACTAAATGTGTAAGTGAGGCGGTGACAGGATCCCTCCTCCCCCGTGACATGATTTGTTGTTGGGAATTAGATCCGTTCTAATTCTGTCACCGAACCACATACAGTTGGTGTTGTAGTTTGGTGGATAGTAACCTGGCAACCTACCTATTAGCACTAAAAACTCATGTATTCTACCATACAACACTTGTCTGATTTGGTGCAGAGATCCCTGTCTCTCGTGTGCTTAAATATGCTTATCAGACCGAAGTTACGTGGCATTTTAGTAGTTGTATTTACAACTTGCCCTTCTCATAGTACCCAAAATGGTACCCAGACAAATAACCCCTATATAATAGAGGGTTAACAAGACCGAAGTCTTGGCTAAATAAGTACACCTTCAAATCTTGATCTGTGTGTGTATTTCTATACACTTTTACTCCCGTATGTTATATAATGCTAAATATGTAGTTACCTTGTTCTTTTATCCCCCTCATACTACAAGTGTCCCTGTTGGCTTGTTAGTGTGCTTTGACTAATAAGTTGATGTTTCTAATAAAGTGACTGTATTTTAACTTGATAGTGTTGAGTTTTAAGGTTTGTGTACTGTGTGTGCTGAATGTGTGGTGTAATTCCAAGCGTCACGAGTTGGGATAACCTCAATCATGAACTACTGCACTGTGTGCAATACATGAACAGGCATTCCAAGTAGTGGTGCTTAGATGTATCCTAACTGCTAAGCTAAGTATATTAACTCACTATTAAACTAAGTACTACACATGTATTCACAAATTAGACAAGTCATACAATTTACATGAAAGACGCAGACAAATTAAAATAAATACGGTTTGCGTACAATTTGTCCGCCAAGTGTATCGTTCTCTCATTTAATCCATTCACACAGTCATTCACTCACTTTTCATTAAAAATAGTATTTGGTTAAAATATATAATTAAAGTTGAGGTAAGTGTTATTGCCCTTAGAAAAAATGGGCTAGGCGATATTTGCCCTTTAAGAAAATACGTACTTCTTGTACGATGACTTACAAATGGGTTCTAATTTAAATAGAGACAATTGTATAGGACGGTTCTTTAGCTTAGGAATGGTACCGCCTGTAATATTAATGTCGAATATGTACAAATTACAGGTGAATACAATTTATATACAACAATAATGGAAATATAATACATATTTAATCCTAAACTAATTAATTAATTAAATCCAACGATGATGTGCGCGTCGTCCTCCTGTCGCTAGCGTGTTATGCCATGAATGGTAAAGCTAGTATGGCTGTCTCTTGAGTGTCGTAGTCGATGGGGTTCTGTTTCGGCTGTTTGTAAAGTTACGTAGTAACAACAAGTATGGCATGTTCTTAATGTCCTATATAACGAGTTCTTACAGAATTCGGAGTTAGTTCGTTGGTTGATCTTATTGGTTGACACAAACACAGTTACTGTTTCTTGCTGGAATCATTCTAGCGCTTAGGCACTTGATGGTATAGTTCTCAACGTAACGTATCATGTTCTTGGGTGTCGTAATTCAACTAATCACTGAGAGTACTCTAGCAGGTGTAGAGTTCCACTGTAATATGCAACCGACTAAAAGTATCACAGTTTATAGTATGGCTAATGGTCGATGTGATTAGAGTCATTCTACTGGCGCATTCACCTGCCGTGACAAAAGGTCAGCCACAATGTTGTCGGTGCCTCTGATGTGGCGGATTTCGAAGTCGAAATCTTGAAGTAGAAGACACCATCTTTGTAACCGATGGTTTTTAGGCGACCCCTGGTTAAGGACCAATAATGGCGAACTGTCAGTGAGGACCACAAAGTGACTCCCTAAGAGGAACTTCGATAATCTCAATATACAAAACACTAGGCTCAAACACTCTAATTCAACTGTGGCATACCGAGTCTCAGCCTTCTTTAGTTTGCGGCTTACATAGAGAATTGGGTGTTTTATGCCATCCATTTCCTGCATCAAGCATCCTCCTATTGCGATAGCGCTCGCATCTGTGGTCAAAATAAAGGGTAAATTTATGTTGGGTAATCGTAAGACTGGTGGATTAGAAAAAATATGTTTCAATTTACACATTGCATCATCTAAGCTGGTACTTTTACAAATTTTTGATGGATGATTTTTAGTTAACATATCAGAAAAGATTGAGGTTAATTCTGCCCAATGTGGAATGAATTTAGAATAATAGTTGATAAGGCCAAGTAAACTTCTGATCTGTTTCTTGGTGGTAGGCACTTCTAGATTAAGGATCTTAGAAACAATTTTATCATCTGTCAACAATTTGCCTTCAGAAATTCTGTGACCAAGGAAGTCTATTTGTGTATAACCTATTTCAACCTTGGAAGGTTTGATAGTAAGTCCAAAAAGAGAGATTTGGTTGAAGACTTGTTTGAGGGTAAGTAGATGAGAAGTCATATCAGAAGAATGGACGCATATATCATCAATATAGGCTACTACATCTTTCATTCCGTGTAATAACAATCTTGTTAGTCTCACAAATGTGGCTGGTGCGTTCTTGAGCCCAAACGGAAGATATAGCCATTCGTACAAGCCGAGAGGTGTTGCGAATGCTGTTATATGTCTACAAGAAGGGTGTAGTGGAACTTGCCAATATCCTTTCGCTAAATCGGTCTTGGAAAATAAGGATGATTGAGCCATATTTAAGATAAGATCTTCACAGCTGTTCATTGGCTCTGCATCCGTTGTTGTTCTTGTATTTAATACTCTATAGTCGATGCACAAACGAATTGTCTGGTCCTTTTTTTTCACCAGAACAATCGGTGATGAATATTGAGACATCGATTTTTGAATAATGCCATTTTTCTCTAAATCTAAAATTTCTTTATCTAACTTAGATCTGTAATGGAGAGGAATAGAATATGGTCTACATTTGACCGGTCTCAGATCTGTCAGCACAATTGAATGTGTTATTTTATCAGTGCGTCCAGGTCTGTTAGAAAAGATAGATTTATACTCGTCAAGGATAGTCAAAATGTCTTGTCGCTGTTGTTGTGTCAAAGTGTCAGAGATATGTATGTCATTTATATTTCCGTCGTTAGTCATGATTGGTACAAGGATTTCAGTGTTGTCCACGTCTGTCTGATTTACCACAGATGCCACTGTTTGTAAATTGTCTTCAATGTCATTGTCGTCGTCGTCGAGATCAATGGTTGTCAATATGTCGTGAAATTTGTCGTCGTTGTCGATATCACAGATTGTCGGTAATGTCTATATGTCTTCGTCTTTTCGTCGTCGTAAGAGTGTGTCGTTAACGATGCTTCGTTTGTCGAGGTGTCATTTAGTTGGGAACTTGTCGTTTCGTCTCCGTCATCAGTTCGTTGAGTCAGTTTGTCTCATTGTCCTGTCTAACATAATATGGTTTCAACATATTCACATGTGATATTTCCAAATTTCCATTTAAAGAGAATATAGTAGGGTTATTCCCCTTGTTGACCAGTTTCTGACATATAACACAAGATGTACAAAAGGTTTTAATATCCTGGTCAAACTTTGGCCAATAAAACTGGGTCAGGACAATAGCCCTGGTCATTTCGTATGTCATATGACCTCCAAAAGGGGAGTCATGGGCTATTTTTAGAACTTTGTTTCGATGTGCTTGTGGTAACAGTACTTGCTGTATCGTGGTCTGCTTTGTTGTGTAAAATCTAGTTAAGATGTTGTTCTGTAGCCTAAATGTCCACGATGCGTTCTTTGTTAATTTTGGTTTAAGGCCTATTAATTTAAAGTATGGTGCAAGTGTTGTATCTGCTTTTTGTTCATTACCAAAAGTGATGTTAGTTGAGTTTGGCGCTACTATTTCTAATGATTCCTGTAGTTGGTCGGTGTTGGTTTTGTGGGTTGTCTGTCGTGTTATTGCGTTTGTGTGTTGTGTGTCTTGTTGCACATTTACAGGTTCGGTACTTGGTAGTTTGGTCGCATCCTCAAATCGAGGTTTTAATTCGGTCGTATCGTTTCTTGATTCGACCGCCCCTGCATTGTACACCTCGGTAAATTCTTCCTGAATTACCTCAGAGGTTGTCTCCCTTGGTATTTTGGCAGTTTGAGACAAGCAAGAATGGTGTTTCTCTTTTGTGTCGCTATTTCTGTGGTGGATACCGTGCTTTTGCTCCCAACTTTTTATTTCTCTTTCAGAGCATGGATGTATGTTGGGTAAATTACCAAGTATAATATCCGCGACGGGATTTTCAAGGATAGCACACAATACTCGCCCCGATATGAACGGCGTTTGAATTTCGACCAAAGCAAGGGGGTATTTCTCTATTGTACCTGAAAATGTGCGACACGTCACATGTTTGTCTGTGTAGTCATTAGCGTCTATTAATGTTCTCCTCACTCCACAGAGAGTTGCGCCGGAATCACGAATTAACGTGCCCTTTTTGTTGTTAACAAACCCTGTATAAAAAACTAGCTTGCCTGTAGATGATTAGGCAGCGTTAGCTATTTCATTTGCAATTGGGATTATGTGACCACAATGTAGTGTTGTGTCAAGTTGGAACTTTGTACAGGTGTTGCACTTACTGTCTGTTATGGTGTTGATGACGTGTACAGCATTCCCAAGCTCGCTTTCATTGTCGTGTTGATTTTCACATTCATTTAGTGACTCAAGCTCTTCGTCAGTCGACGTTTCTACTAATGCCGCATTGGCTTGTTTCAATAACTTTCGGCCTTGACAATCTTTATTATAGTGACCCCAGCTATTGCAGAAATAACATTTAATTGCTCTGTGGTAAGCCATGCGTTTAGCTGTTTGCTTCTCTACCATCTTTTTGAGGTGTTCAGGGTAGGTGGGTGATTTGTCACACATACCGTAACTGTCGTGATGAAAATTGCAATATTGGCACCTTACTACTTTACCGACATTGGATCGTGGTTTAAATCTGCTCTGTGATTGTTTGGAGTATTTGGTGTTCACTACTGCAGCTGCTGTATCATTGTGACTTATATTATGTTGAAAAATATCCCTATTTGCTGTAAAAAATGCATTCCCTTTCGCCTCGATTTCTTGAATGCTCTTACAGTCCATTTGTTTTAAGAACTTGGCAAAAGGTGTGGGGATGGTGCTAACTATTTTATCTATTATAATTAGTTCCTTAAGTTTATCATGGCTATTGTTGGTTTTAGCCGAGTTAATCCATTTTGTGCATATGTCTTGGACTGTACTGACATAATCTATGAAGGTTTGGTTTGGTTGTGGAGATAATTTGGCGAATTGTTGTTGGTAACCTGCAGTGTCTAAAGAAAAATGTTGGAGAATGCGTTGTTTTAGGTAGTCATAGTCTTTTCGCATTTCCTGTGGTATTGTTTCTATTACTTTCAGTGGTTCAAGAGCCAAATTCCTCATTAGAATAAATGCCCAATCTGATTTACTGATTTTATGATGAGACATGAGGCATTCAAAATTTTCTAAGTACGCGGAGATGGAATCTCCAGAACAGAAAGCCTTCACGAGACCTTTATATTTATTATATTTTTGTTCTTCTTCTTTGCTTCTTAACTTATTTATTGATATTTCTGCGTTGGCCTCCATTTCCATCTGTTTTAGTTTAATCTGTGTCTCGGCATTCAACTGGGCCTGTTTGGCGGCGGCCTCAAGTTCCATCTGTAATTTCTTTTCATCGGCCTCGATTTGCAATTTCTTTTCATCTGCTTGCATTTGCATTTGCAATTTCTTTTCATCGGCCTCTATTTGCATCTGAATTTTCTTCTCTTCGGCCTCCATTTGAGATTTCTTTTCTTCTCGTTCTATCGCTCTTTCTTCACGGGCAATATTTTCTGCGTGTGTTTTCTGTGCCCATTCTGACAATTTCTCTTCTTTATAACCTAACTTTATTCCTTGCTCAATGCATTTATCTAAGGAAGACATTTTGTGTTTTACTTGTATGTAATGTTTCTAAAGTTAAATCCCTTAGAAGGAATGTTGTGTACTCGAAGATGTTGTTAACTCCCTTACTTATTAATGTGTAAATCAAAATGCAAGGTTATGTTGGTGCAAACTTATGAATATGCAAAGAAATCAATATGATACAAAATAATACATTGATGAAACATGAGAAGTACAGCTTAGAAGTACAATGAGTATGAGGTGAAACTTAGCTCTGAATTTTGACACTCCTCGATGTTATCTTGCACTCTCGTTACTGTGGGACAGGTTTCATCGGTTGGACGCGGCACTTGTTGCGGAACAATCTGCTCGTGGAGCGAGAACACATTAGTGACTGTCACAAAAAAAAATGTCAAAATAGTAACATGTCAAAAAAAATTGTTTACAGAATCAAAATAAAGAGGCGCTGTGGAGGCAATGGTGAGACATTGCCGAGGGACTCAGATTACTTCTATTTTATCGCTAGATAGCTACTAGTTTTATGTAACCTTGTAACGTTAACAATTTCTTTGATTTAAACAAATCAATGTGTTATCCAAAAATCAATGTTTTGTCAAAAATCAGTGTGATATGATTAAATAATTAATTTTACATGGCATTTAATAGGTTTTTAAGAAAACATTCTATGCCAAAACCGGAAAACTAGCCCCCAAAAAGCCTGTCATAGTCTTGCTCGTATCTAGGTAACTAAACTTGGGTTCATACAGGCAACAATAAATCTGTTCGTTATGAGATCGAATATTTATTGTATTTACATATACAGTATGCGTTGGCGCAGTGGGTAAACAGACCCGCGCTATATTACATCTCCCAAATAGTAAACATCAAACACATAAGTATCATTTAACAGTCTAGCAAACTATCTAGCCTATGTCTATATATCTATTGATATCTATAGAGTCCCTCAAAGGCAGGCCCTGTTGCCTCTCTCAAGTCCGTCCGTCCTCTCCCGGTCTCCGCGTGTCCGAACTCGACACGGGCGGTAACTCTGTCCGAGTTCCTCGTGGACCCCGCATTAGGCGGGCCACATCAGTGTCCACGGAATCATGGACTGGGTGACCATCTCTTTTGAGAAGGTTCTAGATTACTCGGGTCCTGCTCGACTCAATGGTTTCCCTTGGGCTGGACTTGCAGCCCTTTACTAAATGTGTAAGTGAGGCGGTGACACCTTTCAAGTACATTATCTGGGCTCTTTGTCATGTCTTCATGTATTTCTCAACATTAATCCTGTAATGTATCTAGTACTAGGGACATTATTTGAAACCCATTCCAATGGCTTTATTACAAAAGCATGAAAGAAACATTAACAGGTGTGGTAGAATTAAACAAATCATTCATTTTGAATGAATTATGCACCATGGGTTGGTCAGGAGAAGTCACCATAAGCATTCAGGCAAGCACCCCATTGTTTAGGTAGGTGGCGAATGCTGTCCGCAACAAAGTAGTGTGGTTGCTCATTGAACCAAGTGCTTAACCCGGTCATTACATCTGCATCTGTGTGAAATCGTTGCCCCATGAGAGCTTTTTTAGAGGTCCGAACAAATGAAAATCACATGGTGACAAATCAGGACTATAGGCTGGAAGTTGCAGAATTTCCCACTTCTTCCTTGCTAATGCTTCCTGCACAATCTTTGCGACATGCGGACAAGCATTATCGTGCAACAAAATCACAGCACGAGAAAGTATGCCGGGTTGTTTATTCTTGATACCTTTTTGCAGCTTGTCTAGTATTTGCAAGTAGTGGGTTGATGTTGACACCAGGTTTTTTAAAGTCGACCAACAATAGCCCTTCATGGTAAAAAAATGCGCTCAGCATAACCTTACCAGGGGAAACCTGTAACTTGAATTTTTTGGCTTTTGGTGATCCAGCATGCTTCCATTGCATGCTCTCTCTTTTGCTGCTCGGCTCAAAGTGATGACACCATGATTCATCGCCTGCCACTATGAGGAAGAGAAATGCATCACTCTCCACTCTGTAACGCGGCAAGTGGTTCAAACACCATCACATGGGTTTCTCTTTTTGGTGGTCAGTCAACATCCGTGGTACCCACTGTGAACACACCTTCTGATATTGTAGTTTCTTATGAACGACCTTTTGAATTGTCCCAATTGACACATCAAATTCTTTCGCTAGTAAACGTATGCTTCGACAACGGTTCATCTGTACTGCTGCATCAATTTTGGCGATGGTTTTTGCTGTTGCAACAATATTCGCTTGACCCGGCTGTCGAAGATTTGTTGTGAACTGACGTCCTTTCCAAAACATTCGTGCCGTCTGTCACTGTTGTCTTCGAAACACATTTGTTACTGTACGCTGCCTGCATTCTTCGATGAATGTCCACTGGTCGACATCCTTCAAATGAAAGAAACTGAATCACCGCTCTTTGAGCTTCTTTGGATGGATTTTGGATCATTCCAGCCATTTTCTCAACGGTCAGAACCTATGCATCATGGGACGATAAGCACATGTTTTTTCATTGGTCAGTACTTATCATAGGACTATGACATGATCATGTTCAACGTATGCAATTAGTGTGGTGAAACACAAACGGATTTCAAATGAACGTCCCTTATATATAGTTACTTTAGGATAAAGTGTTACAATTTCTATCATTTATTACATGTAATGATGGTCAGAATTTGCTTGTTAATGCTCATATTTCCCTAAACAAGTCTCCATCTTTTCATTGTGGCTGGAGATGCTCTATCTTACTACAAGTACTCATTACGAACGGCTTCTTCTCTTCCCTGATAGCACTTCTGATTTTTCTTGTGTAGTTTCTGAAGGTGGGGTTACCTAGTCCTTTGCCTGTTTGCTTTAATATTCTCCTCTCCTCTATTAACCTGAGCATTTCCTGTGTTATATATTTCTGATTCTTATACCTTTTCTTATTAATCATGTTTTGTGTTGATGAGATGAGAAAATCCTTTGCTTGTGTGATTAGCTCGTCAGGTGGCATGTCTTCTTGTACTGCCATCAACACCGCACATTTGCTTTTTACCTCAATGTTATATACAGGTGGTATATTGTATATTGCTAAAATTGAACTGTACTAGTCATGCTGATTTTATCACTGCCTTAACAGCTATGTAACTTATATATGACACGGGTGTGTAACTACTAGACCATGTGGTACATGCTAGACACGATCACATTATCACACTAGAATATCACGTCACCCATTGTAGGCGACAGCTCAAAATTTGCCCAACCGTCGCGACTGACATCCGTCAATCGATGTGGCAGTGAATGATCAGGTCTTCTTGACTGGCAAGGCACACCAGGCCGCCTAAAGTCCAGCGAGCAATAATCAACTAGATTTATTTGGTTTTTTCCGGGATTTGAGATTTAAACATTGGGCACAACCCACTAGTGGCAACGCTGATCATATTTCGGGATGAACCTAGGCTTTGTCTACATCAGTTTGGAAGCACTAGACTCGAGTTTCACACACCAGTGATCCAGGTTTGATCCCGGGTCCAGTCAAGGATATGCACTACTGACAAGCTCAAACGAGAGCGAAACTCGAGTCTAGTGCTTCTAAATTGATGAGGACAAGGCCTAGGTTTGCACCGAAATACGATCAGCATTGCCAGTAGTGGGTTGTGCTCAATGTTTAAATCTCAAATCCTGGGGGGGGGGGGGGGGGGGGGGGGAACAAATTAACGATTAATTAATAATTAATTTTGATTAAAGCAAAAATGTGTACTCACATAACTCACATTATAGTCATATTTGTCAAAAATCAAAATAACAATGGGTTGTCTTGTTAATATGTCATCTAATAACCAACTATGCAAACAGACGAGTATGTTGACAGTATTTGGTTCAAGTGACGAGCGCATCTTATTAATAATATAACCAGCAGAGCTGAACAATCATTCACATGGAACTGAGGTAGCCAGTATGCACAGAAAGGTCTTGGCAATGAATGCCAATATTGGATATCAATGTTCATTAAGTTTCCACCATTGTGGAAGGTCAATCAATTCAGCAACTTTCTTCTCCATTTTATAATGCAGCAATTCATCAGAAGAGCTGTCGACATGATCTTCCATATCTGAGTCAGACTCCATTAGCTTAATACGCTTTTCATTTGGTTCACATATACTTCCTCACTTCCTCAACATGAAGAGGTGATTATGAGAACAGCGCATGACATCCCATTCGCAGGGCACATGGGAATAGCACGTACACAACAAAGAGTCCTATACCAGTTTTATTGGCCAGGGTTTAGCAAAGATATTAAGCTATATTGCAGATCCTGTACACTTTGTCAGAAAATGTACCCAAAAGGAAAGACAGCAAAAGCACCGGTACAAGCGAAATACCTGAAAGTCAGGCCATTTCAAAAAGTAGCCATCGACATCATTGGCCCGTTAGCAGTAATGTCCAACAGAGATATATCTTGACCATTGTTGATTTTTGCACCAGATGGTTAGAAGCTGTACCTTTAAAACACATTACGACAGAAGCTTAACTGAAGCACTGTTAGCGTTATTCTCAAGGCCAGGTTTCCCTAATGAGTTCTATCAGACAATGATCGACAATTTACCTCTCAGTTTGACGAGAGAGGTGAACAGACTGCTGAACATTACGCAGGTGTTTACTTCAGTTTATCATCCAATGAGCAACGGAATCTGCAAAAAAATTGAACGGATCCTTCCGGTATAATGGCGACGCGATGACTCGTTGTTCTTAGGGGAGACGCTGTTCAGTGTTTTTCTGTGGATTTCCTATGGAAACTCCCGTGGAATTCGTGTGGATAGTGTTTTTCCTTTGGATTATGTGATGTTATTTCGTGTTCGTTTATTGGAAGTGTTCAAAAGAAGCCACGGAAGGCAGGTGGTGGATGAGATTTTGAGGGCAGCCGACAGATATTTGTTGGTTATGGTCTCGAGTTTCGCGACGGCAAGCAGAGGATCTCTTTCGAGATGCAATGGTTGCGGTCATCAGGCCAGTATGGTCACTGCCATAGAGGAAAGCAACGGCAAACTACCTCTTTGAAAGTGCCTAGTTTATTATGATTCGCTTAAAGACTGATCATCGCAAGACAAGGACAGAGACATTAAAATTAGGAACATGGAACGTTAGGACGTTAAACAACGACGGAAAATTAGAGAACATAACACAAGAAATTCAAAGAGAAAAAATTAATATATTAGGTATGTGCGAAACGAGATGGACAGGAGCAGGCATCAAGATACATAAAGATTTTAAGATTATTTATTCTGGAGGTGAAGATCGACATAGGGGAGTGGCAATAATTTTGGACCGGAAAACATCAACGTCTGTTCAGGGATATTGGGCCGTGTCGGATAGAGTTCTACTAGTTAAATTGAGTGGCAGACCTTTTAACATCAATGTTATTTCAAGTATATGCCCCAACAGGAGAGTCCAGTGAAGATAGTGTAGAGGAATTTTATAATGACATAGAGTCTGCCTTAAAGAAATGTAAAAATTCAGAAATAAACATCATAATAGGGGACTTCAATGCAAAAGTAGGAAATCAAGGGGATAGACACACAGTAGGAAACTATGGTTTAGGAGAGAGAAATGAAAGAGGATACAGACTAGTAGAGTGGGCACAAGAACAGGAAATGATTGTAGGAAACACCTGGTTCAAGCAACACCCTAGAAGATTATGGACCTGGAGGAGTCCTGATAGCAGAATTAGAAACCAGATTGACTACATTCTCATTAGCAGAAGATTTAGAAACGCGCTAACAGTAGTAAAAACAGTTCCCAGTGCTGATTGTTATAGTGACCACAGACTACTCACAGGAACATTGAGGATAAAGTTGAAGAAAGTCAAGTATATAACAGGAAACACTAAATATGACTTGTGTACATTGAGTAATGACAAGGAAATACAAAACAAATTCAACATAGAAATACAGAACAGATTTGAAATATTGTCTGATCTAGAGATCCTATTCCAGGATGTGGATGATCAATGGGAAATGTTAAAGAATTCAATCAATGTGGCTGCAGAAACAACTATTCCAAAATTAAAGAAGGTGGGTCGTAAGAAATGGATGACTGAGGAAATTTTACACTTAATGGAAACAAGAAGACTCAACAAAAATAATCCTGCCAAATATGAAGAAATTCACAGACAAGTCAGAATATTATGTAGGAAGGCAAAAGAATCATGGCTTGAGGAAAAGTGCTTAGAAATTGAAAAACAACACAACAGTCAAAATACCAAATTAGTGCACAAAAGAATTCAGGAACTTACTAATAAAAGAACAAGTACATCAACAGGCTGTCTAAAAACTAAAGATGGCAAAATCATAATAGAAAAAGATCAGATTCTACATGTATGGACAGATTATGTGAAAGACCTGTATAATGATAACAGAGAGGAACAGTATGCTGTTAGATTTAATAATGAAGGACAAGCAATTTTAAAGATGGAGGTTCAAAATGTTCTTAAGCATATGAAAGCTGGCAAGGCCCCCGGTGCAGATAACATCACAACAGAAATGATTAAAGCTTTAGAAGAATTTGGACTAGAGCAAGTCACTTGACTGCTGAACACATTATATGATACTGGAAATATACCTTCTGAATTATGTAATTCTGTATTTATTGCAATCCCAAAGAAATCAGGAACCTTAGAATGTGATCAACATAGAACAATTAGTATAATGAGTCACATCACAAAGATTTTGTTACGAATTATCATGCAAAGAGTGAGGAAGAAAATACAACCTGAAATAGGGGAAGAACAATGTGGGTTTGTAGAAGGAAAGGGTACAGTAAATGCTGTGTATATGCTGCGAACAGTTATTGAACGTGCTTTAGAAGTAAACAAGGATATACATCTTTGCTTTATTGACTACACAAAGGCTTTTGATAGAGTTAGACATGTCAACATTGTGGATATGCTTGCAGATCTACAAATTGATGGGAAAGACATTAGACTTATAAAAAACATATATTGGAAACAACAAGCTGCCATAAGGATTGATAATGAAGTAGGACAATATCAACCTATTAAGAGAGGTGTTAGGCAGGGATGTGTAATGTCTCCAGATCTTTTTTCCCTATACAGTGAAAATATTTTCAGAAATGTAGAAGACCTAAATGGAATCAGCATTGGAGGACGAAACATAAATAACATTAGATATGCAGATGATACAGTATTGATTGCAGACAATGCACAGGATCTGCAACAATTAGTAGACGCTGTTGTTGTACACAGTGAGCAGCTGGGGTTGGAATTAAATTGTAGGAAGACACAGGTTATGGTCGTCACTAGGAAGAACGAAGTACCACAATGGTACATAAATAAAACATAAATAACATTAGATATGCAGATGATACAGTATTGATTGCAGACAATGCACAGGATCTGCAACAATTAGTAGACGCTGTTGTTGTACACAGTGAGCAGCTGGGGTTGGAATTAAATTGTAGGAAGACACAGGTTATGGTCATCACTAGGAAGAACGAAGTACCACAATGTAATATACAAGTAAATGGGAATATTCTTCAACAAGTGAATCGGTTCAATTATCTCGGAACAGTCATAACATCTTATGGCAGATGCCTTGAAGAGATTAGAACAAGAATCGCCATGGCGAAAGTAGCCTTTAGCAAGATGAAAAACATTCTGACCAATAAAATGATGTCAATTGAAACGAGAAAAAGAGTGTTGAGGGGATACATAGAGCCTGTTCTTTTGTATGGATGTGAAACTTGGACAATGTGCAGTCAAGCTGAAAAACATCTGATGGCTGCAGAAATGTGGTTTCTGAGGAAAATGCAAAGAATACCATGGACAGATAGAAAAACCAATGACCAAGTACTACAAGAGACAAATGAAAATCGTAGATTGATTAGAGAAATTAGACGTAGACAGTCAAAATTTTTTGGACATGTTATGAGAAGAAATGGACTGGAGAACTTAGTGACAGCTGGCAAGATCGAAGGGAACAGACCAAGAGGAAGACCGAGAGGAAAATACCTGGATGGCTTGGCCACATGGCATGGACGAGACAGGAACACTGAGCTGATCCACGACTCTGGTGATCGAGTGAAATGGCGAATCATGACCGCCCACGCTTTCCGGCATGGCACATGATTGATTGATTGATTTAAGCAGATGTTAGCAAAAGTCACTGCAGATCAACTAAGTGATTGGGATAAGTACTTACCAGCTATCCTGTTCACATATAGAGAAGTACCACAAGAAAGTACAGCCTTCTCACCATTTGAACTGCTGTACGGGGCAAACCCAATAGGCCCCATGACCCTGTTGAAAGAGGTGCTAACAGGGAAGAGTAATGATAGTAATACGATTTTCTCATATGACTTAGTCGTGAACATTAGAGACCGAGTTATTTCAGCATGCCAGAGTGCACGTGAGGCTTTGGAAATGTCGGGGCTAGGTATAGACAGTACACAAATAGAAAGTCAAGGCTGATCTCTTTCCAAGATAATGAGGAAGTGTTACTTCTTCTACCAGAAATATCTAATAAGTTGTTAGTGACCTGGCAAGGGCCGGTCAGAATTGTCAGTAGAGTGTCAGATGTGGGCTATATGGTGAATGTTAAGGGGAAACACAAAGTGTATAATGTTAATATGCTAAGACTTCGTCCCACGACTAGAAGCCTTACAGCCAGTGACAGAGGCAATCACTGAGGAGGAGGCATGTCAGACAGCGTGCTCCATTGTCATTGACAAAGAGCCTCATGCGACAATGATGTTCAGATGCACTTACCAATCATTGCATTGAGACAGACAGAAACGTGGAAAGATGTGTCCATTAACAACAGCCTAAAACCTAGTGACAAAACAAGACTAGTCAAGCTGTTAGAGTAATACTCAGATTTCCTGACTGATGTACCAGGGAAGACAGACTTGATGACACATGACATCAACTAACAGAGGACCAACCAATTAGAGTGAAACCATACCCTATCTCACATAATTACAGAGCAGCTGTAGACAGTGAGATAACAGAATTACTGAAAATGGGGATAATTTCCAGATCAGGCTCCCCATACTCGTTTCCCATGGTAGTCATTAGAAAAAAGGACAATAATCTAAGATTATGTATAGATTTCAGGAGGCTGAACGGCATTGCTATTGTGGATCCGGAGCCCATGGTCAGTACTGACGATTTACTGACGCAAATATCATCGGCAAAGTATTTTAGCAAGTTGGATCTGGCAAAAGGGTACTGGAAAATACCCATGCGTGAAACAGCTAAACCACTAACAGTTTGCCACACCACAGGCTTTATTCCAGTGGAATTACATGCCATTCAGGTTAGTTAACTCACCAGCAATGTTCATTAGAATGATGAGAACACTGGTACAGGGACGCAAGGAAACTATCAATTATATAGACGACATTTGTCTTTTTAGTAAAAACATGGAAGATCATGTGTCAGGATTACGAGTCCTTGTTTGAGAGCCTGAGATAGCATAACCTGACTGTTAAGCCATCCAAAGTTCAAATTGGATACGAGGAAATAAGTTTTCTTAGACATGTTATTGGTAGCAGCATACTGAAACCGGAAGACACAAATGTGAAGACAATTCTGGATATTCAAATATCTAAAATGAAGAAGCAAGGTAGGAGTTTACTCGGGTTAGCAAACTTCTATAATAAATTTATAACAAACTTTTCATCCATCATGTCAGTGTTGTCTGCGTTGACACAGAAGGGCAGACCGAACAAAGTGGTATGGACACAGCAGTGTGATGATGCACTCAGAAGTATTAAGCATGTATTTTCTAGTCATCCTATTTTAATCCTTGATTTACAATTTACTCTCAGGGTAGATGCATCAACGACAGGAATCGGCAAATATTTGATGCAAGAGAAAAATCACCTTATGCATCCAGTGCTATATGTCAGCAGGAAACTCCGCCACCAGAGGAACATTATTCAACGCTAGAACGTGAGGCCCTGGCGATTGTGTGGTCGGTAGATAAAAACTTTTTAGGTACTTACTGGCCAGAAAATCCATCCTACAAACGGACCACAGACCGCTCACATTCATCCATATGGCAGCAATGAAGAACGCACGGGTTCATCGCTGGAGCATATTGCTGCAGGAGTACGCATTTGTGCCGATGCCCATATGGGGTGAAGAAAACACCATGGCAGACCTGCTGTCCAGAAACTACCAAGGGCATGGCTCCACATAAACAATGAACTCTATTTGGTGTGTGTTAGTCTAGACTGTTAACAATAGAATATACTGTGTGGTGGGGTACAGCGGCGATGTAGCGCCTCAATATCTTTTAGTCATGTGTATTGGATATTATGTTATTGATCACCTGTTGCATGTTTGCATTTGGTTTGTGCATGGGGTAGGTGTTAGGCTACTTGTGAGTACCAGCTGTATTATGGAGGAGATGGTTGAAATGAGCAAGATATGGAGTATGAGGGAGATATACTCATGGCCACCCATGCATCGTTACTTGGTCATACATGTGGAGAAACATTACTCTCCCATCAGTGGAAAACTATGGTTTCTTTTGAGGAGGGGGTAGTGTAACATGCATGGGTGTACACACAAATTGGGGTCATTGTACAAGCTAAGAATTTCCTAATAATAGCAGGGATAACTGGGTCAGAGAAGAATGAGCAGGGGATGTTAGGTCAGACGGTGGAGATAGGAATTTCAATACAAAGATGGGCCCTAAAAACAATGGAGTATATATCATGGAGATGTCAGACGAAGGCACAAAGGCACATAGGAATACGTGAAAGTAGAGTGGATGTGAGGTCAGAGAAGTCGATTAAGAAACTCTAGAACAATGGGTAAGACCCAACACAGGTATGGTTTGAACACATACAGGCTAAGAGGAGGTCACTCATGAGATACTAATACCTGATAGCAGAATAAGAGACAAAGGGAAACCTAAAACTTTTATGTTGGTGGAATGTAGATTGAGGTTGAAAAGGGGTAAATGGTGTGTTTCGTGGGAGGTCTGCAAATAGTGGATAAATACACAAGACTGGGAAAGTGAAGGGGACTCGGAGTTTAGTTGTGGTGGAGTTAGGAGAGAACTCGGCCTGGTTTTTTTTTTTGAGGCAGTGAGGTTTGGGCAGACAGTGGAGGACTGAGGTCTGGAGCAGAAGAGTAGAGGCAGTGGAATTCTGAGGCTAAGTATTAGAGACTTAGCCAGGCTGTCAGCGGAAGTAGTGTCTGAGGCTATGTTAAGGAAAACTAGCCAGGCATTCAGAGAGTTTGGACACAGGAAAGACTCAGTGGCAATTAAGTGTGTACATGTATCTATACTGAGACTGTGCCTAGAAATTCTGTCATGTCTTTTTCATCATATACTTGTGTCATTAATAAAATGTGCGTGAAACGGTGTTTTCCAGTTGCTATAGCTGTTCATAAGTACACCTGCAGAGTACATACCTCTGGACACAACCATAGCCACTTCTATCTGTCACTCTGCCATAACACTTTGTGACAGTAATATTAGCTACACGTTCACTGAACTCATTAATAGATGCTGCCTTAAATTTAGCTATGTAGCCTGGATCATCATTGTGTACAGTCATATGCTTTGTCAACGATGATAGCAGTGGCAGTACACAGCTACATAAAACATTATCTTGACCGCCAAGCAGGACCATGGTCTGGCAGAATAAGTCCAAAACTTTGACATATTTCAAAATCTTCTCCCAATCCTAATCTGACTGTTTTGGACCTTTGTATTGCTTCTTTTCATCTGACATGTAAACAGTTAATGCTTCTCTGGCCTGTAGAAGACTCTTAGCATAATAACAATACTTTTCCATCTTGATGGTACATCTTGCTGCAGCTTACACAATGGTGACTCAGTACAATTTTGCAACTCGGTTGTGTTTGCATCACTATGTTTAAAATGTCCGACAATTTTTCGACATTTGCCAAACAATGTTTCGGTATCAGCAGCTACCTAAGTAATAACCTAAGTAATATGCTCAGTTGTAAGCTATGAGCCAATCAAGGAATATGAGCAAAACCAGTTTTATCAACCGCTGAAACCATATTTCTTGCATTGTCAGCAAATAGAGCTTGAATTCTGTTCGTTATATCCCATTCTATTGCAAACTGTTTATATAACTTGGCAACACTGTCAGAATAATGACGTTCAACAACATTCACGCATTCAAGAACAAAATGTTTCAATTCCCAGTCATCGACAATCCAATGGCCAGTAATTCCACAATAGTTTCTGTTACCTAGAGATGTCCAAAAATCAATTGTGCAATTCCCTTTGCGTTTTTCACAGCTTCTTTAACATTTTGAATCTTGCTGTTATACTTAAGTTCTATAGAAGTAAACAAAGATCTACACCTTTGCTTTATTGACTACACAAAGGCTTTCGATAAAGTGAGACATGTCAACATGATAAGGATGCTTGAAGATCTACAAATTGATGGAAAAAACACATGATGGCATGGCACATGATGTAAAAAACATATACTGGAAACAACAAGCTGCCATAAAAGTTGATAATGAAGTAAGCCAATATCAGCCTATTAAGAGAGGTGTGAGACAGGGATGTGTAATGTCTCCAGATCTGTTTTCCCTGTACAGTGAAAGTATTTTCAGAAATAATTAAGATATGGAAGGAATCAACATTGGGGGACGATGCATCCATAACATTAGATATGCAGATGATACAGTCTTGATTGCAGACAATGAACAGGATCCTCAAAATTTAGTAGATGCGGTTGTTACACACAGTGAACAACTAGGGTTAGGATTAAATTGTAAAAAGATACAGATTATGGCCGTCACTAGGAAGAACGAAATACCACAATGTAATATACAAGTAAATGGGAATATTCTTCAACAAGTGAATAGGTACAATTATCTCGGAACAGTAATAACATCTGATGGAAGATATATATATATTTGTGTCAGGTCTTAGTCAGATATGACTGAGCTACCGTATAACAGTAGACGGTAAACCTGCTTTCTGTTAGCGCCGAACGTTGGGCGGCGCTTACCAAACCCGACACCCCACATTGTCCCAACGGCTTCGGGTGGAAGAGCGCAATTAGGAGGGTACAAGCCCCTTACCCTGGTGCGAGGAATTGCAACCTAAAGACAAAGTGTCATGGCATGGCAGACCAGGCCCTAAGCCTTGGTTGGCGGCTGGTCTAGGATCGAAGCTCCGACAGGCGGACAATTAGAGCATTGCCTTGGTGATCCGGCAGCTTGTCTTGTTCCAGATGTAGAGGTGTTACCTTTCCTCTGGAGTGAACTAGGCAGGCCGAGAGAGGGATCATGCTGCATGGGCAACACATGATCTCTATATTTTAGCCCAGGCTTTGTGCTATGGAGAGGCAATAATTTCATCCCTTACAAATTATCGTCTGTCAAGACGACAAGGTGCCAATAAAAAATGATGGAATGATATATATATATATATATATATATATATATATATATATATATATATATATATATATATGTGTGTGTGTGTGTGTGCGCATGCTTGCGTGTGTATATATATATATATGCGTATATATATATATGCGTATATATAAATATATGTGTGTGTGTGTGTGTGTATGTGTATATATATATACACACATATGAGTGTGTGTATGTATATGCATAGATTTTTTCATGTAATTGTATCGGTGCGTGTTTGTTGTTTCTGTGCTGATAAAGGGTTGCGATTGTGTTCCTGTAAAGCTTACCAACTTTGTTGTTAATTCATTCACTGCATCTAATGACACCATATGCAACAATGTTCAGTCTATAATTCTGTTCAGCTGTCATTCTCTAATTCAATTTAGGTCATCCAAAACAATTGTGTGATATTTGTAATTGAATCATATTTTTACATAATCTCACTTGTCGTCTCCACAACAGAGTTATTCTCCTAAGAAAGCAGCAAATTATTAAATCCTGCCCAATACAGGAACTAAATTTTGGCCTTCTGCCAGTGGAACATGACCTTCTGCCAGTGGAACATGGCCTTCTGCCAGTGGAACATGGCCTTCTGCCAGTGGAACATGGCCTTCTGCCAGTGGAACATGACCTTCTGCCAGTGGAACATGGCCTTCTGCCAGTGGAACATGGCCTTCTGCCAGTTGCCAGTGGAATATGGTCTTCTGCCTGTGGAACATACAGCCTTTCTTTTGTGACAGCTCTCCTCTAACTGTTTAGTCTCTAAAGAAACCAATATTGCATCATATTTCCACGTCATTCTTCTTTGTTTACTAATTGTGCTAAGCAGTGCAACTAAAATCTGTTTTTTTCTACTATTGTGTCCAGGAGGTAGTCAAAGGTTCAGGTTTGCCTTTCCCTAGCCTTTTATTGTCCCCAGCCTTCCTACAAGGCAGCAGGGGTTTTATGCCTCACTTTGTCTGGTTCCTACCCATCAACCTCTCTTACATCGACCTCTCATCTGAAATATTTCCTAGGCTCATAACAAATTATATTTATCTTAGTTTAGTTAATTTCCCCGGGAAGGTTAACCCGGTCAACAAATGCCCGCAGAAGTCGGGTGTTTCGGCCTAACGGCGCAAGAACGCAGTTCTGCTGTAAACAGGCACAACGCAATCACGTCCAGAAAAAAACTCCAGATGAACGCAGAAGAAGAAGAAGTTTAGTTAATTTTAAATGTTTCCTAGGCTGATAAATTATATTTATCTGAGTTTAGTTTATCTGAAAAATTTCACAGGTTGATAATACATTATTTTTATCTTAGTTTAGTTCATTTGCACAAAGGGACACATCTCCTCCCCTAATGAACCAAGATTTCGGTCTAAATGGCAACACAACAAATAAAGAGTTTGTAAAATATAGAGGATCTTCTGGAAAATAACATTAACAGAAACAAAACAGAAAGAAAATGATAAATGCAACAAGAATACACTGTTACCATGCATTTGTTTTGAAGAAATGCAGCAATAAGTCCAAAAACTCCCGGGATGATGTACTGGAATAATACAAAACAGCAACAGTTAATTTCATGTAAAATATAAATAACGTTTTCTTGATATGAAATGTGAAATGTTATGATATCATGAGAATACAATTCAAATTACTGTGTGAATATGGATTACCACTTCCACTCCAGACTTAGCTTTCTGCACAGGAGACATCCTCCACAAAATCGATCGCCATGTGCTTGACCAATTAGCAGGTAGTGACCACAGACCAATCAAGCTTGTAATGAATATGGAGTATGTTCCACAGGAGCAAAAGCAGGTTCCAAATGTTGCTGTATGTAGCCGAGGCGCGGTGTTGGGGTGAGCGCCCAACATTGCTCAAATACCTCAATGGCTCGTGAACACATAACCTATGCAGCAAAAGTCCAACTCCTGGCCTTCACGTGGCGGGCCTGTTTAAACTAACAGGAGAAGGGGCGACGGCGAGTCTCTGGCGCCGGAAAATAACCAGTATGCTCTAGATGTGTATGCACGTACATGCATGCGCAGACAGGTGTGTGCGCGCGTACACATCTACACTCGAGTGAGACCACAGTCTGCTCTAGCAAAGAAAGGTGCTGAAGACGGAGGCAACCAGCCAAGAGGCGCACCACAGAAATCAGGATGCCACGCAATCACGCAAAATGGAATATGTCGACTACTGCTAATCGTTATGGTGCTCGCCCTGCTTTGGACCCCCAGGCAGGTGCAGTGCCGGGCCCTATGTCTCGAAAGGGTCCAACCCCAACTACTGGAGGTCCTTCTCAGATGTCCTGTGGAGCCAGGGGACATGAGAATAGGACGACTGGCCATACTAAACGAAGACTTAAAATAATGCACTGGAATGCGGAGCGAGTCAGCAACAAAAAAATAGAATTAGAAAAAATCTTGGACCAAGAAAAAGTAAGCATATGTTGCTTGCAAGAAACTCACCTCAATGAAAATATAGCCTTCAAAATCAGAGGCTACCAGTGTTACCGATCTGACCGAAAGAACAGGCGAAAAGGTGGGATACTGACCCTTGTAAGAAATAACATCATGGCTTCCCAAATCAAAGTCTACATGGAAGGGGCTGAGTATCAGACACTTAAACTTAAGACAGGTAATACAGATCTACATCTGATCAATTACTACTGTCCAAGTGACCGCCCACAGGCATTGGACACTCTACCACTAAAAGAAAAAATGATTGTGTGTGGCGATTTCAACAGCCACTCGCAGAGCTGGGGCTATGATCACATGGACCAGAGAGGAGAGAGACTGGAAGACTGGCAGGATGAGAATAGATTCATGTTGATTAACAAGCCGTCCGACCCACATACCTTCTACTCGAGATCATGGCACTCTACAACTACACCTGACCTGGCTTTTCATTCACCAGACCTGGAGTGGAACATTACACAAACTGTTGGGAAACAACTTGGTGGCAGTGACCATCGGCCAGTCTTTCTAACCGTAGAAAATGAGCTTGTAAGTGAAAGCAGCACCCTCTCGAGGTGGAACTACAAGAAAGCAGACTGGGCAATGTACAAGCATCGCACCAGCATACTGGTTAGAAACCTGAACACTGAGAAAGACATAAATAAAGCAGTTGAAGAGTTTGGGAAATGCATACTACAGGCAGCGCGAGAAACAGTACCAAGAGGAGCCCGTAAACAATATAAACCCTACTGGAGTAGTGAACTGGAACAGTTGCATAATGATGTTGAAGTGTGTAGAAAGCAAGCAGAGGCCACACCCAGCCAAGAGCACCACAATAAATTCCAGCATGCAAAAGCCAAATTTCAAAGGGCCAAGCTGCAGGCTAGACGGAAAAGCTGGCAGGAGAAAACGGAGTCTCTGAACTTTGAAAGAGACACAAGGAAATTGTGGAAGCTAATAAAACAGCTTAATGACGAGGGCACAGGGAGAAACTCAAAAATTGCACTACATAAAGATGGAAAAATCTTAACAAGAAAGCAAGCAGCTGACCATTTTGCGGACTCGTTCGCACAAGATAGCAATATCAAAATTAGTCCAGAGAAACAACAAGAGATTCGAGAGAAACGACAACATACAGGACAGAAGGAAATAGTACATGAGGTTCTGGAGGCACCCATCACAATCAGCGAACTGGAGCTAGCCATATCAAAACTGAAAATGAGAAAGTCACCAGGAGCTGATGGTATCTCCAATGAAATGATCAGGAACCTAGGAACAGAGGCCAAAACAAAGCTGTTGCAGATCTTCAATAACAGCTGGACCTTAGGCAGTGTTCCACAAGCCTGGAGAGAAGCAATCATGATACCCCTCCTAAAATCAGGGAAAGATGGTTCCATTGCCTCTAGCTACAGACCAATTAGCCTCACCAGCTGTCTCTGCAAAACACTGGAGCGCATCATCAATCACAGACTGCAGTGGTACATTGAAAGTAAAAACATCCTTGTGCCACAGCAGGCTGGCTTTAGGCAGTGCTACTCTACGGAAGATCAGACAACCTACCTCTCTCAAGAAATTGAGGATGCATTCCAAGAGAAGAAGCTGGTGCTTGCGGCATGGATAGATCTGAAGAAAGCCTTTGACAAAGTCTGGAAAGAAGGTCTGATGAAGAAACTGAGAAACTGCAAAGTCAATGGAAGAATGTACAAATGGGTGAAAGCATACTTGCACAACAGAAGAGCCCGAGTACAGATAGACGGACTCAAGAGCAAGAAAGTACTACTGCGTCACGGTGTCCCCCAGGGCGGAGTCTTGTCCCCCACACTTTTTCTAATCTTCATCAATGATCTTGTTGCTCACCTACCGCATGGAATTAAAGCGGCAATGTACGCCGATGACCTGGTTCTATGGAGCACAAATGAATATGCATCAGTGGCCACCAGATTGCTACAAAGAGCTGTAGATACATTTGCTGCATGGGCAAATAGATGGTGTGTCAGCATAAACACTGACAAGTGCAGCACCACCCTATTTACCCTCTCTCCAAAACAAAAGGCAGGGATCATCCAGATAAATGGAACACCCCTAAGAGAAGATAAAGAACCAACATACCTTGGAGTAACATTTGATGGCAAGCTGACATGGAGAAAGCACATCAACAAAGCAGTAGCAAAAGCCAGAAGGAAAATAGCCATCCTGAGAAAGCTAAGTGGAACCACATGGGGAGCCAGTACGAAAATACTTAGCAAAGTTTACCAACAGAGCATACGACCACACCTGGAATATGGGTCAACTGCGTGGTGTTCAGCATCAAATACCACACTACAAGAGCTGGACAAGGTGCAAAATCAAGCACTTAGAGTCACCACAGGAGGGATGAGATCAACCCCTATAGTGGAAATGGAGAAGATGGGGAGGACACAGGCACTGAGTGAGCGCAGAGATACGAAAACACTAATACAAGCAGAAAAGTTCCTCAGCTTGCCAGGCCACCCTATGAAGAACAGATTTGAAAACCTAGCTATGGGGCGGTTGAAAAGAAGTAGTTTTATCCACCAGGCCAAACGACTCTGCAGAGAAACCACTGATCTGCCCACAGTTGGTATCCCCCTAACAACTATTCCAGAGCGAACTCCATGGAAAGATGAGCATAGACTATCGTTACAAATCCAGACAAAAGTGAGAGGAATATTTGACAGGGAAGAACGGAACAGTGTGCAGCGCAGAACAGCCACTCTCAGCTTCCTTGATGAAGAATACCCACAGGACCTCTGGATCCGAGTCTACACAGATGGGTCAGCACAAAATGCTGTTCGAAATGGAGGAGCGGGAGTGTACATAGAATACCCAAATAATACTAGGGACACAGCCAGAGTACCGACAGGAAAGTACTGCCATAACTATGATGCCGAAATTGAGGCAATCAAGATAGCAACAGAGAAATTACTAAATAACAGCAATGGTACACAACCTGTGGTGCTACTAACAGATGCAAAATCAGTACTCGAGGCGCTCCTCTCTGGGAAATTGCCAGTACTAAGGACACTACTTTCTGAACTTAGCAGTCAGCATAAAGTCACCATACAGTGGATACCATCCCACTGTGGAGTACCCGGAAACGACAGAGCTGATCAATTGGCTAAGGAAGGAGCCAAAGAGGAACAGCCTGATGTGCCCGTTACATACCACCAAAAGAAAAGAATGATCAAATCAGTCAGAAAGCCACCAAAACCTGCTCAAGATGACTACCACATTATGGACAGACCAGAACAAGTCATTATTCTGCGCCTCAGAACAGGACACAATAGATTACGCAACCACATGTATACAAAATTCAAGATTGGTGAAACAGCCATGTGCACATGTGGATTGGCGTCGCAGACAGCAGAGCACATACTCCAAGACTGCCCAAAATATAACATATCTAGGCAAACCTTCTGGCCTAGAGAGACGACAGTGGAAGATAAACTCTACGGACCACTGTGTGAACTGAAAAAAACAGTTCAATTCATGCAAGAGACGACATTGCAGATATAGACATATTTCAAGCGAACGAAAGAAGAAGAAGGAGCAAAAGCCTTTGCCCCGCTGGAATTACAAACGAGCAGATTGGGACAGATTTGCCATACAAACAGACAAATATTGTGAAAACATAAATACACGATATGCCAACATGAAGCAAATGGTGGAAAGTCTAAACAAAGCAATAATACAGGCAGCCACTGAGTCTATTCCAAGAGGAACGAGGAAAAATTACAAACTATACTGGACTGAAGAACTACAAATTTTGGAGGACAAAGTTGAAGATGCCAGGAAGACCGCAGAGAGAGAACAAAAAACTGAAGCGAACATCTCTCTCAAAGCCATCTCAGCAAAATATAAAAGAACAGTAAATCAAACAACAAGAGATTGTTGGAGGGAAAAAACAGAAAACCTTAATTTTGACAGGGATGGAAACAAACTATGGAAACTAGTGAAAGCCATGAACAATGAAGGACCTAGAAACAAACAACAATTAAACAAGGAAATGTCTTGCTTACAGGAAAAAAGGCTGCAAATGCACTAATGGAACACTATGCCGGTGCAAACCACATTGATATTACAACCGAACAGAAGAAAGCAATCAAAGATAAACAGATACATCATAGTAATACAGAGACAGCAGCAGAATATATGATGGCAAATCTAACAATGGAAGAAATGGAACGGCCAATGAATACCCTAAAAAAGAAGAAATCACCAGGAAAGGATGGAATCACAAATGAAATGCTAATAGGACTAGGCACTAAGGCAAAAAAGAAACTACTAGCAGTCCTAAATTACAGCTGGAAGAGGGGAATAGTCCCACAGGCATGGAAGGAAGCTATACTAATACCAGTCCCAAAGAAAGGAAAAGACCTGGAAGAACCAAATGGCTATCGACCTATCAATCTACTTAGCTGTGTAGGAAAATTAATGGAACGCATTATCAATGGCAGGCTAACATGGCATCTGGAAGAAAACCAACTCTTAACACCACACCAAGCAGGATTCAGAAAGTACAGATCCACTGAAGATCAAATAACCTATATAGCTCAGGAAATAGAGGATGCCTTCCAAGAGAAAAAGCACACACTAGCGGTCTGGATAGATTTAGAAAAAGCATTTGATAAAGTTTGGAAGGAAGGACTGAAAATAAAACTGCAAAAAATGCATGTTTGTGGGAAAATGTACAAATGGATCAGCCACTACCTTGAGAACAGAACTGCCAGGACAAAAGTACAAGGACAAACCAGCAAAATGATGCTGTTGGAGCAAGGTGTCCCCCAAGGAGTTATTTCACCAACATTATTCCTAGCATATATAAACGACATCACAGAAAATTTCCAGCCAGAGTACACACATCATCCTTTGCAGATGATCTAGCCATATGGACATCTGAAGAATATATTAGTACAGCTAACAGCAGAATACAGCAAGCCCTATTAGCGCTAGAGGACTGGTCAAAATCATGGCTAGTGAAGATAAGTGAGGAGAAAACAACATGCACAGTGTTCTCCCTCTCAAATAAAACTCAGCAACCTAAGCTGGTATTGAATGGAAAAATATTGCGCCATGAAGAAAATCCAAACTATCTAGGAGTCACCTTTGATCGTCGCCTGACATGGAAAACACAGGTTGAGAAAAATCGAACAAGAGCAAGGCAAAGAATGGCAATCATGAAAAAGCTTGCTGGTACAACGTGGGGAGCAGATGAGAAAGTTCTCAAGAAGTTATATACTGGACGGGTGAGGCCAGTACTGGAATATGGCATTGCAGCTTGGGCAACAGCAGCTAAGTCAAACTTTAACAAAATAAGTAGAGTCCAAAATCAAGGAATGTGAATCATAACTGGAAGCCTGAAGACAACGCCTATTAATGAACTAGAAAAGATCACTTGTTTACAACCAATGCAGGATAGAAGAGATAGCAGAGCCCAGCAACAAGCAGAAAAATTTAGAAGTTTGACAGACCACCCTATGTATAAAAGGTTTAGTGGTTTTGGAAAGGGAAGACTGAAGCGTAACAACTTTGTAGAAACTGCAAAACGAAAGATTAGGGCAGATCCCATACTTAACATATCAACAGTCAAACCCATTTACAATGCAGACAAGTTCCCAGCTTGGAGACAGCAGCAACTGCCTGAGATGATAGAAAACATTCCTGGTATTGAGAAAAAGAACACTCAGCATGAAACCGAAAGAAGAGAAATAACCTTAAACTACATAAAAGAACATTACCCAAGCAGCAATTGGACCCATGCATATACAAATGGATCAGCCAATAATTCAGTAGAGAATGGAGGAGGAGGAATTCTCCTAAACTTAAAAAATGGCGTGGAAAAAACACATTCAGTGGCAACTGGAAAGTTTTCAAGTAACTTCAAAGCGGAGGTAGAGGCTCTGAAAACTGCAGCAGAAATGCTCTTGATGGAGGAAAATAAAGAGACACAAATAGCTATCTTCACAGATGCAAAGTCAGCTGTCTCAATACTGAAGAGCAATAACAGTACAGAAATAGCTGACCTAAGAGCAGCACTCCATGGTCTATGCCAGAAATCCAAAAAAGTTGTAATACAGTGGATCCCATCACATTGCAGTATACCTGGAAATGAAGAGGCTGACAGACTGGCAAAAGAGGGCGGACGACTACCACAGCCTGACATAGACATAACCTATAATGAGGCAAAGAGGTTGATAAAAAGCACTTATAGAACCAAATGGGAATCAGAGCATCCAGGTCACCAGAAGGATGATGCATATCACAAACTCGACCGAAGAGAACAAGTAGCAATCTTCAGACTCCGCACAGGACATAACAGGCTGAAATACCACTTGTTCAATAAACTAAAGATAGGAGATACCGATGAATGTAATTGTGGAACTGGTAAAATGACAGCAAAACATTTGCTGCAGGATTGCCCAATATATGCAGAACAGAGAAAGATATTTTGGCCCACACCTGCTTCATTTGAAGTAAAGCTCTATGGAGATATCAACAAGCTTAAGTTGACCGCAGCTTACTTTAACTACATACAGGTTGACATTTAAAGGTGTATGAAGAAGTATTCAGACTGCCACACTTCATACCACAGGTATGTCGGTTACAAAAGCCTCCCAGAGGCATGAAATGGAATATTGCTTGGATAGCAAATCCATTACGTGGAAAGTCCGAATCAAAAGCTCACTGTGTGGGCTTCATAAAAGGTGGAAAAAGTGTCCTAGTGGCACGAAATGGAATATTGCTCGGATAGCAAATCCATTACACGGAAAGTCTGAATCGAAAGCTCACTGTGTGGATGTCATCTGCAAACTGCATTCTTCTGGTTTCCGGAAGAACAGCCTATGGTGAACGGAAGGCCCAATATACGGAAGTGAGGCTAAGCAGCCATGTGCAGGACGTGACAATTCCTTGGGTGAGCCCAGTACCAGAGCGCTGTGTGTTGGCTCTGCAATTATGGAAGCCTCTTTGGATGTCGGGGAATGCCCATGGTCTGCCCCTGCCTTCCCTTGAGGGCTGACCAGGATGTCTTTGGCTGTTCTATATGGGCCAGCTAGGATGGGAGATAACACCACAACAGTGAGAGTCAAACGTCCTAAGAAACCCCCGGGAAGGTTAACCCGGTCAACAAATGCCCGCAGAAGTCGGATGTGTTAGCCTAACGGCGCAAGAACGCAGCTCTGCTGTAAACAGGCACAACGCAGTCACATCCACACACAAAAAAACTCAGGATGAACGAAGAAGAAGAAATATGGGATCTGCCCTAATCTTTCGTTTTGCAGTTTCTACAAAGTTGCCACACTTCAGTCTTCCCTTTCCAAAACCATTAAACCTGTTATACATACGGTAGTCTGTCAATCTGAATAATGAAGACACAAACAATAGATTGCACGATTTATTGCCTGGCATATTTCGCTGCATTTTGTCAGGTACATACTGCAGAAATCACACAACTTACGTGAATTAACTAGATAAATCCTTCAAGTTGAAATATACACATTCGCACAGTAATGTCAATCATCTACCACGGTAATTTTAAACTGACTAACATGTCTTTCTGTTTGCACAATTCTGGCTTGCGTTGATTGCTCATAATTGCTTCTGCAAATTTTAACAAGCGAGTATTTTGTGTGTTAAACAACACGCGAAAGGCAGTGTCTCTGTCAACCACATGGCCGCTCTCGACAATGTGCCTACCAATTGAAGACGCTGGGAGCTTCCGGTGTGTCGGCCCCACAAGGCTAGCATCTTCTGTGTGTTGTATTTTGTTGACCCATTGAGGTATGTGTTCTGACACTCGTTTGTTAAGCTGTCTCTCTGTTCTACCAATGTAGAAGGCCTGGCATCTACATGTGAATTGGTAAATTCAATTGTTTGTGGCGTACAGAGGAACAGGTTCTTTGACTGAATCGGTACGGTTTTATATCTAATGACTGGAGTTGCAGCACAGAATGTTCGGCCTACTGCTGTAGTAAGCCGGTCTTGTAGACGTTGCATTACGTCATCCCCTCGAAAGGTTAGCTGGATGAATACCTAGTATAGCTTCCTTCCATGCCTGTGGGACTATTCCTCTCTTCCAGCTGTAATTTAGGACTGCTAGTAGTTTCTTTTTTGCCTTAGTGCCAGTTCTATTAGCATTTCATTTGTGATTCCTCTTTCCTGGTGATTTCTTCTTTTTTAGGGTATACATTGCCTCTTCCATTTCTTCCATTGTTAGATTTGCCATCATATATTCTGCTGCTGTCTCTGTATTACCATGATGTATCTGTTTGTCTTTGATTGCTTTCTTCTGTTCGGTTGTAATATAAATGTGGTTTGCACTGGCATAGTGTTCAATTAGTGAATTTGCAGCCTTTTTTCCTGTAAGCCAGGCATTTCCTTGTTTAATTGTTATTTGTTTGTTTCTAGGTCCTTCATTGTTCATGGCTTTCACTAGTTTCCATAATTTGTTTCCATCCCTATCAGAATTAAGGTTTTCTGTTTTTTCCCTCCAACAATCTCTTGTTGTTTGATTTACTGTTCTTTTATATTTTGCTGAGATGGCTTTGAGAGAGATGTTCGCTTCAGTTGTTTGTTCTCTCTCTCTGCTGTTTTCCAGGCATCTTCAACTTTGTCCTCCAAAATTTGTAGTTCTTCAGTCCAGTATGGTTTGTAATTTTTCCTCGCTCCTCTTGGAATAGACTCAGTGGCTGCCTGTATTATTGCTCTGTTTAGACTTTCCACCATTTGCTTCATGTTGCCATATAGTGTATTTATGTTTTCACAATATTTGTCTGTTAGTATGGCAAATCTGTCCCAATCTGCTCGTTTGTAACTCCAGCGGGGCAAAGGCTTTTGCTCCTGTGGAACATATTCCATATTCATTACAAGCTTGATTGGTCTGTGGTCACTACGTGCTAATTGGTCAAGCACATGGTGATCGATTTTGGGGAGGATGTCTCCTGTGCAGAATGCTAAGTCTGGAGTAGAAGTGGTGAACCATCTTCTGGAGTAGAAGCTCGGTGTGTCATCCGCTTTGTTGAGTAGATGGAGATTGAGTCTATTTCCCAGTCCTCCACTTCATCTCCTCTTTTGTCAGTATCTGGGTATCCCCATCTTTCTGAACGGCTATTAAAGTCTCCGACAATAATGCAGTTTGTGTCACTTATTGTCATGTTTGAGAGTGTGAGGTCCTTATCTGATAGGCTATACAGATTGTAAATTCTTATTATCACGTCCTTTATCATTATATCAACACCTATAATTTCTGTTTGGTTGTCAGATATCACAGATACTTCACTGCAAGGTATTGTATTTCATGTAAGTATTAGAACTCCTCCTTTGTGTCCTTAGCGGTCGAAACGTGTAGCCTGATATCCTCTGACTGAGAATTTGTGATTGGCGTTGAGGTGTGTCTCTTGAATGCATGCCACATCTATTCTATCTTTATGAAGACGATTTGTTAGGGAGACTTTTTTGTTATAAACTCCTTCGGCATTTCACTGTAGTATGTTGAGTGTCTGGGGTGTTTGGTCAATAGCTCTTAACCTACTCCTCTGTGCCTTGACTCCACAGCACAGGGGAAGGTGACCACCAGTAGTCATGGGTGGACCCCCTCGAGGCAAGGGGCCCGGCACTATCACCGCCTGATGGGACTTCGCGGGATTAGCACCATAACGATTAATTTTAATTTGTGACATTATGAATTTATGAATTAAGTTACGTTGCACTGCTTTGTCAAGCCTGTGGCTCAGTACATCCGATTTCGACAAGCATTTTTTCGGGGTGCTTTCCCTAGCCTTTGACTGTCCCCAGTCTACCTACAAGGCAGCAGGTTTGTGTGTCTCTTCGTCTGGTCCCTCTCCCTTGACCTGTCCAACATGGGTGACCCTACCAGTAGCTGTGCTACAGTCGGCATAGCTCTTGGGGTCATTGGAACGCGCAAGCCCCTCTACCTCGCCACGGTGGACACACGGCAGAGGGGAAGTTTACGTTCAATAGTTGCCATTGCTTTCTGAATGACCGGCCAATATACCATTTTTTTTAAAACCAACGCAAGGCGGTCTGCTGCCAAATCGCCCACAGCTGTGTTTCGAACGTCGGTAAGCGGGATGACGAACTGCGTCCGTAACCTCTTCGCCAGGGAGCTGGCTTTAATAATGTAGTTGATTAATAACAATTACTCAATTAATATAACTCAGAATAATATTTTTGTATATGCAGACTACCTGTCTCCGTGGCGAAGGATTTACGGATGCGATTCATAATCCTGTATACCTGGGTTCAAAACACAGCGGTGCTGGTTTTTTTCAAACAAGGTATAGGTGTCGGTCGTTCAGAAAGCAATGGCAAACTAATGAACATAAGATTTACCCAGGAGTCACGAACAGCCAAAAATGGTGCGGTTGACTGCTACGTCCAGTGAAGGTAACTAAAAAATATGCAGACTAAATAACTCATGGTTTGGTTATTTAGTTTTTCTAAAGTGCATGATTTGGCATTTTATAAAAGTTGAAAGCCACCATAAATCTTTAGGGTTTATTACATCATTCACAATTGTTATTAACACATGACAGTCATGGTGCGCTACTTTTACATTTGGGAAAATGCGCCATATTATTATTATTATTTATAACACAATGACATCATTTTGGCGATATATAAGGCCATAACAGATACAGAAAGCCGCTTAAGACGATTAATAATGCCATGGCACTTAATCAGTTAACTTTCATCAACCACTACTGCAGGTCAGCATGGCCGAATGGATAAGAATGCGTGTTCTTAAACATCCAGTGTGCTGATACCAAGGTAAGGGGTTCAACCGGCCAGCTGGACTAAGATGTTGGCCTGTTGTCCTTTACTTGGGGACATAAATTATATGTACCTCTGAAGTCGGAGTGGGTTCGTCTGATGGCGAGGGACACTGTTAATAGGGAAAGCTAATCCACACGCAAAATTCAGTCCAGCACAACTGGAAGTAGTGTGTATGGACTATGCTTGAGTTGAAAGCGAGCGAGCGCAAAAAAAAAAAAAAGGAAAAAGAAAAACTAACCACTAGGCCAATAACCCACACTCTTCCTGAAACAGGGCCAACAGATTTCAACTGGGAGGTATGACTGCTTTGAGCCTGTCCTGCAGCAACTGTCACCACTGCCTGGTACAGCAACACTGTCATGATGATGCCTGTGGATGTATGTTATGTTGCACATATATAGTTTTGATATATTATAAACACTATATTCATTCATTCATTCATTCATTCAGTAGCATGTCCTTTGCAGAACCTCACTCCCATAACAACCCTCCGGAAAACCTCTCAATCACAAGCAAGATGTCCCACGTCCGATTCACCCATCTGGAGATCATTCGCCACATCCTGCACCCATCTTCTCTTTGGCCTTCCTCTTCCTCTCTTCCCATGCATATACCCCTCCATTATTGTTCTCTCAAAACTTTAATGACGTTTCAAATGACCAAAATATTTCACTTTCCTTTGTATAATATTATAGTCTTTAATAGCCAACCTTCTTCAATATTCAGCTCTTGAAGAATGGATGCATTTGTTCTTTCCTTTATCCAAGATATTCTTACAACCCGTCTGTAACATTTATATTCAATAGCATTTATTCACTGTTCAGCTTGTTTAGTAAGTGTCCAGGTCTCATGGCATATGTTGCTGTGGGAAAGATGCATGCTCTTAAAAATCTAATTTTTTTAGTTCTATCTGTCACACTACATAATTTATTCAGATGTTTTAGTCTTTGAAGAGCAATAGATATTTGTCTTTTAACTTGTTTCATTGTGTCACCATTGTTGGTAATCAATCACCCAAGATATTCAAAATTTTCCACCAACTCCAATTGTTCCTCATTTGAAACCCGTTCCAATGGCTTTATTACAAAAGCAAGAAAGAAACATTAACAGGTGTGGTAGAATTAAACACAGCATTCATTTTGAATTAAATATGCACCATGGGTTGGTCAGAAGAAGTCGCTGTAGGCATTCAGTCAAGCATCCCGTTGCTTAGGTAATGCCGCCCGCAAAAAAGGATTGTGGTTGCTAACTGAACCAAGTGTTTACTGCATTCATTACGTCTGCATCTGTGTGAAATAGTTGCCCCTTGAGAGCTGTTTTCTAGAGGTCCGAACAAATGAAAATCGCATGGTGACAAATCAGGACTATAGGCTGGATGTTGCAAAATTTCCCACTTCTTCCTTGCTAATGCTTCCTGCACAATCTTTGCGACATGCGAATGAGCATTATCGTGCAACAAAATCACACCGCGAGAAAACATGCCAGGTCGTTTATTCTTGATGGCTTTTTGCAGCTTGTTTAGTGTTTGCAAGTAGTGGGTAGAGTTGATTTTGACATCAGGTTCTTTAAAGTCGGCCAACAATAGCCCTTCATGGTAAAAAAAATGCACTCAGCATAATCTTACCAACGGAAACCTGTAACTTGAATTTTTTGGCGTCTGGTGATCCAGCATGCTTCCATTGCATGCTCTCTCTTTTGCTGCTCGGCTCAAAGTGGTGACACCATGATTCATCACCCGTCACTATGTGGAAGAGAAATGCATCACACTCCACTCTGTAACGCAACAAGTGGTTCAAACACCATCCCATGCATTCCTCTTTTTGGTGGTCGGTCAACATCCGTGGTACCCACTGTGAACACACCACACCTTCCGATATTGCAGTTTCTTACGAATGACCTTTTGCATTGTCCCAACTGACACATCAAATTCTTTCGCTAACGAACGTATGCTTCGACAACGGTTTCATCTGTACTGCTGCATCAATTTTGTTGATGTTTTTTTTCTGTTGTAACATTATGCTCTTGACCCAGCCGTCGAAAAACTGTTGTGAACTGACGTCCTTTCCGAAACATTCATGCCCAGTCTGTCACTGTTGCCTTCGACACACATTTGTTACCATATGCTGCCTACATTCTTTGACGAATGTCCACTGGTTGACATCCTTCAAATGAAAGAAACTGAATCACCGCTCTTTGAGCTTCTTTGGATGGATTTTGGATCAACCCGGCCATTTTCTGAACGGTAAGAAACAGAACCTATGCATCATGGGAAGATAAGCACTTGCTCCTTTATTCATTGGTCAGTACTTATCACATGACTATGACATGACCATGTTCAACATACGCAATTACGTGCGGTGCAGCACAAACGGATTTCAAATTAACGCCCCTTATATATTTCTTTCTCCATAGTAGTTTTATCTGTACGCATTATCTTTGTCTTTGCTATGTTAAGATATAAGTTATGATTTTCACCATTCCTTTGGGTTGAGGTTATTAGGTTTTCTATACCATTCTGTGATGTGGATAGTAATACTGTATCATCAGCATATCGAATCTCTGGTATTTCTTCTTTGCGTTCATCCGGAGTGTTTTTTCAGATGTGATTATGGTGTGTCTGGTTAGGCACCCTTGGGTCAACACATCCGACTTTAAGCGTGCATTTTTGACAGGTTAGCATTCCTGTGAATCTCTGGTATTTAGGGCATCATATTGCTCCCTGGTTATATCATCTCTGACATTTCTCATTATATTTTTGGCATACATGTTAAACAAATAGGTGGGACAGCACAAGCCCTGATGGGCTTGTTGCTTGATGTTAAACCAATCTGATGTCTCGCCATCTATTCTAACCGCTGCTTGTTGGTCTAGATATAGCATTTTGAGTTGTACTACATGTGATGGAAAGCCCATATTCCTCACGATTTCCCAAAGCTTCTGATGTAGTACAGTCAAATGTCTTTGAATAATCCACAAAACATAAAAATAGGTTTACATTAAATTCTCTGCACTTCTTTATTATTAAACGCATATTGAGAATGTGATCTCTTGTTCCTCTTCCTTGTCTAAATCTAGCCTGAACCACATTAATTTCTTCTTCCATTTTCTTACGAAGTCTTCCCATTATGATGCTTAGTAGAATTTTACTTGCATGATTGATCAGGGCAACATTTCTATCGTTGGTGCACAATTTCAGGTTGCCTTTTTTGATATTGGAATGAAGATAGTTCTCTTCCAATCTTTTCGCTAGATACAATATTTCCATATCTTTTTACATAATGCTTGATAGATTTGTATGCTTTCTTCTTCTCCCGCTTTAATTAGTTCAGCTGGTATCTCATCACATCCAGGTGATTTACCATTCTTCAGGTTCTTTATAGCCCATGTAAATTCATCTAATGGGGGTTCAGCTTCTGTCTCTGCTGTCATTGGCTCGGGGGTTGCATGGTCTCGAGGTATGGTGTCCACCTCGAGTGCTGGAGGTCCCGGGTTCAAGCCCCGGTGAGGACTGGAATTTTTTCACGCGGACTTCTAGTAATAAAATTTCCCCTGGTCTCTTGGTAGTGAGATCGGACACCCGTGTGTATTGTTGCGCATGTAAAAAATCCCTTGGCAGTTGGAAATCGAAAAAGAGTAGCCTAACGGCGCTGTCCGGGTAAAATTTTGAGTTAAAAATCTACTCAAAGTATTTCAGGATCCACGGCGGTGCTACAGAGTTTGTGCACTGAGCTGAGTTTCTCCGAACTCAGGTTTGAGTTAGGAGAACGGAGCACTTATGGGTTACACCCACAGAGATAAAAAACAGAATAGGACAAGCAAAAGCTGCAAATGATCAAGAACGTTTTGTGCAATAAGTCACTGTCCTTGAAAGTTATAAAAAGAGCTCTTGGATGTTACATAGAACCAGTTTTAACATACGGCTGCACATCTTAGACAATTAGTCACCATGATCATCAACTTCCACTTGTGCCATCAAGAATCGTGGGGAGGAATAATTGGCACTTCAGGGCCGATGGCTGGCATTGGATAGTGTCATTCTGTGTGATTGTACAGTCTTTGATGTCGGGGCATCTTCTTGCGCTCGTCGCAGGTGATCTTTGATTTAGGGCCAGTGATGGTAGTTAATGGTGTTGCATTCTAACGACATGGCCAAACCACTTGATCTTCTGTCTCTCAATAAATGTGGTACAAGGTGTTGATTCCACTGTCTGTCTGATAACATTTCTTACTTGGTCTCGGATTGTTAAGTTGGAAGCTCTCCTCAGGCATTTCATCTCACAGTTGTCGATTTTGTGAAAGTGTAATTTTGATAATTTTCAATTCTGAGATTGGTAGAATAGGGTTGGTGTGAATATGCTGTTTATTATCTGTCGTTTTGCTGACATGGGTATATTTGGTAAACAGGCGAAAAAAATCCCTGGAAATGTGGTTTTATAGAAGAATGCTGCAAATTTAATTGGACAGCGAAAATCAGCAATATGAACATGTTTAGGAAGGCTAAGTCGCAAAGACAACTTATCACAGATATCAAAAATAAGCAGTTATTGGTTTGTTTGTGTGCCCCCCCCCCCCCCCCCCGGGCCACATGAGAGGAGACAAAACCTGGAAATGTTGTGACAACTGGACAGATTTGCAGAAAGAGAAACAGAGGAAGACAGCGTGAGGAGATTCTTGACAGACGTGTCATGGCATGAAAGGGAGTTGAACACAGGAATTGATCCATGCCTTCCGAGGCGGCAATTTGTGGAGGCGAATGGTCGCCCACGCCAGCCAACAAGTCACTGGATGATGATAAATAACGGTCACTGGGGTTTGGTAACCAGCTGTCTGCTACGAAGGGACACTGGTAATGTGGGAAATAATAAAAGGGTGAATACCACAAACAATCTGTCTGCTACATAGCGAAACCATTATTAATCATTTACCGTGTCATTAACGACATGTGTATATATAGCGCCGAGGTTTTCCCCCAGAACTCGGCAATCCCCCCCCCCCCCCCCCCCCCCCCCCCCGTTTTTTGTGACATTCTCAAAGGTCAGCACTGAAAGAAACCACAACGTCTGCCACCAAAAACAGTCGCCTTATAATAAATTATTTAAATTGTAATTATAATCGGCTGATCCTTATTGTGCTGGACTTTAATCTAAACATCATAACTTTCAAATTTATTTTGCAGTTTTCTTAAATATGAATCTTCAACAACATTGTGGCTACGACCATCATCAACTGTTTGAATAACGGCTTTGTACTTGAACTTGCTGGCAATTAATCACCCAGGAATAAGCCGTGATATTAATTTCATTAATGAATCATTTAATCAGATCCAATATGTTACAAACAAGCTAGCTACTTACCTCCGATAATCACCACACCTGCTGTAATGCCTAACTGTATGGCTCGTTGTTTGTTCATGTTTGAAATTTAATAATTAACCAACACAAGAGCTTATAATGCTAAATGCCAAAAGGTGTGGTTGCCAACACAACTGGTTAGATAATGACGTTATATCGCTGCAGGCTGGAGGCCCAGTTTGGAATCTGTTGGCTAGAAATGCACGCATGCGTATGAGTCGACAACGCCGTGAACACGAGTCGGTGCCTGATAATGAGCCAAGGCCAACTGAAATCCTGTTTTATTTTTAGTTTGCCTTCTACGATTTCTTTCTGTACACAATAACATTCTTCGTACACGTACTTCGTTTTTGATACTGTCCCTGGCGTTGCGCTCTCTCGCTTTGAACGTAAGCGTGGTAGATACAGTGTGAGTCCATACACTTGTTACTACTGCTAGTCCACTGGACTGATTTTTACGTGTGTGTTAGATTTCTCTATTACCAGTGCCCCTCGCCAGCACGCGAACCCACTCAGACTTATTAGGTACTTACAATTTACGTCCCCAAGTCGAGGACGAGAAGTCAAAATTTTAGTCCAACTGACCGGTGTTGGGATTGAAGCCGCTACCTCAGCATCAGCACACCGGAAGTTTAAGATGGAGCGCTCTTATCTATTCGGCCACGCTGACTTCCACGGGAATATTCGCTTTACTGAACTCTTTATGTCCCACGTCTTTTGCCTTTAATTTCCCAGCTGAGCACAGTTATAGTAAGTTACATATCCTTTACAGGACGTCGCAGTCAACCCCATGTTTTATTATTATTATTATTATTATTATTATTATTATTATTATTTTCTGTTTGTGATTTCTTGGCAAGGCGGAGTATAGACTTGTTCTTGGCTGGTTGTATTTGTCTACGAGAGGTGGTAGTCGGTCTCACACAAAGCATCCTTGGTCGCCATTTACGACATGTATTGCAGGTTACGGTGTTACTCTTCCAGCAATTTTTCAGTAAATTCAGGTCATGATTATTACAATTTTTTACGTGTCTTGGGGCGTAACAGCTATGTGGTTAGTTAGTTAGTTAGTTGCTAATTAGTTAGTTAGTTAGTTGCTAATTAGTTAGTTAGTTAGTTGCTAATTAGTTAGTTAGTTAGTTGCTAATTAGTTAGTTAGTTAGTTAGTTAGTTAATTAGTTGCTAATTAGTTAGTTAGTTAGTTAGTTAGTTTGTTGCTAATTAGTTAGTTAGTTAGTTAGTTGCTAATTAGTTAGTTAGTTAGTTAGTTAGTTGCTAATTAGTTAGTTAGTTAGTTAGTTAGTTAGTTGCTAATTAGTTAGTTATTTAGTTGCTAATTAGTTAGTTAGTTAGTTGCTAATTAGTTAGTTAGTTGCTAATTAGTTAGTTAGTTAGTTAGTTAGTTGCTAATTAGTTAGTTAGTTAGTTAGTTGCTAATTAGTTAGTTAGTTGCTAATTAGTTAGTTAGTTGCTAATTAGTTAGTTAGTTAGTTGCTAATTAGTTAGTTAGTTAGTTAGTTAGTTGCTAATTAGTTAGTTAGTTAGTTAGTTGCTAATTAGTTAGTTAGTTAGTTAGTTAGTTGCTAATTAGTTAGTTAGTTAGTTAGTAGTTAGTTAGTTGCTATTTAGTTAGTTAGTTAGTTAGTTGCTATTTAGTTAGTTAGTTAGTTGCTAATTAGTTAGTTAGTTAGTTAGTTGCTAATTAGTTAGTTAGTTAGTTAGTTGCTAATTAGTTAGTTAGTTGCTAATTAGTTAGTTAGTTAGTTGCTAATTAGTTAGTTAGTTAGTTAGTTAGTTGCTAATTAGTTAGTTAGTTAGTTAGTTGCTAATTAGTTATTAGTTAGTTGCTAATTAGTTAATTAGTTAGTTGCTAATTAGTTAGTTAGTTAGTTAGTTAGTTTGTTGCTAATTAGTTAGTTAGTTAGTTAGTTAGTTAGTTAGTTGCTAATTAGTTAGTTAGTTAGTTAGTTAGTTAGTTGCTAATTAGTTAGTTAGTTAGTTAGTTGCTAGTTAGTTAGTTAGTTAATTAGTTAGTTGCTATTTAGTTAGTTAGTTAGTTAGTTGCTAATTAGTTAGTTAGTTAGTTGCTAATTAGTTAGTTAGTTGCTAATTAGTTAGTTAGTTAGTTGCTAATTAGTTAGTTGCTAATTAGTTAGTTAGTTGCTAATTAGTTAGTTAGTTAGTTGCTAATTAGTTAGTTAGTTAGTTGCTAATTAGTTAGTTAGTTAGTTAGTTGCTAATTAGTTAGTTAGTTAGTTAGTTGCTAATTAGTTAGTTAGTTAGTTAGTTGCTAATTAGTTAGTTAGTTAGTTAGTTAGTAGTTAGTTAGTTGCTAATTAGTTAGTTAGTTAGTTAGTTAGTTGCTATTTAGTTAGTTAGTTAGTTGCTAGTTAGTTAGTCAGTTAGTTAGTTAGTTGCTAATTAGTTAGTTAGTTAGTTAGTTGCTAATTAGTTAGTTAGTTGCTAATTAGTTAGTTAGTTAGTTAGTTGCTAATTAGTTAGTTAGTTAGTTGCTAATTAGTTAGTTAGTTAGTTGCTAATTAGTTAGTTAGTTAGTTGTTAGTTAGTTAGTTAGTTATTAGTTAGTTGTTAGTTAGTTAGTTGTTAGTTACGCCCCATTATGCTCTGTTCCTGTGCCAGTGAATATCACACAAAATGCTCCTTACTTCCCCATGTGAAAAGTGGAATAGACAGGAGTCTCGGCAAAACAATAACCCGCACAAGTATACTATGCATAATGCCTCTGCCAGAATGCCAACACAAAAGTCCGCCCAGAAAAAATATAGTTCATCGTCGATGGTACTGGCAGTCCCTAGAAAACCAGCAGCCACACATTAGTGCATAGGTGTGACATTTATGATGTTTACGCCAATACACCATTCTGAATGCGCAGGAATACGACCGCCTCAACATTTAGAATTCTTACAGTAAAAGCCACCTACGTGGGCTGATGAAATCTCTGGCTACAGAAAAATACAACACGTCAACTTTCGGAACATGACAGCTGCAGGCCAACTGCAAGGTGATGAAATCTTTGGCGCCAGGAAAGTAAAAACAAAAAACCAACGCAGGAGTAATTGTGATTGGTGTAGATGGAGCGCAATAATCATAGGCACCAGGGCCGGGTTATATACTGGCCAAGACCTATTGACGCGTCCTCGCCGAGCGTCCTGGGCAACAGGTCCCTTCGGGGTCCTGGCTGAAGTCAATAGGATCGCCGATTCCTCCGAAGATGGAGAGTGTCTGGCTGTATGGCGAGGCCACCAGTCTGCACACCAATAAGCCAGACATGGGACAACGGATACTCACGCAAACCTCAGGTCCTGTATGACATCACACTGATGTTGGACAACAGGATGTCTTCATCCGACATACAGGACTTCGCGCTGGAGCTCAAGCAAATGAACACAAGCAAGCATAGGCTTATTTAAATTAGCAATTAGTATAAGCTTATTTAAATTTGGAATTAGCATAAGCTTATGTAAATTAGGATTGACTGATGTAACGAAGAGACGGATTTCAAATATTCGTGGCAGTTTACCGGAAACCCTTGAGAAGTAAAGACGTGGTGTTATTCCGGGAAATTGGTGTAGGTAAATTCTAAATTCCTGAAGACATCGGTGAATGATAAATAGACTTATATTAGTGAATAGGATAGAAGGGATCTGATCCTTTGGTAGAGCTCTTCCTGTGATAATAGAAGTAGTGAGTTAGATCTAGAGAAATACTCGGACAATATTAGTGATTCGTTCTATCTATGACTAAGAAAATATCGAATGAATATCTTTCTTTCCTCATTTCATACACATTATGAAAGATGAACTTCTCATTCATTCAGAGTCTTCATGCTTAGATTATGATTATGAGACAAGCTTTCAAGATACTTTTTCTGAACTATCAGTTATAATCGCTTATATATATATATATATATATATATATATATATATATATATATATATATATATATATATATATATATATATATATATATATATATATATATATATATATATATATATGACTGGAGAAATCATCACTGATAAGAAACAGCAGATGAATAGATGGGTCGAGCACTATTTAGAGCTTTACTCAAGTGAGACCAAGCTAGCGGATGATGTCCTCAACGCCATAGAGGCCCTGCCAACTCTTGACCACCTGGACACACTTCCCACTATAACAGAAGTTAAGTGTGCTATAAATGAGCTTGCATCTGGAAAGGCTCCAGGTACGGATGGGATTCCAATAGAGGTAATCAGGAGTGGGCAAGACACACTCGCTCTACAGATCCACCAGCTAATAGAGCTATGCTGGCGAGAAGGACAAGTCCCACATGATTTCAAAGATTCAAACATCATAACGCTGTACAAGAACAAGGGAGATCGGAGCGACTGTAACAACTATAGGGGTATCTCACTTCTGTGTATTGTTGGGAAAGTATTTGCCAGAATTGTCCTGCACAGACTTCAAGTCCTGGGAGATCAAGTCTACACCGAATCACAGTGCGGCTTCCGTCAGAACCGGTCTACAATTGATATTTCTTCTTCTTCTTTCGTTCGTCTAAAATATGTTTATAACTGCAATGTTGTCTCTTGTATGAATCTAACAGTCTTTTTTAGTTCATTCAGCGGTCCATAGAGTTTATCTTCCACTGTTGTCTCTCTAGGCCAGAAGGTTCGCCTGGATATGTTGTAGTTTGGGCAATCCGGAAGTATGTGCTCTGCTGTCTGCGACGCCAAACGACATGTGCACATGGCTGAGTCACCAATCTTGAATTTTGTATACATGTGGTTGCGTAATCTATTGTGTCCTGTTCTGAGGCGCAGAAGAATGACCTGTTCTGGTCTGTCCATAACGTGGTAGTCGTCTTGAGTATACAATTGATATGATATTCTCATTGCGACAGATGCAAGAAAAATGCCGGGAACAAAATCAGCCACTGTTTATTGCCTTCATCGACCTCACAAAGGCATTCGATTTGGTCAGTTGTGAGGGTCTGTTCAAAGCACTAAAGAAGATTGGCTGCCCACCAACTCTTCTGTCCATTGTGGAATCGTTCCACACAGGCATGAAGGGTATAATCAAGTTTGATGGCTCAACTTCAGAAGAGTTTGAAATCAAGAGTGGAGTTACGCAAGGTTGTGGACTATCCCCCACCCTCTTTGGGATATACTTTTCACTTCTACTGAAATATGCCTTTCGTGATCAGGATGACGGTATATACATTCACTCACGCTCAGATGGTGGCCTCTATAATGCTCAGAGATTGAAGGCCAAGACCAAAATTAGCAGGGTACTAATCAGAGAGTTGCTCTTTGCGGATGATGCTGCGATTACGACCCACTCTGAGGAAGAATTACATCTACTATCATCATTCTCCAATGCTTGTTCTGAATTTGGTTTAACAATTAACAAAAAGAAGACACAGATTATGTCACAAGGTGCACATGATGTACCATCAATCTTTATTGACGACGCCGAACTGGAGATAGTAGACCATTTTACATATCTAGGATCAGAGGTAAATAGCAAATTATCCCTCGATCAGGAAATCAACATCAGGATTGGCAAGGCAGCAACAACAATGAACATGTTAGCAAAAAGAGTCTGGGAGAACAGGAAGCTTACTGCCAAAACAAAAGTCCTCGTCTACCAAGCCTGTGTCCTTAGTACTCTTCTTTATGAAACCTGGACAACTTACTCACGCCAAGAGAAACGTTTAAACAGCTTTCATATGCGGTGTCTGCGAAGAATACTTGGTATTAAGTGGCAAGACAAAATCACAAATACTGAAGTATTGGAAAGATCAGGTTGTGTGGCGGTGTATTCCATGCTCAGTCTTCGTAGACTTAGATGGATAGGACACGTTAGGAGGATGGATGATGGTAGAATACCAAACACATCTTTTTTGGTGAATTACAGACGGGTAGGAGATCTCAGGGTCGGCCTCTACTACGCTACAAAGATGTGTGTAAGCGGGACATGATTGATACAGGCATTGACAATGCACAATGGGAACACGTCGCCACTGAACGTGTTGCTTGGAGGGCAACTATCAGAAATGGAATAAAAACAAAGGAGAAAATGATTGCAGATAAAGCACACACAGAGCGTGAGAGACGTAAGATGGTGCAAAATGGTGAAAATGACCATGTTTTCACATGCACCTACTGTGGGCAAACATTTGCAGCAAGAATTGGCCTTACCAGCCACACTCGCCACCGCCATGGATCGTAGTTATTAAGCCTTTTTGAAGCACAATGTACCAAACTATCGTCTGTCAAGACGGAAAGGTGCCAATGAATGATATATATATATATATATATATATATATATATATATATATATATATATATATATATATATATAAACATGAATGAGACTCTTTATATATGTATTAATGTATAAAGTAATTAAGAATGAGTTTTTTCTATAAATCTATAAATATGTGACTTAGGATATATGTTTTGGTCCATGTTTTCAACAGGGGATGGCGGTCTTATGGCTTACATCCCCCCATTTTCTATGAGTATGGATATATGTTTTGGTCCATGTTTTCAACAGGGGATGGTGGTCTTATGGCTTACATCCCCCCATTTTCTATGAATATGGATATATGTTTTGGTCCATGTTTTCAACAGGGGATGGTGGTCTTATGGCTTACATTTGGTATGTTCCTAAACGAGAAATATCATCAGGAGTGTCGAAGTCCTCAGTGAAGGAGGTGGGAATTTTGCCTTTCTAATGCAGGAAGAGCGAAATACCATTAAACTACATTGACACCTCCAAATTCACAGTCACCCCAGCGTTATGGACTTAAGTTAAGTACCATAATGATACCATCAATAATAGCAACGGCCAACAACAGTAGTAATCTGTTTTCCATGTACCCTGATAAATAGAAAACAGAGAATTGTTGGTTTATCCCTTGTGGTGAAATTAGAAACTTTTTAGTTTATCACTTGTGGTGAAATAAGAGACTTTATAGTTTAGCCATAGGGGATGGACTCCCTGTGGTCAGATTAGTGTCCTAAACCTGCGACTGGCCTAGAAAGCCGGCAGGGGATCTTCATACTGCTCGTAGAAAAACTAAGAAGTATAAACGGACTGACCCAAACGGCTATCGACCCGGCAATGTTAATAGACTACGAGATAGATCAGCGATTCAAAAATTAGGCACAATGAACGTCTGTGGTTTCAATAGTAAAGAAGAAGATCTTATAGAAACAATGGAGGAGAGGAAAATTGGACTGATGGGAATAGCGGACACCAGAACAAAGGGGAAAAGATGCAAGGAGCTCCACCGCAGTTACACGTTTGTTTACTCTGGAGTAGAACAGCAAGAAAGGGCAAGACACGGTGTGGGAATAGTCATCGAACCACGGCTAGCAAGAGGAATACTAGAAATAAAATATATATCAGAAAGAATCATAACAGTGAGAATAAAAGTACAAACAATTACAACATATGTACAGATATACGCACCATGTAATGCAAACAATAATTAGCAAGAATGCGAGGACTTCTACGAAGACATACATGACGTGCTAAATAAAATAGATAAGCAGGACAACATCATAGTTATGGGAGACTTCAATGCAAGACTATGACATAACAGAGTGGGCATAGAAAAACATCTGGGAGCATTTGGAGATCAGCAAAATGAAAGGAATGATAACGGAAGTAGGCTGATAGAGCTGTTAGTAGTCGGTCTGAACTAATTGGGATATCTATCTCCCTTTTATAAATCTACATACCGCAATAGGGCAACCCATTTAGTTCAGCGACCGGCCGGCCGCCATGTTTCTAAATATACAGTTCGCGCTATAAACAATCGAGAACAGATGCACACCACACGAAATTGACAGCTCACAGTGTCGCTCTGCGCACTCAACTCAGTAGCAGGGCGAAGGAACCATGCACTACCAGTCCAATGTGAGGAAAATGCGTAAGCAAACTGTAGTCACAAGCATAAACTTTCCAGAGGCCTTAACAGCTCAACCGCCTATCCTCCATTTTGAGGACCGGAAGTATATGTTGCTAGCCCATATTTTATAGATCAGCGGTATTTGATAGGTGATATGGTCAGTATCATTCCTGCCACCTTTACTTTCCAAGACATTTCCTAGTACCCGTTGCTGTGAAGCAACCTCCATAAGCGCCCTTGTCTCCTTCGATTGTCATAGATTACACAAGGAGAATCTCAGCACAATGGACGAACTCTGTTGCACCGATGAGGGTCCAAATAGTGTGTATACCAAAATCTTACATGTCATAAAAATTCTTTTGTGAGTAGATTTTGAAATTGGAAATTTCCTGAACAGCGGCCATTTTAGGCTTTTCATTTTGATTTCCAATTGCAGATGTGTTTTCATGTCCTCCGATTTATTCGCACTTGTCCGAGTAGGCTGGACGTTAGATTCACTACCCCAGAATTAGAGCGATGTACACCACATCTTTTCTTATTTTATACAAATGCACACAGTCTACACCATGAATCGAAACAGGTCAGTACAAGCCAGAGGGCGACGTAGTCACCTATAACCCGCTCCGTTCCCCCTGCGCTTTGGCTCGCTCTCCAGTTTAGACGATGCTTGTCTCCGACTCTTACTTCATGCCTGGGGAAGGTCACAGTGGCTGGGGTGATAGAACTGCTGCGCTGGCTTCAAAATTACCTTTTAAAAGATAAGACAGATGGGCAGAGAGGATATGACAAAGATGTTGTATGTCCGTTACAGGAAGTTCTAATCAACCCCAGGTTGATGTTCTAGACAATTATGCATTCAGTAGCTTGCCATTGCTTTCTGAACAAGACATCTTCGTCCAAGTCCAACTGGCCGGTGTGTGTGTGGAATGGATCCATTAACACTGCCGTCAGCGTACATGAAGTTTAAGTCTCAAGCGCGCCACACCTCTCGACCACGCTGACTTCAAGAGGGGAGATACTGTGGGAAATGAATGACCACTTGTTTCAAGGGCTCATGGTGAATCTACTCTGTCACGATTGCTGGAGAGAGCTTTGAGTATAGAAAAATCAAGTTAGTTGCATGTCCTTAACACGACGTCGCAATAAACCCCAGCATTAGTTTCCTGTTTGTGATTAACTAGACAATATTTACGTTCTGTAGTTTGCCACTGCCGGTCTCTCAGGCCGAGGGGTTATACCACTTTCTCCGTAATCCCGTTTATCACGCAGTCTCGTAGCGGGCGAGAACTGGAAGCGGTTCTACCCCCGCTGGTGACTTGCGGGATAACTGAGTCGGCCGCTTAGAAAGCAATGGCAAACTACTGAGCGTAATCTTGCCAAGAAATCAACAGACAGCTGAAAGATGCTGCTGTTGACACCGATGTCCTGTAAAGTATATGCGAATTTAAAAAAAAAGAAGTTTGCCACTGCTTTCTGAACAACCGACACTTACAGTTGAAATAAACGCAAGGTGGTCATGCTTCCACATCGTTAACAGCTGATTTTGAACCCACTACTCAGTGTGTCGGGGAATTGTGAAATGCGTTCACTGCCACTAGCCCACAACGCCGGCTTGTGTATAGAACTGGTTACGAATACAACAGGCGAGGATGACTGGCTACTACAGGGGGAACACTCGGTATTCACATTCTTTGATATCTGCTCGAGGGGAACAACAAACACTTATTGGCGTGTGCAAAGTGACGTCGATTCCTCGTCACAACGATAAGTCCAGTATCTACCTAAATATGTGATAATGCAGTGGTTCTCAACCGGTGGGGTAGGGTTTCGGGGGGGGGGGGGGGAGAGAATTAAGATTATTTCAAGATCGCGTTAATCCAAGAACCGATTACTTGATATTGTTTTTCCCTTCATACTTTACGGTTCTGTACGTTTCTTCCTCTTCTTCTTCTTCTTCTTCTTCTTCTTCTTCTTCTTCTTCTTCTTCTTCTTCTTCTTCTTCTTCTTCTTCTTCTTCTTCTTCTTCTTCTTCTTCTTCTTCTTCTTCTTCAGCATTCCAAGCCATTGAGGTTCTTTGCTGCAGATACAATCCGTCTCCATTCGTCTCTCTGGTTGACCTTCTCTTGCCAGTCGCTTATTCCAAGTGCGTGTAGGTCTGTATGTATATTATCTCTCCACCGGTTGAGAAAAAGGTTGAGAATCACTGTGATAATGGATTCATACTCCATGCAGTGGAAATAAAATATAACCATGATTGAAGATTCTGCATAAGATGATGTGTGGTGTGAAAAGGGTGTTGGGCCTGTGCCATTTTTATTTACCTCCGTGACCAGTGCCAGGACAGGGTTAATGAAATTAAATCATTATATACGAGCAAAGGTTACAGATTAAAGTAACCAGGATCGACTTCATTACTTCAGTTTGTGTCCCATATGATTCGGCCATCTTTCTGCAAAGCGGTCTGTCTAAAACTTGACACGGAGCACACATTCCTTGGCTCAAGCAATGACCCTTTGGGATCTCTGGGGAAAAAAATGGCCTTATATATTGTCAGGCATCAGGATAGAGTAACCATGACTGAAAGACGAGACGCAAAGAGTTAAAAGCAGTTAAACAACAGTTCAAATTGAAACAGACTATAGAGAGACATAAATACGTGACATGCCCAGAAAGACAGTCAAGTGGCTAAGCCAGTGAGATCTAACGACAAAAACTCGGGTTAGCACGAGGAATGTTCACGACCAGAGTTCCAAATCGGGAAAGAAATATCCCCTCGTTCAGGCACGAGGCAGCTTGGTGACAAGTCATAGTTAGAGAAGACATATATGTTAGAGAGGCTACACGTTAGACGCAAGCAGACACGCAAGGGGTATATTTACAACTACTTAATATCACTTAAACAGTTTCAACCACACGTCCTGTGTTTATATCTCAAGTGTAGATTTGCGAACAGCTTAATCGTTTGAGGACGTGCGTGTGCTTGTAAGTAAGGACCAAGTGAGAGCTGGAAAGTCCGGTGAGTGATGAGAGTAAACATTAACGATTGTCAGCAGTGGTACCTCACCTAGTTGTGACACACACACACACACGCACACACACATGCACACACACGCAGAGAGAGAGAGAGAGAGAGAGAGAGAGAGAGAGAGAGAGAGAGAGAGTTGTGTGTCAAAAGCATACCACGAGCTGGACTGTACATTTGTACAAAGGGAAACCAAGCAGTCAGTCCCCAGCGGACAGTGTATGAGAACCACATGAACATAAAAGTGATTCAGCATGCTGTGGAAGTTTGTTTGGGTGTATATCCTTCCAGAATAAACTATATGTCAGCTGCTACCGTACAGCGTACATGAATCTCAGCATCCGCCAGAATACCACGTGAGTGAGCCAAGTTGTATTTACAGTCTTACCTACGTCATGACCCCCAACACTCCCTGCCCACACCTTTTTCTTCAAATCCTATTTACATGACATTGCAGTCAACTTCAGCATTGTCCAGCTGGTGTTGATTTATTGGCAAGTTTTAAGTTCAGTAGTTTGCCATTGATTTCTGAACCACCGGCTCACAAACCTTCCGTAAGAAATCAACGCGACGCGATCCGCTGTCGAATCTTGAGCTGTGTTACGTACGTGAGCATACGTGATTACGAATAGCGTCCTTAACGCCCTTCGCCAGGGAGACGGCTCCCCACACCCACAGAGTATATACATCTACCTGGCATATATAAATATACTAGCTGACCCGGCCCGGCTTCGCCCAGGCCCTGGAGGGGATCTATCTATCAGTCTGTCTGTCTGTCTGTCTGCTTGTTTGTTTGTCTGTCTGTCTGTCTGGCTAACCCGGCCCGGCTTCACCCAGTCCCTGGTGGGGAGCATCTCATTTAATGCATATAAGTAGTCATATAAGCTCCCGTTCCCGACTATCTGTCTGTCTGTCTATCTGTCTGTCTGAGCCGGCCCGGCTTCACCCAGTCCCTGGTGGGGAGCATCTCATTTAATTCATATAAGTAGTCAAATAAGCTCCCGTTCCCAACTATCTGTCTGTCTGTCTATCTATCTGACCCGGCGTGGTTTCGCCCAGCTCCTGGCGCACAGTAACTTAAAAGAATGTCCTTCCACACACCATCCATTATTTTTAATGAAAATTGTTTTCAATCACCTGCATGACTGTAGATAACTTCTTTAAGCATAAAAAGATAGGTTACAATGTTATGCATTATGCATTATTTTTATGAAAACTTTGAAAATGCCTTAAAGATTATATCATTATTTATTATAACTCATATGCCTGTAAATAACTATAGAGAAAGAGTTTAACAATAGTGCAAGTAAGTCCAACAATATGACTATAAAGTATATAGAAATGTTATTAAAAGTTATGCCACTTGAAATAACTTTTCTAGAGTGAAGTCCCCCTGCTATATAGAAATTATATAATGAAAAATGAAATATTAAATGTTATTAAGTAAGTAGCCGATTTTACACTAAGAAACTATTACAGTCGGTTGCACAGGAATGAAACGAAGACGTGTAGAAAATTTCATCTCAATCGGATGTACCGTTATCGAACGCATAAAGGACGGACGGAAATACATACATTGTGTTTTATATATATAGAAGAAGATGATGGCTTGGCCTGATCCAAGGTTTAGGTCATCGTGTGACATGACGACCCAAGACCACTCACCCACGGCACGCGATGAAAGAAGAAAATAGCAGTATTGTTTGATCATGTGACGAGAAGAGAGGCTTTAAAACAACATCGTGACGAAAGTTTGAAAAGGACTTTGATTGCATTGATCGGAAATCTGTGTGGGGATTGATGAGACGTTAAGGAACGCCACATTAAAATGTTAACTTAATACAGGCAACATACACAGGCATGAGGTGCATGTCGGCTGTGTTGATCCTCACGCTGGATATGTTGGTCGATTATATTGGTAAGATAAGTTGGTCGGCAATCTTGGTCGGATGTGTTGGTAGGTTATGTTGGTCGGTTATGTTTATCAGTTATGTTGGTCGGTTATGTTAGTCATTTATACTGGTCGAGTATGTTGGTCGGTTATGCTGGTCGGATATGTTGATCGGTTATGTTGGTCGGATAAGTTGGTAGGTTATGTTGGACGGATAAGTTGGTCGGTTATCTTGGTCGGTTATATTGATCGGCTATGTTGGTCGGTTATGCTGGTAGGTTATTTTGGCCGGTTATGTTGGTCGGATATGTTGGTCGGTTATGTTGATCGGTTAGGTTGGTCGGACATGTTGGTCGGTTATGTTGGTCCGATAAGTTGGTCGGTAATGTTGGTCGGTTGCGTTGGTCGGTTATGTAGGTCGGTTATGCTGGTCGAATATGTTGGTCGGTGGTATGCTGGTCGGTTATGTGGTCGGTTATGCTGGTCGGTTATGTGGTCGGTTATGCTGGTCGGTTATGCTGGTCGATTATGCTGGTCGGTTATGTGGTCGGTTATGCTGGTCTGTTATGCTGGTCGGTTATGCTGGTCGGTTATGTTGGTCGGATATTTTGGTCGGTTATGTGGTCGGTTATGTGGTCGGTTATGCTGGTCGGTTATGTGGTCGGTTATGCTGGTCGGTTATGTTGGTCGGATATTTTGGTCGGTTATGTTGGTCGATTATGTTTGTCGGTTATGTTGGTTATGCTAGTACAGTGGTTCTCAACCTTTTTTGGTCCGTTCCCCCCTTCACCATATTTTTAGGACGTCATTCCCCCCTCACCATATTTTTAGGACATCATTCCCCCCTACCATATTTTTAGAACGTCATTCCCCCCCCCCTTATTTTGTATTTCCTCCTTAAAAATTTACCCCTGCCCCTACACAGTATACGTAATAATTGAAGCTAAATTTAATAGCACATACTAAAACAAGTCTAGACATGTACATAAAATGTGATTTGCGGATCTACTTACGTTATAAAATGAATTTCAGAAGGGTGATGCGTACAGAAGCGTAAAGTATGAAAGGAAAAACAAGATCAAGTAATCGGTTCTTGTATTAACGCGATCTTGAAATAATCTTCATTCCCCCCCCCCCCCCTGGAAACCCCAAAATTCCCCCCTGGGGGGGAATTCCCCACCGGTTGAGAACCACTGTGCTAGTAGGATATGTTGGTCGGTTATGTTAATCGGATATGTTGGTCGGTTATGTTGGTCGGATATGTTGGTCGGTTATGTTGGTCGGATATGTTGGTCGGATATGTTGGTTGGTTATGTTGGTCGGATATGTTTCCTCTCTAGTAAAACGTTGACTCCTCTCACAGTGACAAGAGCACTATCTTGGTATTACTAGAAATACATTCACCCCCCCCCCCCCTCCCCCCTCAGTCGACATCTGTATATCGTGACATCATTCTGGGCTTTGTGTAATACTACAAACATTGCAATAGACATGCAGATGAAATAACCAGTGACCACTTTCTGACTACAGTCCAACGGGTGCAAAAGCAATCTCCACATCCTTCTTCTATGAACACACTGGGATTAGGTTCAAGCAAATTTTCCGTTTCAATACTTAACGTAAGGGTGAGAACTCCAGGCCCGGGGTAAGAGAAGAAAACAATGATCCTTGTACAGCACGAAACAAAACATCAACACCTGGCCTGTTTCACAGAAACCCCCAGAACGTGATCCAGCTGTTTCTTCTTCTTCTTCTTCTTCTTCTTCTTCTTCTTCTTCTTCTTCTTCTTCTTCTTCTTCTTCTCCCCCACTTCTTCTTCTTCTTTTTCTTTTTCTTCTTCTTCTTCTTCTTCTTCTTCTTCTTCTTCTTCTTCTTCTTCTTCTTCTTCTTCTTCTTCTTCTTCTTCTTCTTCTTCTTCTTCTTCTGCTGCTGCTGCTGCTGCTGCTTGTCCTCATCCTCTTCCATCTCCTTTCTTCTTCTTTTTCTTCTTCTAGTTAGTTAGTTAGTAGACAGTTCATCCTCATTGCACATTGAACCACTCAGTCCATAAGTGCTCGGATCCTCTCCTCAGCAAATCCCGCAGGGTGTAGCGGCTTACGACGCCAGTTCTGTGTTGGTTTATTAATCCTCTTTGACTTCCTGCATAGTGCTTCTTCTGTTCGTAAACAAGCAGGAAAACCTGTTGACCCACAAACATGCGGAAGCCAGCATGACCGAATGGAACTTACAATTCCGGTGTGATCATGCCCACGTAGCGGGTTCAACTTATACACCGGTCAGTTGGACTAAATGTTAACTTTTCTTCTTTGACTCTGGGACGTAAATTACAAGTACCTCAGAAGTCGGAATGGGTTCGCCTGATGGTGGGGGTCACTGGTAATAGGGAAAGCTAACCCACATACTAAAATCATTCCAGTGCAGACTTTGCTTGGCTTCAAGGCGAACGAATAATACAAACAAACGAAAAAGCCAAAGAATTGTCGTTTTTTTTTTTTTTTTTGCGCTCGCTAGCTTTGAACTCAAGCGTAGTCCATACACACTATTTATAATAGTGATGGACTGAATTTTGCGTGTGGGTTAGCTTTCCCTATTAACAGTGTCCCTCGCCATCAGGCGAACCCACTCCGACTTCAGAGGTACTTGTAATTAACGTTCCCAAGTCAAGAACGACAGGTCAACATTTTAGTCCAACTGTCCGGTGTAGGGGTTGAACCGCATACTTCGGCATAAGCACACTGGATGTGTAAGAACACGCGTTCTTATCCATTCGGCTATGCGGACCTGCGAAATTGCGTTTTATAACAAAGTATTAAAATGCCACGAGCACCCCAACAGCAGAGATCAAAGTGTTTTGTAAGAGACCAAAGGCAACAGATCCCAATCTTCTCGTGGTGATGGTCAGCTTTGGGCCTACTTTATGAACAGTGAAAAATTTAACTGCAAAATTGAAACTTAAATTGCAAATTACAACCAGTACAAACATGTACTCATCCTCACAAAAATATTAGGGTTTGGGAAAAAGAAGTACATGCTACTACACAGGTGTGAGTCAGCCAAACCCTTGTCTGCTGTGGGTTATCACCCCCATGATCTGACGAGTCAAATTTCCCATTCATAACCACATGACATAGGCAATCATCATTTCATTCTACAAGACATATATCATCCCTTTCGTGCACCGAGCGTCATACTCAGTCGCACCGTCAATTACCCATTGGTCTATTTTACTTGTATGACTTTAATTAAGAGTTACATAGGCACCAATTCCTGGCCATTATCTCCTCTGCAGGATAGAGGGCCTCTATCTAATAAGTATGACATGTTTATTATTCACAAAAGTGTGTGTGTGTGTTAGTATAATACTCATGCATATTAATATATGGGGGGGGGGGGACAAGGATATACTAAAGTAACCATTGTCACATCTGACAGAAAATCGACTCTCTGTAAACCCAATTTAGATTACTGATAAATTTTCCTATAAGAAGATTTTCACATAATTTGTAGACAGCATGTAATAGTTGAAGAGAGATAGTCCAATATTTTTCTTACCAACAAAAGGGAAATTATTAATATATCTCTTCAGATTAGTTATGACTGAGACAAGAGAGTTATTCTAATATAAGTGGTTTCTTTTTATAAGCGTTAGCTTACCTATTGCATCCAGAGAGCCAGTTAATCCACTGTACTGAATTCACCACACTTTTCTGGTCAACACTACATGACTGACTGCCCTAAGGGATAGACTCGTGTCTAGCCTATATGAAATATGACGACCCCCCTCCCCCCTCAGGAAGATTTAACTGTTTAATAACACCGTAGGAATGTCTGAACTAATGGTTTCCCAGGGTACAGCAAATATCCCCCTAAACTTCTCTCAGTGCTCGTCATGTTTAGTTTACCAGTTTCCGGTTGTTTACTATCTCCGGTGATCGTCCCTTAATTATCCAATTAGTGATTCCCCTGCACAGATATTCTGTTGGGCGTTGGCTTGTGGGCATTAATTAACTTGTCTGCTCCATACATTCCCAATCCTTTAATTTAAGTGTCTCTGTGTTTTTATTACACCTCGCCTTGGTAAAAATCAACATGCTTATACATTAGCTTACATTCTTAAATCATCTTGAAAATGTGCTGACGCTAATTCTCAAGTTTGCAAGTTGTACGTTAAGTACCGAAATGTCACAGGCCACTTCATCAGGGATCCATAGAGTCCACTTGCCATTAGGCCAGCCGCCATCCGGGCTAATTCGCCACTGATGGTGTTAATAGAACATAATATACATCAATAAGAAAGAGACAAACAGCTCTCTGTGGTCACGTGATGAGAAGAGAGACATTAGAGAACATCGTGACGACTGGAAAGATCGAAGGGAAGAGAGGCAGATGCAGACCAAGAGAAATGATGCTGGGTGGATTGAGACGGTGGCATGGGGGAATATCATCAGCAAAGGTGATCCAGAACGCCAAAGACCGAGATCTCTCTGTGGAGAGACCTGAACGCCTACGCCGGCTGGCATGGCACTTGATATGATGATGATGATGATGTTAATATAGTAAAGGCCCCTTTTAACACGTGTTGATGCGTATATGGGGTATATGGTGGTAGCCCTACATTTCCAAAGATAATTCGGCACTCCGCGGGCGATGTGGTCAATATCACACTGGTCGCTTTTACTTCCCATGGCATTTCCCGGTACGTATTTTATGCTGGATCGGCTAAGGAGCCCGGGTCAGTATTAATTATCCGCCTCAAGAGAGATTCTTCTTCTTCTTCTTTTGCGATCATCCGGAGTTTTTTTTTTTCGGATGTGATTGCGTTGTGCCTGTTTACAGCAGAGCTGCGTTCTTGCGCCGTTAGGCCGACACATCCGACTTCTGCGGGCATTTGTTGACCGGGTTAACCTTCCCGGGGGTTTCTTAGGACGTTTGACTCTCACTGTTGTGGTGTTATCCCCCATCCCAGCTGGCCCATATAGAACAGCCAAAGATCCTGGTCAGCCCTCAAGGGAAGGCAGGGGCAGACCATGGGCATTCCCCGCCATCCAAGGAGGCTTCCATACTTGCAGAGCCGATACATAGCGCTCTGGTACTGGGCTCACCCAAGGAATCGTCACGTCCTGCACATGGCTGCTTAGCCTCACTTCCGTATATTGGGCCTTCCGTTCACCATAGGCTGTTCTTCCGGAAACCAGAAGTATGCAGTCTGCAGATGACATCCACACAGAGAGCTTTCGATTCGGACTTTCCATGTAATGGATTTGCTATCCAAGCAATATTCCATTTCGTGCCACTAGGACACTTTTCCATCTTTTATGAAGTCCACACAGTGGGCTTTTGATTCAGACTTTCCACGTAATGGATTTGCTATCCAAGCAATATTCCATTTCATGCCACTAGGACACTTTTCCACCTTTTATGAAGCCCACACAATGGGCTTTTGATTCGGACTTTCCACGTAATGGATTTGCTATCCAAGCAATATTCCATTTCGTGCCATTAGGACACTTTTCCACCTTTTATGAAGCCCACACAGCGAGCTTTCGATTTGGACTTTCCACATAATGGATTTGCTATCCAAGCAATATTCCATTTCATGCCTCTGGGTCTTCATGCACCTTTAAACGTCAACCTGTATGTAGTTAAAGTAAGATGCGGTCAACTTGAGCTTGTTGATATCTCCATAGAGCTTGTCCTCAAATGAAGCAGGTGTGGGCCAAAATATCTTTCTCTGTTCTGCATACGTTGGGCAATCCTGCAGCAAATGTTTTGCTGTCGTTTTTCCAGTTCTACAATTACATTCATCGGTATCTCCTATCTTTAGTTTATTGAACAAGTGGTATTTCAGCCTGTTATGTCCTGTGCGGAGTCTGAAGATTGCTACTTGTTCTCTTCGGTCGAGTTTGTAATATGCATCATCCTTCTGATGGCCTGGATGGTCTGATTCCCATTTGGTTCTATAAGTGCTTTTTATCAACCTCTTTGCCTCATTATAGGTTATGTCTATGTCAGGCTGTGGTAGTCGTCCGCCCTCTTTTGCCAGTCTGTCAGCCTCTTCGTTTCCTGGTATACTGCAATGTGATGGGATCCACTGTATTACAACTTTTTTGGATTTCTGGCATAGACCATGGAGTGTTGCTCTTAGGTCAGCTAGTTCTGTGCTGTTATTGCTCTTCAGTATTGAGACAGCTGACTTTGCATCTGTGAAGATAGCTATTTGCTTCTCTTTATTTTGCTCCATCAGGAGCATTTCTGCTGCAGTTTTCAGAGCCTCTACCTCCGCGTTGAAGTTACTTGAAAATTTTCCAGTTGCCATTGAATGTGTTTTTTTCACTCCATTTTTTTAATTTAGGAGAATTCCTGCTCTCCATTCTCTATTAAATTTTTGGCTGATACATCTGTATATGCATGGGTCCAATTCCTGCTTGGGTAATGTTCTTTTATGTAGTTTAGGGTTATTTCTCTTCTTTCGGTTTCATGCTGAGTGTTCTTTTTCTCAATACCAGGAATGTTTTCTATCATCTCAGGCAGTTGCTGCTGTCTCCAAGCTGGGAACTTGTGTGCATTGTAAATGGGCTTGACTGTTGATATGTTAAGTATAGGATCTGCCCTAATCCTTCGTTTTGCAGTTTCTACAAAGTTGCTACGCTTCAGTCTTCCCTTTCCAAAACCACTAAACCTTTTATACATAGGGTGGTCTGTCAATCTTCTAAATTTTTCTGCTTGTTGCTGGGCTCTGCTATCTCTTCTATCCTGCATTGGTTGTAAACAAGTGATCTTTTCTAGTTCATTAATAGGCGTTGTCTTCAGGCTTCCAGTTATGATTCGCATTCCTTGGTTTTGGACTCTACTTATTTTGTTAAAGTTTGACTTAGCTGCTGTTGCCCAAGCTGCAATGCCATATTCCAGTACTGGCCTCACCCGTCCAGTATATAACTTCTTGAGAACTTTCTCATCTGCTCCCCATGTTGTACCAGCAAGCTTTTTCATGATTGCCATTCTCTGCCTTGCTCTTGTTCGATTTTTCTCAACCTGTGTCTTCCATGTCAGGCGACGATCAAAGGTGACTCCTAGATAGTTTGGATTTTCTTCATGGCGCAATATTTTTCCATTCAATACCAGCTTAGGTTGCTGAGTTTTATTTGAGAGGGAGAACACTGTGCATGTTGTTTTCTCCTCACTTATCTTCACTAGCCATGATTTTGACCAGTCCTCTAGCGCTAATAAGGCTTGCTGTATTCTGCTGTTAGCTGTACTAATATATTCTTCAGATGTCCATATGGCTAGGTCATCTGCAAAGGAGGATGTGTGTACTCTGGCTGGAAAATTTTCTGTGATATCATTTATATATGCTAGGAATAATGTTGGTGAAAGAATTCCTCCTTGGGGGACACCTTGCTCCAACAGCATCATTTTGCTTGTTTGTCCTTGTACTTTTGTCCTGGCAGTTCTGTTCTCAAGGTAGTGGCTGATCCATTTATACATTTTTCCACAAACATGCATGTTTTGCAGTTTTACTTTCAGTCCTTCCTTCCATACTTTATCAAATGCTTTTTCTAAATCTATCCAGACTGCTAGTGTGTGCTTTTTCTCTTGGAAGGCATCCTCTATTTCCTGAGCTATATAGGTTATTTGATCTTCAGTGGATCTGTACTTTCTGAATCCTGCTTGGTGTGGTGTTAAGAGTTTGTTTTCTTCCAGATGCCATGTTAGCCTGCCATTGATAATGCGTTCCATTAATTTTCCTACACAGCTAAGTAGACTGATAGGTCGATAGCCATTTGGTTCTTCCAGGTCTTTTCCTTTCTTTGGGACTGGTATTAGTATAGCTTCCTTCCATGCCTGTGGGACTATTCCTCTCTTCCAGCTGTTATTTAGGACTGCTAGTAGTTTCTTCTTTGCCTTGGTGCCTAGTCCTATTAGCATTTCATTTGTGATTCCATCCTTTCCTGGTGATTTCTTCTTTTTTAGGGTATTCATTGCCTGTTCCATTTCTTCCATTGTTAGATTTGCCATCATATATTCTGCTGCTGTCTCTGTATTTCTATGATGTAGCTGTTTGTCTTTGATTGCTTTCTTCTGTTCGGTTGTAATATCAATGTGGTTTGCATTTGCATAGTGTTCCATTAGTGCATTTGCAGCCTTTTTTTCCTGTAAGCAAGGCATTTCCTTGTTTAATTGTTATTTGTTTGTTTCTAGGTCCTTCATTGTTCATGGCTTTCACTAGTTTCCATAGTTTGTTTCCATCCCTGTCGAAATTCAGGTTTTCTGTTTTTTTCCCTCCAACAATCTCTTGTTGTTTGATTTACTGTTCTTTTATATTTTGCTGAGATGGCTTTGAGAGAGATTTGTCGCTTCAATTGTTTGTTCTCTCTCTGCTGTCTTCCTGGCATCTTCAACTTTGTCCTCCAAACTTTGTAGTTCTTCAGTCCAGTATGGTTTATAATTTTTCCTCGCTCCTCTTGGAATGGACTCAGTGGCTGCCTGTATTATCGCTCTGTTTAGACATTCCACCATTTGCTTTATGTTGCCATACCGTGTATTTATGTTTTCACAATATTTGTCTGTTAGTATGGCAAATCTGTCCCAATCTGCGCGTTTGTAATTCCAGCGGGGCAAGGGCTTTTGCTCCTGTGGAACATACTCCATATTCATTACAAGCTTGATTGGTCTGTGGTCACTACCTGCTAATTGGTCTAGCACATGGCGATCGATTTTGTGGAAGATGTCTCCTGTGCAGAAAGCTAAGTCTGGAGTAGAAGTGTTAAGCCATCTTCTGGAGTAGAAGCTTGGTGTGTCATCCGCTTTGTTGAGTAGATGGAGATTTGAGTCTATTTCCCAGTCCTCCAATTCATCTCCTCTTTTGTCAGTATCTGGGTATCCCCATCTTTCTGAACGGCTATTAAAGTCTCCGACAATAATGCAGTTCGTGTCAGTTATTTTCATGTTTGAGAGTGTAAGGTCCTTATCTGCTGGGCTATACAGATTGTAGATTCTTATTTTCACGTCCTTTATCATTATATCAACACCTATAATTTCCGTTTGGTTGTCAGAGATCACAGATACTTCGCTGCAAGGTATTGTAGTTCGTGTAAGTATTAGAACTCCTCCTTTGTGTCCTTCGCGGTCGAAACGTGTGGCCTGATATCCCCTGACTGAGAATTTGTGATTGGCGTTGAGGTGTGTCTCTTGAATGCATGCCACATCTATTCTATCTTTATGAAGACGCTATGTTAGGGAGTCTTTCTTCTTGTAAACTCCTTCGGCATTCCACTGTAGTATGTTGAGTGTCCGGGGTATTTGGTCAATAGCTCTTAACCTACTCCTCTGTGCCTTGACTCCACAGCACAGGGGAAGGTGACCACCAGTAGTCATGGGTGGACCCCCTCGAGGCAGGGGGCCCGGCACTATCGCCGCCTGATGGGACTTCACGAGATTAGCACCATAACGATTAATTTTGATTTGTGACATCATGAATTAAGTTACGTTGCACTGCTTTGTCAAGCCTGTGGCTCAGTACATCCGATTTCGACAAGCATTTATTTGGGATGCTTTCCCTAGCCTTTGACTGTCCCCAGTCTACCTACAAGGCAGCAGGTTTTACGTTGCACTGCTTTGTCAAGCCTGTGGCTCAGTACATCCGATTTTGACAAGCATGTATTCGGGGTGCTTTCCCTAGCCTTTGACTGTCCTCAGTCTACCTACAAGGCAGCAGGTTTGTGTGTCTCTTCGTCTGGTCCCTCTCCCTTGACCTTTCCGACATGGGTGGCCCTACCAGTAGCTGTGCTACCGTCGGCATAGCTCTTGGGGTCATTGGGACGCACAAGCCCCTCTACCTCGTCACGGTGGACACACAGCAGAGGGGGGCATAGTGTTCCATTAGTGCATTTGCAGCCTTTTTTCCTGTAAGCAAGGCATTTCCTTGTTTAATTGTTATTTGTTTGTTTCTAGGTCCTTCATTGTTCATGGCTTTCACTAGTTTCCATAGTTTGTTTCCATCCCTGTCAAAATTCAGGTTTTCTGTTTTTTCCCCTCCAACAATCTCTTGTTGTTTGATTTACTGTTCTTTTATATTTTGCTGAGATGGCTTTGAGAGAGATGTTCGCTTCAATTGTTTGTTCTCTCTCTGCTGTCTTCCTGGCATCTTCAACTTTGTCCTCCAAACTTTGTAGTTCTTCAGTCCAGTATGGTTTGTAATTTTTCCTCGCTCCTCTTGGAATGGACTCAGTGGCTGCCTGTATTATTGCTCTGTTTAGACTTTCCACCATTTGCTTCATGTTACCATATCGTGTATTTATGTTTTCACAATATTTGTCTGTTAGTGTGGCAAATCTGTCCCAATCTGCTCGTTTGTAATTCCAGCGGGGCAAGGGCTTTTGCTCCTGTGGAACATACTCCATATTCATTACAAGCTTGATTGGTCTGTGGTCACTACCTGCTAATTGGTCCAGCACATGGCGGTCGATTTTGTGGAGGATGTCTCCTGTGCAGAAAGCTAAGTCTGGAGTAGAAGTGGTAATCCATCTTCTGGAGTAGAAGCTCGGTGTTTCATCCGCTTTGTTGAGTAGATGGAGATTTGAGTCTATTTCCCAGTCCTCCACTTCATCTCCTCTTTTGTCAGTATCTGGGTATCCCCATCTTTCTGAACGGCTATTAAAGTCTCCGACAATAATGCAATTTGTGTCAGTTATTATCATATTTGAGAGTGCAAGTTCCTTATCTGCTGGGCTATAAAGATTGTAAATTCTTATTTTCACGTCCTTTATCATTATATCAACACCTATAATTTCTGTTTGGTTGTCAGAGATCACAGATACTTCGCTGCAAGGTATTGTATTTCGTGTAAGTATTAGAACTCCTCCTTTATGTCCTTCGCGGTCGAAACGTGTGGCCTGATATCCCCTGACTGAAAATTTGCGATTGGCGTTGAGGTGTGTCTCTTGAATGTATGCCACATCTATTCTATCTTTATGAAGACGCTGTGTCAGGGATTCTTTCTTGTTATAAACTCCTTCGGCATTCCACTGTAGTATGTTGAGTGTCCTTGGTATTTGGTCAATAGCTCTTAACCTACTCCTCTGTGCCTTGACTCCACAGCACAGGGGAAGGTGACCACCAGTAGTCATGGGTGGACCCCCTCGAGGCTGGGGGCCCGGCACTATCACCGCCTGATGGGACTTCACGGGATTAGCACCATAACGATTAATTTTCATCTGTGGCATCATGAAATGATAAAGTTACGTTGCACTGCTTTGTCAAGCCTGTGGCTCAGTACATCCGATTTCGACAAGCATTTTTCGGGATGCTTTCCCTAGCCTTTGACTGTCCCCAGTCTACCTACAAGGCAGCAGGTTTGTGCGTCACTTCGTCTGGTCCCTCTCCCTTGACCTGTCCGACATGGGTGACCCTACCAGTAGCTGTGCTACCGTCGGCATAGCTCTTGGGGTCATTGGAACGCGCAAGCCCCTCTGCCTCGTCAAGGTGGACGCACGGCAGAGGGGAAGAGAGATTCGAACTCAATACAACCTGGCAGGCGATCCAGCGAGCTGGACACTGAGCCACGGCGGCTTCCTAGTGGTGGCACATACAGCTTGATCCTAAGTAGTTTCCTGCTATAAGTCTAAGATATAGCAGGATGGTAATATTTTGTAGGCCTGAAAGCACAGAAGAATTAGTCATTAGTCATTAGTCGCGGTTCCAGCTTCACGGCAACAGGTTGTCCCAATTATGCTCCGTTCCTGTGAAAGTGGTTATCACACAAAATGTTCCCCAATGGCCCATGTGAAACAGAAAAGTGGAACATTCAGGAGTCTCGACAAACCAACAGCCCGCACGGGTACACTGTGCATAATGCCGCCGCCAGAATGCCACCACAAAAGTCCTCCACGAAAAATACAATTTATCGTCGAAGGAGGCGGCAGTCACTATAACTTGAACACCAGCAGCCACACATTACTGCGTAAGGCAATCCAGTCACAGAAGAATAGTTGGCCAATCTTTCCCTCACTTAACGAAACCACAAACACGGGCATCGTACCCACACCTGATCCCGCTCATGACATTAACAGCTCAGCGCCTAGTGGTGATATTTTTTTTTTTTTTTTAGCATATCCTTTACAGGACTTAGCTGTCAACACCAGCATCTTTCAGCTGTATGTTGATCTCTTGGCAAGATTATGCTCAGTAGTTTGCCATTGCTTTCTGAGCGGCCGGCTCAGTATCCCGCAAGTCACGAGCGGGGGTCGAACCGCCTCAGCTCTCGCTCCGCTACGAGACTCTGCGTGATAAACGGGATTACAGAGAGAAAGTGTTGTAACCCCACAGCCAGAGAGACCGGCAGTGGTGATATACTTTTATATAAAACAAGAGATTCTCATTGACTCGGCCATTAAGGGTATTTCGCTGAGCACATTTTGTGAGGTGTGTTCAGTTCGTTAGGATGTCTACAATGGCACGAGCTAGGTCGTGCAAAGGTTAGATACCCGCTCTCGTCGTTCGATATGTGAGGGATCTCTTCTCTAGCTAAAATCAATGTAGTGTGTACCAGGGCCACTTGCAGAGGCGGTCATTCGAATGACACACAGGGACTTGGGGTCCTGTTGGGGCGATTCTGGCCCCTGCGGGAACCGCGAGCCCTTTTTTTTAACCCCCCCCCCCCCCCCCCCCCCAAAAAAAAAAAAAAACTACGTGAGCGGAAAGACTGGCCACCTCTACTCCGTGCATTCAGGCCTACCAAAAATGCGCTGGTCATAACACTTCACAAAGCCACACCAGGCACTTACTAGAGGGATTTGTTTTGTACTGTCAGTCCATTTGTAAAAACTGTATTATGTCCCTTGATCCACCGAACCACCTCTCGAATGTCCCAGATATTTATTGAAGCTTTCAATGTCCACTCCTGTGTCGAACCTTGAGTCTTCTACTTCTTCTTCTTCTTCTTCTTCTTCTTCTTCTTCTTCTTCTTCTTCTTCTTCTTCTTCTTCTTCTTCTTCTCCTTCTCCTTCTTCTTCTTCTTCTCCTTCTCCTTCTTCTTCTTCTTCTGCTCTTCTTCTTCTCCTTCTTCTCCTTCTCCTTCTTCTTCTCCTTCTCCTTCTTCTTCTTCTTCTTCTTCTTCTTCTTCTTCTTCTTCTTCTCCTTCTCCTTCTTCTCCTTCTTCTTCTTCTTCTTCTTCTTCTTCTTCTTCTTCGTCTTCTTCTTCTTCTTTCCTCTATCAACCATTGAGGTTGAGTCTCTCAGCCAACTTACCCCAAGAACCCGCTCCCCAATATCTTTAGCTATCCTATGCAGCTTTATCCATATCCTTCCATAATTTTAATTTATGTTTCTACTTCTCTTCACGAGTGGTTAGATACAATTTGCATCTCCATGGACAACAAACCGTTTCAAATTAATATATGAAATGTGGTTGATTGGGTCGATATACGGGAACTTGGAACTACGAGTGCATATGGGTGCTCTTGTCACTGGGAAACTTTGAGCCCTCCAAACAACAGGAGTATTACTTGACAGTTAAATTCACACAAGAGACAACATTGCAGTTATAGACAAATTTCAAGCCAACGAAAGGAGAAAGAGTATTAATCTGAGGTTGTGATGAACCCGAAGACAACTTCTCTTGTAACGTTGGAGTCATGGAAAAAAAGAATTAACTCAACTGAAGGATCAAATACAGAATACAACTTACTGTGCCGGATTTACCTTTAGCCCGTAGGCAACAGTGTTACTATTCTTTGCTCACCCGAATGGGCCCCTACCATGCACGTCGTAAGAGGCGACTAAGGAGGCTATGGTTCCGTCGCCCTGCTACTGAGTGAGTGCGTGGCGCGACACTGTGAGCTGTGAATTTTCGCATGGAATGCTTTTACATCTGTCCGCGGTTGTTTGTAGCGTGAACTGCATGTTCGGAACGATGGCGGCCGACTGTTTCTGGGTTGACTGTTTTGCCTTTTCGGTTCACGAGTGCATTTTTCAGGAGACTCCTGGGGGTCGTCGCTGAAGCTGCGGAGTTCGTGCTTTGTGCGTCGCTTTCGGCGGGTCGACCTGCGGACGGAGACCGAGCCATATGAGATGAAACCTGGGTCAATGAAGTCTTTCTGGTTGCTTGCTTGCTTGCTTGTGTTCGTTGGCTTGAGCTCCAACGCGAAGTCCTGTATGTCGGATGAAGGCATCCTGTTGTCCAACATCAGTGTGATGTCATACAGGACAGTCTTTCTGGTGACTGCCATTTCCATCGACGATGAACTGTATTTTTCGTGGAAGACTTTTGTGTTGGCATTTTGGCTGCGGCATTATGCACAGTGTACCTGTGCTGGCTGTTGGCTTGCCGACACTCCTGTCTATTCCATTGTTCACATAGGGCAGTGAGGAGCGTTTTGTGTTATATTCACTGGCACAGGAACGGAGCATAATGGGGACGACCCGTTGCCGTGAAGTTGGAACCGCGACTAACTAACTTGCTACCTTTAGCCCAGTCGTTTCTGACTCCTTTCTCAGTTACCAGAGCATACACTTGTGACTACTAACAAAACACTAACTCCTCCGCCTGGGGTCATGGAATAAACGTGCGACTACCAGAAAAACATTCATTCCTACCTCATTGATCAGGGCATCCCCGGGAAGGTTAACCCGGTCAACAAATGCCCGCAGAAGTCGGATGTGTCGGCCTAACGGCGCAAGAACGCAGCTCTGCTGTAAACAGGCACAACGCAGTCACATCCGAAAAAAAAAAATCCGGATGAACGCAGAAGAAGAAGAAGAAGAAGAAGATCAGGGCATAATCTTGCAGCTACTAGCAAAACATTCATTCCAACCTCAGTGATCAGGGCATAATCTTGCAACTGCTAGCAAAACATTCATTTCCACCTCAGTGATCAGGGCATAATCTTGCAACTACTAGCAAAGCATTCATCCTTACCTCAGTGGTCAGGGCATAATCTTGCAACTACTAGCAAAACATTCATTCCAACCTCAGTGATCAGGGCATAATCTTGCAACTACTAGCAAAACATTCATTCCAACCTCAGTGATCAGGGCATAATCTTGCAACTACTAGCAAAACATTCATTCCAACCTCAGTGATCAGGGCATAATCTTGCAACTGCTAGCAAAACATTCATTTCCACCTCAGTGATCAGGGCATAATCTTGCAACTACTAGCAAAGCATTCATCCTTATCTCAGTGGTCAGGGCATAATCTTGCAACTACTAGCAAAACATTAATTCCTACCTCAGTGACCAGGGTATAATCTTGCAACTACTCGCTAAACAGTAATTCCTACTTCAGTGATCAGGGCATAATCTTGCAGCTATTAGCAACACATTCATTCCTACCTAGGTTGTTAGGGCATAATCTTGCAACTACCAGCAAATAATTCATTCCTACCTCAGTGATCAGCGCATAATCTTGCAACTACCAGCAAAGCATTCATTCCTCCCTCGGTGATCAGGGCATAATCTTGCAACTATTTCCGTGGCAAAGTGATTAAGCCGTTTGCCTCTTGCCCAGAAGCTTCTGGGTTCGTTTCCCGGCTTCGTCATTCTGTTCTCGATTGCAGTTGTTTCTCAGATAGTTGAGGGTGGTCACCGAATTAATAGAGTTCGTACTGCCACCAGCCTGAGTACCACCGGCCAAGGATTGTATGCCAGCCCTCGTCGTTCGCTATGGGAGGGACAGAGTTGCCACTTCTTCCTCTTCTTCTTCCTTCTTCTTCTTCTTCCTTCTTCTTCTTCTTCTTCTTCTTCTTCTTCTTCTTCTTCTTCTTCTTCTTCTTCTTCTTCTTCTTCTTCTTCTTCTTCTTCTTCTTCTGCTGCTGCTGCTGCTGCTGCTGTTGCTTCTGCTGCTTCTGCAGTTTGTCAACGTTTGTTATGCGTGGTCTTAGTATATCATTGTAGTGCGCTTTCTAGTCCCGTGCCACTTAGGCCAGCAACTTTCGCTTCGACAGGTAATGTCCCTTTTCTGGGTTCCTCCTTCCATAGGCAGATTGCCTTTCCGGACTTGTGGCCTCTGCCTGCTCACTACTCTTGTATTACTTAATGAATTGCGAACAAGCCCAGGTACCCTAAGTATCGGTGAAAAGATGTATTCCTCGGTATAAACACCGGCCCTGGCATAAAAGCACTTCTGCATCCCAGAAATGTTCAGGGGGCATCTGTTTCGCCACCGGATTAAAACATAAACAACTGTCCTCTTTTTTGTTTCCAGTGCCGTGTCGACTGGCGGTAGTGCGTTCATTTGTTGTTACTGAAATAAACGAAATGAGACAAAGACATGCAGAAAACGCAATTGCGCATGGGTGAATGCTGGCACATTAGGTAACAGTGAGATAAACTAAACGTTTGCAACATTTCTGGGAAATACTTGTTCTTTTCTTCAGGCTCACACCTCGTAACAGCCCCCCCCCCCCCCCCCCCCCCCGACGACATATAGGGTGTATTTTTAATGACTGTGCAGTGTTTGAAAATATTGCCAGTCCAAGTTTTGTATTCACCCACTGTAAAGTTTGTGCAAAATAATAGGTACATAGAAAACTTGGACCGGCAATATTTGCAAACACTGCACAGTCATTAAAAATACACCGTGTACAATAACTCATTTCACATAAACAAGGATGGCGTGTTTCCGATTTTATACTGGGATCGGGGGGGGGGGGGGGGGCAGCACGGACGACAGGATAAAAGAGCTGGCTCTAGAATTGCCACAGTTGTCCAAGTAGGATCGTGTCATATAAGGAACCTCGACTGATTTAATGAGCCATTCGCGGTTTCACCGTGAGACAGTGTGAACTTAGACACGCAAGGCTTAATCTTTGAGACAAGCATATGACTACTGGCAGGATCAACCATATATCTATCGCACAGACGGACAATTCACGCACACGCAGGCCAAGAGTAGCAATCGCTCGGCGCGCTCCCTCGGTACCTGGTGATACATGCAAAACCACTGGACGCCTACAAACGAGCTTCTAATCTACGCCAGCAGGACTGACCGAAAAGCTATGCCATCTTACCCACTACTCATCGAGAGAGAGAGAGAGAGAGAGAGAGAGAGAGAGAGAGAGAGAGAGAGAGAGAGAGAGAGAGAGAGAGAGATAGAGAGAGAGAGAGAGAGAGAGAGAGAGGGGGGGGCGCTTATCGAGACTTTGTCGAACGGTCGTACAAATTTGCTCTTTAACCCGCTCAAACCACGACTCTGCCTTCACGCTGCGGTTACATTCTCGAAACGCTTGCCTCGCTAACTAGCATCGGCTGGGAAAATCCCGATTGTGTGCACCTCACACATCCATACGAGACAACGAACGCTAGACGCGGGACTGATCTTGCGAGCCAGACCAGTTTAGTTTAGTTGTAAACTAAACTAAACTGGTCTGGCTCGCATCCGGCTAGCGTTCATTTTAGTTTAGTTTAGTTTAGTTTAGTTTTCTAAACTAAACTAATCTAAACGCTAGACGTGGGACTGACCTTAATATTATGTACACAATAAAATGTATGTTATAGTATATGAACATCGTGTAACAGAACTACTCTGAAGCCCAGCTGAATGAATACATCATTCAAGAAAACAGAAAATTTCCATTTAACTTCCACATCACACGGTCAGACTGGTGTGTTGGCTTCTAGACTTGAAACTGATAGATTTGCGAGCGATCGAACATCCAATGTTGAGCTTTCGGGTGACTGCTGAATATGTTTTAATACAAGAAGTGAAAAGTGTGGGTCACCCACTGGGTGTCTTAATACAAGATGATAAATGTGTGGGTGAGCTACCGTATATCTTAATTCAAGATGACACGGTGTGGGTCAACAACGTTATGGCTTAATACCAGATGACAAATGTGTAGGTCGACAACTGGGTGTTTTAATACAAGATGACAAATGTGTAGGTCAACAACTGGGTGTTTTAATACAAGATGACAAAGGTGTAGGTCAACAACTGGGTGTCTTAATACCAGATGACAAAGGTGTAGGTCAACAACTGGGTGTCTTAATACCAGATGACAAATGTGTAGGTCAACAACTGGGTATCTCAATACAAGATAACAAATGTGTAGGTCAACAACTGGGTGTCTTAATACAAGATGACAAATGTGTAGGTCAACAACTGGGTGTCTTAATACAAGATGACAAATGTGTAGGTCAACAACTGGGTATCCCAATACAAGATGACAAATGTGTAGGTCAACAACTGGGTGTCTTAATACAAGATGACAAATGTGTAGGTCAACAACTGGGTATCTCAATACAAGATGACAAATGTGTATGTCAACAACTGGGTGTCTTAATACAAGATGACAAATGTGTAGGTCAACAACTGGGTATCTCAATACAAGATGACAAATGTGTAGGTCAACAACTGGGTATCTCAATACAAGATGACAAATGTGTAGGTCAACAACTGGGTGTTTTAATACAAGATGACAAATGTGTAGGTCAACAACTGGGTATCTCAATATAAGATGACAAATGTGTAGGTCAACAACTGGGTATCTCAATACAAGATGACAAATGTGTAGGTCAACAACTGGGTATCTCAATACAAGATGACAAATGTGAAGGTCAACAACTGGGTGTCTTAATACAAGATGACAAATGTGTAGGTCAACAACTGGGTATCTCAATACAAGATGACAAATGTGTAGGTCAACAACTGGGTATCTCAATACAAGATAACAAAGGTGTAGGTCAACAACTGGGTATCTCAATACCAGATGACAAATGTGTAGGTTAACAACTGGGTATCTCAATACAAGATGACAAATGTGTAGGTCAACAACTGGGTGTCTTAATACAAGATAACAAAGGTGTAGGTAAACAACTGGGTGTCTTAATACAAGATGACACAGGTGTGGGTCAACAACTGGGTGTCTTAATACAAGATAACAAAGGTGTAGGTCAACAACTGGGTGTCTTAATATCAGATGACAAAGGTGTGAGTCAACCACTTGGTATCTCAATACCAGATGACAAATGTGTAGGTCAACAACTGGGTGTCTTAATATCAGATGACAAAGGTGTGAGTCAACCACTTGGTATCTCAATACCAGATGACAAAGGTGTAGGTCAACAACTGGGTGTCTTACTATCAGATAACAAAGGTGTGAGTCAACCACTTGGTATCTCAATACCAGATGACAAATGTGTAGGTCAACAACTGGGTGTTTTAATACAAGATGACAAATGTGTAGGTCAACAACTGGGTGTTTTAATACAAGATGACAAATGTGTAGGTCAACAACTGGGTGTTTTAATACAAGATGACACAGGTGTGGGTCAACTACTATATGTGTTAATACAAGATGATAATATGTGGGTGAATAACCTTGTCTTAATACAAGATTATAAATGTGTGGGTCAACAACTGGGTGTCTTTAAACAAGGTGTTATCTCTTATCTCATCTCATTATGTTCCTCTTGTACCTTGCGGTGTAGAGGTGAAGTATAAACAGTGTGAGAGTGCCCGATTATGGGCTTCATATATCGATATTCCCATGGACTCTGCTATTCCCTCCGTCCAACGTTTACGTGGTCGGCCTCTTCCTCTGTTTCCATCTGGTCTGTACATCATTGCTTGTTGTGGTATGCTGTTGACTGGTAACCTACTTGCATGGCCAAACCATTTGATTTGCTGCTTTCTAATAAAATCTAGTTCTGCTTTAACCCCCACTTTAGTCCTGATTTCTTCATTTCTGATCTTATCTTTTCTTGATACGTTGAGTATTCTTCTCAGTAACCTCATTTCTGTTGTTGTGATTTTTCTTTTCTCTTTTTCTGTCATTGTCCAGGTTTGGCATTGATAGCATAGAGTTGGTAGGAAAATTGTGTTGTAAAGTGCTTTTTTTTAGTAGATATTGATGCATGTTTGTTCTTTAGTATTGGTGCCATTTGTCCAATGAGTTGGTTTGCCTTATTGCACCTATTTTCGATCTCGTCGTCTGATCTGCCATTTAATGATATTATACTTCCTTACTTGAAGCCGGCTTCGTGGCTTAGAGGTTATGACTTTTCTCCGTAATCTCGTATACTCTCGTCGGTAACGTGATGACGGTGAGAATCAGCAGTGGTTCGAATCGCATCGGTAACTTACGGGGTATGTGAGCCGGCCGCTCAGAAAGCAATGGCAAACTACTGAGCGTAATCTTGCCAAGAGATCAACATACAGCTGAAAGATGCTGGTGTTGACAGCGATGTCCTGTAAAAAGGATGTGCAAAAAGAAAAAAAGGTACTTGAAACTCTTTACTTGTTTCAAGGGATGTTCGTTTAGGTGAATTGTTGTTGTTTGTTTTTCTTTAGTTACAGTCATTACCTCTGTTTTTCTTGTGCTAATTTTTATGTTATGTTCCCTACACATTTCGTTTAGACCAGTGGTTCTCAACCTTTTTTGGCCCATTCCCCCCTTCACCATATTTTCAGAACGCCATTCCCCCCTTCCTATCAAAAATTTGGCCCGTTCCCCCCTTCACCGTATTTTCAGAACGTCATCCCCCCCCCCCCCTTTCATATTTCCTATCTAAAAATCCCCTCACCCCTACACAGTATACGTAAAAGTGGAAGGCAAATGTAATAGCATATACTAAAACAAGTCTAGACATCCACATAAAACATGATTTGTGGGTCTACTTACTTTATAAAATGAATTTTAGAAGGACGAGACATACATAACTGTAAAGTATGAAAGGAAAAACTATGTCAAGTAATCGGTTCTTGTATTAACATGATCTTGAAATGGTCTTCATTCCCCCCCCCCCCCTGGAAACCCTGAAATTCCCCCCTGGGGGGGGGGGGGGGAAATTCCCCACCGGTTGAGAACCACTGGTTTAGACTATTCATGTGGTCTTGTAATTCAGCTTCTGATTTTGCTATTAGTGCTTGGTCATCCGCAAACAGGAGTGCTCTAATGGTTAGATTTGCAGATGGTTCTTCTTAACAAGGTGTTAAAGTGTGCGAAAAAAAGTTTCTTGTCACAATTCTCTCAGTGTCTCTGTATTTGCTTCCTTTTGGTAGTATCTGCGTAATTAACCAGGAATCTTATTTGTACACGTGATCGTTGCTTCTCTATCAAACTCCAACGGAAAGATACTACTATCTTTTTGTCTGTAATCTACGAGTGATTAATTTTGCTGCATCCAACGTCTTTATTGAGAGCCGCCGTAGCACAGTGGACATGTATTCAAATCCCCATTGGAGAAGAAGAAGAAGAAGAAGAAGAAGAAGAAGAAGAAGAAGAAGAAGAAGAAGAAGAAGAAGAAGAAGAAGAAGAAGAAGAAGAAGAAGAAGGAGGAGGAGGAGGAGGAGGGGGAAAAGTGAGGGGGAGTAGGAGGAGTGGGAGAAGAACATACATTCCGTGAACATTGTTTACTCTTGATTTGAAACAGATGATTGCCAAATGCTTTTCCGCGTCGAGGCTTCTAGCCACTTCACCCTTGGGAGACCACTGACACAGAGATCCTCTGCCAGTTAGTTCATGCGTGTACTGGGCATGGTAATGTTGTACGTGGAAGGCGTTCGACAGAAGTCTTTAGAGCCAGGTTGACTTAGACTAGTGGTTCTCAACCTTTTTTTGGCCAATGCACCCCTTCACCATATTTTTAGAACGTCACCCCCCCCCCCTTTTTCGTATTTCCTCCCTATATACCCCCCCCCCTTTTTTTACACAGTATACGTAAAAATGGAAGCTAAATTTAGTCGACGCATCAACATCACAGCACACAGGTGTAACCCATAAGTGCTTCGTTCTACTCCTAACTCAAGCCTGATTCTGGAGAATCTCAGCTCAGTTCACGAACTCCGTAGCACCAGCGAGGATCCTGAAATACTTTGGGTAGATTCTTAACTCAAAATTTTGCCCAGGCAGAGCCTTTAGTCTACTCTTTTTCGATTTTTAACTGCCAAGGGATTTTTTACGTGCGCAACAATACACACGGGTGTCCGATCTCACTACCCAGAGACCAGGGGAAATTTTGTTACTAGAAGTCCACGTGAAAAAATCCTGGCCTTCACCGGGGCTTGAACCCGCGACCTCCAACACTCGAGGCGGACACCATACCTCGAGACCACTCAGCCCCCTTGAAGCTAAATTTAATAACACAAACTAGAACAAATCTAGACGTCTACATAAAACGTGATTTGCGGGTCTACGTACGTTATAAAATGAATTTTAGAAGGGCGAGAAATACAGAACCGTAAAGTATGGAGGGGACAACAATATCAAGTAATTGGTTCTTGTATCAACGCGATCTTGAAATAATCTTGAGGGGGGGGGGGGGGAATTCCCCACCAGTTGAGAACCACCTAGACGGTATTTTCTTTCGTTCGCTTGAAATATGTCTATAACTGCAATGTTGTCTCTTGTATGAATTTGACTGTTTTTTTTTAGTTCACCCAGCTGCCCATAGAGTTTATCTTCCCCTGTCGTCTCTCTAGGCCAGAAGGTTTGCCTAGATATGGTGTATTTTGGGCAGTCATGGAGTATGAGCTCTGCTGTCTGCGATGCCACCCACATGTGCATATGGCTGATTCACCAAACCTAGACGGTATCATTTTATATGTCAAAAAAAAGAAAAGAAAAAAGGTTTATCCCCGATACAGGACGTCGCAGTCAGCCCCAACATTTTTTGGCTATGTTTGATTTCTTGGTAAATTTGCTTTCAGTAATGTGGCCATTGCTTTCTGAACGACCAGTACTCACAGCATTATATGAAAACCGTTGCAAGGCGGTCTACTGCCAAATCAGCCGCAGATGTGTTTGGATCGCGGTATGTGAGATTACGAATTGCGTCCGTATCGTACAGAGCTCACCCTGTATTATACGCAATACAGGAGCCTAATCTGTCCTAATGTCTGTGTTCAAACGGGAGCCGCGATAGCGTTGTGGCTAAGCGTTTGTCTGCCGGTCCAGTGGTTATGGTTCGCATCCAGGTAGATTTTTAAAACTGATCTGGGCTCCCTGGTCGACCCAGTGTCGCAAGTGGTACTAGGAAATGTTTCTGGAAGTAAATGCGGCCAATGTGATATCGACTACAGCACCCACCGAGTGCAATTGGTTTATAAAATTATAAATCGATGGCTTGAGTGTCGGCCGTTCAGAAATCAATGGCAAATTGAAGTTAGTTGCATATCCTTTACAGGACGTAGAAGTCAACCCTATATTTATTTTTGGGTTGTTCGTGATTTCTGGGCAAGTTTACTTTCTGAACGACCGGCACCCATACCATTTCTTTAAAAAACCAACGTAGACGGTCTGCTGCCAAATCGCACACAGCTGTGTTTCGAACGCGGTATGCGGGATTAGGAACTGCGTCTGTAACCTCTCCGCAACGAAGCCGGTAATGGCAGAATATTACTGAACGTAAAGTAGCCTGGTAAATCACAAAGAGCCATTAAATGCTGGGGTTAAGTGTAACACCCTGTAAAGAACGTGCAACTAACTTTTGTCTTTGAGAAAAAGCAGCGGTCGAACACGAAGGTAGACAGACAATTACAGACAGCCGCAGCCAGAAAACATATGGCCTGGCAAACTGCCGAGAGTTAATCTGCTGAGTCGTGGTGAGAGCGACGTCGTGCGCGACCTGCTACATACGAAGATAGTTCACTGAAACACATGTCTGATCGGGATCATAACTATGATTTTACAACATGTTACAGTTGCGAAGCATAATTCATTGTTACTTCCCTCAACCTGTTCTGCAAACTCAGTCGTTCAACTTCCTGTTTGTCAACTACCTAAGACTAGACAGAAAAACAATTATAATTTCCTGTTTCTCGCCCAACTGAACTATGAACTTTTGGTGAACTTAGTTAGCAAAGGATTTTGTTGAATATTCCCATACTCTGTATAATGTTTACCGATTAGTACTGAATGCATAATTCATATGTTAAAACAACATGACGTAATACTAGTAATAGAATGAATCACAAGTATCAAGTAGCGATAAAAATAATGTTTGCATATCCTTTACAGGACATCGCTGTCAACATCAGCATCTTTCAGCTGACTGTTGATTTGTTGGCAAGATTACGCTCAGTAGTTTGCCATTGCTTTCTGAGCGGCCGGCTCACATACTCCGTAAGTTACCGACGCGATTCGAACCACTGCTGATTCTCACCGTCGTCACGTTACCTATCAGAGTATACGAGATTACGGAGAAAAAAGTAGCAATAAGTAGAATAGAAATGGCAGAAGAAAGATACGTCAAATGAAGATACAATAAAGCTAACACTTAGTGTAAAATGGAGAAAACAAAACAAACACTCAGAGTTCGAAGGAAGAAAGAAATGTTAGTTGCTTGTCCTCTACAGCACGTTGCAATCAAACCCCCAGCATTTTTTGGCTAAACCCCCATCATTTGTTGGCTGTGTATGATTTACTTGACAAGTTTTATGCCCAGTAGTTTGCCATTGCTTTCTGAACGACCGGCGTTCATACTATGGAAATCAACGTAAGGTGGTATGCTTTCAAATCTTCTATGGCTGATTTCGAACCTCTTATTTGGTATGACGCCCCCTACTTCTCCGTGGCTAAGGGCTTGCGGACGCGATTCGTGAGACCGCTTATCTGCTTTCGAAACACAGCTGCGACCGATTTAGCAGCAGACCGTGTCGTGTTGGTATGGGAGTGGGTCGTTCAGAAACAATGGCAAACTTCTGAACGTAAACTTGCCTAGACATCAACAACAGCAGTAAAATGCTGGTGTTGACAGCGATGTCCTGTAAATAGGATATGAAAAAAATGGTATGACGGTGAATTGTGAAATTCGGTCACTGCACCTAGGCCACAACGCCGACCACAGGTAGTAGCAGAAGAATGGTATGACAAAAGATGCTACACGTACATGTAACGCATAGTTGGAGGTGGAGAATCAAGAACCGCAAATAAAAGATCAAGAAGGGTCGGAAACGACATGATCGCCGTAGCCACATGGCATTTAAAGGAGAAATATTCCCCATGTGTTACAATGTACACCCTAAAATATGACTAAAACGTTTCAAGTCGCAAACACCAAACAGAGACTGTGAAAAACAAGACTGCTGGATAGTCGACTATATAACAAGCCAAGTTTCTCCCACTAGGGCAAAAACTCGATTGATTCACCACTGTGACAAAACAGGCTTTCCTAGATTACAAGATTGGTCTCCCTTTCACCCTGAGCGTTCTGTCTGTCGATTGTCGACCCCGTTGCCCGCCTGGTATGCGCTCTGAGTCTCCTGTAGAAACAGCCTTCTAACCGCGCGGGATGCCGTTTTATAACGGGAACAGCCGCTATACATTTATTTTTCTTTCAAAATTTAACCTAGGATATAACAGACAATTTATATTTAGTTTTAATATCCCACATATTTGTATAATATTTTGTATATAATTGTTATTTTTTCGTGTTATTTATAAAAAAGATAAACTTAAAGTTATACAACCCAAAAGGGATTTATATAGGATACATCTGGCTATGGGATCTGACCTTCCTTGACGTCAGTAATAAACATTGTACTTTCTGCCAGCCGTTGCTTCTACCTCCCTTGTTGTTTTAACCAGATAGCGTCTTAATATAAACTTAACATCGATGCGCCGGCTATTACATTTGTGGTACGGTGCTCCGTATGATAACTGCTGTTTCTGCTTGTAACTAACTTTGTTGATTTCGTCGTTCGGTTGTTATGCGTCTGCTGCTCTTCTCTTTTTCTTTCTCGACCCCTGCACACTGTCGCAAACACAGTGCGGGCGCGCATGTGTAAGTAGGCGTTAACTTCAGCTCATCAGGTGGATACAGGACTTAATGATTAATCCCTCGTACGGGGAAGAAGAAAGAAAGGACAATTAAGAGCCGATGAGTTAAACAATGTAAAATGAAAACTTACATACTTACCCACAATGAAATAACAGAGAGACCCGTGGGAGTTGAGAGAAATGGTAGCCATGGGTTGGAGACATGGCTGGCAAAGAGAATATATCTACATTTATGATGTAGAATTGACTAGTCTTGCTGTAAAATGACCATTTTCGACGAGTCCGAGTTTCAAGTTTTGCGGGCAGCATTTTAAAGGTGATATGGTGAGGAATCATAATTCTTTCTACCTTTCCTTCCTCCCCCCCCCAATACACACACACACACACACACACACAAACATGTATCTCTCACACAATGAACAACTGGAGTTAAACTGTACAGCAATCATTTATTGTACTTTTGATCCCAAATAAACGCGGCGCATTAAGTACCTCAGATTTCGGAGTGGGTTCACCTGATGGTGAGGGACATTAGAAATAGGGAAGGCTAATCCACATGCAGAAATCACCTGATGGTGAGGGACATTAGAAATAGGGAAGGCTAATCCACATGCAGAAATCACCTGATGGTGAGGGACATTAGAAATAGGGAAGGCTAATCCACATGCAGAAATCACCTGATGGTGAGGGACATTAGAAATAGGGAAGGCTAATCCACATGCAGAAATCACCTGATGGTGAGGGACATTAGAAATAGGGAAGGCTAATCCACATGCAGAAATCACCTGATGGTGAGGGACATTAGAAATAGGGAAGGCTAATCCACATGCAGAAATCACCTGATGGTGAGGGACATTAGAAATAGGGAAGGCTAATCCACATGCAGAAATCACCTGATGGTGAGGGACATTAGAAATAGGGAAGGCTAATCCACATGCAGAAATCACCTGATGGTGAGGGACATTAGAAATAGGGAAGGCTAATCCACATGCAGAAATCACCTGATGGTGAGGGACATTAGAAATAGGGAAGGCTAATCCACATGCAGAAATCAGTCCAGTGTACTATAGAAGTATAGTATTAGTACGTGTATGGACTACCTATGACGAGTTCAAAGCGAGCGGACGCAAAGAAAGTCAGTTATACATCAATGTGTGTGTGTGTGTGTGTGTGTGTGTGTGTGTGTTGTGTGTGTGTGCGCTGACGAAGGCTTTCTTGCCGCAACATCCAGTTTTTCACTGGTGCGTGTGTTCTTGTAAAGCTGACAAATTCTACTTGACGATATTGCTGAATTACTCACTGCATTAACATCTGAACGCAAACAGGCGATAACGAAAGATTTAGAACCCCTGATATCCCGCTCTTCTCCCCCAGACTTCCCTCATCTAAATCAGATACGACGAGAGACATTAAGAGTGTTCTCTATTGTTATGATCATTAATACTTTATTCGCTTGTCTTTAAAACGACAAAGCTTATGTTAAATAGCCGCTGCACATGTTTTAAGTGGAAGGGGCCGGAGACCAGAGGCGCACGCAATGCCCTTCAGCGCAAAACGCCACTGGCTGTATAATACAGATACAACACCAGAATAAATGTGAGCTGTTGCGTGAAGACAAGGATTAGTAGTTTACTCGTACTAGTGCCGTTAATTTATTACTTCAGTACAATTCAGTTTCACACAGAAAGGCAAGATAAAGATTTGAACATTTCTTTAATAAAAGTTTTTGCAAACTGTTTATACGAGAACCATATTGAAACACTGTGGCGCTTCACATCCCTCCATAATATACGTCCGCACAGTAAAAGTTTTCCAAATTACAAGCCGTCATTGGCAAGTATGAGACATTATAACTAATATAACCTAATGTGGATGTTTTCACACACACATTTTATAAGACAAAAAGTAGTTAATAAGACAGAAAAGGCTGTGATAAAATGTGCGGGCAGTTCAACAACACGCCATTGCGGATGAATTCGAGCAGAAATGGAAAACAAGTGATATTCCCGCTTGTAGTGTACACAATCGTGACGATGGCCAAGACCATGCCGCCTGCTGTCGCTTGACATTATTATTATTACTTTTGTTGCTAGGTTCATCGTTTGGCATTAGGGAAGAACCACGTGCCAGGCGGAATACGGGAATAACAACAGTTCTGTCACAGGAAGCAAGGACGGGTCCTTTGTGAGGACCTATGAAGCCGTGGATGATACAACAAAGGTGCGTATGTTTGTTACTGTCTCTCTTCTTCTACCTTCCCTGCTCTAGTCTCTACATGTTGTTCTTCATTAAATTGACGGTCGCCGTTTTGTTTCTGTTGTAATATGTTGGTATGTTGTTACATATTGGCGGACAGTGTTGTACATGTTTCTTAATATCGTGAATTTGAGGTCGACCTATTTTTATTTTGGCGTTGTGTTTTCTCAGGAATGTTCTCTAAAATCTCTATGATGCGATGCCGGCTGCTGAGTATTTTATTATATTTGTAATAACACCTTTGGGGTGTAGTTTTCTACTAAAATGCAGGCGACAATTGAATAAAGTGAGATTGTAATGTTTTATGATAAATAAAACAGGAAGTAGTTAATGCAACTAAACAGTTAAATTTACACCGGGAACAAACGCACCCGCGCGCGCGCGCACACACACACACACTGACACACAGTCCACAGACTGATTAAAATGTTAACTGATGATATATTTGTTGTTATCCTTCAGTTGTTTCAGGAACTTTACTCTCTGCACTTGCTTCTGTTCTAATGTTTTGCTTGAGGTTTTTGATTGCTTGCTGATATACTTTTAAAGCATACATGTCTGGTTTGTGTCACTCTGATTAGTCGATTACTGTCAGTATGTGACAAGTGATGTGTATGCGTGTGTGTCTATTTATTACTGACTGGAATAATTCATTTCGTATATATTTTAATTAATTCCTACGTTTTGTTGATTTTTGTCTAGGTACTAAATTGTCATCTCTGCTGCAGTGTCAGTTATGAACAATTCTACAGGGTGTATTTTTTAATAACTACAGTGTTTGAAAATATTGCGGGTCCAAGTTTTGTATTTACCCATTATGTTGCATGAACTTTACAGAGGGTGAACACAAAACTTTGACCGGCAATATTTTCAAACACTGCACAGCCATTAAAAATACACCCTATATACTTGAAATCAAGGGTCCCCAGACTTACTCAGCATTGCTACCCCTTGCTACCTAGACCACTTACCTAGTGTCCCAGTAGATATACACATAATTACAACCATACTTCATCATATTATGTCTACTACACATTCAAGACCACACACACCTTATCTATTCAGTTCCAACATGGGGTTGTAGCACCTACATTTTAACATCCAAAAAATGAAAACTATGACAATTATCATTGGAAAGGAAAAGTCATCAAAGAACATCACTGTAGACTGGGAGATACTAGAACAAGTAACAAGTATCTTGGACACTTAATAACAGATGATGGTAGAAGTGAAATAGAAATAAAAAAGAGAATAGGAAAGGCCATAAATGCTTTCAGCAGCATGAAAAAATGAGAATTGTCAAATGGTATGTGTGTTCAACACTACTATATGGTGTGGAAGTCTGGACACTGAACAAACAATTAGAAAGTCGAATAGAGGACCTGGAGATGTGGATATACAGAAGAATATGTTGTATTGCATAGAAACAATAACAATCAAATAGACAGGTTCTAGAAAAACTGGGAATGAAGAGAGTTGATGAAAGAAATAAAGAAGAGGCAAGTTAAATATTTCGACACGTTAAAAGACATAATACTCCTATAAAAACCATACTGGAGGACAAGGTTCAGGGCAAACGAGCTAGAGACAGACAACGATACAAGAGGGAAGATAACATCAAGAGATGGACGAACATCAATCTGACAGAATGTACAGTCAGGGTGAGAGACAGACAGTGTTGGAGATCCATTGCAGCCAACCTTCATTGTGGCCTGATTGGTTAACATAGTAAGTATACAACAATTGACTGAAAACATAAACAAACAAAATGGGCTTCATTTGAAATAATAATGTATAACCTAATTATAACTCAGAATATTGCCAATTTAAAATTTAAAAAAAAATAAACACTTGAAATGTGTGGAAATGCTTCGAAGAATACTGACAACTCCTTGGACTGATACAAGAATAACAAACACTTGAAGGAAACTAAACTCACAAAGAGAACTGATTACTCATATCAAATGTAGACTGTCCACATTCTTTGTGCATTGTGTAAGAAAGAGTATATTTGAAACAGTTGTGGTAGTATGGAAATTCGAGGGAGACGGTGATAGTGGAAGGTCCTGAGAGAAGAAAGGGTATATGGTGCTTTTTTTTTTTTTTCATATCCTTTACAGGACATCGCTGTCAACATCAGCATCTTTCAGCTGATTGTTGATTTCTTGGCAAGATTACGCTCAGTAGTTTGTCATTGCTTTCTGAGCGGCCGGCTCACATACCCCGTAAGTTACCGACGCGATTCGAACCACTGCTGATTCTCACCGTTGTCACGTTACCTACGAGAGTATACAAGATTACGGAGAAAAGTCGCTAACCTCTAGGCCAGGAAGCCGGCATATGGTGCTAGACATATATTTTTATAACCCTGTTGTCATTTGAGGGGTGATGTGGTCTATGTGCTGGTGACCTTTGCTGCCCAGGACATTTTCTGGTACTCATTTTAGGCTGGGTGAAGATGAGCCCAAGTAAGTTGAAAATGTCTTCTATACAGAGATTCAGTGTTGATTACAGCATCACTATCTGTAAGCATTCTGTAGACACAGCAGGTTTGTAAGGGCTGTTGCCTTAAAGCACCATATAGAATTCTTGTCCTGTAAGATGTTTGTTTCTGTTCGTTCACTTTGAATTCAAGCATAGTCTATACATGTGATGTTACTTTAGTGCACTGGACTGATTTTTGCGTGTGGATTAGCTTTTCCTATTACTAGTGTCCCTCGCCATCAGGTGAATCCCACTCCGACTTCAGAAGTACCTCTTGTCAGATTCAGACCCAACTAATAAAATACAATAACTCGGCTAAGGCTGTCAGGCTCCAAAATATGTTCACTGTGTGTATTACTTGGTAACCGTAAAAGTAGTCCCATGGCAGATACCACTTTTGGGGGGTGGGAAGAATTAGGCCTTCACATATTCTGGGCTATTGTATATGTGGTTTGGTGGCCAGTTGTCTTTCCTTCCCAGAACTAGACTAGATGCCAAGTCTCTGTATATACAACATTAAAGCGTGCCAGGTACTGTAACATTACTTAGAGATTTAGTGCAGTAGCTAGAAGTGGTGTGCAGTAGCCCTGCATCTGTTAGTTACAAAAAGATTCCTGACCTTTCTCGGGGTTAAAATTGGTGTCCCTTGGTGTGTGAAGCCAGTACCCCAAATCCTCGACCACGTGCAGGAGTCAAATGTGAGATTTGAAAATGTGACAAAGGGGCTGGTTACCCCACTCCATAATGTGATATCCTTATATATAATCAGCCTACAACTTTAGGACATTTTCCTTGGGTTTACTGTGGCTTATTTTCTTATGTGCTTGATATAGCAGCACATAAAAATGTGAGGAGGTGTTGTAGCACATTGGTTTGCTTATCTGTCTGACCAGTTGTCAAGTGTTTGAGTCTCCACCGGGTCGGGTTTAAAACTGTCCCTGGGCTTCCAGGTCTACCCAGCCCAAAAGATATACTAGGCCATGTCCTGAGTATTAAAGGTGGCTGGCAGGATGTTGACCTGACCACCTCATGCAGAGAGTGCCAGTTGGCCTATAGAAACATGACATATGCCCAGTATTCTTCTAGGCATATAAAAGGATCCTTTACTGTTTTTACATACAGAGAAGGTACTTAAGAAGCAGGGATCAAACTAGCAGCAAGCAGTCAAGTTTGCTATTAGAGTGTCCAGTTGGCAAACAAGAACAGACTGAAATGCAAAAAATGCAAACCATTAATGCTTGGATAATAGTGACAACAGTATATATATATATATATATATATATATATATATATATATATATATATATATATACTAGCTGACCCGGCCCGGCTTCGCCCAGGCCCTGGAGGGGATCTATCTATCTATCAGTCTGTCTGTCTGCTTGTTTGTCTGTCTGGCTGGCTGACCCGGCCCGGCTTCACCCAGTCCCTGGTGGGGAGCATCTCATTTAATTCATATAAGTAGTCATATAAGCTCTCCCGTTCCCGACTATCTGTCTGTCTGTCTATCTGACCGGGCCCGGCTTCACCCAGTCCCTGGTGGGGAGCATCTAATTTAATTCATATACGTAGTCATATAAGCTCTCCCGTTCCCGACTGTCTGTCTGTCTATCTGTCTGTCTGTCTGACCGGGCCCGGCTTCACCCAGTCCCTGGTGGGGAGCATCTAATTTAATTCATATACGTAGTCATATAAGCTCTCCCGTTCCCGACTATCTGTTTGTCTGTCTGTCCCGGCTTCACCCAGTCCCTGGTGGGGAGCATCTAATTTAATTCATATACGTAGTCATATAAGCTCTCCCGTTCCCGACTGTCTGTCTGACCCGGCCCGGCTTCACCCAGTCCCTGGTGGGGAGCATGTCATCTAATTCATATAAGTAGTCAAATAAGCTTCCGTTCCCGACTATCTGTCTATCTATCTGACCCGGCGTGGTTTCGCCCAGCTCCTGGCGCACAGTAACTTAAAAGAATGTCCTTCCACACACCATTCAATGAAAACTGTAGAAAAAGATGGGTTACAATGTTATGCATTATGCATTATTTTTATGAAAACTTTGAAAATTCCTTAAAGATTATATCATTATTTATTATAACTCATATGCCAGAAAATAACTATAGACAAAGAGTTTAACAATAGTGCAAGTAAGTCCAACAATATGACTATAAAGTATATAGAAATGTTATTAAAAGTTATGCCCCTTGAAATAACTTTTCTAGAGTGAAGTCCCCCTGCTATATAGACATTATATAATGAAAATGGAAAAGTAAATGTTATTAAATAAGTCGAAGATTTTACATTAAGAAATTATTATAGTCGGTTGCAAATGAATGAAAGGAAGACGTGTAGAAAATTTCATCTCAATCGGATGTACCGTTATCGAACGCATCCAATACAAAAATCCCCACACACAAACAAACAAACATACACTCTGTTTTATAGATATAGATATAGATATATATATATATATATATATATATATATATATATATATATATATATATATATATATATAGTTTCCTCTTCCCACCTACTGAAGCAGTTTGCTGCTATCAATGATGTAATAAGGTCTGAATGCACAGAGGTGGTCAGTCTTTCCTTCATCTAGTGAGATGACGAATACAGGTGTTGAACCCTTGTCTGACCACGCTCCCTGTCAGCTGTGCTAACATACCTGCTCAACATTATATATATATGTCCTGGAGAAATTATGGCCTGATCAATCAGTCATTAACATTTAGTTTACTTGTTGTGGTTGACCAAACCAGAATATATTCCTATATGTGTGTACAAGAACACAACTCTACAGTCATCATTTGTGGTCATTAACAAATCTGCAGATGAAAATATCAATGTGTGGCTTTCAGGGTTAGTTACAGTGTTTCGTAGTTTGTTATAAATGTACGCCTTGACGTCTTTGTGTGGTGGAAACAGGAAGTGGGGCTTCTGCGGTAAGCTGTGCAGAATAATGGGCTTAAACACATAGATAGTTGAAGGTTGTCGGATCTGGCTTCACAGGAAATATTTGAGTAAATAACTCCCTCAAATTATTCTAGAACTGGATGGCTGGGAAACTTCTTAATCATCTTCGTTCCTCTTTTGAGGGGAGGACATTACACTTGGTGAATGTGTCTGACTTTGGCATGCATTTGAGCAAGGATAGTGTTCTGTAAACAAATTCCATCCAAGTTGAAAGGCTCTGTCTACCTGTGAATAAGTGCTTTTTTTCCCCCTAACAATTTTGCAGTAGGCTTACAACCTTCTCTTTGCATTTTGAAACTGCCATGGGATTCTTAATGTGCACAGTTTGCACAGAGGACATTTTTTCCTTCTCCCTTATCTGAGAAGGCTTGGTATCAGATCTCACTACCTGGGAGATCAGGGGACATGTGATATCATTAAATAATTATTGAATTATTGTTCTTGGGATAAATTCCCTGCCCTACAGTCCCATTGAAGAGTGTACTGGCTGAGTTTGAGGACACTAATCTCTCAGCCGTGCCCCCCCCCCCCCCCCCCCCCCCAAGCATTGGAAACAAAGTGAGTATTCTGCAGGTTGTATGTAATACCTGAAGATGCCTGTAGACAACTACAGCAGTCTCTGCTGAATTTTGGATTCATTGTTTGTGAATGTCTGGGAGGTAGGGAGGGGTAAGTGAAGGACTCTTTTTACATGCCTTAAGGCGCATTGGGCATATGGTGCTAGTCATATATTTATATAGCAATCAGCTCTCTGTCAGTGATGTGGTCTGTGTCATTTATTCAATATGTGCCATGGCGATAAAGGGGCAAACATTTCACCATCTCACATGATCACCAGTTGTGGATCAGCTCTGTGTTCTTGTTTCAACCATGCCATGTGGCCAGGCCATCCAGATATTTACTCTGCCTTCCCCATCTTCTTTTCCATCAATCTTGCCAGTTGGACCAAGTTCTCTAATTTATTTCTTCTTATAACGTGTCCAAACAATTTTGATTGTCCACGTCTAATTTCTGTAATCAGTTTAGGGTTCTCATTTGCTTCTTGTAGGTCTTGCTCATTGGTCTATCCATGGTATTTGCCTTAGAATTTTCCTCAGAAACCACATTTTCCCTGCCTTTAGATTTTTTGGAATGTCTGCTCATTGTCCTCCTTTCACATCCATACAAAAGTACAGGTTCTATGTAGCACTTCAACACTCTTTTTCCCCATTGCAATTGACATCTTTTTGTTGGTCAGTATGTTTTCCATGTACCTTTGCCATGACCATTCTTGTTCTAATCTCTTCAAGGCATATTTCATCAGATGATATGACTGTTCTGAGATAGTTGTACTGATTCACTTGTTGAAGAATATTCCCTGTGTTTTACATTGTAGTATTTATTTCTTCTTAGAGACGACCATAATTTCTGTCTTCTTACAATTTGTTTCTCACCCTAGTCGTTCACTGTACAACAATCACATCTACTAAATGTTGCAGGTCCTGTTCTTGTCTGCAATCAGATTGTATCATACGATATCTAGTATTATTTATATGTCCTCTAATGGTGATTCTTGTCATATCTTCTAACTTTCTGAAAATATTTTCTCTGTATAGGGAAAGAAGATCTGGAGACATTACACATCCCTGTCGCAGGCTTCTCCTAATAGGTTGTTGTTGACCTACTTCATTATCAATCTTCTGGCAGCTTGTTGTTTCCAATGTATGAGTTTTGTTTTAGAAGTCAGGGGTCTTTGCCATCAATGTGTAGATCTGCAAGCATCTTCACCATAGCGTCTTTACTAGGGTCTTTGGCATCAATGTAGCATCTTCACCATAGCATCTTTACTAGGGTCTTTGCCATTAATGTGTAGATCTGCAAGCATCTTAACCATGCCATCTTTACTAGGGTCTTTGCCATCAATGTGTAGATCTGCAAGCATCTTCACCATGCCGTCTTTGTACCCCAATACATTTCCTGGCACCTATTTGAGGCCGGTCAACCAAATAGAACAATGTGAATCTGTCCTGATGCGATGGAACCTCTGACCACTGGGTCGGCGTCAAGTGAGAGCTAGGAATAATAATCATCAGGTTGTGGGATGATGATGTAGCTTGGCTGTACGTACTAGCAGGTAGCTTTTCCACTTTTCACCTTGGGCAGTGGGGAGCGTTTTGTGTGATATTCACTGGCACAGGAACGGAGCATAATGGGGACAAACCCGTTGCTGTGAAGTTGGAACTGCGACTAACTAACTAGCAGGTGGTGGAGGCCACCATCATAATTAGTCTCTAATGTTCAAGTTTGCCTGCAAGACCATGGCACAGGTTCAGTCACCAGCTGGGGCAAGATAATTTTTAGACCCGTGTGGCTCTGGGATTGGCACAGCATCATACAAATAGGCAGACTTGTACAGGCCACGAGAAAGGGAGTTGATCACCGAACATAATATGTCATGGACTAGTATATATCATAAGAGAGGTAGAAACAAATGCATAATATGAGGAGGATTAGACAAGCTGCATGGAATAGCTAAGGATGGGAGGGCTTGGAGTGAGTTGATTGAAGGGGAGGGGGTATAGAGGGTAAAGAAAGACATTGAGGTATGAAGTGTTAGGCCCTTAATGAATTCTAGGCCACCACATTTTGAGGTGGGAGGGCAAGTACCCTACCTTGGCACAATCCTACATGGATAATTCTTATAATTATGTGTTTTCCACACACTCCTACATAGATAATTCTTATAATTATGTGTTTTCCACGTTGTAAGACAGGGTCAACCTCACAACTCTACTGGAGAACAAAATCCTGTCACTGCAGGTTAAACCAGGAACAAAACTATAACTTGATAAGGTTGCAGTCTGAGCTCATCAACAAAGGTTCAGCCGCCCTGAGGGTTTCCTATGCTTAGCAATCTAAACAAAGGGATGAGATGCCTCGCCAATCTAGTCGTCAGTGGGAAGTCGCTGCTGGTGCCCCACAGTTTCTTTTCCTCCAAGGGCAAGGTTTGAACTTCCAAGTTACCAAAAGGACATATTTTGCACTATGTGGTGCTCATTCTGGCATTGGACTGGTCTGCTTGGGCGTTGTAGAGAGCACAGTATATTCGCTGCGGGTTACCATGCAGTCCTAAGATGGTTATTTGCTGTTCCTTGTCTAGTGTTAGAAAGGGCCTTTGTGGGTAACGGCTGCATGTTCTCTGGCCCCATACAATAATGTATTATCTGTTAATGCCCAGTGGTGGCAGAATGGGTTCTTCCTATGATCATTGCGGCTCTGGCCATCTGAGCATCGTAACATGGGTCATCATGTAGCAGGTCCTTTGTAGGACTCTGCTCTTATAACTGCCCGCTGAAACGATTCTTGATCCCTTTGCTATGCACTTTCACGCCCAAGGTGTCTTCGGTGTCCGGTGTCCATCTTCCTACTGGGCAATCCCTGCCTTTTCTTCCAGGAGCCTATTTCCTTCACTGTTCTTTCTAATCAACTTTGACGCAAAATGGATATTAAATAATTTAAAGAATCTGCTGGGAATGTCAGACCCGCTTGGAAGGGAACGAGCCACCCCAGCATGTAATTCCGAGACCTAGCATAAGAGAAGTTGCCACGGTTCCCGCCATAACGGCAACTCCTGCCATAGGGTTGATCCACACAATATACACAACTGGTATGACCTGTTGTTGGCTCTGATCCCAAGTGGCTGTTTGCTAACAGAATGGCAGTTCCTGTGTTTACAAACAGTTAGCAGCCGTCACGTGTGTGTCTATTTATTGGTATCTGATCGGGAAAACCAGGAGATTAAACAATCGACAGTTATTTGGGAAGACCAGGAGAGAAAGATGGCAGGCGGGAATTAGGAAGAAGTGGGTGTAGGGGGTGGGTGGGGAAATACAGGTCACGAAAACCCCTTACGTCATCGCATTCCATTATTAGAACGACCATGATCTAATTTGATCGCAGGACTTCGCGCACGGCTTCGAGTGAATGGGATATTGTTGAGCTACATTGAGACACAGGGGGAAGGGGGAGGTGGAAGTGTTGATTGGGGGAGGGGGGATGAATGGCATACGGGAGAGAGATATCAGGGTCGCACATTAGTCTTTACATCGTTGTGTCAATAAATATTGACTCAGTGGTCACCGCGTTCTGGCGTCTGGTTAACAGCTGTTAAGTCCGCTTGTCATTACGAGATGAGGGGGAGGAGCATGCATGTACAGACAGATAACTAACGGCCGCGAGCGGGGGGAGGAAGTGGTGCTAGGTGATTGTTAGCGCCCGCTAGCAATGTGTCTTGTTTCTCTCCGTTTTTCTTACGTTTGGTAGGTCTCGACTGGAGAAGGGAGGGAGAAAAAAAAATGGGGATTAGAAATGGAGGGGGAGAGTTCACGGTCGCGTGTTAATGGCGTTATCAAGGTGTTGTTGTAATTGCTTACCTGAGTCGTCCAGGTGCTGTTGAAACAGTTGGAAACCTGTTCTAGGAAATGTGAAAAAACGGTAGAACTACGTGCAAGATACTCGCCGCGGGTTTCATCAGCATCATCATAGAGTGAATTGCGTTGCACATCCCACTTCTGCATACATTTTTATTTCGGGTTTTCTATCCGTAACCTTTTGACTTCCCCCAGTCTACTTACACGACAACAGGTTTGTGTATCGTTTGGTCCGTCCCCTTGTCTTGTTCGCCACGGGAGGACCTAATAGTAGCTGCGCTACCGCCGGCGTAGCTCTTGGAGGTCATTGGAACACGGACAGTCCCTCTACCGCTGCAACAGTGAGGGTGGCGGGTTTGGTATGGCAGAAGTGGTCTTCTAGCTGATTACAAGGCGTGGATTGCTGAGTCGTTTAACCCCATTCTCGTGCCCTTCATCTCCCAATGGACAGTTCATATTTTCCCAATTGATATCTCCCAATAGAACATTGTTCCACAACCATCTCCCGCCAAGCCTTTGTGCAGACTTGACTATGATTGGTCGGAAGCTTTCTATTCGCGTAGTTGTGTGTCTGTGTTTGTTCTGTGCTGACCAAGGCTTTGGTCGCAACGTTCATTTTGTTTCTTGCAATCGTGTTCTAGTAAAGCTCAAAATCTACTTCTCGTTGTTTGGTGATTCATTCATTGCCTATGAGATGAAGTAGTTCGTCTCACGCCAACCCTCCTTAGACGTCTATTACGACACACCTGGTAGGTGTTACTATTCCTAGCTTCGCTTATGGGCCCCGGTGACAGCCAGGCGTGAGTCTCATATAATAAGTCATAGAGTTGTGAAACTGGGTGACTAGTTGCTGTCTTTAGCCACTTTTGCCTTCTTCATATGTAGGTGCAGACAACACTATGCTGGGGCTAGGTTTCAAAATGGCTGCCTTACTGTCTGTCTGTTAAATTAAACAGAGGTTGACTAATAAATATAAATCGTAGCCGCCGTCACCGCCACACAACCCCAATACTTTTTGTACCTTAGAACATGTTCCACATTGCCAGGGGCCATTCAGACCAGATTTAATTTGATTACAAGTGTAGGCTGGTGGGCTCCGTGGCCGAGGTGTTAGCAGCTTTCTCCGCTAACCCCGAATACTCTCGTCACGTGACGCGACGAGAATTAGCAGTGGTTCGAATCGCAAAAGTGACTTATGACAGTATGGAGCCGGTCGCTCAGAGAGTCGTGGCGTGCTGATGAGCGTAATCTAGCCTAGGAATCAACATACAGCTGAAAGATGCTGGTGTTGACCGCAATATCCTGAAACAGGATGGAAACGCGGGAAAAAAACAAAAACAAGTGTAGGCTGGCGGTGGCAGACCTGACAAATTGTGACAACAGACAAACGCATTAACTGACCAGCAGTTCCTGTGTGTGGTGCTGGACCACGTGTTACATCCTGATGTGCCACTCTACACTCCAGTTTTTCACGGGTGCGGGTTTCTGAGAGTGGCCAGAGGATTTCTGCAACCGTCCCTGTGGAGATTGTGCTTTGGTACCGGATCGGGGGTAAAGTGTACACCAATCTCACTCTCCTATAGATGCAAGCCCCATTTGAAGAGCTCAGCTGACCTGAAAGCCATTGTATCGGACTGGAAGAATTACAGCAGTTTTCTAGAGCAGTGGTTCTCAACCGGTGGGGAATTTTTGGGTTTCCGGGGGTGGGGCTGTTAAGATTATTTCAAGTTCGCTTCAATACAAGAACCGATTACTTGATATTGCTTTCCCCTCCATACTTTACGCTTCCGTACTTCTCGCCCTTCTGAAATCCGCTTTATAACGTAATTAGACCCGTAAATCACGTTTTATGTAGACGTCTAGACTTGTTCTAGTATGGTGGTATTAAATTTAGCTTCCATTTTTACGTATACTGTGTAGGGGTCCCCGGAGGGGGGTGATCTTTAGGGAGGAAATTCGAAAATGGGGGGGGGGGTGACATTCTGAACATATGGTGAAGGGTTGCATGGGCCTAAAAAGGTTGAGAACCACTGTTCTAGAGGGTTGACAACCAACTAGTCCCAATCGTGAGGATCGTGGGGCGTACCTGAGGCATGACTATGGAGATCACCGCCGCTTCGAGAGAACTAGTGTGGGCAGGACAAGAGGCCACACACGCGGTCATCAGATTCAGTGATGTGTAGACCGATACAGACGGCAGACGTTTGACTCTAGCTGGATGACACGACCTGGTAGTGAATTCTGGCCCAGCCGTCTTCGAGGGTGAGAGAAGAGATATAATTAACACTCATGGAAACAGTGAGTTGATGCTTTGATGTGGCTGTTGCATCGGAGGACTGAGCATGCAGGAGGACTGAGCATGCAGGAGGACTGAGCATGCAGGAGGAATGGCCAGTGGGCAGGGATGTATGCCGATTGTGATAACATAACCATCTCTGTAACCAAGTAAGCTCAGAGAACTGGAGGAAGATCAAGACATGGATAAAGCCTGTCCAGTCATACCTTTTACATGTTGAATGACCATTGCTGGACGTTTGCTATCAACCCCAGGCTGCTTTTATAGGCAATTGTACGTTCAGTGGCTTGCCATTGTTTTGTGAACAAGCTGTCATAAAGTTTGAAGTCATAAATGCCGATGTAGGGATTGAACGCCCTACCTCGCCATAAGCTCACTGGAAGTTTAATGGCGAGCGCTCTTATTCTTTCAGCTACTTCGACTGTTTCATAAATTGAACCCAGACCATACTACACATTTAAGTATAGTTAAGGCATCTTAAGGTGCATTAGGCTTCGGTTGCTAGGCCACACAATCGTGTGTGGTGTGGGCTGTAGCACACCGGCCGCTTTTACTTCCAAAGACTTTTCCTGGCACAAGCTTTAGGCTAGATCCACCTGCTGGTCCAGGCCATGTAGCAAAATTGGAATCCATCCCAATCTGGATTGAACCTCTGCCCACTGAGGCGGTAGACGAGTGTCTAGCCACTACGCTACCGCGGCTTCCAAGCTACACATTTGGCTCTAGGTCAGTGTTTCCCAACCTTTTTTGTGCCATCATATTACCCCGCCCCACGCCCCACCTCAACATATACATTATTTTTTAATATTCAAAAATTGAAATGTTCACTAAAGAAACTTGAATGATAGGTTTTAGGAAGAAATCACTAGGTAATTATTGAGCAAACACAGTAAGTAAATTTTCAAAACATATAATGGAAAACTGAAATTCAAGTACAAAATAATTTTAATGAAAGATTTTTCTATATTATTTTAATTATTAGTAATTATTTATTATTTAAATTTAGTGAGATCCTTGCGCTTGATGCTTGCTGCAAAGAGATCTTATGTCAGGTTCCAATTTAGTTAACTTCAGTCTCAAGTCTCCCCGTTTTGTTATATTCAGCCGATTTCTTCCATTTTCGAATTGCCCTCCTTAACAGTCAAATTGCCCCCCTGTGGGCCCCACGTTGGGAAACACTGCTCTAGGTAAAAGACTTTAACACCGCCTCTCTCTCTTTCTCTCCCCCTCTCCGACAACACTTAATGACAAATGTAGGCCAAATTTTATTATCACTGTAAGCATAGATAATAGATAGCTAAGTGTAAACACTGCATACACACAATATGAAAACTGGTGTATTCCATGCTCTAGCTGGAAGTATTGAATACATTACCTCATGAGAATAGACAACCTGCATTATATTCTCACAGCTGTTAATGGTAGTTGCCAGTGTGTTATCCGGGTCCTTGTGTTATCAGGGCTATTAGCGAAGAAGAGACTCACTGTAACCTACCTTACATGTAAGTGCTCAATAAGGAGACTTGGGGGATGGATTCCCCATCAGGCATATAACTTTAGCGGCAAACTCCAGCGAACAATGCAGCAGGTCTCAAGATATAGACAGCAAGAATAATCACCCGGCCAAGAGAAACTGGGTCTTCATGACTTGGGCGGAACTGCATGAGATATGTGGGGAAAAAAACAGTTGGTTGCATATCCTTTACAAGTCTTCGCAGTCAACCCCAGCGTTTTTACTCTTTGTGATTTCTTGACAAGATTACGTTCAGTAGTTTGCATTGCTTTCTGAACGATTTTCTGGATTTGTGAAAGTGGAAATTAAAACTTACCAAACTTGAGTTGTTAAAACATTCTACTTTGGTCGATAAAGCTGTGTGGACCAGAGAGACTGAGGGACTGAAAGAGTTGCCGGTGGACTTTGCATGTTCATGCGCCGGTACTTGATCTTAGTGGGAGGGCTGCGAGGATGTGGCAGAGTCGCTGATAGAGAGGGGACGCAGTGTTTCCAAGGCACCAGGGCCGGGTTTTATACTGGCCAAGACCTATTGACGCGTCCTCGCCGAGCGTCCTGGGCAACAGGTCCCTTCGGGGTCCTGGCTAAAGTCAGTAGGATCGTTGATTCCTCGGAAGTCGGAGAGTGTCTGCCTGCACGGCGAGGCACCACCAGTCTGCACACCAATAAGCCAGACATGAGACAACGGATACTCACGCAAACATCAGGCCTTGTATGACATCACATTGATGTTGGACAACAGGATATCTTCATCCGACATACAGGACTTCGCGCTGGAGATCACAGTCAGCGAACACAAGCAAGCAAGTAAGCTGATACAGAGCATAGGGTGAGGAACTGGGCGGATTTCAGCTACTCGAAAGCTTAGGAATAGACGTAAGCGCTGAATGGGATCGGCATTGATCGTATAACTGGAAAGACCTTTCTCTGGGGTCCACGGTGCAGATAAAGTGGAGGCAGACCTGGGGGTACTGAAAACAAATGAATGATGAGGCGGTTGCTGCAGGAGATAGCAAAAGATAGGACGACTTGGCTTGAGCTGATAATGGTGGACATTGCTTCATTTGGGAATAAAGGACAGAAGAAGAAACGAGGGTTGCGTGGAGGCGTTATCGATCAGGCCAGTCGGCAAAGCGCTTCAGAAAGAAGATGATGAGCGTGGTTATTGAGACACAATAAAAGCGAAATATCCCCGTCATTTTAATCTCTAGGGGACGGGTGGGGAGGGAATCTTCTTCGCGAGGCTGTGCACATCCTTCTACGACCTTAACTAGAAATACAAACCAAAGCAGTATTGTCATTGGCAGCAGAATGCACAATCTACATGCTTTAATGGAAGCACAATCTACATGCTTTAATGGAAGCACAATGTACATGTTATTAGTGGCTCTAGGATTGTGGGCAGACAGAATAAAAGGCCGCATGGCATGGAAACAAAAGCCAGGAAATGGAGAGGTTCTGGAGACACCGAGTATGAAAAAAATAGCTGATGAAGGAAAAAAAAATGAAATAATTTGGCCGTATTAAAAGACTATTCGTATCAAAACAATCTCCGGGAAGGCGAGCAAGAGGTAGGTTTGGTATAGGAAGAGATAGACGAAAGGAAATGTCATAATGAATTAACTAGAGCGAGTCGCAGAATGTGTTTGCGATCCATCGATGCCCATCGGCATGGTGGGGGCGGGGCAGAATTGGTTGAAACAATGGGCATACCTCTACGGAATTCTAAGATGTCAACGTAAATGCTACTGTTGAAAATGAAACTGACTTTAACTCCCCCTAGTCACTCACTGCTGGTTTACTTGAAATGATGTTTGGTTGTCATAGGCGTTTTAGTGGTTAATTGTCGGTGGCATAGTTTTTTTTTTCTTCTTTCGCATATCTTATTTACAGGACATCGCTGTCAACACCAGCATTTCACCGCTGTTGATGTCTTGGCAAGATTACGCTCAGTAGTTTACCATTGCTTTCTGAACGACCGGCTCACATACCCCCCGTAAGTAACGTGACGCGATCCGCTACCGAATCTCGCTCAGTTGCATTACCCTACATGGATACAGGGGATTGCGGAGAAAGACGTTAACACCTTAGCTAGGGAGACCCGCTGGTGGCACAGTATTCACGATGTTATCTCGTTTGGGAAATACTGAATGTCCAAAACCTGGTGAGGAAACATGACCAACCTCAGCCTAATCCCAGTCAGATATGTGCTGTGCTGAATGATGACCTAGTTACATCCTAATATGTCTCTCTACATATGTGTGCTTCCAGTTCCGATCTTGCACACCTCGCTTGTTTCTCTCTGTTTTCTAAAGGAATCACAATCAATCATCCTGTTTGGTTTTGTTTAATTTTTTTCTTTAGTTTGCTTTAAATTTGTCTATAACTGTAATGTTATCTCTTGTTTGAAGTTGAGTGTCTTGTTTATGTTTAGTTCACGCAATCTTCCATATAGTTTATCATCCACTTGTTTCTCTAGGCCAGTAAGTTTGCTTAGATGTGTCGTATTTTTAGCAGTCTTTGAGCATGTGATCTGCTGCCTGCGGCGTAAATTCACGTTTTTTCATGATTTCCATCCTAGAATCGGTTCAACGGTATTAAGAACCAATGGCACAACACATGTAAGCAAGTAAAATTAAAATTGTTGAGAACGTGCAGCTGCCATGTAACAAGTGTTAGTCATAACCATTTCACGGTCACTACAGAAGAAAATCAGGGGTTTTGAACGTAAATATTACAGAAATTTCTTAGAAATAAGTGAACCAAGAAGAAAATTGGGGTTTTTGAACGTACATATTTCATATATGTTCTTAAGATATAGTGAACCAAGATACAGAAAATCGGGGGTTTTGAACGTAAATTTAAAGAAAAGTTCATAGGATATAGTGAACCAAGAAGAAGGAAAATACTGACATTCTACGGGACCAGAACGTGGAAGAACATTGGCTCATACACAATAGCATGTCACAGGAACTGTAATACTTGGGCCATGTTAAATATTACAGTGTGTGGGACAGAACAGTGATGGAAGGCGTGGCTTCCCGAAGAAAAGACAAGGATTGACCAGCACGGTGATGGACACAGGACACGTGTAGAAACTTTAGGCATGAGGCAAGAGAACTTTGAGGGATCGAGAGTTGTTCCGGCACACCGTGGTGAAGGCGACGTTCTGCTCCAGAAGCTTTAACAGCAGAGTCCAAAGAGAGGGGGGTGGGGAGATAAGATAAGAAGATAATCACTGTTAAAAATGGCGATTACATTATTGTGGAAGATGCCCACATATATCCATTAAGTATAAAACATACACAGAAACAGTCACTGTGAAAGTCGGAGTTCTCTAGCATGCTCAGTTAGTTGCATGACCTTTACATGCGTTAACGTTGCAATCAACCCCATCATTTATTTATTGTGATTTATTAGGAAATGTTAGTTCAGTAGTTTGCCATTGCTTTCTGAACGACCGACTCATAATAGCGTCGAAATCAACGCAAAACGGTCAGCAGCTGCCGGCAGCTGATCTCGATCTCTCGACTCGGCATGACGGGGAATGATGTAACTGCGCGTATCACTATTTTCTAAACTAGAGAGCAGGTTAATATGCTGGGACCAATGGTAAAAAGTCAGGTGGCATGCAATCAATGTCTGGAATCCAAAGGAACGAATCAACACATCACTCATTGTTTGGAACTGAACGAGTCTTATCCAGTTGTTTACGAGGAAAGGCTGACCCAGTCAGTAAATGCCGAGAAGAAGTCGGATGTGTCGGGAGAAAAGTACAAATGTCGCTGTTCTGGTGTAAACAAGCACAATGCAATTATCTCCACACAAACTATCGGACAAATGCGGCAGAAGTATCAAGTTGTTCACTTTTGTTCGAATTGATAGTTCGGGGACTGATATTTCCTGGTTTGGTTATGATACCTACGATGCTGTTCTTCTGTTTCTGTATTTGGATGCTTAATGCGACTCTTTGGGTAAATACTTGCTGGTACTTCGATTTGGTGGCCTTCACAAACATCAGTGGTACAGCGGATCTTGTTGATCCCCGTGTATGGAAAGTCTATTAGCAAATGGGTTAAATCCCCAGAAAGTGAGACAATCAACAAAATAATCAACATCCACTTACCCGCTGCCTCCAATTTCTTGATTTTATTACTCAGTGAACAGGAAGCGAATATTTCAAAACTCTTCTGCGTATCCATACACCTTGTGGCAGGAAGGAGGCTTGCTCCCTCCAGTGACACCCATAAGCCACGCCGACCGAAGCGTAGCTACAGGTAGTGTCTCCCATGTCGAACAGGTCAAGGAATAGGAACCAGATGAAGTAATGCAAGGAATAGGAACCAGATGAAGTAATGCAAGGAATAGGAACCAGATGAAGTAATGTACAAACCTGTTGCCTTGTAATTGGACTGGGGGACAGTCAAAGGCTAGGGGAAGCAAACATGAAAAAATGCTTGTCCAAGTCGGATGTCCTGAGCCACAGGCTTGACAAAACCGTGCAATACGTCACTTAATGGTGTATGTAATATTTCAAACTGACAGGAAATAAAGATATCTTGGTTCTATTGCCCATATGGACAACTCCGTCAGATCAATATTTTTAAAAAAGTGGCTGATTGGGTCAGGTGATTATTCATCTGAGTTTTGGATGGGCCCTAATTATAACATATCTTCTGAGGTTGAACGTGGAAGGGGTAATGGAAAAACAACATTCTTATAGTGCAAGCCTAGTGGTATTGGTCATAGTGCCTACTCACAGCCTCCTGTCTCGTATGCTGCTAGTCATTTCTGAACTATCCATGCCATGATGCCAAACTATTTAGCATCCTCTCTCTGGGTCTTCCTCCCCTCCCTCGCTTCCATTTCAACTTTCCCATTGTCACGACGTGATCCTGCTTTCCCTTTGTGTCCAAAGAATGTGGTCTGTAGTCATCTGATGCGAACCATTAGTGTACAGTGACGTCGAATCTGTAATCAATTATTCAATCAATCAATAAGGTGCCGTCTCCACATTGATGGTTGGCTGTAATGGATCTCCAACACTGTCTCTCCCTTTGATTACAGATTCTGTCAGATTGCCGTTGGTCCATCACTTGATGTTATCTTCCTACTTGTATCGTTGTCTACCTCTTGCTCTCTTTTCTTAATCTTACCCTCCAGTATGGTTATTATTTAAAAAAAAAAATAAAAGTTGTCTTTTAGTGTGGCCGAAATATTTCACTTGCCTCTTTTTGTTTAATTTTGTTCAGCTCCCTTTTCATTCTCAGTTGTTACAGAGCCTCTGTATTTGATTGTTTCTGTTTCCATGAAATACGGCATATTCTTCTCTATATCCACATCTGCAGGGCCATTGCCTCTATTCGACTTTCTAATTGTTTGTTCATTGTCCAGGCTTCCGCGACATATAGTATTGTTGAATATACATAACATGTGACAAGTCTCATCTCTAGATACCGCCTCCGTGGCGAAGGCGTTACGGACGCAGTTCGTAATCCCGCATACCCGCGTTCGAAACACAGCTGCGGGCGATTTGACAGCAGACTGTCTTGCGTTGGTTTTTTATGAAATGGTTGGGGGGGGGGGGGTGTCGCTTAAAAATCAATGGCAAACTACTGAAAGTAAACTTGCCAAGAGATCACAACAGCAAAAAAATGCTGGTGTTGACTGCAACGTCCTGTAAAGGATGTGCAACTAACTTAACTAACCTCTTTAGATGTTAATACTGAGTTCTTGTTGAAAACATGTTCGGACATTCCTGTTTTCTTTCTAATTTCTGTTTCACCTTCGCCTTCATCTGTTAATACATGTCAAAGATAAGAGAAACGTGTTACTATATTAGCCTTAGACAAATGCATGCTGAAAGACGGACACGCTTAACTCTGAGGTGCATACACGCACTCGCGTCGGAAGAAGGAACGAAGTAGAGGAAAGAAAGCTGAGAATCTTCCACAGTTTCAGTGGCGTATGTGAGTTCCTATCTCAGCTGTTTCCGACAACCTGAACAATCGGTTGTAACCCTACACTTTTCCCGCCACCTGCCAGGTGATATACTAAACATTTACGTCATCACCCCCCACCCCCCTTTCTCCTACACGAGAAACATCTCCTACACGGCAGGACTCACGGTACAAACGGGACGCGACATAAGGGGCGGGTAGGTTGATCAGCCCTGCTAGTCGATTGTTAGATGCTGCATACGGGGGGGGGGGGGTGAATGGGAGAAGAAGCTGGGGTGGGGTGGGGGGTGAAGAAGAAAGAAAACTAGGTTATGTGAGGGCAGCCAAATGTCAGCAACTGGCGCTTAAATGGGGTTGTCTTTATTTACAAACTTGTACAGGTAGCGACGGCCTGATGTCAGAACCATCTGATCAAAGGTCAGCCAGTGCGCGTTCTTTCCATGAAACCCCCAACACGGCATATTTAACTGCAAATGTGTCACGTTCCTGATTGGGTTCGCAGATGTCAAGGTCTTGCAGCTTTAGCGCTGTCTGCCCCTGGCCGTTCCTACCGTGACTGTTTCTATACGAAGAGCTTAAGAAATAAACTTATATACCAAGAGCTGATTTATATTGCCTGTTGTTACTTGTGCCCTGATGAGTCGCATTTCTTTGGTTACTAGCGGCGTGATGCCAGTTATGCGACTTCTGTTACTAATGGTATGATGACAGTTAGTATCTTTTGTTACTAGTGGCATGATGACAGTCGAGTAATCTTTTGTTACTAGAGGCATGGTGACAGTCGAGTATCTTTTGTTACTCGTGGCATGGTGGCAGTCGCGTATCTTTTGTTACTAGTAGCCTGATGAAAGTTGAGTATATTTTGTTACTAGTACGTAGCCTGCTGCCAGTCGTGTATCTTGTGCTACCAGAGTCTGGTGACAGTCGTATATCTTGTGCTACAAGTAGTCTGATGCCATCGTGCATCTTTTCCTGCTAGTATCATAATGACAGTCACGTTTCAAGTATCTTTTGTTTCACCCCAGTCCACTCTGTCATCTGCAAATTGAAGTTGACGTTGGTTAAATTTTTAGTTGTTAGTCAGCTTTTGAAACGTACCATAGCTTTTCCTGTCTGCCTCTCTTGCCCTAGACTTTCACCCACTTAAGGCTAATTTATCTCTTCCAACTGCTCTGTTCCTCTACCCCGTTAAATGCATGTATTTTCCCTGAAATTTTTGGTGAGTGAGCGCTTGCAGTGGTACCCCATGTTTGATTTCTTCTCTGTCCGCGATGTTCTCAGCATGCTTCTGGCAAACTGTATTTCCAATGCCTTTCGTTTCTTCATGATCCACTGAACTGTTCAACATTCGCATCCATAGAAAAGAACAGGCCACACACAAGTTTTCTGTAAGCATGTTTTGTGTTTGTCGCGATATTTCTGTTTTTCCTGACGTTGCTAATTTTAGCTAAATGCTCTTCCACTTAAATGCAAGGCGTGTTGAACACACACGTCTTGTATCTATCTCTTTTCTGTGTATGTCACGTCACCTCTTCCATCGGATGCCACAGTGTTTCTCCTTACATCTGGACTATATAAAGAGCTTACTATTGTTGTGCTTCTTTGAAAACTGCCGTAGATGTGCTTCTACCCTGCACTAACTAGACACCTGTCAGTATGTTTGATAGCCTTTCATCATAGCAATGATCAGTATGCGCATATGATTTGATACATTCTGTTGAAAGCATGATCGCCTACACTAGTCGGCAAATTATATGATGATGATAATTGTCCCTCCAACTATCATCTCTCTCCTTTGTCTTTTATGGGAGACAATCAGTACCTGGGAATGAGATCATCTTGCCACTTGGATTTGTTTCAGATGTATTCTCCATTTTCTGGACAACCGGATATTGAAAGAAAAAAAGTATAAAGAACATATGAAACCAGAACATTAGAACAAGCGGAACTTTTTGGGACATGCATCTTTCTTGTAGCAAGTCTTAGATGTGAACCATGGGCCATTGCACAAACACCAAAGAGGAACATGGAAACCTTCGAACTATAAAGTGACAAAGGAATTCTTGGGAAGCTCTGGACCAAGACGTGGATGAGACCAAAAGACCGTCCCGTAAGGCAAAGAGCGACTATATATAACTGCTGTAGCAATGTTCACGTACATAAACTATGCCCTCCATGTACAGTTCAGAAAAATGGGAACTCTTCGTTGGCTACCGAAGACGGGGACAAGGCACGTCCCGAATGCAGCGATGTTGATTTTAGATTTTGAATAACGAACACACACACAATAGATTGCAAGATTTATGGTCTGACATATTTCGCTGAATCTCGCCAGGTGCATTTCTGCAGAAATCATACAACATAAAGTAATTAGATAAATCCTTCAAGCTGAAATATACAGCACACATATTTACACAGTAATTTCAATAGTCTACCACGGTAATGTTAGACTGACTATCACATCTTTCTGTTTGCAGATTTCATATTCTTATACATAGTTAAGAAAATTGGATTCCCCCAGAAGGTAATATGGATAGCTATCTGGCTTATACATGTTGACGTATGACGTTTTCAGATGAATTGCCCAGTGTTTAAAAGGACAGGACAGTGGAGAAAGTCATATTAAAATACAATGTATCAATAACAAAAATACTCTAAAATGGAACTTGCCCGCCCTTCTTTTCATCCCCTTCCTCGTCTCTTCTACGCGTCCACCGGTGTCCATTCTCAACTGGTCAGTGTGTTTTTCATCTGGCAAAAGGCTAGCTTTACTATAGAGATTCTTGTTCTAATCTTCACAAGGCACCTTCTGTGTTATGTTATGACTGTTCCAAGATACTTGTACCATACACCTGTTTATGAATTTTCTCTTGTACTTGAATGGCCCTTTGTGATATTTCTTTCCACTGGGAGATGACAATATTGTTGTTTTCTTGCAGTTTAATTGTAACCCTAGTTTCTCAATGTGTAATAACATATTCGCTGTGTGCCCTAGATCATGTTCCGTTAATTCTTTGTCTGCCTCTAGAGCTGAACTTATTGTATTACAGCACAACACACTAGCTTGTGGGGCCTCATTCTCACAAGAACCACTTTGTTGTCTGTCTACACGGTTTAGTGTCGAAGTGGCACCTATGATGTTCTTGTTTTAATTTCCAAAATCTCTTTCTTCTAGTGAAGCGCGGGTAGCCTTTCTCCGGCACTTGATTTTAAATGTTTAAATGCAATGGACCCCCCCCCCCCCCCCCCCGTTTCTTCCGACTTCTACATTGTTCATATATAATACAGATAGCAGTGCCATCATCGCCCAGCAGGGGTCCTTTGCAGAACGTCGTACTTACCAGGTCAGGCCGAAAAGCTTGATACCTAGCCACTTCTCCTGCCCCATGCACCGCGTCTGCAATGACCAGTGTCCACCTTAATGCTGATAGACACCTGTCTCTATTTACAGGAATCGTGATTTCCATCACTGTTCTTTTCATACCACTGTTCATTCCGTACCATTGTTCTTTCTGTACCACTGTTCTCTCCGTACCACCATTCTTTCCATACCACTGTTCTTTCCATACCACTATTCTTTCCATACCACCGTGAATTATGACTGACTGGCATCTTGCGTCTTGACAGACAATAATTTGTAAAATGGACTTATACCTCTCCATAGCACAAAGTCTGGGCTAAGTTTAGAGACCATGTTTTGCCCATGCAACATGGTCCCTCTCTCGGCCTGTCTAGTGTACTCCAGAGGACAGGTAACACCGATACGTCTGGAACAAGACCAGCTGCAGAAGTTGCCGGATCAGCAAAGCAATGCTCCAACTGTGAGCCTGCCGGAGCTTCCATCCTAGACCAGTTGCCGACCAAGGCTTAGGGCCTGGTCTGCCCTGCCATGACATTTAGTCTTTAGGTTGCATTTCCTCGCACTAGGGTACGGCTTGTACCCTTCCAATTTAACTCCCCCTCCCGAAGCCGTTGGCACAATATGGGGTGTCGGGTTTGGTGATCGCCGTCCAACATTCGGCCCTAACAGAAAGCAGGTAGTACCGTCTACTGTCATACGGTAGCTCAGTCATACCTGACTAAGACCCGACCACAGAATTATAATATGGCTAAAGTATTTAGGTAGCAGCGTGTTGGCAGAGGTGTGCTACCTATGGCCTGTTGCAGGACTTCTGCGCTGCTGTGGCAGTTGCTTGAGTAGTCATGCCATTTGGTAAGTCACCGCATTTGCTTTTTTGGCATGTTGTTTCTAGTTGTCGTTCAAGTCTGCCATCTTCAGTAGAAGTGCTATCTAAAACTTCGACTCGGGAACATGTTATGCACCACGTAAACAACAATGACAGTGACAAAGTTGGCTGGGCGACCTTAGGGAATTCTAGCAGAAACACATTCTAGGATAGCAACGATTGAAAATGCTGTTTCTCTCTGTCATCCCCCCTTCCCCTTGCTCGGATGACGAGGGGTCGATGTGGGCAGACTTGCTTTAGGAAACCACCATTCTTGGGCTCTGTTTTTATCCCTCCTTTCCGCACCTAATCTGCCGTCTCCAACACTCATTGTTCATACAAATACGAGGCAGCGTCTAAACAGACGATAGACATCTGGCTGGGGAGCACAATAAATAGGGCGGAGCAAATGCCTGCTGCAATTTAAGAATGCGCACGCGATGACCTCTTGGTATTTGTCTCCGTCTTACATATTAAGGTCAGGACTTGACCTGGAAATTTTTTTTTTTTTTTGTTAACCTTTATTCCTCCCTCTGTCCTTCCGCCCCCGCTCACGTCATCGTTTCAGCTGCAGATTATGTTGTGTGTTTTTTGTGTGTTGGTTTTAAAATCCTGACGGTTGCTGGGATCTATTTTTGGCACGGAGTTCCCAAGAGACAAATAATAAAGGAAGAATCTGATTGCATTAGCGTTTGTAGACTGCTAACTGAGGGTCAGGGGGGAGCAAGGTTCCGACGTATTTTCTTGTGAATGGAATTCTTGAAGAGGCCGAGCAAGTGTGTGTGTGTGTGCGCATGTCTTACTTCCCCTAAACAATCTCACGAACTAGACTGGATAAATATTCCAGTGTTTGACCAGGGCTGAGGTTTATGTCCGTACATTTGTTTATACGTTTATGCATTATGGGGGAAATGAAAGAAAGGAAAAGCTCAAATGTATTCCCGAGTTCCAGGTTTAAAACTGAGCTTTGTATTTGTTGAAAATTTAACTTTAAATTACTACTTAATTAACCAGTCTTGAGTACATATATATCATCGTCATTAGGTTAGTTCTAGGACCGATGTTTAAGTTGACTGCTCTGACTGGTCAAATGTCCCCTAGTTAGTTGGCTGGTCGTTAGATTCTCTTCACTGTGTATTGAACCATTCAGTCAGTCAGTGCTCGGATCTCCTCCTCAGGATCTCCCTCAGCGTGTAGTGGTCAATGACACCAGTTCTCTGGTGGTTGACTATTCTTCTTTGGTCTCCTGTACATCGCTCTTGTTTGATGTTGCATTCTGATCAAGGTTGCATTGTCTCCTGATGTGTTCTTGTATTCTGGTCAAGGTTGCACTGTCTCCTGATGTTGTTGCATTCTGGTCAAGGTTGCACTTGTCTCCTGATGTTGTTGTATTCTGGTCAAGGTTGCACTGTCTCCTGATGTTGTTGCATTCTGGTCAAGGTTGCACTATCTCCTGATGTGTTCTTGCCTTCTGGTCAAGGTTGCACTGTCTCCTGATGTTGTTGCATTCTGGTCATGGTTGCACTGTCTCCTGATGTATTCTAATCAAGGTTGCACTGTCTCCTACATGTTGTTGCATTCTGATCAAAATTGCATTGTCTCCTGGTGTTCTTGCATGTTTGTTTTGTTTTAGACATAATTGTGATGTGTCAACCAACGGCACAGCTGCATTTGGCCGACACATTCGACTTCTTCTGGCATTTTTGGGACAATTTTCCTTCTAATAGAGTGATATGATAGCTGTAAATAAAGATGTCTGCGCCTTGTAGTGAAAATCAAATATATATTGTGAGCTCGCTGACTGTGAATTTTGCTGTAGAAAGAACAAACACACATTCTCCCAGTACTAGCCATAGAAAATGTTGTAGATTTAGTCCGTTTACTTCTTGAGGATTGCGCTGTAAAATATTGATGATTAAGACTTTTTCATAATTATTGTTCTTCATAAGAGATCATAGGTGAATGTGATCATGAATAGAAATTGTAAGATGATGTGAGAAATGGAACTTCCCCTATAGGAACACAGGGATATGGTATTATGGGGGATGGGGTAGATTTAAAAGGATTGAATGCTTTGAAATGGGTTTAAGGTATGAATGGATAAGAGCGTTTGCTCTTAACCTTTCAGTGTGCTGATGCTGACGTAACGGGTTCAACCCCTACACTGGGACGCAGAGGTGTTTCCAAAGCACCAGAGCCAGGTTCTATACTGGCCATGATCTACTAACACGTCCTAGTCATGCATCCTGGGCAACAGGTCCCTTCGGGGTCCTGGCTAACGTAGTAGGATCGCTGATTCTTCTGAAGTCGGAGAGTATCTGCCTGCATGGTCAGGAACCACCAGTCTGCGCACCAATAAGCCAGACATGGCACAGCGGATACTCACACAAACCTCAGGTCCGGTATGATATCACACTGAGATTGGACAATAGGATGCCTCCATCTGACATACAGGACTTCACGCTGGAGTTCACAGCCAGCGAACGCAAGCAAGCAAGCAATCCTTACACTGGTCACTTGGACTAAAATGTTGACGTCTTGTCCTTTACTTGGAGATGTAAATTACAAGCACCTCAGAAGTTGGAGTGGGTTCACCTGATGACTAGGGAGGGACACTTGTTAGAAGGAAAGCTAATCCACACGCAAAAATCAGTCCAGTGCACTAGTAATAGCATGTATATGGGCTGTGCTTGAGTTCAAAGCGAGCAAATGCGGAAACAATGGTTTCTTTAGCAGAGATTTCAACTTTACTTGCGTACTTTGTTTTCCAGTCTGGCGGCATCAGCAATATGAGTCAAGGCCGCCGGCCAATGCTGGGAGCTGTAGGTGGCTCATACCTGCAGCCAGGTGGCCAGTACATGAACCAGCAAATGCCCATGGGTCCCGGTTCCAACCCAGGTCCACCACACCAACGGTTTATGATGGTAAGTTTATAAGTATATGTCTGGTATTACAATGGTCACTTGAGTTCTTTGTTGTGTTATATGGGGGAAAAAGATGGAAGTCGGTAAATGCTGGGAAACAATGGTTGCTATAGTAAACAAACTTAAAAAGGACATGTTACCTGCTTTGGGGGGCCTATTGGTTCTGTGTGGCTAGCTCTGTAGTTGTATAGACCAACCGACACTCAGTGGGTGATGTGGTCTGTAATATACCACCTGTCTCTACTTCCCAGACATTTTCTGGTACCCACTTTAGACTGGGTTGACCTCGGAGCCCAGGTGAATTGTTTAAAAGTCAAAACGATGGGGATCTGACCACCGGGCTTGAAGTCAAATAAGCCAGTCACTGCACTACTGCAGCTCATGGTTGTTATAGATCTTTTACACATAAATTGATGCATGCAAGCAAGCCATCCATGTGTCGAAGTATCCATGTCCATCGCTTGAAGTCAAATAAGCCAGTGACTGCACTACTGCAGCTCATGGTTGTTATAGATCTTTTACAAATAAATTGATGCCTGCAAGCAAGCCATCCATACACCACATGTGGCCCATTCCTAGTAGCTGATGCTCTCTGTTTCTACCATTATGACTGTTGGACAGTGAGCATCTTGGCTCAAATAAACCAGACCCCAGAGTCTTTCCGGGTACAGCTGGACAATGGATAGGTTAACCTCTGGCAGAACCAGTCTTCCATCAGATGCCTCTGATACTGGCCCACCACTATGTGGACATTTGGCGATCCTCATCCAGATGTGCCCAGGATGAGCTTGGAGAATTATTCTCCAATTGTTTGCGCATTCATACCAGGAAGTATTTTTCCACATAAAAGAATAGATGCTTTGTTTACATTGCTACTTCGATAGATGTTTGATTTTGCTTCTTGAATGAGATTTCACCAAGAGAAATTGCATTGTTGTTATTTGGTTGAATTTGATTAACTTGTCTTTTCCCTATGTATTTTTGGACCTAATTGATGTGGTCTTCTATCAGGTGTTATGGCGTACAACTGAACATAAACTTACCCAGAAAATCAAAACGACCAATAAATAAATACCTTTAACTTAAAACATAATGAGGAATGTTATCAAAAATACTGAGAAGCAACAGTGTGATCCCTTTGTTGCATCATCTCATCTTGTTCCTCTTGTACCTTGCGGTGTCCAGGTGAAAAATAAACAATGGGAGAGTGCCCTATATTATGGGCTTCATGTATCGAGATTCCCATGGACTCTACTATTTCTTCTGTCCATCGTTTACGTGGTTGGCCTCTTCCTTTGCTTCCTTCTGGTCTGTACATAGCTGCTTGTTGTGGTATACTGTTAGTTGGTAACCTAGTTACTTGACCAAACCATTTACCCTTCTAATAAAATCTAGCGCTGCTATAACCCCCACTGTAGTCCTGATTTCTTAATTTCTGATCTTATCTCTCCTTGATACATTGAGTATTCTTCTCAGGAATCTCATTTCTGTTGTTGTGATTTTTCTTTTCTCTTTTTCTGTTATTGTCCCGGTTTGGCATTGGTAGCATAGAGTTGGTAGGAAGATTGTGCTCTAGACTGCTTTCTTAGTAACTATTGATCCATGTTTGTTCTTTAGTATTGGCACCATTTGTCCAATGAGTTGGTTTGCCTTACTGCATCTATTTTTGATCTTGTCTACAGATTTGCCATTTGATGATGATATACTTCCTAGGTACTTGAAACTCTTTACTTGTTTCAGGGGGGTATTCTTTTAGGCTGATAGTTGTTTTTTCTTCTTTGGTTATAGTCCCTTTGTAATCAGATGAAAGGAAATATCTGAATTGAGATATGCTGATGACATGGTATTATTGCCAGCTCTCATGCCCAGGGTGGAGGTCAGCAGGGCCGAATGGATGAGAACGATTGTTCTTAAACATTTGTTCTGATGCACAGGTAGTGGGTTCAACCCTACACTGGTCTGTTGGGCTAAAATGTTTCCTCGTCCTTGACTTGGGGCGTAAATTACCTCAGAAGTTGCAGTGAGTTTTGCCTGATGGCGAGGGACACTGGTAAAAGGAAGTGCTAATCCTCTTGAAAAAGTCAGTTTTTAGTCCATCTAAAACTTTCATGCCTCCTTACTTACTTCTACGCAGATGCCAAACCACATGTACGGTCATTCCGCATCCCAGTCTCAGATGTACATGACTTCCTCCCAACAACAGTCCGGTCCTTCGCTCTCTCCAGTGGGTAGACCGCTGACTCCGCAGCAAACTCAGCTACAGCACATGCAGAGCATGGCCCAGAGCTCCCCCTCACAGTTGTCGCCAGTTCCCTCAGTGTCCTCCGACCATGGGCTGTCTCATGTAAGTATTGTGTCCACTGTCAGCATGTTAGATCTCGAGAGTCCTGGGGCTTTTCACATTTATGTGATAAAGTAACGACAGTGGGACATCCCAGGAAGTGGGGACATTCTTAAACAAGTGAATAAGAACAACTATCTTGTAACTGTCATAACATGTGAGGGAAGATGCGTTCTATGTATTAGAGCAAGAATCTGTCAAAACTGTCATTACTGCCTATAGTACCTTGCGGTGTAAAGTGGGGTGGGGGGATTTTGAGCCTGAGGAATTAAGGCTGTCTGGCTTCGGCAGTTGCCGCAAACTGTACATGTTAGGGGTTTGCTTTTTTCCCTAGACAAACAAATTCACCATGTTACCGAGGATTTGAACTCAGGTCTCCTGAATGGGAGCCTGACATTCTAGCCACTCTGCCAGATGCTCCTTGGAACAAGAGTCGCAAAAGAATTATGAAAGTAGCCTTTAGCAAGATGGAAAGCATCTCAATAGTAAACTGTCAATTGCTGTGAGAAAAAGAGTGTTTAAATGTAACAGAAACTTCTTCGTCATTCCTCTTTCAGGGGTGAAGTACATTGTGCCACACCTAGATATGCACTTCAGGGGTCAACATCTTAGACTTCAGCATTTGTGTCATGTTTATTTTCTCTAGACAGATTTCATCCTAGAAATTTCCACAGGGCAGTGGTCTTAAGGCCAACTATTTAAGATTTCCATCTGTGGTGAGATTTGTTCAATGTTTGCAGCTTACTCGCATGACTCCAACTATTTAAGATTTCCATCTGTGGTGAGATTTGTTCAATGTTTGCAGCTTACTCGCATGACTCCAACTATTTAAGATTTCCATCTGTGGTGAGATTTGTTCAATGTTTGCAGCTTACTCGCATGACTTCCTTATTTTTCACCTTTATTTGAGAAGGCAATGTCTCCAATGTTACTACCCAAGAGGTCAGAGGAGGTGTGATATTAGATACCAGTGGTCCTTGGAAAAATTGCCAGCATCATGCAGGGATCGAATCCGGTACCTTGTGAACCTGAAGCAGACACCATAACCTCACAGCAGAAGAACAGGTAGACTCATGGTCTAGAGAGGACGTGGCAGCAGAGGTTGGGCAGAGGATCTGGTAGACGGTCATCACTCAAGAGGTAAAGCAAGACAGACATCAGATTGTAACAAGCATCATTAGTATTGGAACTCTTCGTTGGCTGTTGAAGATGATGACTGAGTGCTTATGGGAATGCCCCGAGTGCAGTAATATATGTTCTTGACTCAACTCAACACTAAGCGGACAAGCTGAGAAACGAGGCGTCTTCTCATAACATGGCCAAAAAAAGATGACTGCCTCTTTCTGATGTTTGCGACTCAGCTTCCCTTAAAACATCCAGATTGCTCTTTTTGGCTGTCTAATTAATTTTCAGCATTCTATAAATCCACATCTCCAAGACTTCCAGGGATTTCTTTGCCTGTTTACTATTTGTCCAGGATTCACAGCTGTGTGCTATAACTGGTTCTATGTAACATGGAAGAACTCTCTCTCTGACTTTCAAGGGCAGTGACTTATTGCACAAAATGTTCTTCATTGGATAAAATGCAGTATTTGCTTGTCCTATTCTGCTCTTTATCTCAGTGATGCATCTTCCATCTGATGGTATCCATGTGCCTAGATATCTGAATTTCTGCACTTGCCCCAAAATATTAACTAGTTCATTGCCTCTTAAACTTATGTGGCCTGGCACAACAATGAAGCTGATTTGTGTCAGCCTTGACCTCCTCGGAGACTCCAACCAGTCTTTGAGCTCAGTACACCCTTATCTCCCTTAGAATACTTGAGTCACTGAGAAAGCATGCCTGGATGAGTGAAACTCTCCAGCCACACTTTTGCTTTGACTACTGCCATGACCTCCATAGTTAGGCTACTTGTTGTCAGGGCTAGGACAGCAGTCTTCATTAATAGTTTTGCATTCAACCTGAGCCATACAAACCCTTAAGCTTTTACATGAAATCTGGTGAGCCAGAATCAAACTGCAGTTTACTCTGTACTGCTCCAAACTGCTGGTTAATTCTAGCCAGATATCCTATCCTTTCACTCTTGTCTGATAATGCTAGGCATTTGATCTGCTGCCCTGCGATCATCGAGAAGTATAACATTTTCCTCCAACTTTTTGCTTTGTGCAATACTTTCATCAGACTGCCCTGCCGAAAGGGACTGAGCCATATGGGGTAAATCCCTGGGCAATAAAGTTAATCCTCTCAAATTTTAATGCAGTAATGTGTGGCTGCTGATTTTCTAGTGAGTGCCGCTTCCATCGACGATGAACTGTATTTTCCATGGAGGACATTTGTGGTGGCATTATGCACAATGTACCTAATATGGACTGTTGGCTTGTCGAGACTCCTGCCTATTCCACTTTTCACATAGGGCAGTGAGGAGCATTTCGCGTGATATTCACTGGCACATGGGATGCAGGGGTGTTTCCAAGGCACCAGGGCCGGGTTATATACTGGCCAAGACCTATTGACGCGTCCTCGTCGAGCGTCCTGGGCAACAGGTCCCTTCGGGGTCCTGGCTAAAGTCAGTAGGATCGCCGATTCCTCCGAAGTCGGAGAGTGTCTGCCTGTACGGCGAGGAACCACCAGTCTGCACACCAATAAGCCAGACATGGGACAACGGATACTCACGCAAAACTCAGGTCCTGTATGACATCACACTGATGTTGGACAACAGGATGCCTTCATCCGACATACAGGACTTCGCGTTGGAGCTCAAGCCAACGAACACAAGCAAGCAAGCACTGGCACAGGAACGGAGCATAATGGGGACGACCTGTTGCTGTGAAGTTGAACTGCGACTAACTAATTAACTAACTATAACATTTTCCTCGCCGCCTTTTTTAGTTTAAAGACGAGGAAGAAAGTTAGTCTATAGATGACTATGACCTTCTTGTTCAGTGGTTCTCAACCAGTGGGGAATCCCCCCCCCCCCCCCCCCCCTTTTCTTTTAGGGTTTCAAGGCGGGAATGAAGATTATTTCAAGATCACGTTAATACAAGAACCGATTACTTGATATTGTTTTTTCCTTCATAATTTACGGTTCTGTACTTCTCACCCTTCCAAAATTCATTTTATAAAGTAAGCAGACCCACAAATCACATTTTATGTGGACGTCTATACTTGTTTTAGTTTAGTCGACGGATCAACATCACGGCACACGGGTGCAACCCATAAGTGCTCCTTTCTCCTCCTAATTCAAACCTGAGTCTGGAGAAACTCAGCTCAGTGCACGAACTCCGTAGCACCGGCAAGAGAGACTTGTTTTAGTATGTGCTTCCATTATTAAGTATACTGTGTGGGGGGGGGGGGGATTTTTAGGTAGGAAATACGAAAAGGGGGGAGTGACGTTCTGAAAATATGGTAAAGGGTGGCACAGACTAAAAAAGGTTGAGAACCACTGTTCTAGTTCTTCTTTCTTTCGCTTCAAATTATCTGTATCTACAGTGTTGTCTCTTGTATGAAGTTCAGCCTTTAAAAAAAAAAATTTAAAGTTCATTTACTAAGCCATAAAGTAACTTTCAAGCGATACTGCTGTCTCTTTGAAAGGAGGAGCATTTTTTGATACCCTATCAGCCAGACAGCCTGGAACAGTTGTATCACCAACCAGGGTTGACAGCCACCTGGTTTAGCGGTTGTGGTAGTTGGCCAGAGTTACACTTCTGGCTGTTTCTATAACACTACATGTCTTATAACAGCATGTGGCTTGCCATGTTGCTTTGCGAGTGACAGTATCTTAATAAAGGTGTACTGAACACACATGGAATGTGTGAAGCTGGCAATACAAATTGTATTTGGGAAGCTCAGAGCATAAATGGAATATGGGAAGTACAGCACATTTAGGATATTAGAAGCCAGCTCATAAAAGGGATATGGGAAGTACAGCACATAATTAGGATATTAGAAGCCCAGAACATAAAGGTAATCCCACATTAGACGCAGTTGTTGGGGTGTGAAGAGTCCGGCCTGCACATATTATAGACTATGACAAGAAGCACATGTACCACACAACTCGTTGAACAGTGGTTGGGTGGAGGACTGAGTTTGAGAGATGCCTAAAGTATCAGAGCTGTCCTTCACTTCCCTTTTCAAGCTGGGAGTCTCCGTAGTGAAGTGGTTACACCACTTACCTCACGTTTCGAAGGTTGTGGGTTCGATTCTGGCCTATGTCATTTGGTTCATGAGCACAGTTTTCTCAGAGACTGCTGGGGGTCGTAGCTGAAGCTACAGGGTTCGTGCTTTGTGTGATGATTTCGACATGCTTAAATGCGGAAAGAGGCAGAACCATGTTGGATAAAGCCTGGTGAAATGAAGTGGATTCTCTGGCCTTGTCAAGCTCAGAAACCATAGGGGTGTTCAAGGCGGGTACAGGAGCTTCACATCTGCCGAGAACTAAATTAGGATGTAACTGGGTCATGGTTGGGCACAGCACAGTCGGACAGGTTGGGGTTAGGTCTAAGTTGGTCATGATTTGGCACAGCAAAATCGGATAGATTGTGGTTAGGTCTAGGGTGGTCATGATTGGGCACAGCACAGTCGGACAGATTGGGGTTATGTCTAGTTTAGTCATGATTCAGCACAGCACAATCGGACAGGTTAGGTCTAGGTTGGTCATGATTGGACACAGCACAATCAGACAGATTGGAGTTAGGTCTAGATTGGTCATGATTGGGCACAGCACAATCAGACAGCTTGGGGTTAAGTCTAGGTTGGTCATGCTTCATCTGCAGATTTTAAAAAAAATATTTCATTGTCATTTCCAACATAATATCAGGAGATGGTGAACTGTGGTGTAAATCAGACACTAATAATGTTCTGGATTCTTGCAGTGCCAGGCAACCGCCTCCTGTCTGCACAAGCTGGTGCCTTCATCATGTAATTTACTGACTAAAACTGCCACTGTTCTACATCTGGTTGGCAACCATGTATAGTAGTTTTTAAAAAAATAGTTGCATGCCCTTCACAGGACGTAGCAGTCAACCCCAGCATTTTGACTGTTCGTGATTTCTGGGTAAGTTTTACGTTCAGTAGTTTGCCATTGATTTCTTAACGACCAACACCTATACCTTTTTTGAAAAAACCAGCACAGCTGTGTTTCGAACCCAGGTATACGGGATTACGAATCGCGTCCGTAACCCCTTCGTCACGGAGACCGGTATATGGTAGTTTGCTTAGCTTCTTCTTCTTCTTCTTTCGTTCGCTTGAAATATGTCTATATCTGCAATGTCGTCTCTTGCATGAATTGAACTGTTTTTTTCAGTTCACACAGTGGTCCATAGAGTTTATCTTCCACTGTCGTCTCTCTAGCCAGAAGGTTTGCCTAGATATGTTATATTTTGGGCAGTCTTGGAGTATGTGCTCTGCTGTCTGCGACGCCAATCCACATGTGCACATGGCTGTTTCACCAATCTTGAATTTTGTATACATGTGGTTGCGTAATCTATTGTGTCCTGTTCTGAGGCGCAGAATAATGACTTGTTCTGGTCTGTCCATAATGTGGTAGTCATCTTGAGCAGGTTTTGGTGGCTTTCTGACTGATTTGATCATTCTTTTCTTTTGGTGGTATGTAACGGGCACATCAGGCTGTTCCTCTTTGGCTCCTTCCTTAGCCAATTGATCAGCTCTGTCGTTTCCGGGTACTCCACAGTGGGATGGTATCCACTGTATGGTGAGTTTATGCTGACTGCTAAGTTCAGAAAGTAGTGTCCTTAGTACTGGCAATTTCCCAGAGAGGAGCGCCTCGAGTACTGATTTTGCATCTGTTAGTAGCACCACAGGTTGTGTACCATTGCTGTTATTTAGTAATTTCTCTGTTGCTATCTTGATTGCCTCAATTTCGGCATCATAGTTATGGCAGTACTTTCCTGTCGGTACTCTGGCTGTGTCCCTAGTATTATTTGGGTATTCTATGTACACTCCCGCTCCTCCATTTCGAACAGCATTTTGTGCTGACCCATCTGTGTAGACTCGGATCCAGAGGTCCTGTGGGTATTCTTCATCAAGGAAGCTGAGAGTGGCTGTTCTGCGCTACACACTGTTCTGTTCTTCCTTGTCAAATATTCCTCTCACTTTTGTCTGGATTTGTAACGATAGTCTATGCTCATCTTTCCATGGAGTTCGCTCTGGAATAGTTGTTAGGGGGATACCAACTGTGGGCAGATCAGTGGTTTCTCTGCAGAGTCGTTTGGCCTGGTGGATAAAACTACTTCTTTTCAACCGCCCCATAGCTAGGTTTTCAAATCTGTTCTTCATAGGGTGGCCTGGCAAGCTGAGGAACTTTTCTGCTTGTATTAGCGTTTTCGTATCTCTGCGCTCACTCAGTGCCCGTGTCCTCCCCATCTTCTCCATTTCCACTATAGGGGTTGATCTCATCCCTCCTGTGGTGACTCTAAGTGCTTGATTTTGCACCTTGTCCAGCTCTTGTAGTGTGGTATTTGATGCTGAACACCACGCAGTTGACCCATATTCCAGGTGTGGTCGTATGCTCTGTTTGCTTAGCTTATATTAGGGCATAGTGGGTACCAGACATAGATACTTCTCTCCTATCAGGGTTTGTATGTATATGCTGTCCTGGTCATGCTGGGGTGTGAGGCAACGGAGCAAACGAATCTGTTGGCTTCATGGGTTCCAGTAATTGGGACAATCATGATGGATGAGGGAGACATTTAGCAGACTGGTCACGAATGCCTGCTAGCTGAGGTCTCGATAACATGCAGCAGTCTGTGTTGTGTGCTTGTGTTTGGATCTAAGTGTGGTTCCAACAAGTAGGGGCACATCATGGGACGAGTCCGTTGTGTTTGTAAACTTGTGGTAATAGAAGGATCAGCATCTACACCTTGCGAAGAATGCTGAATTAAAGATCACTGCATCACTGCATTCCAGACATTCCCCCACATGCTCCACCCCTCTTAAAGCCACCGAAGTGTTCTCCTGCTGATTATCCTATCGGCAATTTTATTAAGCGCTTTTTCCTTTAAGGTTTGGGTCTCACCCAGAGCCCTCTCTTTCCCTTCTGGTCGTATGGTGAGGATGTACCAACCACACACAGGCGTGGTAAAGGTTCTAATCCCTGTTATGATTTCTTTAGAATGGCGATATTGCCTTCTTTATCCTATCTAAGGGTAAGATTCTATAGCAGTGGTTCTCAACCTTTTTTTTGGCCCGTGCCCCCCTTACCATATTTTCAGAACGCCCCTTTCGTATTTCCTACCTAAAAATTCCCCCTCCCGCCCCTAAACAGTATACATAATAATGGAAGCACATACTAAAACAAGTCTAGACGTCCACATAAAACGTGATTTGTGGGTCTACTTACTTTATAAAATGAATGTTAGAAGGGTGAGACGTACAGAACCGTAAAGTATGAAGGGAAAAACAAGATCAAGTAATCGGTTCTTGTATTAAAGCGGTTCTTGTATTAACGCGATCTTGAAATAATCTTCATCCCCCCCCCTGGAAACCCCAAAATTCCCCCCTGGGGGGGGGGGGGGGGAGGAGGATTCCCCACCGTTCTATAGCGATGGCTGAGATCTAAGAGGAATTCTCACAAGCCAGATAGGAGTAATTATTCAAGAGCGAATGAAGTAATCCGTCTTAAAACGAGGAAGTATATAAGATGTTAAATATAACAATCTTATCCTTTAGAGACAGTGGCGACAAACTGCTTTGAGCAAGGTATCTGTCTGCCAGAGCCCTCAACAAAACGTCAGTGGGGAAAATGCGGGTACGCCGCTACCAGGCGGTAATCTGGGCGACCACAGTTCGCCATCTCAGACAGCAGAGATGTGGTTACTGAGACAGATGAAACGAATGCAGCCGCCTGAGAGAAATACGAATGAGGGAATTAATCGAGGAGGAGATGAAAACCGCAGAATTGATTAAAGGCATTAGATGTAGAAAGTCAAGATTTTTGGGAGCATAAAATGAAGAGAGAAAATCTTAAAGGTAGTTGGTAAACTTGATGGGAAGTTACAATAGGAAGACACAGAGCTTACCCACATTGCAATAATGGGAAGGAAGAACATTAGTCTTTTCCTCCTTCCTCCCCGCTTTTCCTTCCATTCCCTTCTTCTTCTGTTCCTTTTTCCTGTCACTCTTCTATTCCGTCTTTTCTTTTTCTTCCTCTTCTCCCCCACCCCTCCTCCTTTCTTCTACTTTTTCTCCTCTCCCCTCCTTCCTTCTACTTCTCCTCTCCCCTCCTTCCTTCTACTTCTCCTCTCCCCTCCTTCCTTCTACTTCTCCTCTCCCCTCCTTCCTTCAACTTCTTCTCCTCTCCCCTCCTTCCTTCTACTTCTCCCCCTTCCTTCTACTTCTTCTTTCTCCTCCCCCCCCCCTGCTTCTACTTCTTCTTCTCCTCTCCCATCCTTCATTCTACTTCTTCTCCCCTCCCCTCCTTTCTTCTACTTCTTCTCCCCTTCCCTCCTTCCACATGAATGGTTTGAGCGATGCAGACCTGGAGGAGATGACCGACTGCTTTAACTAGAGCATTAGGACAGCATCAGTACCGCAGGATTGGGTGCACAGCTATCTCATCCCTCTCCCAAAACTATTCAAGGATCATTCAAAGCTCAGCGTATTTAGAATCATCACCCTTCAAAATACATTTGGAAGGTTCTAGAGAAGATAGTCGCTGTCAAGCTGCAAGAGTTTTTGGAAAGGGGGAAGCTACTTCCAAGTGGCCTGGGGAGCTACAGGCCAGGAAAAGATACCTGGTCAAATGCAGCCACTTTTGCCTTTGACGTTTATGAGGGGTTCCAGAGTAGACGGGAAACGATGGCGGCAGCGCTTGATCTCGAGGATGCGTACAATAGAGTTCGATATGATATTTTGATGACCGCACTGATGGAGAAGGGGGTCAATTCCTGGTTGGTGAACTGGATAGCAGCCGTCCTGCATTCTCGTCGGGTTGCTTTTCGTCTGGGTGCATGGACCTCAGAGCCACATATTTTAACCCCGGGACTGCCACAGGGATCTGCAGTCTCGCCGGTGCTCTTTAACGTGTATACGAGCAAGATTGCAAACCTAGAAGCACCAGGGGTTGGAAGAATACTAACATTTGCAGATGATATTCTTGCATACAGGCAGGGGAGAGATAGGGAGCAAACAGCCCAGGAGTTACAGGCGACAGTAGATAAAGTGATTGACTGGTGCACAGAAATGAGTGCTGTCATCCACCCGGAAAAGGCGGCTGTTTTGTGGTGCTCTCTGGACAACAGGATTGTGAGAGCTGATGTTCCAAGCCTCGCGATAGATGGTAGAAATGTCAGCAGAGAGAACAAACTGAAGTATCTGGGAATCACATTTGACAGGAGACAGGTCCTTCAAGGACCATGTGGAGACAGTTGTGACAAGGTCTCAAAAGGGACTCGGTGCACAAAACTATGGCTGTATTGGACACAGAGCAGAGAATGCTTTTCTCATTATACCAGCACTTGATCCTCTCAGTAATTGATTATGGACTAGGACTGCTCACTGTCTCAGAGAGTCAGCTGGTGAAGTGTAAGCTGGATGCACCAGAGACACCCCAGTAGTGTGTATGCGTTACATCCTTGGTCTGCCGACTGTTGCTGGTAGGCTCAAGGTGATGCAGGCTAAGGCATACCTCAGAGTAGCTGCAGACCCAGACCACTCACTGCATGAGGCGCTGGACGCAGTTAAGGGTCAGCGACTGATAAGAGGGAAATCATGGATGGCTCAGGCAGAGGATAGGATCAGAGAGGTGTGCCCCTTGGAGAACATTAGGCGTGGAGAGGAGTGGGTCAGAGTGCCAGCGGAGCAGTCAGACTTGTGCAGAGTTATAATCACATTGAGCCGGGAGTGCAGGGAGTGGCCAGCAGGGGCCACGGAAGTGGAAATCCAGCAACTACTTTAGGACAATGCTCACTCGAGTGATGTGATTATCTACATCGATGGTTCGGTGTCAAGAGGTGAGAGAAATGGCTGGGGGTTCATAGCCAAAGCTAATGGTCGACGTTCGGTGCAGGAGAGCATGGCATATACCACAACATCCAGCTTAAGAATGGAGGTGGAGGCAGTCACTGCGGCTCTCTGCTGGATGGAGAATACGACACACACACACACACATCGTGATTGTAACTGACTCAGAAAGCATGCTGACGAGGGTGAGGACGGGCAAGCTTCGTGCGGAGTGGCTTGCTTCGCTTCGGAGGTCACGGGTAACAAGCATCGCCTGGATCTTTTCTCCTGGGCATGCTGGTGTGCTGGGAAATGAACAGGCGGACAGATTGGCTGGCTCTGCAGAACTTGGTGGAGTATTGATGCATGACAAGACAGACGTGGTTGCGGCCTTGTGGGAGCACGTATACACCTCGGAGGAGCAAATGGATTACCATGGTCTGGCAAGAATGTGGTAGTGAGGATTGACGAGGGGATCTGGCCGACGCTCAACGCTCAGAGGAAAGGCGAGACGGACATATAATCAGATTGCTACTGGTACTATTGGTGTTGGAACTCTTCGCTGGCTGCAGAGGATGGGGACGGAGCGCTTATGGGAATGCCCCGAATGCTGTGATGTCGATTCCTAAATCAATCAATCAATCAATCATTTCCCTCCTTCCTTCTACTTCTTCTCCTATCCCCTCCTTCCGTCTACTTCTTTTCCTCTCCCCTCCTTTCTCCTTCTTCTTTCGTTCGCTTGACAAATTGTTTATATCTGCAATGTTGTCTCTTGTGTATAAACCTGTGTTTTTTTAGTTCACATTCTGGTCTGATCTGAGTTTATGGAGGAGTACGGGGGAAAAAAATAATCGCCCAGCTTACCGACAAGCCACGCGATGATGATAATTGTATAAATATACAAATGTCCAAAACTGTCCAGGCAAGATATCAATAGTAGACATAGGATAGGTCTAACAACATCGGGGTTTCCTTCTTTTGCAACTGTTTCTCCACGCCTTCCTCATACCCTACCCTTGCCCCCTCTCTAATGCTGGAGCAGAAATACTACCATCTCACATGTCCCCGGGCCACGCATATGCCAAGCTGTCATCACGTTGGCAAGTTGTCGTGCCTTGATGGCATCTGTAGCTCACGGAGCCACGTTGTTTCACACAGTCTTTAGTGACACCAACTGCTCGTGCAAGTATCTGTGAAACTAAACAATATTGATTCACCATTTGAAACAATCACGCACGTGCGCGCGCACATATATTTGAGCAGAATTATGAGAATATGGTAGACATATAAGAAAACGAAAGCTGGGGTATTTAAAGCTGCAGGTGTTGCACAACAATAAAAACCAATCAAAACCCAAGAAAAAGACAACTGAAATTTATGGGTGTGTTAGCAGAATTGGTGGAATAGAGAAATTAGCCTGATGTAGCGAACACGCTAGACAGGAGAGGCAGAGGAACACACAAGATGGTATATTTGGAAAGTTAAATTAGCACTTAATCGGCTGTGTCTGGCCAAATGGCGTAGGTGTAATTGTCTACCCATAGATCCCGGTCCTTGTTGTTCTTTCTGGATCAATTCTGCTAGCCATTTTTGCCATATTCTTACACCATCCAGCATAATTTGTCTCGGCCGACCTCTTCTACCCAGATCTTTCCCAGATCGTTGGGGTGTTTCCTAATCCTATCTTCTCATTATATGACCAGAAAACACTGTCTTATAATTGCATATAGTGTTCTACTTTCATTAGCCTCTTCCAGATAATTATTGTTAATTACTCCGGCAGTTCAGAGGTCCGCATGACTGAATGGATAAGAACGCGTTTTCTTAAACATCCGGTGTGTTGATGCCAAGGTAATGGGTTCAACCCTTACACGGGTCAGTTGGACTAAAATGTTAAACTCTCGTCCTTGACGTGGGGACGTAAATTACAAGTGCCTCTGAAGCCGGAGTGGGTTCGTCTGATGGCGAGATCACTGCTAATAGGAAAAGCTGACCCACAGGCAAAATTCAGTCCAGCACTACTAGAAGTAACGTGTGTGGACTACGCTTGAGTTCAAAGTGAGCCAGCCAGCGCAAAATATTAAAAAAAACAAAAAAACAATGACTCCTGCATTTCAATACATTCGTAACGTTTGTCTCATGTGCCACGAGATCTACTTACCAACTCGCACGATAGAGCTTCATTTTACGATGGCGAGAGGGAAATAGAATGTTCACTTTCTCAATGTTTTCTTGTGTGCCCTGAACATCACTGGGTTATGTCTGACGACCCCGTACCTCGAAAAAGTGCTGATGCTGGTTTCCAACCGGATGCAGTAACCACGAAAGTAAAACTCCCCGTGTCACATTGTAGTTGTTGCTTGAGTCATTTTAATGCTTCGAGTTTGTGGCGAATTCGCCCAGCGTTGATAAGCAACTTCTTATTTCTCTTTGTTCGTCTTGTAAAGGACGCTGCTTGCATTGTACCGATATTTGTGCTTTTCGACGACACATTCGACTAAAAGACTGCACCTGTTTATAAACAGGGATGTCTTCTTGCTCCTTCGATCCTTGCGCCTTTTATCCTTGCTCCTTCGATCCGTACTGTGACAAACTGCCGTGGTGCAGTCTATTTTTGGAATAACATTTTACGAGATGAAGTAGGATTTTGGTTAGCCCATGTTAACCAACCGTAATGCTAGCAGTCAAGCTTTCAGTTACTGACTACACATCGTTTTTCTGGCATCTTCGGTCCCATAGTGGAAACCCTAGTTGTGTCAGATCGTGTGTAATGAAATTTGTATTCGAAAAACGTGCAATGAACATATATTGCTAAATGAGGTCAACTTTCAACGAGTCAAATCATATGGACACAGAAAGACCCTGTGGAAAACCACGATTAGGGGTAAGCGTAGAGGACGAACGATGATTGGCAAGGCTCGCTGACAACACAGTCAGTAAGGAACGAGAGCCGTATCGAGTATATGGTACTAGCCCCATAGTTTTAGACCAATCGACGCTCGATAGATGATGTTGTTTCTATCACGTCGTCCACCATCACTTCCCAGAAAAGTTTCTGGTACCAATCTTAAGCTGGATCGACACGGGAGTCCAGGGCAGTAAAGAAACTCGAAGGTAATTCAAACACGTGGCTACTAGGTGCCTTGTCGTATCTCCCGTTCTTCTGAACAATAAATAACAAAATGCAGATCTGCGACGAGACATGAATACTCGTCAACACGTAACGATAGCAAGATCCAAAAGTCTCACCTTATAAACTGTTAAACAGGAAAATACCACACTCAGCCCAGCAAACGATTCAATTCCTTTAATATCGGCCTTGCAGAATCATAAGATAAATTTTCGTATGGTCTAATACAGTTCCCTTGCGACGGGAATAATCTCTATTAAAATTAACCAGGAATCATCCTATTTACATCTGTCTCATTTGCCCTGACGGTGTATCTTCCATTCTACAATTCATCTAGATCCCTGCTGTCTCGTTCGTTCCAGATTCGTCTAAGTTCGTTTCCCTGTTCTTATATCCGTCCATGGATTGTTATCAACAATTTCCTCCACTTATTCTTCACTTGAAGATCCTTGAATCACCGCATCCAAACATCTACTTGTGCCACTAAATGAAAACACGTCCTGTTCTTTCTATGTCTTCACGACGTCTGTTTCTTTGTTGTCCTGTGACGTCCTTTGTATCCCTTAGCTTCGTTGGTTCATTATCCACTTTAGTGCATCCTTAGGAAAATCCCTTTATCCTGTGTTGGCGTGTTAGCTATCTGGCACTAGGCTCACAGTAAAACATGCTATCCTTTGCGTGGCTGTTCTCCGTACTGGCAAATGACAAGAATACATTCTCATTTACTTATAGAACAGGTCATAGACTAAGTGTTGTGGACAAATTTACCTATCGTCGCAAATCTGTGTCCCAAGCTGCCACACTTGATGACGAAGTGAATGCAAGAATCTCCAAGGCCAGCGCGGCCTTTGGCAGACTACAAAAATGTGTGGGGCATGAATAGAAAAAGCTGAAAGTTTACAAAGCAGTCCTATTATCCACACTGCTATGTACTTGTGAAACCTGGACTGTTTACCAGCGACACGCCAGGAAATTAAACTACTTCCACACAGTCTGCCCTAAGAAGCTATTGAAGACTTAATGGCAAGACAAGATCTCAGACACTGAAGTCCTTGAAAGAGCGTCCATTCCCAGTATCCACTCTGCTAATGCTTCGCTGGGCTGGTCACTTGACTCGCATTCCAGATCACAGGCTCCCCGAACGTTTTTTTATTTACGGCGAGCTGCGCTGTGGACAACGCTCCCAAGGCGGCCAGAGGAAACGCTTTAGAAAGATTCTAAAGATCTCACTAAAAGCATTTGGAATTCATCATGACACTTGGGAGACTGTTGCCAAAGACCGAAATTCGTGGCGTACATCAATACTCAAGGGTGTAGTCACTTGTGAAGCAACTAGGACTGCAAGGGCTGTGGAAAATAAAAGACAGCACAGAAAAACCACTGCAGGAGATCCTCTTCCTGGAACGTCAAGCATTCTTTGCCCACATTGCCAAAGAACATTTCGAGCCCAAATATGCCTTATAAGCCACCTTAGAACTCTGGCTACAAATTTTCAACGTCATCATTCTTGATGGACAAACACCAGAACAGGGAAGGAAGCTGGCGTTAGTGGACGCACTAGCATATAGAAATATAGACAGCTGTAGTCGCCAGGATTCGATCCAGATAAAGGCCTTGCTTCAGTGAAGGACATTGTGTTGAAACAGAAGTCAAGGGCTTCTCATCTATCATCATCATCGTCATCACCATCCTCATGTATCTTGCCAACTGACGTGAGTTTTTGCATCACCACATATCTCGACCTTTGGTGTTCTGGATCAATTGTATTGATGATATTCCTCCATGCCACCAGTGATCTTTCCAGTCGTCACGATGTATTCCAACGCACCTTTTCTCATTCCTTGAGCAAAGAGCACTATTTTTCTCTTATGTTAATATACGATGTTGTGCTTTCATTCGCCTCTTCGTGGCACTCGTTAGTAACAGTCGGTCCAATATATTCGCAACAATACATCTCAGAAACCACATCTCCTATATCTCTAAGCTTGTCCTAATGTATACGTGATTTACTGCCATACAGTACAACAGGTTCTATGTAACATTTCGGCTCCCCCCTCTTTCCCCTCTTTTTTCCTTCTCTCTGTCTCTCTCTCACTCCTTCTCTCTCTCTCCCCCCCCCCCCCCCCCCCACCGAATAAAATAACACCGTCGTATTGACTTATTCAGTAAGGTGCGTTTTCATTTTCTGAAATGTAGCTTTTGCTTTGTCTATTCCGTTGCTAATCTCGGTCTCGCATTTTCCATCTGATATTACGATTGCCCCGAGGTATTTGAATTCATTAACTTGGGTAAGCATGGTCCCTTGTGTTGTTATATCGAGTTTTGAAGTTGTCTGTTTCTTTGTTTCTGTTTCCTTGACATTCAGGCAGTCCTTTGTGTGCAGTCTGTTTAACTACAGTTGTACATCTTTAGCGTTGTGTCCAGTTATGGACCTCGTAAATACAGATAACTCAAACGACAGCTAGGCGCGCTTACTAGTACTGCACGATTGTGCTCAGTAATAATTACGCAGTAACTCGGAGCACTCGGTAGTGTACTGCTGGATGGCTTGGAGCACCCACTAGCAGCAGTAATACACAACAGCTAGGAGCATCTACCAGCCGTAACTATAGGACCGTTTAAAGCTGTGGTTCTCAACCGGTGGGGAATCTCTCTCTCTCCCCCCTTCCCGTTCAAGATCGCGTTAATACAACAACCCCTTATTTGTTATTGTTGTTCCCTCCATACTTTACGGTTCTGTACTTCTCGCCCTTGTGAAATTCGTTTTATAACGTATGTAGACCTGCAAATCACGTTTTATGTAGACGTCTAGACGTGTTCTAGTATGTGTTATTTAATTTAGCTTTCAGTTTTACACATACTGTGTAGGGGCAGGGGGAAATTTATAGGGAGGAAATATGAAAGGACGAGGGGGGGGGGGGACATTCTGAACATATAGTGGAGGGGTCCATGGGCCAAAAAAGGTTGAGAACCACTGGTTTAGAGCACTTACCCGCAGTGTTTATATACGGCAGTTTGAAACACCTACAAGAAGTAATACTACACAGCAGCTTGGAACACCTACAAGAATTAATACTAACGGCAGCGTGGAACACATACAAGAAGTAATACTACACAGCAGCTTGGAACACTTACAAGAAGTAATACTACACGGCAGCTTGAAACACTTACAAGAAGTAATACTACACAGCAGCTTGGAACACCCACAAGAAGTAATACTACACGGCAGCTTGGAACACCTACAAGAATTAATACTAACGGCAGCGAGGAACACATACAAGAAGTAATACTACACGGCAGCTTGGAACACTTACAAGAAGTAATACTACACGGCAGCTTGAAACACTTACAAGAAGTAATACACCTACAAGAAGTAATACTACACAGCAGATTGGAACACCTACAAGAATTAATACTAACGGCAGCGTGGAACACATACAAGAAGTAATACTTCACAGCAGCTTGGAACACCTACAAGAATTAATACTAACGGCAGCGTGGAACACCTACAAGAAATAATACTACACGGCAGCTTGGAACACCTACATGAAGTAATACACCTACAATAAGTAATACTACACGGCAGCTTGGAACACTTACAAGAAGTAATACACCTACAATAAGTAATACTACACGGCAGCTTGGAACACTTACAAGAAGTAATACTACACGGCAGCTTGGAACACCTACAATAAGTAATACTACACGGCAGCTTGGAACACTTACAAGAAGTAATACTACACGGCAGCTTGGAACACCTACAATAAGTAATACTACACGGCAGCTTGGAACACCTACAATAAGTAATACTACACGGCAGCTTGGAACACCTACAATAAGTAATACTACACGGCAGCTTGGAACACCTACAATAAGTAATACTACACGGCAGCTTGGAACACCTACAATAAGTAATACTACACGGCAGCTTGGAACACCTACAATAAGTAATACTACACGGCAGCTTGGAACACCTACAATAAGTAATACTACACGGCAGCTTGGAACACCTACAATAAGTAATACTACACGGCAGCTTGGAACACCTACAATAAGTAATACTACACGGCAGCTTGGAACACCTACAATAAGTAATACTACACGGCAGCTTGGAACACCTACAATAAGTAATACTACACGGCAGCTTGGAACACCTACAATAAGTAATACTACACGGCAGCTTGGAACACCTACAATAAGTAATACTACACGGCAGCTTGAACCACCAACCAGTAGTAATTCTGGACTACACCTTAAAGCACCTACCAGCAGTAGTACTACATGACAGCTTGGAACACCTACCATTGATAATACTACACGACAGCTGTGAGCACACACAATTGATAATACTACACCACAGCTGTGAGCACCTACCATTGATAATACTACACCACAGCTTGGAACACATACCATTGATAATACTACACCACAGCTTTGAGCACCCACAATTCATAATACTACACCACAGCTGTGAGCGCCCACCATTGATAATACTATTATAATGTATATATAATATAATATGTATAATATAATGTTGACCTTTTGTCATTGACTTGGGGACGTAAATTACAAGTACCTCTGAAGTCGGAGTGCCTGATGGCGAGGGATATTGTTAACAGGGAAAGCTAATCTACATGAAAAATTTAGCCCAGCACCACTATAAGTGGTGTGTAAGGACTACGCTTGAGTTCAAAGTAAGCGAACGATACCTCTCTCTCTCTCTCTCTCTCTCTCTCTCTCTCTCTCTCTCTCTCTCTCTCTCTCTCTCTCTCTCTCTCTCTCTCTCTCTCTCTTCCCAAAAGGAAATAAAATAAAATTTCTGGGAATTCTCTGGAAAGGCACAGAGACTTGGGAGGAGTTGGCCACCAACCTTATTCAGTGTCCGGGAATATATGAAGGCCTAACTAACACTTACCAGGTCCTATTAAAAAAACAAAACAAATGAAAACCGTAAATTGATTAGAGAAATTAGACGTAGACAGTCACAATTATTCCGTCACGTTATGAGAAGAAATAAATTGAAGAACTTTGCTTGAAGAACTTTGCGACAACTGGCAAGATTAAGGCAGAGAAGTACAAATACCTGGCTGGCTTGGACAAGTGGTATGTTCGAAACAAGAACACAGAGTTGATCCACGATTCAGCTGATCGTGTGAGATGACGAAACATGACCGCCCACGCTTATCGGCATGACACGTGATGAAGATGAACTAACACTTCACACCCCAACGGCATTGTCTGCCGTGGGACTAGCTTTGCCCAGTTTTACCTCCTCTAGACCAGTGGTTCTCAACTGGTGGGGATTATGGGGGGGGGGGGGTGTAAGCCCCCCCCCCCCCCCCCAAAAAAAAAGGGGGGGGGGGAAATTAAGATCGCATTAATACAAGAAGCAGTTACTTTATATTGTTTTTCCCTCTAAATTTTACTGTTCTGTACTTCTTGCCCTAATGAAATTTGTTTTATAACGTAAATCGCGTTTTATGTAGATGTCTAGACTCGTTCTAGCATGTGTTATTAAATCTAGCTTCCATTTTTATGTATACTGTGTAAGGTTCGGAGGGGGGGGGGGGGGATTTATAGGAAGGAAATTCGAAAGGGAGGGAGGAATGACGTTCTGAACGTCAAAGGGGGGCGTGGGCCAAAAAAAGGTTGAGAACCACTGCTCTAGAAGATCCTACCACAGATCTCAGGCTTTATGTAATCGCGAGTAATGTATTACCCTAAGCTACTTTGCCAGGTCAACCGCCTTAAGGCCTACTGTCCTTGATGATGTCCAACTGTAGTTTGTATAGTGAAATATGAATAGTCGTGGCCTTAGTGTGTTAGCCGGTAGGTATATGACTTTGTGATTACTTGTGAAGGCGATCACAAAGAAACGTACGTACCGGCTAACAAAGGACGTGGTACTCATATTTCACGTCAGTCCTGTTTGTTCCCTATGAAACACGGCGATGTCGCAGTTGTTAGTCGATTTATGTTAAGATTTTCAGCCTGGCGTCGGCCCGTGGTATGTATGTTAGTTATCCTCAACTTCTACATGTCCCCATCATCGTTCAACCAGGCTTCTCGTCACGTGACGTGTTAAAACGATCCCCATAGCTCTATCAATACGAAAGGTTTCCCCACGAGAAATGAGTGATAATAAAGCCAGTTTTTTTTTTTTGGGAGGATTAAATTTATTAATGTAATTCAGTTTTTATTTCTCAGCGTATGAAACGAGGAAAAGGGAGATGAGCCGGAAAAAAAGTAAGGGAAGTTAGCTCCCCGCATCTTATCCTTGAGAATAATTACATTATTTGAATGATGCATAGGGGAGAGGGGGATGGCAGTTGCAGTCAGTAATTGCAAAGGATTCCCTCATACTGCAAGCCGTTGCATGTAACTTTTTCTGGCAGTCGTGAACACGGGAGGAATTCCCATTTCCTCCGACCTCGCGAGTTCTGTCGTTCCCACTTTTTTCTCTCCATACTTCACTCCCTAGGATTTTCTCCTCGCGTTTAATGCGTAGCGCGTTTGGCCCCAGCACTCTTTGTTCACGTCTGTTGGAGAAGGGAAGACTGATAGGGCTGTCTAAAAATAACAGTGAGATCCGGGCCAAGCCGTCGTTCGTGTAAGCTTCGCTGGTTAGAAAGGAAAAACCCGGCATCTGCCCCAGAGGAAATTATGAGGCTCTGAAGGGGATCGATCGGGTGTGCCTGAACAAACTTTGAGAGCGCACAGGAGAGAAATAACGATTATCATTGGCGTCCTTTTTTGTGTTTTGTTTAGACTATTTTAGACTGGTGTAATTGATAATTTATGTTGCGTTGTTAGTTGTGAGCGCAGTGTCTTGCAGCTGAGAAATCCAAATAGTTTGCGTAAATGATAAGTCTTGACATCCCGAAGGTTTGATACAAGTATTGACCGGGTCTCCCCAGTGAGGGCGGGCGGGGCTGGGGTGTGGTGCGTTCATAGTTGGTGCTTGTTCGTGCTAGAGAGGGTTACAGTTGAAAACTGGCTGCAATACCGGCTTCAGACATGAAGTACCAGGGTTCAGATATCCCGTGAGAACAGAAAGTTTTATATATCGGTGGTAAAATAAAATAAGAGAAGACATATGTCTGGCACGGGAGGTCGGTGCGCGTGGCTGAATGGATAAGAGATGGCGGGTTCACAAGTTTGACTTCTCGTCCTTGACTTGGGGATTTTAATTACAAGTACCGCAGTAGTCGGAGTGGGTTCGTCTGATGGCAAGGGACACTGGTAATAGGGGAAGCTAATCCACACACGCAGGTCTCCCTTGCGTAGGGTTTAAGGACGTTGTTCGTAATCCCGTATACTCTCGTACGAAACACAGCTGCGCGAGATTCGGCAGCGGGTAGCGTTTGTTACTTACGGGGTTATGTGAGCCGTATGTTCAGAAAGCACCGGAAAACTACTGAGCGTAAAACTTGCCAAGACATCAACAGTAGCTGAAAAATGCCGGTGTTGACTACAATGTCCTGTAAAGGATATGCGAAAAAAATCCACTCACAAAAATCAGCTCAGTCCTCTAGAAGTAGTAGCACATTTGTACTACATGTGGACTACACTTGAGTTCAAAGCGAGCAAGCGAAAAAAGAAAGAAAGAAAAACAAAACATCTATAGAGGTTGTCCTCAAACGGAGCGGTGTAGGCCAGTATTATTTTTCCTGTCCTGCATATGTTGGACGCTCCTACAGCAATTTTATATAGATGCCATTGTTACCAGTTCCACAGTTTTATGCATGGGTGTCCCATATCGTCAGTTTATTGGACCAATGACATTTATCTACCGTTATGTCATGTGCGTATTCTGAAGATTGCTACTAGTTAAACCTTAACCTGCATAGTTCGCGGCGACTGCACTAGCCAGACGGCCTTAATTCTTCAGACTCGACACCCATATCCGCCTCCCTTCGGTCCTACACCGCAAGGTACTATTGGCAGGTGACAGCTACTATAGTATGTCCACATTTGTTTGCCTTCATTCACGATCAATTATTTTGAAAACTGTCTGTTGCATCGTTATGAAATTTTTCCAGCCGTCTTATATTTACCCCCACCCAAGGAATATGTCTTTGATAGGTCCAAAAACAAATTAAATCATTGAAAGCGGCGACATTCCTTTGATGGTTTGCTTAACAACTAGTGATTTCTCGCTAAAAAAGTTATGTTTACGGTAATGGGGACCTGCAAATTCAGATGACAAACAAAGGCGTATCCAGGATTCGTATGGGAGTGGGTGCAATGAAATAAGTAGCTTACAATCGACAGGGTCGGCTGCATTGCACCGGGTTTTTATCCCATATGGCTCAGTTTCTTTCCCCAGCGCGGAAAGCGTCGCACAAAGCACGAACTCCGTAGCTCAAGCGACGACCCTCGGGAGTGTCCAAAAATGCACTCTTGAAATGAAGGACGCGGCCCGGAATCGAACATACAACCTTCAATCCATCCTTTCTCCAATAGTCCTCTTCCTCTTTCAACACATGGTCTTGACGTTTTTTCCAGTAACTTTTATCAATATTTAATAGCGCGGACAGACAGACAGCCAGACAGACAGACAGATCCCCGCCAGAAGCCGGGCCTTGTCAGCTAGTTTATTTATATAATCACGTTTCATGAAAGAACCCCCATTTGGAGACACCTCTGAATCTTCGCGCTGTTTGATTCAAAACGGAAATCACGTGAAAATTTCAAAAAATGCCCTGACGTCTCTTGGTGAAGCTGTAATACTGTTAAAATCAGGGAAGTAAACTCTATGTCGTAATTAATATACCGCATATAAACTAACTTTGAAATCTGCTGTAAAATCTCCAGAACAAAATTTTTTTTGTTGGGTGGACATAATGATAAGGTTATATACTAAATCTCATCATTTTCCCTCAGTTGGTTAATGAGATATTGAATTTTATATTGAGGCAACAACAAAAAAACACACTATAATTCACTGGGCTGGTGCTGAGAAAATGCATCATTTGTGTGGGGCCTGAAAGCTCGTTACCAGATCCTATAACTTCCTCTTATAAATCTCGTGATATCATAGCTGATGTCCATGTCAGGCAAAGCTTCCTTTGCCAGTCTGTCGGCCTGTTCATGTTCAGATATGCTGGGGTGTGAGGGGCTCCATCATATTACAACCCTTTTGGATTTCTGCTGGAGTTGTGGCGAAGGGCTTGCGGACGCAATTCATAATCCCTCATACTGCGTACTATCAATGCTTCACAGGTTTCACGGTTTTAGGCCTGAGCTAATGTTTTCTCCACCGGTTTTAGGTCTGGGTAATGTTTTCTCCACCGGCTATAGACCTGGGCTGATGTATTCTCCACCAGTTATAGACCTGGGCTATTTTCTCCACCTGTTTTAGACCTAGGCTGATGTTTTCTGCACCGGTTTTAGACCTGGGCTGTTTTCTCCACTGGCTATAGACCTCGACCGGTGTATTCTCCACCAGTTTTAGACTTGGGCTGATGCTTTCTCCGCCGATTATAAACCTGGGCTGATGTTTTCTCCACCTGTTTTAGACCTAGGCTGATGTTTTCTCCGCCAGTTTTAGTCCTGGGCTGATGTTTTCTCCACCAGTTTTAGACCTGGGCTGTTTTTTCTACCGGCTATAGACCTGGGCTGATGTATTCTCCACCGGTTATAGACCTGGGCTGATGTATTCTCCACCAGTTATAGACCTGGGCTGATGTTTTCTCCACCAGTTATAGACCTATGTTGACACTTTCTCCACCGATTATAAACCTGGGCTGTTTTCTCCACCGATTTCGCAGTTTTAGACCTGGGCTGTTTTCACCACCGGTTTTAGGTATTCCACTGTCAACAAATTCCAAGCCGATGCTTATAGGAAAGTATGGAGCGACAAAACAACCAGGAGCCTTAAGAGTCCACATGTGAAGGAACTACACCCAAACTTGGCCTTTGACACAGACAGCAAGCCCAATTTGCAACGAGCAGTGGCATACAGAACAAGAGGAAGGTTTCAAGGCACCTGGTGAGTCAGTTGGGCCCTTGAGCACCTGGTCATTGAGTTCAGCCCTAATTTTGGGCAAGCACTTACGCGATTTGGCAGCATATCGCGTTGTGCTGGTTTTTTACGAAATGGGATGAGTGCCGGTGGTTCAGAAAGCAGTGGCGAACTACTGAACGTAAGCTTGCCAAGACATCAACAACAGCTAAAAATGCTGGTGTTGACTGCAAACGTCCCGTAAAGGATATGCAATTAAACCAAAACCCTTCTGCTAGTGTCTATCTAACTGGCTCTGTGTGGTGTAATCTTCTCAGCCATTGATTATTTTCTACTTCCACATGTTTGCTCTTTCATATTTTCCTTTGTTTACTCCAAGTTCTTACGCACCATGTTCATGTGCTCGTATTTCCCTACAACTAAAATACACACACAAGGACACGACTATATATTTATTCATAAATTGGCCGTCTTTTTTTTTTTATTATTAACATATGTTTTAATCCCTAATTTGTCATTTTTGTTTACTTCGTCTTTTTCCCCCATGTGATCTTCAGTATTAAAAAACAAAACGCTTCAAGCCGTCACATTTATCTCATTACTTGTTAATTTTTTTATATACGTGTCTACACAATGTAGGCCTTGAGAAAAAGAAAAGCATATGGTGAACTGTACTTTTTCATTATTTCAATTATGTCTTGCGACGGTGTTTGTTCGGTAATTTATGATTTCATTCCCCTGTATACCAGTTCTGTTATTCGACAACCCATATTTTCGCTTATACTCATAATGATACCAAGAACCTATTATGCCAGAAATATCGCCAAGCCAATAAAAAATTTTTTTTGCAACTATAATTTTCTGGTGTAATACCGTTCACCCCGACCGAGCCTCAGCGCTGTGGAAAAGCTTCAGCCTGTAGTAAAGCCTAGTGTTGGTTCGCTCTATGCTGGTGTGTATTGATTTTCCTAGCCCTCAGCTATAGATTACCCAGGGCCCACAATGAGCTGGCTCTCCTGCCCGCCCCGACTCGGGCAGTCAGGACAAGCTGTGCTTCTCACAAACTGCGAATCCGCCTAATGGCAAGGCAGTCACTCGAACCTCCACTCCTTTTAATCGACCGGGAATTGCGGTGTGTTGTTTTCGTTACCGGCAACTTCGGTTATTCGGCACGGGAGGGTTATTTTCTTTTGTCATTGGCTACAGGATGTTGGGGAGTAGCCGAGTTTTCGGTGACTACTTTTATCGCCCTTCCACAAACGCCAGCCCGCTATGCTGTGTGGAACGTTAACCAAAGCAACGTTTCAATTTTCATGAGCTGGCCTAACCCTTCCCTCCCCCATCAGTGGTGGAGTTAGAATTTTGCGCTAGCTCGATAGCAAGCTGGCTTGACTTATTTATCAGAGCGCTGGAGCAGAACCCAGAGTGGAAGGGAAAGGGGGAGACTTGATTTGAAAGGCAGCTCTATGTGTAGGGTGTATGGGGGGAAAAATAGAAAGATCTTTGCTTTCCTCTACGCTCTTTGGGTGTAACAGCCCAGGGTAACCCATACAGAACTATCGTTGTAAGACTGGAGCATACACCGGGTGAATAAGGAAATAACTGTGTGTGTGTGTGCGCGCATGTGTGTGGGTGTGTGCGCGCACGTGTGTGTCTAAGTAAAGGACCCTTTCACGCGCTTTAATGCGTATTGGGTCTATGGTGCTAACCTCCATATTTAGTCTCCTATTATAACCCCTAGTTATAGACCAGTCGACTCTCGATGGGGCGAGAATTTTATATATATATATATATATATATATATATATATATATATATATATATATATATATGTGCTTGATGTAGCTTGGTAAGGTCACGCTGATATCTCCCCATAAGTACTCCATTCTCCTGCCAAGGACTACACACACATAATCTCATCACAGTGCACGAACTCTGTAACTTTACCTTTTCCATTCTCTTTTCCCCACCAAGTTTGTCATTTGTAACTAATCTTTAAAACACCTCATATGCACACACATACACACGCGCGCGCTCCGGCCAGCTTGCCAATCGCAGTGTTTAAAACAGTGTAGGCTTCATACATAATGCCGGCTCCGTGGCGAAGGTGTTACGGACGCAGTTCGTAATCCCGCATACCCGCGTTGAAAACACAGCTGTGGGCTATTTGACAGCAGAGTACCCTATGTTGCTTGTTTTTTTTAACGAAATGGTATGGGTGCCGGTCGTTCAGAAAGCAATGGCAAACTACTGAACGTAAACTTGCCGAGGGATCACATTGGCAAAAAAAAAAATGCTGGTGTTGACTGCGACGTCCTGTAAAGGATATGCAATTAACTTTTTTTTCCATACGTACTGCAAGTTTCTCGTGGATTTATTTGAAAGGGTTAATCGGTGTCTAAAGCATGTGAGGGGGAGGGGGGGGGGTAATTCTACTGTGAGGTCCTGGCTGTGAAAGAGGGGAGTTGGGTGGGGGTAGGCCGCTGGTTATCACTCCTGTGTGTGGACTTTAGGCACATTATTCGCGTTGCTATTTCCTTGTCCACTCTCGGCATTTGTTTATAATTGTTCTGTTTACAAAAGCTATTTGACTGATCCTTTACAATTTTCTTCTCGGAGCCCGAAGAAGAGAATATTAACATTGTGGAAACGTTGTATTTAAGGTCGTCATTGTGACTGCATGGCCTGCGTCGTCTTTACATGTGTAATCTGTTTAGTCGCACCATTAGTACTGTGCTATGCATACACGCAGTCTGCTCTCTCTCTCTCTCTCTCTCTCTCTCTCTCTCTCTCTCTCTCTCTCTCTCTCTCTCTCTCTCTCACGCATTCACGCACGCTCGGACATACCGGGATCTAGGACTGCTGATTCTTGATCGTGACATGGTGATTGTGACCGCCCACGCATATCCGCACGGCACATTATATATATATATATATATATATATATATATATATATATATATATATATATATATATATATATATTCATTCATTCAGTAGCATGTCCTTTACAGAACCTCGCTCCCATAACAACCCTCCGGAAAACTCCTCGATCACAAGCAAGATGTCCCGCGTCTGATACACCCATCTGGAGATCATCCGCCACATCCTGCACCCATCTTCTCTTTGGCCTTCCTCTTCCTCTCTTCCCAGGCATATACCCTTCCATTATTGTTCTCTCCAAACTGTCGTGACGTTTCAAGTGACCAAAATACTTCAATTTTCTTTGTTTTATCGTCTTCAATAGCCATCCCTCCTCAATATTCAACTCTTGAAGTATGGATGCATTTGTTCTTTTCTTTACCCAAGATATTCTTAGAACTCGTCTATAACATTTATATTCAAAGGCATGTATGCGCTGTTAAGCTTGTTTAGTAAGTGTCCATGTCTCACAGGCGTATGTTGCAATGGGAAAGATGCATGCTCTTAAAAATCTAATTTTTGTAGTTCTGTCTGTCCCACACCATAATTTATTCATCTGTTTTAGTCTTTGAAGAGTAATGGATAGTCGCCGTTTTATTTCCTTCATTGTGTCACCATTATTCGTAATCAATGACCCAAGATATTCAAAATTTTCCACCACCTCCAATTTTCTCCCATTAATGTATATTTCTTTCTCCATAGTAGTTTTATCTGTATGCATTATCTTAGTTTTTGCTATGTTAAGATATAAGTTGTGATTTTCACTATTCAATTGTGTTGAGGCTATTAGGTTTTCTATGCCATTCTGTGTTGTGGATAGTAATACTGTATCATCAGCATATCGAATCTCTGGTATGTCATGACCGCCGATATTTAGGGCATCATATGGCTCCCTGTTTATATCATCTCTTACATTTCTCATTATATTTTCGGCATACAGGTTAAACAAATAGGGTGACAGCACGCAGCCCTGACGGACTCCTTGCTTGATGTCAAACCAATCTGATGTCTCGCCATCTATTCTAACTGCTGCTTGTTGGTCTAGATATAGCATTTTTATGAGATGTACTACATGTGAAGGAAAGCCCATATTCCTCATGATTTCCCAAAGTTTCTGATGCTGTACACAGTCAAATGCCTTTGAATAATCCACAAAACATGAGAATAGGTTTACATTAAATTCTCTGCACTTATATCTGTACTTAAATTCTCTCACACACACACACATATATATATATATATATATATATATATATATATATATATATATATATATATATATATATATATATATCAGTGCAAACCGCTTATGGCGATCTCGGATGTGGCGAATTTCTGTTGTAAAGAACAATTTGTTTATCCCTGACAATTTTTCTTCTTTGTCTCTTGTCTCTAATAAGGGGAATTTCTGATAAGAAGAACCATTTTTTTGGGTCACGGGTTAGTTCGCCTTATCAGATCTGCACTGCTCACGCTCGCGCGCGCGCACACACGCACGCACGCAAACCCACACCATGCACATACTATGCATATTTCTCCCGCATCTAACTGGCCACGTCTGCCGGTACTTAGTGCGACGTACCAAGACTGTAGACATAAACAGGCAGTTGCTTATTGTCGCTGTCACACTAAAGCTGTCCTCCGAAGTCAGAGAGTATCTGCCTGTACGGCGAGGAACCACCAGTCTGCACACCAATAAGCCAGATATGGGACAACGGATACTCACGCAAACCTCAGGTTCTGTATGAAATCACACTGATGTTGGACAACATGATGCCTTCATCCGACATACAGGACTTCGCGTTGGAGCTCAAGCCAACGAACACAAGCAAGCAAGCAAGCACACTAAAGCTAGTCTTATTGTGACTGTCTGTCTGCGTAAGAACAGAAACAGGCAACTCTGACTGGTTCTCAGTCGAAACAGGAGTGAAACAGGGTTGTGTCTTATCACCGATGCTTTTTGGAATAGCTATCAACTGGGTCATGCGCAAATGCACAAACAACACAAATATGGGTATCCATTTTTTTTTTTTTTTTTTTTTTTTCCGCGTTTCCATCCTGTTACAGGATATTGCGGTCAACACCAGCATCTTTCAGCTGTATGTTGATTCCTAGGCTAGATTACGCTCATCAGCACGCCACGACTTTCTGAGCGACCGGCTCCATACTCTCATATGTCACTTTTGCGATTCGAACCACTGCTAATTCTCGTCGCGTCACGTGACGAGAGTATTCGGGGTTAGCGGAGAAAGCTGCTAACCTCTCGGCCACGGAGCCGGCATGGGTATCCATTGGGTTGACAAAATTCTAGAAGACCTGGACTTTGCCGACGACATAGTGCTTTTGAGTTCAACACACCCGGATGCCCAAGAGAAAATAAACCACCTCCAAAATGTTTCAGGGCAAATTGGTCTCCAAATTAACACCACAAAAACAAAGACTATTGATCTTACCAACAGTTCAGATGACACCAAATTGAACAGCTACGTTCATGAAAAAGTCAACAGCTTTACATACCTAGGAAGCAAAATGACATCTACAGGGGACTCAACACCAGAAATATCATCTAGAATCGCACTGGCATCTAGTGCCTTCAATAAACTGTCAAACATCTGGAAGTCAAAGACACTCAGCAAACACACAAAACTTAAAATCTTCAACTCCTGTGTGATTCCAGTGTTAACGTATGGATGTGAAAGTTGGAAATCAACGGTAGCTTTAGATAAAAAATTAGACAATTTTGAGAACAAATGTCTTAGAAGACTTCTAAACATCCACTGGACAGACTTCAGAACCAATTCGCAAATAAGACAAGAGACTAAGCAAGATACAGTATCCAATTTCATAAGAAGACGCCGTTGGAACTACATCGGCCATGTACTCAATGGACAAGACAAGACTCCCCTACCAGGCCCTCATATGGTCACCGGTAGGGAAAAGAAAACGGGGAAGACCAAGAGAGACCCTGCGTAGAACCATCATTAGAGAAGGCTCATTCAATGGCCAAGTAAATATCCAAGATCTACAACAGGTAGCAGCGAACCGCCAAGCATGGAGAGACAGGACTTCTGCCCTATGCGCCGCCTTAGGCTCAAGAGGAAAGACTAACTAACTAACTAACTAATTGTGACTAGTGGGGGACGCTCTCTCCTGATAGTGTCGTAGAGGCGTGAAGTGTGAGCCTTCACATCTTCTAGTCCATGGATATGGCAGTGGCATGGCCAGTTACCTCCCTCCTCGCTTTACCTTCTCTGCTAGTTTTTAGAACATTCGAAAAACTATCTGGTACGCATTCTATGTGACCGGGTCGATCCCCCATACAAGAAAAAAAAAATAATTGTTACTACTAGTGATCGACCTCTGGGTCACCGCCTTGGTAATCAGGTGGGCTAACCACTATGCCACTGCGCCCATAGTCTGTATATCGTAATTAATTTCTTCCTCCTCTTGTTCTTATAGTAAGTTATAATCTATGCTGTGTAGCGCTCGCTTGTCACCATGCCTTTCAATCGCCTTGTGTCTTGTATACTGCCAGTCATTTGTAATACAGATCTTCCATGATACTGTCCAGTATGGTCTCTCTTAGTCTCCTACCGTGTCGCTTCCTCTACAGCTGTCTCGTTGACCCGACACAACGTATCCCAACGTCCAGCGTCTCCCTTCTCATGGTGTTCCCAAAGAATGTGGATTGTATATTTCTGAGTACTATATACACTGCGTTTATTCTCTCTCTCGCTCTCCTCTCTCTCTCTCTCTCTCTCTCTCTCTCTCTCTCTCACTCTCTCTCCTTCTCTCTCGCCCCCCCCCATGTGTATGCAGGTATGTATGCATGTGCGTGTGTACGCGTGTTTGCCTGCCTGTCTCATAACATGGTAATATGCATTGTTTACACCATTCATATGTGAATGTAACTTGCACAATAGATCAGTGGTTAAAGAAAGATGAGTGATTGGAAGGGCCGAATGTAAAACGTGCCTGCGTGCCCAATTTGTTACCCTTTGAAAATAAAGCTCGTTCGTCTCTCCCCCCTTCCCCTCTCTCTCTCTCTCTCTCTCTCTCTCTCTCTCTCTCTCTCTCTCTCTCTCTCTCTCTCTCTCGTTTTGTTCAATTGTTTAGCTGTTTGTCAATACTATTAACTTTCATGAGACTCCCAAACTGTCTTTCTTCGAGACGACTTGTAATTCATTATATACAATTTTCTCTGTCACACTGTTTCTAAAGTGCCCCCCCCCCCCCCCCCCCCCAGGGGCTTGCGCCGACATAACAAAGATCGCTTCCTTTCGCGGAGAAATGCGTGTAGTTGCTTATTGTAACTCTCCTGGTACACCATCCCCAAAGGACAAGATTGTTACACAAGAGACGTGAACACCCCAGCCGCTGTTTGCACAAATATGAACAGCGCTCACGTTTAATGTCACAATTTCCTGATGATTCCCTTGGAAGGCAGGCTTTGACTGATTGTTCGCTGATGCCATCCTGAATGCTCCAATGCCTGGCCTGTGAGTATGTATCATCATCACGTGCCCTGGCAAGCGGCGTAGACCTTGATGTCTCCATAGACCTCGGTCCCTGGTATTCCGGATACATTCTGTTGGCGACATTCCTCAGTGCCATTGGCTTTGGCCTTCAAACATCTTTCTCTCGATCTACTTCTGCTTCGTAATTGATGGGAAGATAACGCTTGTAATGTTATCACGAGGGTTCGTCGTCTGCGTTCTTCGTCCTCCAATAGAAGAAAAGACTGACCACCTATTCACTGAAAAATGATTAGGATAAAAATAGAGGTGTAGAATACTATTTTGTCAGGAACAATTCATGTAACCGCCTCAGTATGTAACATATCTTGGTTTGCATCCTCAATTTTCACGTGTATTAGTTGACGTGAAGTAGGTCTCACAATGTACCAGAGCACTAGAAGACAAAATACTGGCGTGAGGGGGGTGATGTAAGTAGACCAAGGACATTTACTATCGCATGCTTATATATGCCAGTTCAGTCATATAAGGAATTAAAGAGAACGGCGTAAGGTCATGGAAAGGGTGGTAAAGAAACTTCACGACAAATCCAGAAGCTGAAATACCTGATGGTAAAAATGTGTATTGTGTCCTCATTTGTTTGTTATTGTAGGATCAGTGGCATGCCTGCTATTAGACCTTCTGTAAGGTTGTAAGTCCTCGGCTGGAGAACTGTCGTTTATGTCATGACAGAAAGCGGGTGGACATAATTATTATGGTGTTATAAACATATTGTTATGACCAGACCAGTTTTATATGGTTCATGGAGCGGCAGTCGTGATGTATGTCATGCTGTCCGACGTGCGATCATAAACACCCCCCCCCCCCACCACACTGCACTGTCTCTCACTTTCTATAACAGTCTCTGTCTTCCTTATTGTCACCGTATTCTCTGGACTCCGGTATAGCAACACTGAAGCTGGAAAGTTTTTTGACTGTTTGTGAATTGACAATACGAGTCCAGCCATTTGTATAGTACCATGTCATTCTGTGTCAGATTGTTCAGTTTGGAAACTCCTGAACACGTCGCCCCTCCATTCCATATTGGTGACATATCTACAACCTTATTATTGGTAAAATAATATAATGGGTTCCCCAGGACCTCCGCACGCATATGAATGGTTATAGCACAATAACTCTTCGATTTGCATGCTGAGATAATACTTCTAGGACAGAAAGTTAGACAGACCTGCGTGCCCAATTCTTAAACTAAGAATGAAGTTCGTTTATACTAGTCGAAGAACCTCAGGTGATGGAAGCCCAATGCTCCAGGGGCAGCTGAGTAATTGAGTGACTGTAGTACATGGCATGTAGACTGAAGCTTTCTTTCTCCATCGAATTTGGCCTATGCTAGTTTCATTGTAGTATGAGAAACTTGAGTCGCGTGTAGTTCAGTGGATGTTGCCCAGGCCAGTATGCCTTCTGGGTCGACCCAGTTTCATTCAAGCAGACCTTTCTAGAAGGAACTAGTCACCGGACGTACTATGCTGTAACCACCTGATACACCAAAGTGATCCCAAAAACCACTGGTTCAGTCGAAAACCGTCCGTTTTGGCCTTGTTACGGGCGACGGTTCCACGTAAAAAACTACCCTCTAGGTACATTTGAATGCCAGCGGCGCAGATGAAACACATCCTGGACCAATAAGAACATAAAAGAATGTAAAGACCACAGCTTTGCTACACGTTCACGAACTGCTGAAGATAGGGGGCGGTAGAAGACTGACTACAAACTCATCCGCCGTGACACACCGGAGGAAGCAACAGAAGAGTGACCACGAACTCATCCGCCGTGACAGATCGAAGGGAGGAGCGGAAGACTCACTACGACCTCATCATTCGCGGCACACAAGAGAGGGACCAACGGTAGACTGACTACGAACTCATCCTTTGTGGCATACCGGCGACCCACTGATGTGCTTCTGAGATATAAGTGTGGGTGGAAAGAGAGAGAGAGAGAGAGAGAGAGAGAGAGAGAGAGAGAGAGAGAGAGAGAGAGAGAGAGAGAGAGAGAGAGAGAGACTTGATAGGATTATTGCAGTATGTGCCATGTGGTTACTTTGAGCTGTTTATAAGAACCAGCAGTTACTAGTTGTTTGCGAGTGACAGGCATGATCTTTTCAGAACAGGTTTTCGTGATACTTTCAACCTGGGATATATTGAGCCCAGTGTATAGAGTAGACCGGGTGATCGACATTTGAATTTGCTAGACTCGATTTATGGACCGGTGACTGGATTTATATATGAGGTGATTCGCTGTGTGAATTTGGGCGTATAGTTTTAGAGGTTTAGAAGACTCGATATATGGACGAAGTGTTGGATTGAGGCTGGACTCGTTTTCAGTAATTGGTAGGATGCCCGCCTACTGTCATGAAAGTCCTGGGTTTCATGTTCAGTGAAATGGCCTAGGTCTTAATCCTCATACGCACGAGGACTGCGTATGTTTGACGTGAATTGCCGCAAGGTCTTATTGTCCTGTACACTGCAAAGTGGCAGAACAACTAGGCACCAAAGAAGTACGAAAGGCTAGCGGTGTCTGTGAGTGACGTAAGTTGTGTAGATCCAGTTTATGAACAGTGTATTGAACTTTGGAAGACTCGGTTCTGGCCTTCCGTATTAGAGCTCGTATACTCGGTTTGCGAACCTTGCGATTGGAAGAGACGGGTAGACAAGCAGAAATTGTAAACTTGGATTGTGGACTTGATGACAGACAGAACTCGTAAACTGGGATTGCGAACTTTGTGACAGGCGGACATGCAGAACTCATACACTCGGATTGCGAACTTTGAGACTGGCAGACTTGCTATTAACGTGGGCTGCCCCTTGTCGTATCTAGGCTCTTTGGGGCTTCATATAGTTTGACTTCATTCAGGGAAAAATGGACATCAAAGCACACTGACCCAATGGATAAGTAAATGACCCTTTGGCACGCTTTAATGCGCATTGTGCATGTGGTGCCAGCTCCATGTTTTCATTGACCAGTCGGCACACGTTGGCTGATGTGGTCAGTATCCCGCCAGCCGCCTCTACTCCCCAAGACATGTCCAGATACCCATATTAGGCTGGGGCCATCTGGCAGCCCAGGTCCAGTGTGAAACTCCGTCCTGGTGCCGATTCTAACCCATAACCACCAGGTGAGTGTGTAGCACCTTTTATAACCAGATTCAGCTGTCATGGCGAAATGAAGTTATCATGTTTTGACAACACTGGCTGAAATGTCATCATATATTAATTTCATGGTTGATTCTTCATCTCTCTCTCTCTCTCTCTCTCTCTCTCTCTCTCTCTCTCTCTCTCTCTCTCTCTCTCTCTCTCTCTCTCTCTCTCTCTCAGTAGGGGGGGGGGGGGGAGGAGACTCCGTGAGGGCCGGGAACCCACTTGTCAAACTTACAATAATGGACGCAAAAGCTAGTTCTCGCACAACTTACGATGATGCCATAAACCTGAAACGAACTAGTGCAATTATTAAATTCATAATTAAGGAGACTCGAGTGCGAAGAAGGACGGAGAAGAAACAGATACATAGTTAATGCAATTTTGTATTTCTCCTGGGGGAAATATAACAATTTGTAATATAATTTTGTAAATCTTCTGGGGGGAAATTTCAGTTTGTGAAACTGCATATCTACCCGTGTCAGCGAGTGGCTACCACTGGGCGTATTTTACACGTTCATTATGTTTTGTGGCAGCGACGCTTACCTACAGCTAGCGGGTCATATGCGACCCTTGAAGCAGCTGAATGTGGTCCTCGCGGATATATATTTTACCCCCACCCGCTTTGAACTCTAGCATAGTCCTTACACGTATTACTATTAGAAATTTCTGCTACTAGTGAGTGCATTAGATTGATTTGGTGTGAGGGTAAGCTGTCCCTATTATCAATGTCCCTCGCCATCAGGCAAACCCTTCTCCGACTTCAGAGATACTTTTAATTAACGTCCCCAAGTCTAGGGCGAGATTTCGTGGGTGTTAAGAATTAGTGTTTAATTCATTCATTCAGTAGCATGTCCTTTGCAGATCCTCGTTCCCATAACAACCTTCCGGAAAACCTATCGATCATAAACAAGATACACCCATCTGGAGATCGTCCGCCACATCCTGCACCCATCTTCTCTTTGGCCTTCCTCTTCCTCTCTTCCCAGGCATATACCCCTCCATTATTCTTTTCTCCAAACTTTCGTGACTTTTAAGTGACCAAAATATTTCAATTTCCTTTGTTTTATCGTCTTTAATAGCCAACCTACTTCAGTATTCAGCTCTTGAAGTATGGATGCATTTGTTCTTTTCTTTACCCAAGATATTCTTATAACTCGTCTATACATTTGTATTCAAATGCATTTATGCGCTGTTCAGCTTGTTTAGTAAGTGTCCATGTCTCACAGGCGTATGTTGCAATGGGAAAGATGCATGCTCTTAAAAATCTAATTTTTGTAGTTCTGTCTGTCCCACTCCATAATTTATTCAGTTGTTTTAGTCTCTGAAGAGCAATTGATAGTCATCCCACACCTACAATATTCCTATTGTTTAACTGGTAAATTATGGCACTATGTAATGGTTACAGTTAACATGTGTTAGTCTGTCCGTAGTTGAACTTGTAGTATTTAATAACACCAAGCCGTGAATCCTGCCAACGATGAAGCTACATTTAATTCATTGACAATTATAACATTTGAAGTATTGTTCGTAGCACCATAGTATTCGGAGCACCTTATTGTTAGTAGCACCATAGTGTTAGGAGTACCATATTGTTAGGAGCATAAGTGTTGAGACCATCATATTATTAGGAGCACCAAATTGTTAGGTGCACCATATTGTTAGGTGCACCATGTTGTTGAGAGCACCATGTTGTTGAGAGCACCATGTTGTTGAGAGCACCATGTTGTTGAGAGCACCATATTGTTAGGAGCACTATAGTGTTAGGAGCATTATATTGTTAATAATATTATCATGTTAAGAGCATCACACTGTTGTTGGGGGAACTGTATTGCTGGAAGTACCAAATTGCTCGGAATCGCGATACAGTTCCCATGGAGATTGTACTTTGATACCGGGTCGGGAGAAAAGACTACACCAACCACAGCCCGATTGATGCAAGACCGTGTCTGGATCTAGAAGACATAAACGTCAGCGCATCGGATTTATGAGATAAAACTGTTTTCCGAAGGATTCGTCACCAACCAGCCATGGTAGATCCAACCTAGCAAAATTGCTGTTAGAGATTTCCGTCTCCAGGAAAGGTTGGTCACTGCAACTCACTAATATAATGTGGGTGTGTTCATGGGTGGTTGCGGGTAGACAGCATTGTTGTTGCTGCGATTAGTAAGAGGTCAGCTGGTGCTCCTTTGGAGACCAAAATAATGTAGTGTAGCAGCAGTCAGAGGTAGATAGATCCAAAGGTCCTCTGTGATGTGCTTGCTTTGTAGAATGCTGAGAAACCATGTCCGTCCACACGTCAGTCTAAATGGGAATGCTGGTTCTTGTGTCACGGCTCAGCCCGATGCTAAGTACCCACTGCTCCATCTCATCCCTATGTTAAGATAAGAATCCTCTGCAGTCTCATCCCCGTGCTAAAATAAAATCCTCTTCCCCAACTCATCCCGATGCTAAGATAAGTAATCTCTGTCCCATCTCATCCCTGTCCTAAGATAAGTAATCTCTGCCCCATCTCGTCCCGTGCTAAGTATTCTTTGCTCCATCTCATCCCGTGCTAACATAAAAAGTCTCTGCCCTATCTCATCCCTGTGCTAACATTAGTATTCTCTACCCTATCTTATTCCTGTGCTAAGATAAGTATTCTCTGCCCCATCTCATCCACGTGTTAAGAATCCCGTATCCCGTCTAAACCCAATGCTGAGTATCTCACATTTAATCTTCTTCTTCTGCGTTCATCCGGATTTTTTTTCCGGATGTGACTGCGTTGTGCCTCTTTACAGCAGAGCTGCGTTCTTGCGCCGTTAGGCCGACACATCCGACTTCTGCGGACATTTAATCTGATTCCGTTACTTCCCCCTTCTCTATACTCATATTTACACATTATTATGCCTTAATATGCAAACTACTGAGCGTAATCTTGCCAAGAAATCAACAATCAGCTGAAAGATGCTGATGTTGACAGCGATGTCCTGTAAAGGATATGCGAAAAAAAATTCCTTAATATAATGTGAATGCCCTGTTTGATTATTCTTTCCTTGGTCTGTTCTTGTTTGCGGATGACGGCATTTTCGTGGAGCTGAATCTTTCTTCTACACACAACGTGTGCTAATCGAGAAGCCAATGCACGCCAAGAAGAACAGTTGCTCAAGTGAAACAGGAAGGAAGCACATTCACAGTCATAGATTATTACTCACAGAAGGAGAAGACAATCGTTATGATTTTGCTCACGCGTTCCGTCCCATTCATTCACAATAAAATGCAAACAAAACGTGGTCTACATGTCCTGGGCGTTCATGCTCTCTCTCTCTCTCTCTCTCTCTCTCTCTCTCTCTCTCTCTCTCTCTCTCTCTCATTGCGCGCGCACTCTCTCACTGCGCGCTCTCTCACATAGTATTTTCCCTGCTCCCGCTTTTCCAACCGGTTGGATAAGTGCAAAGTATAAATTGTGTATGTATATGTGTATACGTGTGTGTGTATGTGTGTGTGTGTGTGTATACACACACACACACACACATGTGTATACCTGCATCCCTGTCTGTAATGTCTGTCTGTAGTGTCTGTCTGTCTGCACCTGCCTGTCAACCTGCCGACCGGCCTGTCTGCAGACTTGTTTGCTGGTATTGTGCCATAGGTTTTCAGAACCGTTTAACTCGTGCAATGCTGTGGTCAGTCTTAGAAAATTGTTTTTGAGGATCCAGAGTTTGCTCTTTGCCATGTCGCGGAAATGCGTATGTTTATTATTCCAGCTGTACACAGTTGCAGTCTCGCGTGTCCTCTGAACTCTAACATCGACAGAAATAAGAAGCACGGACGGGTGGATAGAGCCCGTTACCATAGATGGAATCTGTCTAGAGGAAGCAAACATGGCAACAAACGCATGTCGAAGTCGGACTCACTGACTTTGGAGGTGCATGACTAGGTGTGAGCACTTCCCTGGAAAGAGGAGCAAGAAAGAGGAATAAGAAGCAGAAGCAGCAGCAGCATGGTATAATATTCCTAATATGAAATGCACAACTAAGCATACATCCGCTGTTTGAAATTGGATAAGGGCCATTATGCATTCCCGATGACTTGATGAAATTTAAGGTTAATAAAGCAGCGGCACAGAAATAAGAGGAAATAAAAATGTAGAACCACGCTAATGCCTTAGGGACTCTAAAAAAAAAGATTGCAGAGGACACTTGTGACGTGTCAGAAAATAAAAAGAATTGCAGAGGACACTTGTGACGTGTCTGAGCAGGGCCGCCTCGCTGCTTTCGTCAGATGCTCGTGGCCGTATTATTTACACCGTTGGTTACGATAGGACAGCTTTGGTAATAAATTTCAAGGAGGTTAAGGTTAAAAATGGGGGATTCCCCTGTAAACATTGAGCGTTGTCGAGTGAGTGAACGGGGAAAGTAAAATACATGCCAGAGCTGAACGGTCTTGTCTTGTCTGCTCGTCAGGGGCAAACAACTGCTGTCGGTCGTTTACAGCCACGCTTGTGTTAGGGTATTCCCAACGTTCATTTAACGCGATCTATTTACAAAACAAATCCTAGTGTGAAACGATTGTCTCCCGTTTTTGTGTTCCCTGAAAAAGACGCGTGGAAACGTTCAAATGTGCATGTCTTTTCCCTCTGTGGAGGCCACTGCTAAAATCGTATGCTAATTTGTTTTCGGTATACAGGAGTGTCCCTAACCAGTCCATGACACATCATAGCGTAGTGACCGTAGTGGTAGCAGATGAACCAACCTGTCACACGGGAGGTAAAGGGGTTTAGACTTCCGCTCTTCTGCGTTTTTTTTTCCAGTGATGATGGATCGAAGATAAGACACGAGACAAAGTACAATAGGCGATGGGGTAGGGTGGGGTGGAGGAGACACAAAGATAGACAGGATGGGACAAGACAAGATAGACGACTTTATCATATGGTATACGTAGATGTCTTACACCCAGCGTGGGCGCAAATGCTTACGGATAACGGAATGGGCATGAATGGAATTACAAACGAACATTGTTGAGTGAATGAATGAATAAGTTTGGGGAATCACATGTTATGTGGTATTCATTGTTCAGCCTTATACATAATAAGTTAAACCTGTTCCTTTGTTGTCTTCTTCCTTTTTATGTCGTTTATCCATCTGACTCCTCCAAACTCTCTCCCCACCTCATCAACGTTGTCTTCTCGGGTTCTGTCATATGCCACTGTCGAAGTAAGGCCTGTTTTAGTCGGTACATCAGGAGCAAGACACTTGGGAGTCATAACCCAAGTAGACCCACCGTTCGAGAATACAGTAGACAACGAAGTCTGACCATTCGTAAGAGGGAAGTCTTCCATCATGTCTCCTATTATGCGTGCTCCATGATAGTATTGTATACATTACCATCATGTACCATGGAGATAGACGTGACCAGTTGTAGTTCGCCATCGCATACGATCACCAAAGTCGTGCTTCAGGTCTGTCTTCTTTTCCTCGAATGTGCCATGTGACCAAGTCTCCAGGTCATGTCTTTGTCCCCTCCTATCTCTTATCCCATGAAGCTTGTCAGTTGTAAATATATTTTGATGTTTATTTCTTTTCATGACGTGACGACATCCAATTTCTCTAATCAGTTTACGGTTTCCATTTGTTTCTCGAAAGACTACATAATTCATTGTAGTTTATTCAACTTATGTTGAATTTTCCATCCATTCCCGATATTTGTAACCGAGCATTCCGCATTTAATATTTGGTTAGAAAGATTGTTTATACGTTAACGTTTGTCATTTATGTACTATGTTCTGTTCAGATTTATGTACTATGTTCAGTGAGAGAGAGAGAGAGAGAGAGAGAGAGAGAGAGAGAGAGAGAGAGAGAGAGAGAGAGAGAGAGAGAGAGAGAGAGAGATAAAACACAGCCAAGCTTTGAAGCACGTTTGTCCCACGGCAAGCTAAACCGAAGTTAGTTGCTGTTCAGGCTAGCTAGCTGTGGCGTGTGTGTCGAGTGGCTAATCGCACGGATGTTGGGGTATCGTGAAAGCGTTGGCGCGGCTTGAAGTAGGGGAAGACAACTGCGTCGTGTGTTACTGCCGAGTGTTTCGCATGGTATGTAGTATTTTAAAGTTGTCTTTATAAATACTACTTTTGCGTGTATTTACAGTTAAAAACTGAATGATTAATCTTTGGCGGTTTAGAAAAATAAGAATTAAAACGCGAGAGGAGCCGTTGAAAACTATTCGTGTAAAGTTGACAGTATCGCGTACTGCTGGCTGTTCGATTTAATGTCCGGTTGGTTAGCTGTGCTGGTGTGTTAGTGTCTGCCAGCCTGCCTGCGCATACAACGTAGTGGCTCGACCCAGGTGATAATAGCGCTTGGTTTCAGTCCAATACTTCCCCTAATGTTAAAGCAAAGAGTTGGAGGCTCGCCTCGCTAAGGCCTTAGTTGCTGGGCCTGTAGATAAATATGTAGGGGTTTTATTCTGTCTACCACCGAGAGTGATAGTTGGTTGAGTTGGTAGCTGAAGATTTTCAAGGATCGGGTTTGAGGATTACACTGCTCGGTAAGTTTCTGTGTGGGTCGTTGTTGAATTTGGTGAAAGAGAAGTAAGTTTTCTTGCCTTGAATATATGCGAGCGTTTACGCTAGAAAGTTCTTTTGTTTGTTTAAGTTTCAAAGTGTGGAAGTTTATAGTTTATTTGATGTGAATAGGTGTTTTGATAAATGTGAACTTCGGTTGTATTGTACCTGGTCTACCTTTTTACATGTTGCTCGACGGCTTTGTTCTTTCAAATGACACAGACGGGAGAACCTGGCCAATGTATTTATTACAAATCCATACAGTCGTAGGGTGGATGTATCATCCCCGTGTTATCGTCGCATGGATAAACGGGCGCAGCAGCCGTGGGACGGAGAGAGAGAGAGAGAGAGAGAGAGAGAGAGAGAGAGAGAGAGAGAGAGAGAGAGAGACTCCATTCATGTATATTTCCTGTAGCACACGGGTTATGTATTTGACCTAGGACTTTGTCGCCGTCCTCGAGGTCCGATGGGCCAGTAACTAAGGAAACCTGGACAGATGGTGCTTTGGAGGAGGGGGAAATAAATTGGCTACTTAAAGACAGCTGTGGACTGGGTCTAAATATATTAGTTGGTACGAGGTTAAGCTGCTCAAAGGACATTAACATCTTAAACATACCTTCTAAGTCTAATGTAGTGTTTAGGAGGCCACTTTGTGGGCTCAAACCGGGCCCATTTTCTATCGGGCAGGCTACACACTGACTTGTTCGGCACAGAGTCCACTGTTTTTACATTGTAACAATTTCACTATATTTTCTTCGGTTCACTATGCACTGTTGTCCGGCTGTCAACTGTTCGTCAAAATAAAGTCGTTAATTCACCGGTGTAAAAAGGGCACAAAAACCAGGTATATATATATATATATATATATATATATATATATATATATATATATATATATATATATATATATATATATTTGTGCCAGGTCTTAGTCATATATGAATGAGCTACCGTATAACAGTAGACGGTACTACCTGCTTTCTGTTAGCACCGAACGTTGGGTGGCGCTTACCAAACCCGACACCCAACATTTTGCCAACGGCTTCGGGCGGAAGAGCGCAATTAGGAGGGTACAAGCCTTACCCTGGTGCGAGGAAATGCAACCTAAAGACAAAGTGTCATGGCAGGGCAGACCAGGCCCTAAGCCTTGGTTGGCAGCTGGTCTAGGATCGAAGCTCCGACAGGTGGACAATTAGAGCATTGCTTTGCTGATCCGGCAGCTTCTGCAGCTTGTCTTGTTCCAGATGTAGAGGTGTTACCTTTCCTCTGGAGTGAACTAGGCAGGCCGAGAGAGGGATCATGCTGCATGGCAACACATGATCTCTATATTTTAGCCCAGGCTTTGTGCTATGGAGAGGCAATAACTCCATCCCTTAAAAACTATCGTCTGTCTATGAGGAGGGAAAGATAGGTGGATGGGTTAGTGATTAGTCTATCTGAGGAAGTTCCCTTCACTTATTTTCATATTCTGTTTTATCTTACGTTGTAGAGTAGTGTGTTGTATTGCCAATTCCCATTGGGCCTTTTTATACGTGGCTAACCTTGTTTACTGCAGTCATGAGCACTACCTATCTATTTCCGTGTATCCTTCTTTGTCACATCGTTGTATCCATGATTTTCATCGCGGTATCTAATCTCTCTTTGTTTTACCGCTATTTAATTGTATCAATCTTTTGCCTCTTTGTTCTATCCTTATCCCGTCGTTGTATACATTTGTGTGTGTGTGTGTATATATATATATTTCTCTCTCCCCCCCCCCCCCCCCCGCGTTTCCATCCTGTTTCAGGATATTGCGGTCAACACCAGCATCTTTCAGCTGTATGTTGATTCCTAGGCTAGATTACGCTCATCAGCACGCCACGACTTTCTGAGCGACCGGCTCCATACTCTCATAAGTCACTGGCTTCTAATTCTCGTCCGCTCAAGTCGACCACGAGAGTATTCGGGGTTAACGGAGAAAGCTGCTAACCCCTAGGCCAGGCAGCCGGCATTTTACATATCTAGGATCAGAGGTAAATAGCAAATTATCCCTAGATCAGGAAATCAACATCAGGATTGGCAAGGCAGCAACAACAATGAACATGTTAGCAAAAAGTCTGGGAGAACAGGAAGCTTACTGCAAAAAAAAAAGTCCTCGTCTACCAAGCCAGTGTCGTTAGTACTCTTCTTTTTGGCAGTGAAACCTGGACAACTTACTCACGCCAAGAGAAACGTTTAAACAGCTTTCATATGCGAAGAATACTTGGTATCAAGTGGCAAGACAAAATCACAAAAACTGAAGTATTGGAAAGATCAGGTTGTGTGACGGTGTACTCCATGCTCAGTCTTCGTAGACTTAGATGGATAGGACATGTTAAGAGGATGGATGATGGTAGAATACCAAAGGACATCTTTTTTGGTGAATTCAGACGGGTAGGAGATCTCAGGGTCGGCCTCTACTACGATACAAAGATGTGTGTAAGCGGGACATGATTGATACAGGCATAGATAATGCACATTGGGAGCAAGTCGCCGCTGAACGTGTTGCATGGAGGGCAAACATCAGAAATGGAATAAAGACAAAAGAGAAAATGATTGCAGATAAAGCACACACAGAGCGTGAGAGACGTAAGATGGTGCACAATGGTGGAAATGACAATGTTTTCACATGCATCTACTGTGGGCAAACATTTGCAGCAAAAATTGGCCTTACCAGCCACACTCGCCACCACCATGAGTCGTAGTTATTAAGCCTTTTTGAAGCACAATGTACCAAACTATCGTCTGTCAAGACGGAAAGGTGCCAATGAAAAATTAATATATATATATATATATATATATATATATATATATATATATATATATATATATATATATATATATATATTTATATGTATGTATGTATGTATGGTTGCGTATCCCTTACGGGACGTTGCATCAACACCAGCATTTCTCAGCTGATGTTGATGTACTAGGCAAGTGTTACTTTCAGTATACTGGCAAGTCAATGAGATACAGTGACCAAAGATGGATACAGTGAGATTAATGTGAATAGTAATGAGGAAATAAGTAATGGGAATATATATATATATATATATATATATATATATATATATATATATATATATATATATATATATATATATATACCTTTTGCATGAATGTTGAATACATCTTTGTCTCACTGCTGTATCATTGTCTCACCGCCTTATCCGCCCGTCTCATAGCTATCTTGTCTCACCACATTAGTTTCACTGTATCCATCTTTGGTCACTGTATCTCATTGACTTTCCAGTGGCTATACACCTTTGTCTTACTGACCTACACGCTTAAGTCCGCGCACCCATCTTTGACTGGCTTGTTCATCCTTGACCACCAAAATTTGCGTGTCCGTGCACCCATCTTTGACTGGTGTGTTCATCCTTGACCGCCAAAATTTGTATGTCCGTTCACCTATCTTTGATTGGTGTGTTCATCTTTGACCGCCAAAATGTGTATGTCCGTGCACCCCCATCTTTGACTGGCGTGTTCATCCTTGACCACCAACCCGTGTAAGTCCGTGTAATCCATCTTTTGTCTGACGGTCAGTCTGCCCGGACATTTGCTTCTCTGCGCGATCGTCTTATTAGTGGAACCTGTGAAACTATGAATACGTAAACCATTAGATTATCGTCAGTATCAGTACCAGTGTTAAAAGGACTCAGTAGACAACATAAAAGAAAGCTGCTCCAAACGAATAGATCGTTGTGGTACATTTATTTCCCACGGCAATGCAGTTAGGTTGTTTCCAGTGAAGGTTTCTGTTCCTTATTTTCTATTGTCTGTTGTGTACTAAACATGTGAGCTTCAGCTGGTACTTCGTTTTCCTAAAATACCATGCGCTGTTTGGAGACGTTGGATGTTGAGCCTGAGGTACCGGGGGATTCTGGGGATGGCTTCTTAGCACGTTTAGGTATATTTCACAATAGCCCTATTCGCGTTGCCGTCACCTTGCCTTGGAAGCCCTGTCAGTAACCTCGCTACCGCCGACAAAGCTTTTGGGACCACTGTGCACGCGGTGACCTCTAGCTAAAGAAGATAAGAGAAAGCGATGAGTTCTAAACATAATTAATGTTCCTGGGTTTTGCTACAAGCCCCTTATGAGTTTATAACTACTCTACTAAGCTAGTAACATGTAGTGTTAGGAGAGGTTTTGAGTTTACTAATGTTCCTACTGCTTGCCGGTTCGCCTGGTCGTTTTCGTGTTTTGGAATCACCGAGGCCGAGATATTCCTTCTTTCTCGTAGGTCAGCATGTCCGAATGGATAAGAACGCGTGTTCTTAAACATCCGGTGTGCTGATGCCGAGGTAAGGGGTTCAACCCCTACACCGGACAGTTGGACTAAAATGTTGACCTGTTGTCCCTAACTTGAGGACGTAAACTACAAGTACCTCTGAAGTCGGAGTGGGTTCGCCTGATGGACACATTTAATAAAGAAAGCTAATCCACACGCAGAATTCAGTCCAGCACTACAAGAAGTAGTGTGTATGGATTACGCTTGAGTTCAAAACGAGCGATCGCATAACATAATTCCTTCTCTCCTTCTCCCCCACCCCACACAGTCCTGGGCTCCCAGGTCGACCCAGCCTAAAGATCGGTACGAGGAAATTTTCATGGTCACCCATGCTTGTGGGATATAAAGAATGGCAACACTTAGATCTACTGAGCATGTCGTAAAAAGCGACCAGAGAGGATTGGTATGAGAATAGCTATCTCAGCCATGTACATAATCAGTGATCATCCAGTCATGAACTGGCTTGTCAGAGAGTCCAGAACCGACATCACATCACTCATGACATTCCCATAGTGCTCCGTCTTCCTCTTCAACAACCAGCAAAGAGCCCTAATACTAATAGCACCAGTTGCAGTCTGATTTTGTGTCCGTCTGGCCTTTCCTCGGAGTACTGAGTGTCGGCCGAATCGGATCCTCTGGCCTAGCTTGCAAAGAGGTTGGCTTGCGAGGTTATAGACCTATCCTATACTCCACTGGGAGTCTCATGGGCTGAAGATGATAAAGAAAGGTGGCCAGCGTTCTAATGACCACATCACTCGTCAAGTGCCGGTTGGTCTAACAATATATGACTAGCACCATATATCCACATTTTATGTCGCCAGTAGGGGTACATTTGTGAGGGGTACATTTACTTAATGAAATGCTCATGAGTTCACTGTCCAGTCATGTCATTTGAAGATGTAGAATATAAAACTTATTGCCTTCTTACTGGACAAGACTTTCTAACGGCAGCGACTCATCATCATGCGCCCTGCCACTGGTTTAGGCGTTCATGCATCTCCACACATCTCGGTGTTCTGAATACATTATTATAATGATATTCTTCAATGCCACCGACGTATTCCACACAACATTATTACTGTCGGTTGACCCTGCATCCCATTGCCGGTCTTTGCAGTCACGTTTTCCAATTCACCCCTTCTCGTTATATGCCAAGGAACACGGCGACCCACTTCTTCATACCAGATTTACCACGAAAGCTAGCGTAAACACTTTTTCAACTGGGCTGAGTAATAGGGGTTTCCCCATTTGTGTTAATTATTCGCGTAATACATTGTAAGAACATCGGGCCTTGTGGCGCGCACGTTTCTAATGATAGTCAGATGACAGCTAAAATAGGCTGACATTGTGTGAACACATGCGTTGTTAGATCTACCACGGCTCATGCTGGCGCGTGTAGAAAGCAGTGCGTCGTTAGTTCGAGGCACTAAGCGGCCCGGTCGCTTGCTCTGTGTGTGAAGCGATGAGTTGCTAGCCTTATGTGTGGAGCCGACGAGTGGCTAGCTGTGTTATACGAAGGGGCGAGTCGCTAGTGTGAAGCGACTAGTCGCTAGCTATGTGTGTAAAACTAGTGAGTCGTTTGTTAGCTTTTGCGATGAGTCGCTAGTCTTGCGTATGGAGCGATGGTTTGAGGGTGTTGTGTTTGAAACGATCCGTCGCTACTTTCAGGCGAACATGTTGTGCTGTTTGTCCATTAAGAATGATGATGACCATTCATTTCATCCAGTGGGGTTGAAAGTATGGAGCCGTGAGTTCTAAGAACAGGCGAACATACGAGATGCCACTCGTCCTAGATACCATTTTCGTATAAATCGTTGGCATATATATTACACATAAATATCAATTGGGGAACCCATTGAGGCCACCAATACAGTTCATAAATAAATACACACGTATTGTTTGGCGCTCCTAGAAGTTAGAGAAAGAATTAAACACTAGAGGAAGCACTAGACAACATAACAATTGAAAGCTATGACGGCAACTATAACTGTCGATTTTTATGTTGTTTAGTGCGTCCTCTAGTGTTTGAAGATGTAGATTTCCCCGGCATTCTCTTTCCTCTTGCCATAATGGATTGCATCCATCGTTTTGTTTGTCGTGTCTTTGGTTGTTATTCTTGCCCCGAGGCCTTCCTTCTACACGTTATTTCTTCTGCCTGTTGTCAACTTTCCCTCTACAATGACCTTACAGCAACTGGGGATCTCGTGGCATAGTGGTTAAGCTGCCTGCCTCGCATTCTAAAGGTCGAAGGTTCGTTGCTTGACTCCACCATTAGATTCACGAGTGAAGTTTTCTGGGAGGATGGTAGGAATCGTCGTTGGGGTTACGGAGTTCGTGCTCTGTACAGGCCGCTATGCCTGGAGAGACCGACCCCCTTGGATTAGTGCAATGAAGTAAAGCCTCTGACTTGTAATCCTTTAGGGAGTGCACTGTCTTTTTAAACACCCACGCTAGATTTGTCTAATGTTTATCGCGTCCGTGTCATTTTTCTTGCCATGTCTAATTTGTGTATGACTTCCTTTACCTGCAATTTTATTTTTCCATTTGTTTTGGCCTTATTCTTTTTTATATTGTCGTCTCATTCCTCCCCCCGCCCCACACCCCCCATGCCTTGGGCGTTGTTGTGTTGGAGAGTCCATTGATAATGAAGTATCTGAAACCCGCAAAAGAAACATTACCAGCGTATCTCAGCCATCCGCTGTGTACCGTGCTGAATGGTGACCTGCTTACATCCTAGTCTCCCCGTCAATGGGAAGTTCCCGTGAGCCCCTAGCTCATCCCGCTGGTTTCTGGGCGTGGAGAGGGGAAGGAGAGCTCTGTAGCATGATACCGATGGAGAGAGTACTTGGGTACCGGTCTGTAGACCAAATTCACTACGGCCTGATCGCGACTTTAAGGGGTGGGGGGGGGGGGGAGAGAGAAGAAAATAAATGTGGCATAGTAGCATTCGCAGATACCACGGGGAGATCAGGTGGCGTATGAACATCATATTTTGTTTTTGATTTTATGAGATCGGTTGGCCATTTTGTCGCCATTTTGCTTCTTGGGATTCGGAGCAGTCGATGGTCATTTTACGTCTTTGTGCAGTGGTGGTTCTGTGACAGTTTCAAATGGCTACTGCTACAACGACTAAGTAAAATTCTCTCTCGCTCTCTTTTCTCTCTCTCTCTCTCTCTCTCTCTCTCTCTCTCTCTCTCTCTCTCTCTCTCTCTCTCTCTCTCTCTCTCTCTCTCTCTCTCTCTCTCTCTCTCTCAGAGTGTTTTTGTGTGTTGGGGTGTGTTAGACCTTGACATTTTCTAGATAACATGAGGTTGAGTGATCAATTCTCTTCCTGACACCTTTCACCATTCCTTGAGGTCTAGCTGAACAATATCCAGTACCTATTTTAAGACCTGATCAACCCCATGGCTGTAATGAGATGGATCAACCTCCATAGCTGTAATGAGACTGGGTCAACCCCACAGGTGTAATTAGACTGGTTCAACTCCCATAGCTAAAATGAGATGGGTCAACCCCACAGCTGTAATTAGACTGTTGACGTCCATAGATGAAATGAGATGGGTCAGCTAGACAGCTGTAATGAAATGGGTCAACCCGACAGCTGTAATGAGATAGGTCAACCACACAGCTGTAATAAGACTGGGTCAACCCTAAAGTCTATTGGTCTGCCGTTGCTGTAAATTGATCACTAGCCACTGTCATGGCTTGCGAGCACACTAACCACAGCACTGCCTCATGGCTAGTGCATTTCTAGTGCCTATCAGTTGTCAGGAATATGATTATTTCCCCCATGTTTGCTGAAGTGCTTTGCTTCATGAATTGTATTTATTTGCGTATCAGGAAAGCAACCCAGACGACCCTAGTGGAGAAAATTCCAGAAGCTCCACTGGCGTGCCTCAGCCAAGCCCGTCCCCTGTTGGTTCTGCTGGCTCAAGATCAAATACACCGGCTTCCATTTCGGGTAAGTGTTTGTAGTCATGGTGGTGATGTTGTTTGGTAGTGTTGCGTTTGTTTTTGTGATCAGATTCAGATGCTTCAGTTAACTTGTGCCTGCCACTCTTAGTTCTGTGATGATTCAGCTAGCTTCTACCTTTCCTTCCCAGACAATTCCTAGAAAATTGTGATTTTATAGAAGTAGATGTGATTGACAGACATGTGATGAAAACACCATGGGCAGATAAACATCATAATAAAGATATGGCAAGAGAAGTTAACACAAAGAGAATTGGTCACTCACATCAGTCCACATTCTTTGGGCACGTGGTGAGTAGGGGTAACTTTGAGTTCGTCGTGTCAGTGGAACAGCTGGAGAAGACGAGAGCCCGAGGACGACAGAGTGATAATGCTGGACACTATCTACAGAAATGTGGTTATATAGACCACCATGGCCTGGTAACAAAAACAATGAAGATATCGTGAGAGAAGTCAGAAAAGAACTGGTTACTCGTATCAGAAGTACATGGTCCACATGTTATGGACACGTCACGAGAAGGGGTAAACTGGGGTACGTCGTGACAAGTGAAAAGAGGTCAGGGGGAAAAGATACTAGATAGTTTGACTTGGGGGCTTGGAGGAACATCAGTATCAGAAATTATTGGCAGCATACGAGACAGTAGGCGGTGCACAGACATGATCACCAACGCCACACAAGGACTGTAGGATGTATAGCTCCTGTTCCAAAAACGATCGCAGGAAATGTATAGACAGACAGACAGCAGCTGTTAAGGTCGATAAGCTTCCGAATGACCACTGATCTTGAGTACACCACAGTATTCCCATTACGCTGGCGCCGAGGTTAAATTGACATGGTTTATTATTAACTGTCGGGAGGTAGCTATTTTAGTGAAGTGGAGCAAATCAACACGCCCAGTTAAGATTAGTGGAAATAGGACGGGTCTGCGAAGTGGGGCGGGGGCAGGGCCGGTATATATAACTTACGTGATTTCGTCATCCGCGTATACAAACAGCTGATCGTGGGGGGAAACCCCTCTTTGTTGTTGTTTAGTAACAGCTGTCAATAAATCCATTCATTGTCGGAACCCCGAGATAGATTCCAAAAGCCGAGAGAATCAAAGCCTGGCTCGCCTTCGGTGTCAAAACAATACAGGGGGAAGGGGTGGGTTTGGAGTCCGGGAGGGAAAAGGTGATGGAACAGGGGTTAAAAAAGTCGGCACGCGCTCGATAAACCGGACCGTTAGGGAATTCCCCTGGTTGGGTAGTAGTAGAAAGAAAAGAAGAAAAAAATAATGGGGGAGGGGGAGGAGAATGATTGAATGCAGGTTGACGGGAAGAGCAGGGAAGAGGAAAAAATGTATACTCACCAGCGTGAATGTTCACACGATTTTTGTGTGGCCGCTTTAAGAATTGCATGCTGTAATACAACTTGCTGTATCCGTTTGTGGCGTGATGGTTGGCGCTGCTGTTTGTGTATGTGTGTGTGTTTTTTGGTTCCCCGGAAATTGAAGGCTGGCTGGTAATCAGGAGATTGGCCTGGGTGTTTTGCATGTCTTACAATCCATCGGAATGTGGTAGTAGTGTAGTACTTGCCGGCTGCAGGCTTCCAGCTGGCTCAGTGTGTGCATTCTTCTGTCTTGTATTGTTCTATCTCCTAGTGCCAAAGGCTTTGGGGTGTAGCATAGGTGCTTTCATCTTGCCTGGTAATCGCAAGTTCGAATCTCCAATCAAAGGGAGCCCTTAAAACTACCAGGTCGACCCAATTTAAAACAGGGGAGTAAAGGCCGCTTCTACTGTGGGTTTCGGTGCTACTGAAATCATGTTTAGCCTCATGACTTCTACCTTGAGTTATAGTACTGTCTTAGTCTGAAGTCTGATCTATGGCTGGCGTGATATTAATGTGCCATACTGAGTATGGATTGGTATGTAACAATATGGGGCTACCATCTTACAACCAGTTGGGTTCAAGGCTTTCTGTATTCTGCCTTTATACTCTACCCTACTGTGTGGTGCAGCTTTAGTCTTGTCAAGTCTCCTCATGTCTATCCTGCGGTGAAGCACAGGCTTAAGTCTCTCTACTTCTACCCTAGATGTAGTACTACCTTAGTCTTCAGTTTCTCCACGTCTGCCATAGGGTGTGTTGCTGTCTTAGTATTTATTGCCTCTCCACTACTACTCTACAGCACAGTGCTTTCATAGTCTTTCTCTCAACTTCTACTCCAAGGCACAGTGCTATCATAGTCTTTCTCTCAACTCCTACTCTAGGGTACAGTGCTATCAGTCTTTTTCTCAACTTGTACTCTAAGGTACAGTGCTATCATATTCTTTCTCTCAACTTCTACTCTAAGGTACAGTACTATCATAGTCTTTCTCTCAACTCCTACTCTAGGGTACAGTGCTATCATTGTCTTTCTCTCAACTCCTACTCTAGGGTACAGTGCTATCATAGTCTTTCTCTCAACTCCTACTCTAGGGTACAGTGCTATCATAGTCTTTCTCTCAACTTGTACTCTAGGGTACAGTGCTTTCATAGTCTTTCTCTCAACTTCTACTCCAAGGCACTGTGCTATCATAGTCTTTCTCTCAACTCCTCTAGGGTGCAGTGCTATCATAGTCTTTCTCTCAACTCCTGCTCTAGGGTACAGTGCTATCATAGTCTTTCTCTCAACTCCTACTCTAGGGTACAGTGCTATCATAGTCTTTCTCTCAACTCCTACTCTAGGGTACAGTGCTATCAGTCTTTCTCTCAACTTCTAATCCAAGGCACAGTGCTATCATAGTCTTTTTCTCAACTTGTACTCTTAAAGTCGCTTAAAAGTCGACAAGGTCGACTTCATCGCACCGGGTTTTATCCCATAAGGCTCAGTCTCTTTCCGCAGCGCGGAAAGCGTCACACAAAGCACGAACTCCGTAGCTTTTAGCGACGACCCACAGGGGTCTCCGAAACATTTAACTCGTAAACCGAAGGGTGCGGCCCGGAATCGAACCCACAACCTTCGGAGCACGAGTCAAACGGCTTAACCACTTCGCCACAGAGACTCCCTCAACTTGTACTCTAGGGTACAGTGCTATCATAGTCTTTCTCTCTACTTCTACTCCAAGGCACAATGCTATCAAATTCTTTCTCTCAACTCCTACTCTAAGGTACAGTACTATCATAGCCTTTCTCTCAACTCCTACTCTAGGGTACAGTGCTATCAGTCTTTTTCTCAACTTGTACTCTAGGGTACAGTGCTATCACAGTCTTTCTCTCAACTCCTACTCTAAGGTACAGTACTATCATAGTCTTTCTCTCAACTCCTACTCTAAGGTACAGTGCTATCTTAGTCTTTCTCTCAACTCCTACTCTAGGGTACAGTGCTATCATAGTCTTTCTGTCAACTCTGCTCTAAGGTACAGTGCTATCTTAGTCTTTCTCTCAACTCCTGCTCTAAGGTACAGTACTATCAGTCTTTCTCTCAACTCCTACTCTAAGGTACAGTGTTATCATAGTCTTTCTCTCAACTCCTATTCTAAGGTACAGTGCTATCATTGTCTTTCTCTCAACTCCTACTCTAGGGTACAGTGCTATCATTGTCTTTCTCTCAACTCCTACTCTAGGGTACAGTGCTATCATAGTCTTTCTCTCAACTCCTACTCTTAAGGTACAATGCTATCATAGTCTTTCTCTCAACTCCTACTCTAAGGTATAGTGCTATCATAGTCTTTCTCTCAACTCCTACTCTAAGGTACAGTGCTATCATAGTCTTTCTCTCAACTCCTACTCTAAGGTACAGTGCTATCATTGTCTTTCTCTCAACTCCTACTCTAGGGTACAGTGCTATCATAGTCTTTCTCTCAACTCCTACTCTTAAGGTACAATGCTATCATAGTCTTTCTCTCAACTCCTACTCTAAGGTATAGTGCTATCATAGTCTTTCTCTCAACTCCTACTCTAAGGTACAGTGCTATCATAGTCTTTCTCTCAACTCCTACTCTAAGGTACAGTGCTATCATAGTCTTTCTCTCAACTCCTACTCTAAGGTACAGTGTTATCAAAGTCTTTCTCTCAACTCCTACTCTACTACCTTAGTCTTTCAGTTTCTCCACTTCTACCCTAGGGTGTATTGTTGCCAAAGATTTTTGTTTGTTTTTAGTCTCTTAATTTTTACCATGGGTTGTGGTGCAGCTTTAGTCTTGTTTAATCTCCTTTATCCTTTATCTTACGTTATTAAATAATTAACATTTAAAAATTAACTGTAATGTGCCAGAAATGTAATTGTAATGTTTAACATTAAAATGCTTCAAGACAAAACAGTAGCATTTCGTTAAGACCAAGCTCATGATTCAACTTTGTCTGTCTGTAGAGGCTAATGCATATGAAAACATTGGTCATGGGTGTAGCCCCCCAGTTGTGGCATGGTTGCATTGTGTCCAGCCAGTAAAGCTTTTGTATGGACACAGCTTCTTAACCCTAGAACTACCAGGATGTTTTAGTAACACTGGTTACCAATGGAGTCCATATGGACCCCACCACTTAATCAATTTTTAAAATATTTTAGCATGTTTTTTTGGGAATATATTACTAACAAAGTCATAAAATATCAAACATATTTAAGAAAGGTAGATAAAGCAAAATTTGACACTCGGGTCCATTTGGACCCTGTGGTAGTTCTAGGGTTAATATGGCTACTAGACTCTGAAAAGTTAAAATGGCTGACATATTCTATTACTACCCCACACATATAATTTGGGTATATAATGTGGACAAATGCCCAGCATGCCTGTGTAGTTTATGAGATCCCATGAATGAAGTTGCATTCACAGACAACATGCTGTGCCACATTCTCCCCCAGTAGAGGAAACAAAGGCTGTCAACCAACTTAGTCGTAGCCCTTATGACCTTTGTCTCCTGCAGCTCCCTGCATGTCTTCTCCATGTTGTAATTCTCTTCTCCATGTTGTAATTCTCTTCTCTATGTGTTCTTCAGGCTCCATTTTGTTTGCCCTGTGAGTTCCAGAGGAATGACTTTCTGGTTATACTAGATTTTCTCAATGTGTTTCCTATCTAGCATCTTTTCCTCACCTCTCTTTTCACTAGAATGATAGTTCCCTCTGCTAGCTTAACATTGGTGATTCTCCCACACTATTTTAGTCCTGTTCTATGCAGGCACAAGTTATGATGATTCCCACCTGGTTTTTTTAAAAAGTGTTTCTTGTGTACCTTTTGACCTCATCATTGCCTATATCAGGCTGAGGTAGTCTTGCACCTTCCTTTGTCAGTCTGACAGCTTATTCATTTTCAGGTATGTTGCAGTGTTTAGTTTAGTTGATGGATCAACATCATGGCACATGGATGTAACCCACAAGTACTGCATTCTACTCCTAACTCAAGCCCGAGTCCTGAGAATCTCAGCTCAGTGCACAAACTCTGTAGCACTGGCGAGGATCCTGAAATACTTTGGGTAGATTTTTAACTTGAAATTTTGCCAGGGCATCTCCATTAGGCTACTCTTTTTCGATTTCCAACTGCCAAGGGATTTTTTAACGTGCACAACAATACACACGGGCGCCCAATCTCACTACCCAGAGACCAAGGGAAATGTTTGTTACTAGAAGTCCACGTGAAAAAATCCCGGATGTTGCAATGTTAGAGAATTCAAATAATGTCATTAGAATGTATCCCTTGATGAACACTGACCTGCCATCTTCTAAGAGTGAATGTTCCAGTTTAATACAAGGATGTTCTAGAAGCACGTTTGTTCAATGTCTTGCAGGTGCCCGTGCTGGCAGTCCAATGCCTGTTCGTCCTCCTTCTGGTCAAGTGGATGGACAGAGTAGGTTTACACAATCTCCCATGGCTACTCAAGGTAGGCAGATGATGAGGTTGAGTGCTTGTGTGTGACCAGTTGGAAGTGTTTTTGTGAGTACTCAGTGTGAACATGGAGGGGGGGGGGGGGAGTAGGCATATATATATATGTTCTGTTGATCAGTTAAAGTTTGGTATGTTTTATGCGAGTGCTCACAAATGTGTGTGAGAGAAAGAGCACATTATTTTTCCTCCTGTTCTCCTTGGGACACTCCTCCACTTCAGATGCATGACTTGCTCATCAACCTACTCTTTGGAAGATATTCCTTGACATACAAATGCACACGTGTGTAGTTTGCAATCTCTGACAAATCACCTGTCCATGACAAGTAAGTGTCCTGCTTTGTTTAGGTGCAAAGTTGACTACTTTAATAGGCGTATAGTTGGTTTGCTACCACTCAAATGTGTTGTTCATTGTCTTCTACTAGTAGGCACAGTTAGAATCATGGGAGCTGAGACCATGTTGATTTGACTCATAGTCTCTGACACTTTAGTTTGATATCTTCTTCTTCAGCGTTCATCCGGAGGTTTTTTTTTTGGGACATGATTGCGTTGTGCCTGTTTACAGCAGAGCTGTGTTCTTGCGCGCTAGGCCGACACATCTGACTTCTGCGGGTATTTGTTGACCGGGGTAACTTTCCCGGGGGTTTCTTAGGACGTTTGACTCTCACTGTTGTGGTGTTGTCCCTCATCCCAGCTGGCCCATTTAGAACAGCCGAAGACATCCTGGTCAGCCCTCAAGGGAAGGCAGGGGCAGACCATGGGCATTCCCCGCTTCCATAATTGCAGAGCCGACACATAGCGTTCTGGTACTGGGCTCACCCAAGGAATCGTCACGTCCTGCACATGGCTGCTTAGCCTTACTTCCGTATATTGGGCCTTCCAGTCACCACAGGCTGTTCCTCCGGAAACCAGAAGAATGCAGTCTGCAGATGACATCCACACAGTGAGCCTATGTAACATATTTGAATAATTTTTAACAAATCATGCACACTGGCAACAAATAAGCCACCAAAAGGGTTGTATTAGGAAAATAATGACATTCCAGAAAAAAAAAAGAAGCCTGAGTTAAAAAAGGACAAGTACATTTATGTAGAGATAATTGATTTTTACTACTTTCTTTTGATTTGATGTGGATGGCTTGTAATGCCAGTCAGGCTACTGGTCAGCTATTGTCCTTTCTCTTTAATATAAAGCAAATATTCATCAGGGCTATTAAATGCTTTGAAATGTTAACAGGGGTGGTTATACTGTTAGACCATTTTTAATTTTTTTTTAACACAAGGGGGATAAACAGAAAATTGTTTAGTTTAAACTTTAAGGGAGTTAATCATTAACTTTCCAGCATTGACATTATTTCTGATTGCATGTTTTAAGATGTTTTTGTAAAGAATCTGTTGGTTTTTCTCATTTCTAGGGTTTTCTCAGTCGGGCAGTTAAAAAAAAATTCAGTTAAAATATCAAGGTCTATTTCCAAGTTTTATCATGAAAAATATTTTGTTATTAAAATTTAAAAAAGGAATATTAAGAAAATATTATTGAAAGATACCAGTCACATTACCCTCTATGGACAATCACCTTCAAATTAATATCCTGTGAAGGTATATGCTGTGAGGGTAAAACTGTGGGCAGCCGCTATTTGTGCCTGGCTCAGTCACAGAATGTTTGATATGAGCAAGGAATGGGCGCTAATATAACCTATCTTTGAGATTGAATGGGGTAGGGGTAATGGTATAATTGAAATTGAGTCTCCCATCATGAACACCTGTAAACAAGGGTTTGAAATCCTGTGGCTCGTTTATTATGGGTTAATGCATATTTTGCGAGGCAGTGAGAGAGCATATCATTGGCTTTAAGTGCCAGCTTGAACGCTGATCATGGACAAGGTAGACATAGTGAAGACAATCTATGGACAACTAATAGTTAAAGACACATTGAGTGGAACAACTTATCAGGGAGTTGTTATATCATGGACAAGGTAGACATAGTGAAGACAATCTATGGACAACTAATAGTTAAAGACACAGTAATGAGTGGAACAACTTATCAGGGAGTTGTTATATCATGGACAAGGTAGACATAGTGAAGAAAATCTATGGACAACTAATAGTTAAGGACACAATAATGAGTGGAACAACTTATCAGGGAGTTGTTATATCATGGACAAGGTAGACATAGTGAAGAAAATCTATGGACAACTAATAGTTAAGGACACAATAATGAGTGGAACAACTTATCAGGGAGTTGTTATATCATGGACAAGGTAGACATAGTGAAGACAATCTATGGACAACTAATAGTTAAAGATACAGTAATGGGTGAAAGAACTTATCAAGGAGTTATGTTTGGGTCTGGTAGGAAGGGTTGTTTGAGAGGACAGAATTTCACCCCTTTACAACCATTGTGTCAATGGAGTGATTAGCATCAACACTGATATTTGCTGCAGGGAATGAAGCATCTTGGGGCTTGCCTGGAGTATTGTGTTAATCCTTGAATCTATCAATCATTGCATAATAAGTAAAGTATAGGTGCTTTTACACATCATGTGCTCATTGGGCACACTGTTAAAGGCCGATGACACTTGTTGGGTCATGTGGCCAGGATCAAGCCAGATGTCTGTTCTTTCCAAGACATATCCTGGTACCCATGTTAAGCTGGGGCCACCTGAGGACTGGTCATTGTTTAAAATGTGAATCTGTGGTTATGTGGATCAAACTCTTGGCCACTGGGCCAGCAGGCGAATGTCTTATCTAGTCACTTTGCTACCACTGCTCCCCAATACTTTTATTTATTTATAAACTTATTTTGCTTACCTGTCCTACAAAGTGATATTTTATTATTGTATCAGATCAAAAACCATGTACATTTCTGTCTGTAAACTTCATGTCTGTTAATATTCTTCATTTGTTCAGGATTCGGTCAGCAAATAATGCCTCCACCAAACAGCATGGGGTACATGCCTGCATCAGGAAAGATGGGAGGTGGCCAGTTACCTGGACACATGCCTCAGTATGGCACACAGTTCCCACAAGGTAAGCTTAGTTTGATGCTCTAGGAAAACTGTCTCAGGTTTAAGACCACACACATGCAACGGTGTTAGTGATTTATATCTGAGTAACTATTGGGTTACATATGTCTGTAGATATTGTGATAGTAAGGGTTAAGCATCTACAAATTCAGGAATGTCAGTGATTTATGCCAGGGCAACTGTCAGGTTATATGTATGTACAAGTTCTGTTAAAAAAGTGTCATACCTTTGTCCAGGAGAAATACAATTACTCAACTGGAAGTCTGAAACTTTAATCCTCTTCAAATTACCCTCCTTAGGACTACACACTTCCTCCAGTGGTCCAACCATTACTGGAAGCATATACGGTAGACCTTTGGGAATGGACTAGAGTATGGTCGTTGTATTCAGTGCAGTGTCTTTTCTCATGATTCAAATAGAATCTCCTGCTTGGGGAACTGCCAAATATCATATGCGAGTAGAGTATCTGATAAACCAGAGGAGTGTTATGTTTGGTCAAGAAAGTCGGAATTATATGCGTAGAATGCGACCGAAGCTCTGTTTAACGAGCCATAATTCTCCTGTGCACATTTCTTGAGTTGGTGTAAGGGGAAGTTGACGAGGAAGAGAGCTGGTTAACTCACTCCCAATAAATAGATGATACAGTATGTGTCTTTAATATTTCACACATCAATGGTAGTATATGTTCTGCTGCTATATATCCACAGTGAAGTTGTAGGGAGCTTGCGTTACTATGACTTCATTGGGTATGTTGATGGTAGCCCAGCTACTAGCAAGAGTACTTCAGACTGGAGAGTAGGGGCTAAGTCAAGGAAGAGACAAAAATGCTGTCTTCATTGTAGGATCTGATGCTGTGTTGGATTTTTTACCTCCAGGACATGCTGGCGTGGTGGGAAACAAGCACGTGTGCAGACTGGCTGGGTCTGCACCTCTTGGTGGGTATTGGGGTATGATAAGGCAGATGTTGGGGCTCTTTATTATCGTGTGTATAGTGCAGAAGAACAGGTCAATCATCATGGCCTGGAGAGAATGGTGCTGCAGGGAGTGACAAAAGGCTCTGGTTGACACTCAAAACTCTGAGGAAAGGCAGGCGGGCACGTAATCAAACTGCTACTGGTACCCTTAGTATTGACGCTCTTTGCTGGCTGTTGAAGATAAAGGCGGAGTATGGGCATGTCACAAGGGCTAAGATGTCGGTTGTTGACCCAACTCATTGTAGAATCTGAAAGGCTATTCTAAATGTGGATTATCTTCATTGCACTTCAGGGATGTCCTTATGGGCTCTGATCTTCTGTGGGATAAATCCATCAACATACCTTCTACCAAGGTGATGGGATGACAAAACATTTTGTAAGGCTGGTGTGTTGCTCTTTTGTGACTGTGATCTTCAGTCCAAACTTTTGCATTTGATTCGTGTGTTGATTCAGTTAGTTGAAAGTCCTAATCTTAAGGTCGCTCATAATTCTGGCTTGATTAATCGGTTATTGTGATTTAAACTGCTAGTCCATCTATCTTCCATTTTCCAAGATGCAGCTGTGTTCTGGTATGCTTATTCTGAAACTCATCAGGGATTTATCTTATACCGGTGTGCTAAACCTTCTTCATTGTTTCAGTTCATGCTAAGTTTGTGCATGCAGGAGTGTTGTTTTATGGTCTCTATGGCTGCCTTATGTAAACCTGACAGATCTTGTCAAAATTGACTGTCTTTGGCCACATAACTGACATTATAGTTAATTCATCTTATTATGTCTGTCTTGTCGGGGGAAAAAAGACAACTCTAACCTTCACAGTTCGCGGCGACTGCACTAGCCAGGCGGCCTTAATTCCTCAGGCTCAAGACCCCCCTGCCATAGACCACAAGGTACTATCAATCAATCAATCAATCATGTGCATATTGGCAATAAATGACAGATGTCTGTCTATTTGTTGAAACCATGTATTATTTTAGTGTATTTTATCAAAGCATTGACAAATACTTTGTGTTTCTCTTAGGTAACTACAGTAGGCAGCCCAACATGGCTGCAACTGGACCGCCACAACCAGGTTCCATGCAGAGCTACCCAGGATCTCAGCCGAGCATGTACTCCGGCAACCCCAACCAGATGCCAGGCACACCCATGTATGGCAACATGCCAGGTATGGTGAGAAACATGGGCCAGCAGGCCTACAACCCAAGTCCAGGCCAAGGGCCTTATTCTCAGAGCAACACCAGTATGGGAGGGATGATCAACAGTCACTATCCTGGCTATAACTCACACATGGGACCAATGGCCGGGCATCATGGCATGCAGCAGGTCCCAGTAGGATCCAGCCATATGCCACCAGGGTCAGCGGTCGGCCCAGTGACTCCTGCCATGGGGGGTCAGCAAGGAGGCATGATGTCCCAGCAGCATATCTCTTCAAGTAAAGGACCTCCAGCCGGGATGCTGACAGCTGCAGGTTCGGTAGGTCCTCGAATGTCCCACAACCGAGGATCCATGAGCCCGTCTAGAGGCATGTTTATGCAGTCAGAAGGTCCGCTAGCTCACATGAACAATATGATGAACTCACCAAATTTAGGTAGTTCAAACTTGAACATTAATTCCAACACTGTGGAACAGTTGTCCAGGAGTGGCTCCGTCATGGGAAATTTGTCCACCTCAACCCCATCCCCAGTGCCTCATTTCCCTGCAGCTTTGACCAACACTTCAACCAGTGTGGCTAATAGCGGAGACCACAACAATAGCCGGGCATCTCCCCTGTCTAATGCAGAAGCTCACGACTCATTATCACGACCAGGTTCCGTGGCCGCCCGTCATCCTGACCTTCCAAGTGAGTCCACAATGGGCTCGGACAGCTCGGGTGGCATGCCTAGTGACTCCACCTCAGTGGACAGCGGTTTCCATTCCTCCGATCAAAGTGATAAGACATCCGATTCTGTCAGCACCCCAACGCAGTCTGCATCCTCACCACCTTTATCATGCCATCCTGCCAATGGAGATGCATCTCGGACAATAGAAAACATTAGCCCTCCGGACCATACTAGTCACCCCCCGCACCATCTTCAGCACCATCACCATTTACACCAACAGCACATGCAACAGCAACATTATCATATGGATCCCGAGCTTAAAATGCCTTACAGCAGCGATGGTGGTGTGCCATTACCTCCAGCAGCCATGTCGTCGATGCCTTCAACCAGCAGCAGTGTGGTAACCACAGCCAATGCAGGTATATACTGTCTGTAGATTCACAACACATCTTTCTTTCTATTTCATTGTTCTCAATCATTTCTTAGCATTGGCGAATGGATAAGAGCGATGTGCTGATGCACAGGTAGGGAATTCAAACCCTTACACCCCTTGATGTAAATTACAAGTACCTCTGAAGTTGGAGTGAGTTTACCAGAAGTCGGGGGCCACTAGTAATAGGGACAGCTAATCCACACACAAAATTTTGCCCAGTGCTACAAGAAGTTGTGTGTATGAACTACACGTTCAAAGCGAGCGAGTGCAAAAAAAAAAAAATCTGTTCTTAGACTTAGTTTACTAAGCAGATGTACAGAAGGTAGCCTGGTGTTGCTTTCTATATTGGTGATGACCATACTGGTTGGTGGGCAGTTTTGAATATATAGATTTACTGCTGGAGGAGCGGCTGGCTGAGTGGCTAGAATGCCAGATTCTCCTTCGGGAGACCTGGGTTCGAATCCTCGGTAAGGTGTATTTTTTTTTTTCTGTTGGGGGGAAAAACTCACCTGGACAGCTCGCGGTGACTGCACTAGCCAGGCGGCCTTTATTCCTCAGGCTCAAGACTGCCCTGCTATACATTGCAAGGTACTATATAGGCAGTAAATGACAGTTTTTCGACTGTGCTGGAGGGTGGTGGAAATGTGATGACGGAAATGAAAAGAACAAGCCACATTACTCTGCAAAACTTAAAAGAAAAAGACCTTAAATACTTAAAACCTATATGAAATGAAATAGATAGAACCTTTATGAGTTGAAACAGAAGAACCTTTATGAGTTGAAACAGAAGAACCTTCATGAATTGAAACATGTCACAAGGTGATTGACAGATAGAAGTGGCTGTGGTTGTGTCTAGTGGTATGTCTGTATTTCTGCACAGCTAGAGACACTGGATAACACCGTTTCTGCACAAATAATTCTTATTAACCCTTTACAGGGCAGAAGTTTGTCTGTTCGTTAGCTCTGAATGGGCAAGATTTTTTCAGGTTCGGTAAAATTTCGGGTTATGGTAGTAAAGAAATCGCTAATAAGTTGTTAGTCAACAGATTTTAGTCAAATAAAAAACAAAATGAAGGAAAAAACATGCAGAATATTTTAGTCAAGTGAATGTTGCCGCTAATCCACACATGAACACAAATATTTATAAAATACAACATATTGTTTGTGATTGTCGGTCATCTATACGGCAATTTACAAACACATTTTCAGAATTAGAATAACTTTCTTCGAAGTCTTCAAAGTGTGTATGTACACTGCCCACGCTGGTATCACTGATATCTAGCTGCAATTCAGTCATCTTTGTGCACTTAAATGTCACTTAAATTGAATCTAGGGAAATCTCCGCTATCATTTGAAGAATCACCGAAATCCATTTTGAAATACAAAGCGTAACACACACACACACACACACACACACACACACACACCCCCCCCCCCCCCCCCCCCATCTCTCATATATCACCAGTCCGATCGAAGACAGTTGTGTTGATGTACCTGAGATTACTTATGGAAATGGTGTCATGTTTTTTCATCATGTATCTGTGTCATTAACCCTTTACCGGGCGTAGCGGCTGAAAGCGGCTTTACCCGTGGGCAGGCAAAGCATCCGTGAATACTGAGCGTTTTAAAAACGTGATCTCGCACTTTCCGAGACTTCCAATTGTCTACTTTCGGTTTCGCCGATAGCTTGACAACGTGGTAGCTTGACAACGTGGCCGCCATTTGCAAGTGTGTATTTTGAATTTGAACGGATTTTTAAAAATAGTTTTTTTTGGGGGGGGGGGGGGGGGGGGGGATATTTTTAAAAATCCGTTCAAATTCAAAATACACACTTGCAAATGGCGGCCACGTTGTCAAGCTACCACGTTGTCAAGCTATCGGCGAAACCGAAAGTAGACAATTGGAAGTCTCGGAAAGTGCGAGATCACGTTTTTAAAACGCTCAGTATTCACGGATGCTTTGCCTGCCCACGGGTAAAGCCGCTTTCAGCCGCTACGCCCGGTAAAGGGCTAATGACACAGATACATGATGAAAAAACATGACACCATTTCCATAAGTAATCTCAGGTACATCAACACAACTGTCTTCGATCGGACTGGTGATATGACTTGATTGCCTCGGACTATATCCTGTGTCTGAACTCACTGACTGCCTGGCTGAGATTCCTTCCTCAGCCCGAACTCCAAAAGAACTGGCTAGTTTTTCCCGAACGTAGCCCAAACACTGAATAACTGGCTAAACCTCAGAATCAACTCTTCCTGAATGCCACTCTCTTGGCTGGTTTCCCTCTTTCAGCCCAAAACTCCACTCTTTGGCTAAGACTCCCTCGATTAGCCTCAGACTGAATGCTCTCGCTAAGTCTCCCTCACTTAGCCTCAGAATCCCACTCTACTAGCTAAGTCTCCCTGACTTAACTCAAACTCAACTGTGAAAACCACCAGTGGGAGTTGTCCCTAACTCCACCACAACTCAGCTGTCTCTAATTTGCCCAGATTTCTCTCTTATTCACTCTTCCCGGAACTCCCAAGAGACACAATTTAAGCCCTTTTTACCCCATTCTAAATTCCTCCAACATTACATTTCTGGGTTTCCTTTGTCTATTCGTCTACTATCACGTTTTTGCATCTCATTAGTGATTTCCTCTTGACCCGTACGGTTCTAACAATCACTGTGTTGGGTTCAGCCATTTTCTTGTGATTTTCTTACTCAACCTTTCTGACCTAACATCCATCACACTCTTATCTGACCCCTGTAACCTCGATTGTATTATAAGACCCTTAACTAGTACATTCACCCCACTTAGGCGTAAAACACACACGTTACAAAACAGAACCACCTTTATGAATTGCAACAGAAGAATCTTTATGAATTGAAGCAGAAGAACCTTTATGAATTGAAACAGAACCACCTTTATGAATTGAAACAGAAGAACCTTTATGAGTTGAAACAGATAGAACAATAAAAGTTGTAATACTGAGGGCTGAATATTTTCTATGTAATGTTTGTGTGTAAAACTTGGACAGTTAGCAAAACAGCTGAATGCACATGTGCACCTCACCTTTGAATTTAAATATTACAGAATATTATTCTGCCTCATGCAGTGACCTGTGTCCATCTGTATGCATGTTGACTACTGTCTCTAATTTCATGAACCATGCCTTCCACTTCTATTTTTGACTGCCATTTTGAGATTATTGTGATGCCTGTTGTAGTAGTTTCCCCTTGTTTTCCACATCCACATGGCTGTGGACTGCACCTCCTGCCTTTAGCAACCTTCTAAATTGGGTGAGTGGGTATCCTTCTCTGTGGTAACTTGCTAACAATAAGAGCCCTCTGGAGGTGTTCACTTATCCCTATGGATAGTTGGTCCCCAGAGTTGCATTCATCACACTATGGTGGGTTTTTCATCCTCTACTCCATGGGCATGCAGTTGGGAATTTCGGTTAGAGATATGAGATCATGGTGGTATTTCTCAAACTCTCCAGTACTTCCATTGTGTCTAAATGCTGGAGCACATTGTGGGACACTGGCTCCTGGTTGGTAATCTTATTATCAGCCAAACCATCAGACTAGGCTTGTAGTCTTTGACACACATCACATGATTCTGGTTACCTCAAAGATCTCATGTCCAATGTTCCCTCGAAGCTTTCATCAAAATTCCATTTCACTAGTATTACAGTTGTAATCTAACTTGCATTTATCATGCAAGGAAACCAAAGGCAGATACCCCAAAAACTTGATAGTTGCATATCTTTTACAGGATGTCGCAATCAACCACAGCATTTTTTTTAGCTGTTTGTGATCTTTTGTCAAGTTTACGTTCAGTAGTTTACTATTGCTTTCTGAACAACCGACACACAAACCATTTCATAAAAATCCCAACACAAGACAGTCTGCTGCCAAATCACCTGCAGCTTATTTCAAACATGGTATACGGGATTACAAACTGCGTCCATATTTTCTTAATCACGGAGCCAGCTGAGGAGTACACTGGCCAGCAGATATTCATGTCCATACGTCTGAGGTGTGCAGCTGCTGTATTTTACTGTCTCTGATTACCCTTGATCACATTCTTGCATTCTTTGCCATGAGGTTTCAGTTGTTTAGGGAGGACAAAGTCCTATTCCAGGATCTTGCTGTGGGCATGTGAAGTGGTAGGACCAACACATTTTGTAGGTCTGAGCAGGAATAAATGGGCAGTCTTTGCCTTCCGTATTGAACGAGAGCTGGCATAGAAACCTTGTCTGATTATGCTAATGCCATTGTCAGCGCAATGTCCTAACATTTACACCAACATACCCATTAAATTTGATAGGGTGATAACGAAATGGTAGTGCTAATTATATAAATACTTCAACAATTTGTCACCAGTGACATAGTTCTGAGCTAGCAAACATGAATGAGCTCATAAACATTTCATAATCAGCCATTGGCTTACTCAAACGTCATAAAGTTTTTTTCCTCTCAGTTTATGAGGCATGCTGCTGAGTTAAATGTTTCATTTGATTGATGAACAGAAACTATAAAAAAGACACTGAAGTTTGTACAAGAGACAACATTGCAGATGTAGACAATACATTTCAAGTGAACGAAAGAAGAATTGATAAACAAAAGTATTTGTCTAAAGACTAATGAGGAGTATGAACACAATGAAGTTACTTTAGGTTTAGTTTGACAGCAGCAACTGAACTTCGCCATGTCTTGTATTATACATTGATCTCTGCTGCTTGTATGCCTTTTTACTAGGTGGTCAAAGTTCATGGGAATAATTGTGTCTGGGACTTCCCTGATTGTTCAGCATTAAGTAGCATTCAAATTCCTTTTTCTCGCTCCCCTTCTTCCCAATTCTTTCTCTTTGTCTAGCCCACTTTCTCTCAGATGCTTGTGAAAAAGGTTTCTTGTATCTGTTCTTGTGTAATCTGACCAAGCCATATATTGACCAGCTATCTACAATCTAGAAGAGATCTGATGTGATTGAAGTCAACCAACCACACTATCAAACATTGCAGAAGAGGTGTCTTGTTCTGTATTGTTAGTTATTAAATCTTTCTGCCCCATACATTTGTTATATTAACCCATCCTGCCACTAATTGAGCTCCCATGCCCTAGACAGCTGTTGCTCAGCTGCCTGCCCCAGGCAGCAGTTTTTTTAACTGAAAGAAACACAAGCATAAGCATCACCTCTCTGTTTCATCACTTTGTATGTGTCCACTGTGCTAACAAACTGCTGAACATGTCTGGGCAGCCAGTAAATGATGTACTGTCTTAGTGAATCAACTTTCATTCCAGGCTGTATGCAGCTAAAGAGGAACTACAAAACACAGTTGAGTTCAACAAGAGAACTCGACTGACAGTATACTTTACTGAGAACTCATTGTGTGGGCATCATCACAGGTGGAAGAAGCATCCCAGTGGCACGAAATGGAATATTGCTTGGATAGCAAAACCATTACGTGGGAAGTCCGAATCAAAAGCTCACTGTGTGGATGTCATCTACAGACTGCATTCTCTGGTTTCCGGAGGAACAGCCTGTGGTGACTGGAAGGCCCAATATATGGAAGTGAGGCTTAGAAGCCATATGCAGGACGTGACGATTCTTTGGGTGAGCCCAGTACCAGAACGCTATGAGTTGGCGTTGCAATTATTTAAGCCTTTGTGGATGGCGGGAATGCTCATGGTCTGCCCCTGCTTTCCCTTGATGGCTGACCTGATGTCTTCAACTGTTATAAATGGGCCAGCTGGAATGGGGATAACACCACAACAGTGAGAGTCAAATGTCCTTTGAAATACCCGGGAATGTAACAAGGACAACAAATGCCTAAGGAAGTCAGATGTGTCGCCCGAAAGGTTCAATTATTGCAACTCTGCTGTAAACAGGCACAACACAGTTACGTCTGAAACACCATTCCGAACAAACGCAGAAGAAGTATATATACTCTACACATCAAAGACAGTGATCATGAGACCCCAGAAGAAGAAGAAGAAGTAGTGTACTCTACTCAACAAAGACAGTGATCATTAGAAACTCCTGTTTACTTTAACAGTTGTTACTTTAAAGTAACCGTTGTCTGGGATGGAAATTAAAAGTAAATTAGAATGTATGCAGTAACCAATAGAAATTTGGCCATTTACTTGGGGTGGAGTTCACAAGCAAATCTTGGTAGGTAGTCCCATAGAACATACAGCCTATGTGGCAGGAAATGTTTGGCCTTCATGTTCTTTAGGCCAGAGCACATGAGGTGGGTGGTCTGTTCCCTGCCTCATCAATCACCTTTCCTTCCCAAACAATACCCAGATGATTCTGAATATCTGGTTTCTGTTTTTATGAGGCTGTGTCAACCGCAGTGCTGTACTAGTAGGTAAACAAATCCTGCCTCTTCTGGGGATTAAACCCAGATCTTGGCAGATAACCACACTTACCACTGTGCCACTGTGATCTTTATTTATAGTTTAAAAGCATATCTTGGGATAGAGTTTAAAAGCATATCATGGCATAAAGTTTATAGCATATCTTGGCATAAAGTTTAAGAGCGTATCTTGGTATAAAGTTTAAAGCATGTATTGATATAAAGTTTAAAGCATATCTTTACATATAATTTAAGGCATATCTTGGTATAGAGTTGAAAATCATATCTTGGCATAGAGTTTAAAAGCATATCTCATCTCTTTTTCTCTCTCTAGGTCCTTCGTTAACTTCCGTTACACAAAGTATAGCATCTCCAGTAGTCAGCAGTATTTCCACATCTATTCCTTCGAATCATCCACATCCGCATTCTCACCACATGGGGCCTCATGGTGGGCCCCCTCACATGATGACCCATGGGATGGGTCCAGGCACTCTTGGAATGATGCCCAATGGAATGCCTCCTGCTGGTATGCCAAACCCTGGCCAGGCGGGCGGGCCGACCCAGATGCGACCCAGTATTGGAGGACCTATGCAGGGCATGATGCCTCCGAATATGGGAGGACCAAATATGAACATGAACCAGAATGGCCCCCTGATGGGACCAATGATGAGCCACAATGGACCCATGATGCCAGGACATCTTGGGATGAACAGCGGAGGCAACAGCGCCAGCATGCTCCCCATGGGTCAGATGGCACCACAGCAGCAAATGAACTGCATGCCTGCAATGGGTGGCACAAAGAGCAGCTCCAAAGGCACAGGAGAGGAGACGCCAGGGAAGAAGAAGAAATTAAAGGTAATATTGTTTTTTCATTTCTTGATTCGTTTGTTTAAGTATTTCTTCACATATGTTTCTTACTAACATCCAATCATCACCAGTCTGAATATTTTGTACTAAAGTAATGTACAGGTTTGACTTTCAGACAGTAAGTTGATTGTGAAGACAGTTCTATAAAAAAGCCTGATATTTAAATCAACAGGCACCCACGGCAGAATGAGTTTTTAATAAAAACATACTCATCTTTATTCTTCCACCCTTTATCCACCATTTGAGATATAGGTACCCATCCAAACCATGCCATGTCTTCTTGTCTTTTGCTATCTCCCGCGACACCAATAGTCCTCTCAATAGTCATCTTTGTCTGTAAGTCTTTTTTCCCATGTGTTATTAGGTCTCCCGCTATGTTGTTGTGCTGAACATAATGTCATTTAATTAACTCTTTGTTTTTTCCTGTGTTTGGTGTGGGATCTGTTTTTATGTTTTGCTTATCAGAAACTTTTTTGTAGTTTGTCAAAACTATGGGCATCATGATGAGATAAACAAGTTAGTCATATTGCAAATAACCGAAACTGGCATTGGCTAGTGTAGTGTAGTTATGAAATGAGAAAAACAAGATTAAGGATAGGGATAATACTGATTACTGACTTTATAGAACACCAAAGAAATAAACGGTTCCGGCCTACAGCTGGTATGCTACAAGATCAAGTTGCGGGTTGACTGTTCTATATGAGAGTATCAGAATACAAGGCAAGAGGATGACGCAGGAAGAGTTGACTAGATAAAGTAAAAGAGACAAAAGAAATCAAATGTGACGTTAGCACAAGCAACAAGACAAGCAAAACACAGACAATTCCACCTATCTCTTCCCTGTTGTTCAACTGATTTGAGATCCCTGCCTGTCATCATATCCCTGTTGCTCAACTGATTTGAGATCCCTGCCTGTCATCATATCCCTGTTGCTCAACTGATTTGAGATCCCTACCTAATGTCATCATATCCCTGTTGTTCAACTGATTTGAGATCCCTACCTAATGTCATCATATCCCTGTTGTTCAACTGATTTGAGATCCCTACCTAATGTCATCATATCCCTGTTGTTCAACTGATTTGAGATCCCTGCATGTCATCATATCCCTGTTGTTCAACTGATTCGAGATCCCTACCTAATGTCATCATATCCCTGTTGCTCAACTGATGTGAGATCCCTGCCTGTCATCATATCCCTGTTGTTCAACTGATTTGAGATCCCTACCTAATGTCATCATATCCCTGTTGCTCAACTGATGTGAGATCCCTGTCTAATGTCATCATATCCCTGTTTAACTAATGTGAGATCCCTGTCTAATGTCATCATATCCCTGTTGTTCAACTGATGTGAGATCTCTGCCTAATGTCATCATATCCCTGTTCAACTGATGTGAGATCCCTGCCTAAAGTCATCATATTCCTGTTGCTCACATGATTTGAGATCCCTGCCTAATGTCATCATATCCCTGTTGTTCAACTGATGTGAGATCTCTGCCTGTCATCATATCCCTGTTCAACTGATGTGAGATCCCTGCCTAAAGTCATCATATTCCTGTTGCGCACATGATTTGAGATCCCTGCCTAATGTCATAATATCCCTGTTGTTCCAACTAATGTGAGATCCCTGCCTAAAGTCATCATATTCCTGTTGCTCACATGATTTGAGATCCCTGCCTAATGTCATCATATCCCTGCCTAATGTCATCATATCCCTGCCTTATGTCATCATATCCCTGCCTAATGTCATCATATCCCTGTTGTTCAACTGATGTGAGATCCCTGCCTAATGTCATCATATCCCTGCCTAATGTCATCATATCCCTGTTGTTCAACTGATGTGAGATCCCTGCCTAATGTCATCATATCCCTGCCTAATGTCATCATATCCCTGTTGTTCAACTGATGTGAGATCCCTGCCTAATGTCATCATATCCCAGCCTAATGTCATCATATCCCTGTTGTTTGACTGATTTGAGATCCCTGCCTAATGTCATCATATCCCTGCCTAATGTCATCATATCTCTGGTCAACTGACATCCTAGCATTCATAATATCTACCAGGATATTAGCATGGCCAAATGGATAAGAGCACTCATTGTTTAAAACTCCTGGTGTGTTGATGCCGAGATAGCGGGTTCAACCCCCTACACCAGTCAGTTGGACTAAAATTGTGAATTCTCGTCCTTGACATGGGGACGTAAATTACAAGTATCTCAGAAGTCAGAGTGATAGCGAGGGACACTGTTTAAAGAGAAAGTTAATCCACAGGCAAAAATCTGTCCACAACACTAGATGTAGTAGCACATGTATGGACCATGCCTACGCTTGGGTTCACACGAGCAAGCGCCCAAATAAATATTATGTACCAGTATGAGAAGTTGAACTGTTACTGAAACATTCTTAGAATATCAGGACCAAGAAGAAGCACAATACTGACATTCAAACCTGACTCATAAACTGTATGATGTCTGGGGAACAAATACTTTGGCCATGTGAAATGTCATAGTGGTTTCTGGTAGAAGAGGCATGGGGAGACCAGCACGAAGATGGACACAGGGGTTTAGACAGCACAGTAACAGTGGGCAGATTCCTGTAAGAAGATAGACACAGGGGTTTAGACAGAACAGTAACAGTGGGCACATTCCTGGAAGAAGATGGACACAGGGGTTTAGACAGCACAGTAACAGTGGGCAGATTCCTGGAAGAAGATGGACACAGGGGTTTAGACAGAACAGTAACAGTGGGCACATTCCTGGAAGAAGATGGACACAGGGGTTTAGACAGAACAGTAACAGTCGGCAGATTCCTGGAAGAAGATGGACACAGGGGTTTAGACAGAACAGTAACAGTCGGCAGATTTCTGGAAGAAGATGGACACAGGGGTTTAGACAGCACAGTAACAGTGGGCAGATTCCTGGAAGAAGATGGACACAGGGGTTTAGACAGAACAGTAACAGTCGGCAGATTCCTGGAAGACGATGGACACAGGGGTTAGACAGAACAGTAACAGTTGGGACATTCCAGGAAGAAGATGGACACAGGGGTTTAGACAGAACAGTAACAGTCGGCAGATTCCTGGAAGAAGATGGACATGGGGGTTTAGACAGACAGTAACAGTCGGCAGATTCCTGGAAGAAGATGGACACAGGGATTTAGACAGCATAGTAACAGTCGGCAGATTCCTGGAAGAAGATAGACACAGGGGTTTAGACAGAACAGTAACAGTCCGCAGATTCCTGGAAGAAAATGGACACGGGTTTAGACAGAACAATAAGTCAGCAGATTCCTGAAGAAGATGGACACAGGGGTTTAGACTAACATTCGGCACATTCCTGGAAGAAGAGGCAGCGGATAAACTGCGCACAGACAGACACAGGACATAATAGGCACTTTGGGCAGGACATTCATGCGGCAGGGGAACTGGCAAAGGATCCAGAATCGTTCCAGCGGGTGGTGATGAGTGACATTGTCCAAAGCTCATACTGCATGATGATGGTGGTGATGATGATGGTGGTGATAATAATGATGATGATGGTGGTGATGATGATGATGATAGTGGTGATGATGGTGATGATGATGGTGGTGATGATGATGGTGTAGAGGAGAAGGAGGACATGAGCTTCGTTTTACCTTAACACAAATAGCTAGGAGCAGCAGCTGCTGGCGGGTAATAATAATTTGATAATATTTGTTAACCTAATCTGGCAACGTTTCATGGGACGAGCCCAGGTCTATCCTTGTCCTCCCATCATTGGGTTTCTCTGTTGTCTAGTGGTTTTCATTCCCCTGGCACCAGTGATCTAGATTGCTAATGAACAGTAATGTGATTTATTATGAACTGCCATAAATCGGGGTTGGTTGGTTATTCTTTAGCCATGGAATCTTTATATTCTTTTGTGAGCACAAGCTGGGTACTTGGGCCATATTGGTAGTAGTCCTGTAAGTTAATTGTGAACTGAGGCATAGCGAAAGGGAGGCTGCATTAATTAGCCTGGAAGCTGTTCTTAGTTTTCTGAATGGTTCCTCATACTTTTCTGAATGGTTCCCCATCCTTTTCTGAATGGTCCCCCATACATTTTTAGTTTCTTATTGTTCTGAAAGAACAACTGTCAAGCACATTTATAGCCTAGATAATGAACAGCAATCAAATTGTGCTCATTTATAACCTAGGTAATTAACAGCAATCAAATTTTGCACATTTGTAGCCTAAGTAATTAACAGCAATAAAAATGTTTGCACACTTGTAGCCTAGGTAATTAAATTAAAAACTGTGCTTGTATAGCCTGGATAGTTAGCTAAAAAAGTTAACACTTACAGTCTGCATAATTAAAAGCAGTGAAATAATGAACATACATTAGTATATCAAGTTTTCCATTTTCTTTACCTAGATAGCTAAATGCTACACTTGTATAGTCATAAATAATTGAAAGCTAGTTTATGTATATAAATATAAATGATCATTTCTAGTCAGCGATTAAAATGCTATGTACGATGTCTCTCTTTACTTTACAAAATTCTGAGGGTATGTTAAATTAAGATATAGACCTGGTTTGTCCAGGTGCAACCTAATAGTGGAGTCTGAAGATGAAAGAGCATGGGATATGTTAAAGTTAAGGAAATAACTTACAAAATTGTGCCTTTAAATGCTTCAGCAGCTGTTGGATGATCTGTTGAAATGTGTTTCTATTTTTATGATTTAGATTTTAATAAGAGTTATCTCTTCTTGCTTTCTATAAGTAATATAGGATTTGGACAAATTAATAATGAGTTCAGGGTGAAACACATGCAGTGTTGATGTGTGTCTCAGCATTTATGTGTAAGACGAGTGTCTTTCATAGAACTGTACACTTTGTTTTTAACTTGGCAGATTTTTCTTCTGCCTCCTCTTTGTTCTTGTTCTGAGGGGAGTAAACACAGCTACCGATACACCTCCTAGGCTATAGCGATACACCTCCAAGGCTATAGCGATACACCTCCAAGGCTATAGCGATACGCCTCCATGGCTATAGCGATACACCTCCAAGGCTATAGCGATACACCTCCAAGGCTAGAGCGATACACCTCCAAGGCTATAGTGATACACCTCCAAGGCTATAGCGATACACCTCCAAGGCTATAGCGATACACCTCCAAGGCTAGAGCGATACACCTCCAAGGCTATAGTGATACACCTCCAAGGCTATAGTGATACACCTCCAGGGCTATAGCGATACACCTCCAAGGCTATAACGATACGCCTCCAAGGCTATAGCGATACACCTCCAAGGCTAGAGCGATACACCTCCAAGGCTATAGTGTCTGACTTTGGCATGCATTGGTGTCAGGTTTCCTTCCTCTAGACAGATTTCATGCCAGGTAATGGGCTATTGTCTAGCTGTGGACAGGTTTTATTTCCAAGCCATGTTGCCAGAGCTGCTACCCTTCCAGCCTGCGGGTACTGCGCTTTACAATTCCATTGTGGGATTTTTGTCATGAACAGCTTGGACTATCCAAGAAGGCTGTGCATCTGATCACATTACCCAGGAGATTAGGGGGTGGGGGAATGTGATATCATTAGATATCAGTTGTTCTTGGACAAATTCCCAACCTCATCATCATCCAGTGCCTTGCCAGCTGGCATGGGCGATCGTGCCTCTTCACAAATTGTCATCTCCGGCTGCATGGATCAGTTCGTGTGTTGACGCCCTTCCGTGCCATGGCGCAACACTGCCTAGAATCTTCTCGCGCTGTCTTCCTCAGTCTCTCTTTCAGCACATCTTAGGTTGGGTTTACCTGGGAGCCCAGATAAAAAAAATCTTCCACTAGGAGGGGAATTTGAAAACCTGGCCAGCAGGTCGCATGTGTGTACACATGAAATCAGTATATATTATCAGTACACTTCTTCTGAGAAACATGAAATCAGTATACATTGTCTGTACACTTCTTCTGAAAAACATGAAATGGTCTGATCGCACGCACCAGCAGGTGGTCGAATGAAGACACCTTACTGAGTGTGGGCTGCTTACCAGATTCCTCTCCTCTGTGGTGCAAATATAGAGTCTGTTTATTAGGAACTGATTCTAGAACATGGTGATCCCCGGGAAGGTTAACCCGGTCAACAAATGCCCGCAGAAGTCGGATGTGTCGGCCTAACGGCGCAAGAACGCAGCTCTGCTGTAAACAGGCACAACGCAATCACATCCGGAAAAAAAAACTCCGGATGAACGAAGAAGAAGAAGAAGAAGAAGAACATGGTGATGAATTCATGTCATCACACTGGGGACAAGCCCATAAGTGATCAGTTTCTTCCACCGCACGTAAGGGTGGGATGCTGATTTCCCTTGTTAGCAAGCTGGGCGTGTACACATAAGAACCTTCGTTACCTACAGTGATTGAGGTAATTTCCATAGTGAGTTTCCCACTCCAACAGCTGTAGTGAATACCTCACTCCATCAGCTGTAGTGAATTTCCCACCCCAACAGTTGTAGTGAATTTCCCACCCCGACAGCTGTAGTGAATTTCCCACCCTAACAGCTGTAGTGAATTTCCAACCCTAACACCTGTAGTGAATTTCCCACCCCAACAGCTGTAGTGAATTTCCCACCCCAACAGTTGTAGTGAATTCCTGACTCCATCAGCTGTAGTGAATTTCCCACTCCTATAACTTTATTGGCTGGCTTCCTGGCCTAGAGGTTAGCAACTTTTCTCCGTAATCTCGTATACTCTCGTAAGTAACGTGACGACGGTGAGAATCAGCAGTGGTTCGAATTGTGTCGGTAACTTACGGGGTATGTGAGCCGGCCGCTCAGAAAGCAATGGCAAACTACTGAGCGTAATCTTGCCAAAGAAATCAACAATCAGCTGAAAGATGCTGATGTTGACAGCGATGTCCTGTAAAGGATATGCAAAACATTTATTTATTTTAAACAACCTTATTGGGAGAGTGGACATTCCAGAGCTCATTCGGTTTCCCCCGGCCTTCCCCCAATTTTAAAAAAAGTGATTACTAGCAGTTTTCAGGGTTTTTTGCAGTCGATAATCGGTTCTTAAAATCGCTTCACAATTTGTGAGTCTTCTAGTATTCTTTTAATTAAGATTCATTCGTTTTATATATATATATATATATATATATATATATATATATATATATATATATATATATATATATATATATATATATAAAACCTGTTTTTGGTTGTTTTAAAGTGTGCTGTTGGTTAATGTTTGCGCACACATGCACACACATGGCATACAGCTACTCCACTTCTTGTATATGAAGCTAGTGTGCCGAGAAACTGCATCACAGTGTTTGTCACATGAGGTTTTGTCACATTTAGATGTGTTGGATGATGTCATAATTATCCCTGTGGTATTTTGTAACATTTACCTCATGGAATTTTGTCACTACTTATCTTTGGGATTTTGTTACAAGTGTCATGTGGGATTTTGTAACATTTTTCACCTGGGATTTTGTCATATTTATTCCGTGTGATTTTTTTCATTTATCCTGCAGGATTTTGTTGCCTTTTTCCAGTCTGATTTTTGTCTCATTTATCCTGTGTGATTTTGTCACATTTATCCTGCAGGGTTTTGTCACATTTATTATGTGGGATTTTGTCAGATGAATCCCATGGGAATTTGCCACATTTCCTCCCCGCAGGATTTTGTTGCATTTATCCTGTAGGATTTTGTCACTGCTTATTTTCTGCTTTGAATATTCTGGAAGTGTACATGACAGTCATTTTCTTTAGCTGGGTTTAGGATGTCCGGTTGCTATACATTTGTCCAGACAGTAGTTAAAATGTGAAATATTTCAGATTCAGCTAGAAGCACACATTGCAATTGACAAGATAAATTGTATTTACAAGATTATTGTATTTAATAGCATAGAATGTTACTGAAATCCACAGCTTAAATCAGGGTTTAGAGGTCTGCTGGAATCCAGTTTAAAATTTAAAATATAACTTCATATTTAGCATATTCAGTAGAATTGAGAACATAAATTTAAAAAAAAATGTAGAATTCAGTTTAGAATATGTTCATTGGAATTCAGACCTGAAATATAAAACACCACAAAATCCATTGAAAAGTTAAAGAATTAAAGGAATTGCTGATTATACTACGGCAAGCCAGGTCAAGGTACATTGATAGAAAGAGAGATCAGAAATGGGAGAGGGGAGGTGAAACATAGAGCAGAAACTTGAGGAAGACATGATAGTTTTCAAACTGCTAAAATGAACAGAATTGTATAGGGGAAAAAGTATTACTATCCATATACATGGCAGACCTGATAAGGCATAATCACCTGGGACCTAAGAAATAATTCTTATTATCAGAAATTCCTCTATGTAGAGTTCAAACATATAGTAATACAGCTGAAAGATGCTGGTGTTGACCGCAATATCCTGAAACAGGATGGAAACGCGGAAAAAAAAAAAAAAAAAAAAAAAAAATCAGAAATTCCTCTATGTAGAGTTCAAACATATAGTAATGCATTTACAATGTACAATACATTATTGTTCTCCACAACAGAAATTCACCTTAAACAGTTTGCACTGTATTAGTATATGACATTTTACTGCAAGCTAGGAGCCCACATTGTATTGATGGATACAGGTTATAATTGTAAAAAGCTGTGACAAAGGGCATCGCTTCCATGCCGTCATAACATACTCAGGGTCTAGTGGTAATCCCATAATTTGAAACCAAACGGTCAAGGGCAGGCCTGGTCAGCCTGCCCTCAAAAGACATCTTATTTTTCAGTTGATTGTTCTGGTACCATTCTTATGAGGCTGGCTGGAACCAGTGCTTACGCACACAAAAATATCTTCTTGAGGATTTTGAACCCAGGACTACTGCTTAAGCAGGTGTAGTGAGCTGTGTTACTGTAGCTCTATTGTAATATGGAGAACAAGGAAAGGGGTAAAGAGAACACCCCACTTCATTGTGCCATGTTCTAGTATGTGTGAGACTGCTTGGTATAGTGGTTAGTGGGCTTGCTAGCCAAGATAATGGTATGGACTCAATACCCAGTGGTAGAGTTAGTTTCCAACCAGTGCAGTGCTGGGGTCAATCCAACTTAATTAAAAAGCACACTAGAATAGTGTCCAGGAAGGGAAGTTCCCACCGCTCTATAGTTCAGTGGCCTAGAGTAGATGACGAGGCCACATTTGAGACCCAATAGTAGTATCTGCATGGGACACTTTAGTTAATATATATGAAGACATAAATAGGGGGCTGAGTGGTCTCGAGGTATGGTGTCCGCCTCAAGGGCTGGGGGTCCCGGGTTCAAGCCCTGATGAGGGCCGAGATTTTTTAACGTGGACTTCTAGTAACAAAATTTCCCCTGGTCTCTGGGTAGTGAGATCGAACACCCATGTGTATTGTTGCGCTCATAAAAAAATCCCTTGGCAGTTGGAAATCAAAAAAGAATAGTCTGACGGCACTGCCTGGGCAAAATTTTGAGTTAAAAATCTACCCAAAGTATTTCAGGAGCTTCGCTGGTGTTACGGAGTTCGTGCACTGAGCGGAGATTTTCCAGACTTAGGCTTCAGTTAGGAGTAGAACAGAGCACTTATGGGTTACACCAGTGTGCCGTGATGTTGATCCGTCGGCTAAACTAAACTAAACATGAAGACATAACACATGATACCCTGAATAAGAGTCATTAGATGAGATTAGCCTTGACCAATACCTTGTGTGATTCAGTTTGTGTGTCTCATTTACATGAAGCCACTGTCCTAACTCCCTTTGCTCATCTTTTTTGTCTTCGGCTGACTTTGTAGGATTCGGAGAGTCAGGGTGGGCATCGCGCTGGCTCCATAGGGCCTCACTACTCCGAGGAGCCAAACAGCCCCGGGGCCCTTGTAAGTGGCCGCACGGAAAAGAGAAAATTGCCTCAAAATATGAACATACTAGATTCAGATTTGGGAACGCCACTGTTTTCTGTTCATTTTGTATTGTTTTGGTTTAATCTTGTTGTTGGTGGTAGCAGCATTTGTTGAGTTGTTTGTTTTGGTTTTTGGTTTTTTTTTTTTAAATTTGTGTTGTTTTTAATAATACTTCACCTCCACTCTCCATCCTCACTTCCATGCAGGCACAGCAACTAATTCTAAAAATGGAATACTTTATAATATTTTGCCAAATCAAGATTGCTGCTGCATCGGCCACTAATAACATTGTCTGCTTTTATTAGGTGGCTAAATTATATTATTTGAGTTCTTTGTTTGGCTGTGTGTTGCTTTTATTGACTACATTTTGACAGAGTGAAGTAGTTGGAGGAGAAAGGTTGATGAAGTTAATGGAAGAAGTAGACAGTGACAGATCAAGTCACAAATAAAGAACAATATACAGTTCTCGACCCACTGTAAAGAAAATGGATGGTTGTTCGACGTGTGATTGATGGTTCTACAGTTTTAGTGTTTGTAATTGATGCTTGAACAGTTTTAGTGTGTGTAATTGGTTCTGTTACAGTTTTGGTGTGTGTAATTGGTTCTGTTACAGTTTTAGTGTTATGTAATTGATGCTTGAACAGTTTTGGTGTGTGTAATTGGTTCTGTTACAGTTGTGTTATGTAATTGATGCTTGAACAGTTTTAGTGTGTGTAATTGGCTCTGTTACAGTTTTAGTGTTATGTAATTGGTTCTGTTACAGTATGTGTAATAGGTGCTGTTACAGGTTTAGCGTTTGTAATAGGTGCCTGTGTCACGTTACAGTGTTAGTGTGTGTAATTGGCGCTGGTACAGTATTAGTGTGTGTAATTGGTGCTGGTACAATATTAGTGTGTAATTAGTGCTGGTACAGTTTTAGTATGTGTAATTGCTAGTATAGTGTTAATGTGTTATTGGCTCTGGTACAGTATTAGTGTGTGCGTGAAATTGGTGCTGGTACAATATTAGTGTGTGTATTTGGTGCTGGTACAGTATTAGTGTGTGTAATTGGTGCTGGTACAATATTAGTGTGTGTAATTCATGCTGATTCCAGTATTAGTATGTGTAATAAGTGCTGATATTGTGTTATGTTAATTGTTCTGGTACAGTGTTAATAAGTGTAATTCGTGCTGTTACAGTGTTAATATGTGTAATTGGCGCTGGTACAGTTTTAGTGTGTAATTGGTACTGGTACAATTGTTGAGTATGTACTTATGTTTGTGCTGTACACTTTTACTATGTACACATTATTGGTGCTTTCACATACATGCATATATTTCTGACTGCATTTCAGCCTAGTTCACTGGCTCTATCTGAGATGACAACAGATGCTGTATGTCCTTGTTATACATCTCCCTGTAGTAGTTGTATAGAATGTGCCATTATTGCTTTAACAGTAATCAAAAAGTAGTTCCTTCAGTTTTGTTTGTTTGTTTGTTTGTTGGGGAAAAGGGGTAGGGAAGAGTAGAGAACATATTTATCATGCTGTTAACTTTACACCTATATGACTTCTAAAATTTGAAACTAAGGAAGGAAATACAATTAAAAGACAAAAAACTAAATAATTTATAGCTAATGGAAGTCTTTGAAAACACTCATATGTTGGGATAGTTGCGTGGCCGATACAGCTAAGTCTATTTTGAAGCTGTCTTAAAGATTCTTGTCTGGATTCAATTTTCTTAAAATGTTGTTGGATTTACTGTTGTGTATGTTGTATTAGGAATTTGTGTGTATGGCCAGTTTTGTAATTCTGTGTGTACATCCTCATGTGATGCATCTGTGTTGCCCTCTGAACATTGCCAGGCATCGCTTGTTCAAGTAGGGCTGCCATGTTCCAACATTAAGTTTACAAGGGAGCTAGTTTTGTGTTGATAATCGGTGGCTTACAAATAGGGTGTCCTTTTTCAACTAGAAGTCTTAGGTGCCAGTCCTGTCATGGATGATTAGACTTCCTCGGAACCTAAAGGGGTTATGGGAGCTGCAGTTGCAGAGTGATTAGTGCATTTACCTGCCAAGACAGTCCGGGTTCGGTCCCCAGCAGAAGGCACATTTTTGTTCCTACTAGTGTAGCTTTGGGGTGGAACCAGTCTGATAGAAATGTGTTCTAGTTGTCAGAAATATCTGGGAAGTTAAGGCAGAGGAGCAGCTGGCCGAGTAGCTAGAATGCCAGATTCTTCTTCGGGAGACGTGGCTACGAATCCTCGGTAAAGCTTGGATTTTTTTTTTCTGTCGGGGGCAAAAAGAACAACTCTAACCTGTACAGTTTGCAGCAACTGTACTAGCCAGGTGGCCTTAATTCCTCAGGCTCAAGACCGCCCTGCCATACACAGCAAGGTACTATATAAGCAGTAAATGACAGTTTGACAGTTAAGGTAGTGGGGGGGGGGGGAGTGGCCACCCCACCTCATGCTGTGGCCTAGAATGTGTCTGACACTTCACACCCTAACTTCACTACCTGATATGGGACCGCCGTTACCTAAAGGTAGTCTATTCCCCACTGATCCTTCAATTGTGGATCAGATACCTGGTCATATTAGATAAGGGTGAACCAATTAGAAGGCCCTGTATATACTTTGGGAGCATTGGTAGGTCAATGGCTAGCTTACTTACCTGTAGTTCGGTAGTTATTTTTGAATCTCCGTTTAAAACAATTGACCTGGGCTCCCTGGTCGGCCCAGCCCGATATGGGGAACCTGAGTCTTGGGAAGTAAAGCAATGTGACCACATCACCCCTTGAGTGACGATTAGTCTGTGAGAAAATGGGGATGGCACTATATGCCTCAAGACACGTTGAAAGGGTACTTGGTTATATACACCAATTTCAACATATTGACAGACTAACATTGTAGCAAATGAACACAGATGTGATAGATTCCAGTATATGGGCACATGTATGAAAGATTCCACAGTTTAGGCACAAGTATGATAGATTCCAGTATATGGGCACATGTATGATAGATTCCACCATTTAGGCACAAGTATGATAGATTCCAGTATATGGGCACATGTATGATAGGTTCCACTGTTTAGGCACAAGTATGATAGATTCCAGTATATGGGCACATGTATGATAGATTCCACCATTTAGGTACACGTATGATAAGATTCTAGTATATGGGAATCATGATAGATTCAAATAGACAAACATGTTTTATATACATTCCACAGTTTTATCTTTCAGTATAAAGACACACTTATAATATATTATAACATAATTACGTATCTCAACATATGGACACGTTTATTGTATATTCCACACATATGTTATACTTTCCAACATATAGATACACTCATGATATATTCCACACACATGTTATATATTCCAGACACGTTATATATCCCAGCATATGGACACAGTCATATATTCCACACATACTTATGTATTCCATTATATTGACACAGTCATGATATAGTTCACACATATGTTAAATATTCTAACATATGGACACAGTCATATATTCCACATATGTTATATATTCCAACATATGTTATATATTCCAATATATGTACAGAATTAAATCTTCCAATAAAACACAGTTACCATACAGATGAGCACAAGGCAGGCATGCTATGTTTCTTATACTAGGCTTGATACTAGTACTCAATAGAGCGAAGACAGTTTCATAAATTAATCAATTTCATTTGACTGTCCTGTTGTATGTTCTGTTTACCTTGTTTAGTCCTTATTAATTTTTTGTTTACTATGTTTAGTCCTGTATTTTCTGTTTGCCTGGTTTGTCCTATATTATTTTCTGTTTACCTGGTTTAGCCTTGATTTATTTTCTGTTTACCTGGTTTAGCCTTGATTTATTTTCTGTTTACCTGGTTTAGCCTTGATTTATTTTCTGTTTACCTGGTTTAGCCTTGATTTATTTTCTGTTTACCTGGTTTAGTCCTATATTATTTGCCGTTTACCTTGTTTAGTCCTGATTTATTCTGTTTACCATGATCGATCCTGCATTATTTTCTGTTTATGTTTAGTCGAATATTATTTTGTGTTCGTAGTCTTCTTCTTCTTCAGCGTTCCGAGCCATTGAGGTTCTTTGCTGCAAATACAATCCGTCTCCATTCGTCTCTCTGGTGGACCTTCTCTTGCCAGTCGTTGATTCCAAGTGCTTGTAGGTCTGTACATGTATTATCTCTCCACCGCCTTCTTGGTCTACCTCGGGGTCTACGGTCATTTATTTCCTGAGTGTAAGCGAGTTTTGTTTCCCTATTATCTTCCATTCTTTCTATATGCCCCAGCCATTGTAGTCTATTAGCCTTCATGATACCAGTGATTAGCGGGGACTTAAACAGATCATAAATGTCTTTGTTACTTCTTCTTTTCCACTCTCCACTTTGTGTATCCCTAATGGGTCCAAAGATGCGTCTTAAAATTTTGTTCTCAAAGGTTTGTAACAAGGCTTCGTCTCCTTTCGTTGTACTCCAGGTTTCAGAGCCATACAGCACAACTGGCCTGATCAGTGTTTTATATATTGTGATTTTGGTGTTACGAGATAGCGCCTTTGATTTTAGTAGATGTTGTAGTGCATAGTATATCTTATTTCCAGAGTTGATTCTAGTTTTTATTTCTTCCCTTATGATGTTGGAGCAGTTGAAGATTGTACCCAGGTATTTGTATGTTTCTGTTCTTTTAATGGTCATATTATCTATTTGTATGTGGCCAGAGTTTTTAGCCATTCCGTCTCTTGAAATTACCATATATTCTGTCTTATCTTGGTTGATAACCAGCCCCATCTGTTGGGCTTTTTCCTTTTAAGTGAGTCAATATTTCCAATGTCTTTTGTTCACTTTGCCCTATAATGTCTATATCATCTGCATAACCAAGCAGCTTGGATGTTCCTCCAATATCACATTCCTCCTTTACCTTCCTTACAACTTTCTCTAGAGCCAGATTGAAGAGTAGCGGCGATAGTGCATCACCCTGTCTCAAGCCAGATGTTATTTGGAAGGGGTCTGATTTCCTGCCTTTATATGTTACTATATTATAAGTATCTTCCATGCATAGTCTGGTCATGTTGATTAACTTCCTTGGTATTCCAAATTCCTGCATAGCATTCCATAGACTATTCCTATGGACACTATCATAAGCCTTTTTAAAATCCACAAAAATGTTATGGAGATCTCTTTTATATTCCCAATGTTTCTTGGCTATTTGTCGTAAGATAAATATCTGATCTATTGTTGATCTGTTTTGTCTAAAACCTGCCTGGTAGTCACCTAATATGTCTTCTGAATATGGTTTTAGTCTATTTAGTAATACTGCGGATAGTATCTTATAGCTTGTGGACAGTAGTGATATTCCTCTATAATTTCCACATTGGAACTTGTCTCCTTTCTTAAAGATAGGTATCAAAAATGACTCTTTCCAGTCATGGGGTAATTCTTCTGTCCTCCAGATTTTTATTATTAGTTCGTATAGCTTTAGATGTAATGCATGGCCACCTGCCTTTATAAATTCAGCAGCAATTCCATCAGTCCCAGTTGCCTTATTGTTTTTAAGTCGTGTGATTACATATAGGATTTCTTCAAATGTAGGTTCTTCAATTTGTGGTTCGCTTTGTGTTCGTAGTGTCATACAAAAATACCTGTCTTTTCCCCTTCAACTACTTGTGTTCCATTTCTGTTGTATTCATTTTCTTTTGTATTTAAGCATTCTGAAACTCTTAATTTTGAGCTTCTTAAATCATAGTTCTGTATTTAAAAACATGGTTACAACAGATTTTTATCCCCAGTTAAACAGATTTGGCCATGTTACGGCAAATTTTGATCCCCAGTTAAACAGACTTGACCATGTTACAACAAATTTTGATCCCTAATTAGGCAGATTGTGGCCACGTTACAGCAGATGTTGATCCCCAGTTGCAGCAGATTTTGATTCTTAGTTAACAGCAGATTTTGATCGTGTTAAGCAGGTTTTGATCTAGTAACATCAGATTTTAATCTCCGGTTACAGCAGTTTTTGATTCCCACCATCCTATCCCACACTGAAAACCTGACTCCATATTTTGGCATGACCCTCTTTTAAAATGCAATAAGCATCTATTTTTCAAGTCCTTGAGCCAGCAGTAGTCTTCAGCCAGTAGTAGTCCTTCAGCCAGTAGTAGTCCTTCAGCCAGTAGTAGTCCTTCAGCCTAGTGTTATTGACGTTTATAGTTGTGTCCCTCCTTGCGGTGCCTAACTGACATTGCTCATGCAAATCAAGTTGTATATATGTATGCTAGCTACATGAACAAAAACCACATAATCAAAACGAGGTCCTGTTTTCCCCTAACACTCCAGCTCGGGTACCATGTAAGGTTTTTACTTATGTTTACATATTATGTGTTGTCATAGAAGATTGGTAGCTGGCGCACCGTTTGGCTAATGTTGCCATCTTGCATGAGGTAGTTTCAACAGCCAACTATTGAGGTGTCCACCAGGAGGTAGCCACAATCGCTTGACTACTATGGAAAATCCCTCATGAGTTAGTCACACTTGCAGAAACCATGGAGATACCTCTGAGTTAGCCACACCTGCAGATTACTGTGGGAACACCACATGCATTAGCCACACTGTGTAACTACCATGGAGATCCACCATGACATAGCCAGACCAGCTGTGCAGATCCTCCATGAGGTAGCCACACTGGCTTCTGTGGAGAACCCTCATGAGGTAGCCACACTGTCTGGCTACTGTGGAGAAAACTCTCATGAGGTAGCCACTGTCTGGCTACTGTGGAGAAAACTCATGAGGTAGCCACACTGTCTGGCTACTGTGGAGAGAAAACCCTCATGAGGTAGCCATACTGCTTGGCTACTGTGGAGAAAACCCTCATGAGGTAGCCAGACAGTCTGGCTACTGTGGAGACGTCTAACAAGTGTGGATATCCCTCATGAGGTACACACTGTCTGACAAGTGTGGGATGTCTCCATCAAGTGTCCCCCTGGTAAATCAAGACATTGTGTGGGCAGTTGTGCCAAGTAATAACAATACTACAATGGAAGAAGCTGCAAGATAGTTAATGTTGTTGTGTGTTCTTGACATCTTGGATGCTGGCAAGACACTCATAAAGTGCTTTCTTGTGCATTGAATTGTGTATTGGACATGAGCAATGCTGACTTGTGGATGTTTTGTATGGTACATCATAATTAGTGTGTATTTACTTCAGCACTTCATTGCTCTTCAATTACTGTGATAGTTATTTTATGTTTGGCTTCTTGTTGTTTATATCATTTGAGTGCTTTCATAATTTTGTGGAGTTATTTGTCTAAATTGGTGTGCGTGTGCCTTCACAACTACTTACCTGGCACTGCATGACTAGCACATGTTTATGTTAATGTTTGTTTGTTGTTTGTTTGAGACTATGTCAGTTTATCAGACCAGAGTTTCTGAAGTAAAGAGAATATGCTGCAAAACAAATTTCTGTGAAATAAGCACTAAGATACTTTTCATGCAGTATGAATTAGAGATGTGTGGTTGGTAGCTTTTGTATTATTTCCTTCTTGAAATATTTGTAAAGGAATATAATTAACAAGAAACATAATTATCATGCAAAATAAATTAATATAAATGTGATTGCTCTCATGCAAATTAATAATAGGTTATATATGGTAGAAATTTAATCCGTGGAATTGTCAAAGCAAATGGATTTCTGTAGGGTTACAGGAAATTATAATCACAGACTCCAGTTGAAATACTTCTCAGATCTGAATAATTATAAATATGACAGTGTAATACTGTATTGTAGCAACATGGAAAGAACCTGTTGGATCAGCATTTTGATGAGCTGTCTTTGTGTTTTCCATTTTCAGAAGAATGCCCTGGATCTGAACAAGCTGTTTGAGATGGGACCAGAGCCAGATCGACGGCATTTCCTGGAGCGTATTTTTGCCTTCTTGGAGGAGAGTGGCCAGCCAGTGACAGCCCTGCCTGTCATCAGCAAAACGCCGCTGGATCTCTACAAACTGTACTTTTCTGTGAAGGAGAAAGGAGGCTTTGAGGAGGTACTGTTACCCCATTTGTTGTATGGTGTTTGTGAATCTGTGTTCATTTTCTTCATCTTCTCTTCATTTGCTGTTGTTAGTGTCTACAATGAAGTTTGGTTGTAAAAATAATTTTAATCTTGCTGTTAATTGAGAGCTCTTGGAGATTCCCAAATAGCTTTGTGTAGTTTGTCTTTATGGGCCAGTGTAAAACTGTAACTGCTTATTATGTCTATGAATGTGTGTTTTAAGAAAGAACATCGTTGCAAGCAGATCCAACCCCTATAGGATGTTTATGATTTACTGAGAAATTTTATGTAACATAGTTTGCCACTCTTTTCTGAATGAGAAGTCTACATTTAAGTGCAACTGACCAGCATAGCTGGTTATGAAAGGGTCTGTGAATCTGTGGCAACTGGTTAAAAGTTTCTTGCGAACCTGTGAGAAATGATTATAAAAGTATCTGTGAATCTGTAGTAACTGATTATAAAAGTGTCTTACGAGCCTGTGAGAAATGATTATAAAACTGTCTGTGAATCTGTAGTAACTGATTATAAAAGTGAGAAATTATTATAAAAGTGGCTTGCGAACCTGTAAGAAATGATTATAAAAGTGTCTTATAAAAGTTTACCTGTGGTAAATGGTAAGTGTCTGTGAATCTGTTGTAAATGGTTATAATAGTGTTTGTGAATCTGTGGTAAATAGTTATAAAAGTGTCTGCTAAAGTCGGATGCCTGGGTGGTTAGTGCATAAAACACTTGGCAGCGTGTGGGCTCTGCCAAACCTACAGGAATGTCATGAACCTAACTACATCTTTTATTAAGGACATTAATGTGGAGGGCTGAGTGTAAATGAGGAAGAGAATCTCGGAGCAGTGTGGTTATGGGAGAAAAAAATAACTCATCTCAAAAGGGCGTTGAACCCCGGACCTCTGGTTTGTGGGAAAGATCATTAGCTTCATCACTGCCGTGGTACCTGTACTACATATTTGGTGCTTGATGTTATACCTAGGGTAGATTTCTAGAAGTTTCTTGTCTGCTTATGTGGCTGTGGCAAGTTGTATTCTTCTTCCGCTTTCCTCTCAAGTTGTATTCTTCTTCCGCTTTCCTCTTTCAAGAGGAGTGTCACAGAGTTAGGCGCCTTTGAGGTCGGTAGGCCTGGTTTGAGCAGGCATTTATGTCAGGTTTATTACCTCTAGACAGATTCCACCTGAGGTCATTGTCTCTATCTAACCGCGGGTAGGTTTTCTTTCCCAGCAATTTTGCTGCCAGAACAACAGCCTTACAGCCTACGTTTTGTGATTTCCAACTGCTGTGGGAGTTTTAATCTGCAGGACTCGCACACAGGACCTCCTCATCTGAGAAGGCTAGATCTGATGTCACTACCCTAGAGATTGGGGGACATGTAATATCACTAGATGCTAATGGTTCTTGGAAAAATTCCCAGCCCTCTGCTGGGATGGAGCCGTGAGCCTGAGGTGGACACTAATCTTTCCGCTCCCCAGATGGGTTTAGTATGATCAGAAATCTCATTGTTAATATGTCTGTAGTCTGTGGCATGTATTCTGTTTGCCAGTAAAGCAAAGAGTTTTTGGTTATCAGTGGTGAAATAAGAGTTTTAGCCACTGCACAGTATGGCAACTGTTTGGGCAAGATGCCGTTATCCCAGTTGACAGACACCAGTGAGGGGACAAATCCTGAAATGATAGGTAGTTTTAGGTGAAGAAAATGTATCACGTTCTTGAAACTTTGTATCCTCAGATAACCAGAAGCAAGAAGTGGAGGGACATTTGTACGGCAGTCAACATTGGGACGTCTGCAAGCGCCGCCTTCACTCTCAAGAAGAATTACATTCGCTACCTGTTCAACTATGAATGTAAGTTTGACCGTGGAGGGATTAATCCTGCTCCAATACTTGCTCAGATGGAAGCTCAGCTGGCACACAAACGGGAACAGAAGAAAAGAGCTCCTTCACCAGGTATGTCAACTGATGTGCGCGCGCGCGCACACACACACACACACACACACACACACACAGAGAGAGAGAGAGAGAGAGAGAGAGAGAGACAACTATTGAGGTGCCTGTTTATGATTTCTGGGCAAATTTACTTTCAGTAGTTTGTCATTGCTTTCTGAATGACTGGCACTCAACATTGAATGGAAACCAATGAATGGAAACAATGGGGAGGGGAGGAAAGGGGGGAGGGAGGGGGAGGGGAGAGAGAGAGAGAGATAGATAGAGAGAGAGAGAGAGAGAGCTAGTGCAGTGGCTTGCATGTTCATTGCTACAGGTTCGGTCCTCACAAGACGCATTTTGTATAGCCGCCCGGGCATAATGAGAATATTGTCGGCTTATGTGGGCTGACTGGACTGTTGTTGACCATAAGTTATACAGTTGCCGCCAGAAATAGGCTGAGGGAGAGGGGGAGAGAGAGAGAGAGAGAGAGCTGTGTTCCATGTTGTCCATTAGTAAAGGCCTGGGTTATTCACAGGTTTGTGCACGGTGGGTACCCAGAATGTTGACAGACAGGCGTAAAGAAACAAGGAAAACCATAGATATCAACCTCCTGCGCCGTTACACAACTGAAGGAGAAGGGTTTTTATCGAATATTGTGACAGGTGATGAGACTTAGGTTCATTTCTTTGAACCAGAATCCAAGAGGCAGTCAATAAAAATTTCAGAATGTCACCACTAGTAGTGAAAGTTATGGCCTCCATGTTTTGGGATGAGAAAGGTGAGATTGTTCCCGACTTCTTGGAACAGGGAAACACGGTGAATTCTGACGTTACATTGAAACTTTGAAGAAGCTTATACAGTGTCTTTAACGACTATACCCATTCAAAGATCTGAGAACTGCACTACTGTTGCACGATAATGTCACGCAACACACTGCTAAATGCACCAATGATACGATCGCAGAATTTGGCTAGACATTATTACCGCTTCCCCCTTAGGTCCCGATTTAGCACCTTCAGAAATCCATCTGTTTGGATCACTGAAAGACATCTTCGCGGACATCACATTGAGGACACCGAGACCCTTAAATGTGCCGTGCGCCAGTGGTTTAGGAACAACGTCACCAATTTGTATCGTTAGGGGATATATACCCTTGTGAGAAGATGGACAAAAACTATAATGGATAACGGAGACTACATGGAGAAATAACATTTTTGAAGTACAGCTTCATTTCAATGTGAATTTTATGTTTTTTTTTTTTTTTTTTGGCCTGTTGAATGAAATGAAAAATTACGAGACATTACTTATTGACCGCCTCTTATCGTTGTGCTGACAGAAAGATTTCATAGTTACTCTGTGATTGCCTTGGGGATAACATTGTTCCACATTTGAACAGTATCGTAAACTATGTGATTTATGTATTTTAGACAAAATATGTTCAGTCTGTTCACTTCATTTGATATTCAAACTGCAGTATGCAGATAGAGTATGTCTCATAACAATTATGTGTTACCTTTTATATACATGCACACACATATACATTGTTTCTTCCTTACCTCTCATCTACCTAACCTCACTCTCTCTATTTGCTTCTTTTCTCTCACATCATTTAACTAATCTCTATTCTCTCTCTCTCTCTTTCTCTCTCTCTCTTTCTCTCTCTCTCTCTCTCTCTCTCTCTCTTTCTCTCTCTCTCCCTCTCTCTCTCTCTTTCTCTCTTTCTCTCTCTCTTTCTCTCTCTCTCCCTCTCTCTCTCTCTTTCTCTCTTTCTCTTTCTCTCTCTCTCTCTCTCTCCCCTCCCTCCCTCCCCCCTTTCCTCCCCTCCCCATTGTTTCCATTCGTTGGTTTCCATTCAATGTTGAGTGCCAGTCGTTCAGAAAGCAATGACAAACTACTGAAAGTAAATTTGCCCAGAAATCATAAACAGGCAAAAAATGCTGGAGTTGACTGCTATGTCCTGTAAAGGATATGCAGTTAACTTTAAAATCTTCTCTCCTTCTTCCCTCTCTTCTCTCCCCAACTCTTCTGTTCTCTCCTCCCCCCAACTCTTCTGTTCCTCTCCTCCCCTTCTCTTCTCTCCCGCCTTCTCCTTTCTCCCCCTGTCACTCCTTTCTATTTCTCCTCTTGTCATTCATCTTATTCATTTTTGACAATTTGTTTTCAGCAGGCTCAAATTCAAATGATTCATTCCGACCACCAAGTGTCCCCAACAATCAGATGGACTCCTCCTACCAGCCTGCCAACATGCCACCCCCTTACATGCAGAATCAAGATGGCAGCATGCCTGACCAGCATGCCAGTGGAAATCTCATGATGGGTTCTGGCAGTATGATGGGAGGCCCCGGGCCACATGGAGGGATGGGTGGCATGATGACGGGCCCGCCAGGTGCCAGACCCCCTGGCATGATGGTCATGCCCGGGGGTGGGATGATGCACCGGCAGCAGGGAATGATCCCCAATCCAGGGACAGGGAACATGATGGGGTCACAGATGTCCGGCGGTCCCTCCGGATATGGCGGTCCCATGATGCAGCAACCCATGTCCTTGTCCTCAAGCGGGACCAGTGGGTCGCCATTCCCCAACCATGGTGGACTGCCAGCCACGGGACCCATGCCAGTTACCTCAGATAGTATCACAGCTCAGGATCCATTTGCCGTTGATTCTGGTTACCTGCAGCAGCAGCGCGGGGGACCTCTCCAGCCCACACCTCCTCCTCAGCCACCGCCAACAGCCACCTCCACACCCGTGGTAGCTGGGTATCCTGGACCGCAGCCGAGCACCATGGGAACCACCGTCCTGACCAGCACATCCAGTCAGTCTGGAGCACCAGCGGCCGGGTATGCTGGACCAGATCAGATGATGAGTGGATTCCTCCCAAACTCTAGCCAGTCCACGGAGCCCCCAGTATCCACCAGTAGTGGGCAGTTCAACTTTGGCCAGCAGTTTGAGCGGTCTGACAGGTTGGTCAAATCTTCTTGTTCATTGTTTAAATGTGAAATGACATTCACTTTCTATTTTTGTGCATGGTTCTTTCTTCAGACCATTAAAGTTTCACTGCAACTATTAGTTGGAAGCTGGCCAATAATGAGTGTGCAAAGCATTTAAAAAAAAAAACAAAAAAAACCCCCAGAACATACAAGAAAGACCCACTGCATTAGGATATGGTAAAATATAACAAAACAAAAAAGGCATGCTATACTAGAATTCTGCAGCAAACAGAAATGTAGGTGACCTAGACACATGTGAAGAGAATTATAGACAGAGATGAACAGAGGTAGAAAAATCCAGGGCAAGAGAAAAACTGGATGTCTTGTTGAAGCCTACACAACACAAGCAAGAAAGGACTTGGGGGGGGGGCACACACTTCTGCTGAACTGAAGAGTTTCTGAAGTTAGGAGAATAGGACATGATCAGAGACCACTTCAGCACAGGTATTTGGGCTGACCAACATAATGAATGATATATGTCTATATCTATATCACTCACTGGCTACAAATTGTACTTTCCAATGTGCAGATTGTGCACAACCGTTGCTTGTTGTGTGCCAGGACACTCGGGCATGAAAGGCAACAGATGAGCTGAGTAGGACATAGGACATGGTGGTGATCTGGTGGTGATCGAGTTGGTGGACATAGGACATGGTGGTGATCGAGTTGGTGGACATAGGACATGGTGGTGATCAAGGAGGGACAGGGTAGGATGGGCATCACCAATGCCATAAGTAACACAGGACAAACTGCTGATTTTAAGGACACTTGGAAATCTCTTTTTTATTTTGTCTAGAGTGAGGGAGATTTGACTGCGGCAGGGCACTGCCAGTCATGAACATTTTGTCATGTGCAGAAATAATTTGGTAGCACACAACTGATATGATCAGTCATTGTATGCTGTCAGAGACAAGAATATCTGAGAACCTGTCTAGAAAATAATGACGACGATCCTCATTAATCGTGTGTGCACATCAATGTTAACTCATGAAATCCCATAGCGCATGCCACTGTAGGAGTGTGGGATGCTGAATGTGCACATGAGTAAAATGGTTACTGGTCATGACCTTCATTCTTGAATATAAGCCAAGCGAGTTACCTACGAGAAGAACTCAGTGTGCCATAGATTTAGTGAGTTGGTTATGGACCAGAAGCGGTTCTCACAAATGAGGCAAATTAACAGAGAGAGGCAGAGAGAGAGAGAGAGAGAGAGAGAGAGAGAGAGAATGTTTTTTGCTTCATGAAGTTTTGATCTAATAAAAGATGTATCTACATCTCTAGACAAAAGAGTGAGTGAATGTAACAAACCATCTTCCAGGTTTCATAGCAAGGTGTCTTCTTTTCAGATTTGACCAGCCAGCTCCTGGCATGCTAATAAGGCCACCAGGCCCCGCACCTGGTATGACCCCAGCGCAGCCACCATCTCAGCACTCTGTAGATGTCAACCCTGCTTACTCAGGTACTCGCTTTCAGTCGGTGGGGATGAGGCCCCAGGGAGGCGATGTCTCAGGGCAGTATCCCCAGCCAGGAAATGCTTACCCTAATCAGGGTGGATACCCAGGACCCCAGTACCCAGGTTACCCACAGAATGCAGTGGGGCCACGACCCCCACCTGGGTCTGGAGGGATGTATGGAACCCCTACCAAACGATTCTCTGACGACCCACCAGGTTAGTTCTCATTACTACTTTTTTGTTACTACTACTACTACTACTACTACTACTACTACTACTACTACTACTACTACTACTACTACTACTACTACTACTACTACTACTACTACTACTACTACTACTGTTGCTGCTGCAGCGATTTTATGCTGCTGCTGCTGCCTTCAGATGCCAGTGTGAATAAATCCAAAGAAAGCAGCAGTCACCTAAAGCTAGTGACATCTCCATAAAGTATGTCCTGAAATGAAGCTGCGTGAGTCAGAATACTTCTGTTCTGCATATGTTGGATACTCCTGCAACACATGTTCAGTTGTCCTTTTACCAATTCCCAAGTTATATCCATCAGTATCCCTTATCTTTAGTTTATTAAATGTCACAAAGTTATGACTCCAAACCCCAGGCAGAGTTCCCTAATGCCGCCACAACTTGCCCAGCCTTGTGCTTTTATTCACTATTCCCAGACCTCCCGGAAAACATCATTTAACCCTTTTAACCCCAATTATCAGTTCCCATGAAAATTACCTTTAAAATTGTTCCTTTGTTTCTTCATAGACTAACACGATTCACCTCGCCACTGGTAGATTTAAATCTAGACTTATCCTCACCAGTTGTTTAGGGCTTCCCCCATTAGCATGACGATTTATATTGTGTCCATGCCTACACCATCACCAGTTTGTTGAAGTTTGTGATTAATCCTCTTAGCCTCACATATGCATATTCTTCTCTGACGTGGTTAACCTTGCTAGTATTATAACATTCTTCCCTCGTCCGTTCACCCCCAGATTTGCATAAACATACGCACGTTACATTAAACATGTGGTATTTCAGTCTTTTGTGTCCTGTTTGGAGTTTAAAGATTGTAACTCATTCTTTTCAGTTGAATTGGCAATATGCACCATCTTTCTGGTGGGTTGCTCTGATTTCCACTTGGTTATAAAATTGCATCTTTGAAATCTCTTGGCCTTGTCATAGATAGTTTTCCCCTTCCTTTGCCATTCTATCAGAGTCTCCATTTCCAGGCATGTTGCAATGTCAAGGAATTTATCTGATTGTCTTTACCTCTGTCTGTCCCAGGTGACTTATTTTCAATAAATGGTTCAAATGTTAAACAAGTAATAAACATCTGGTTACCAGGTCAGCGGTTTAAAAAAAAATAGTTGTGTAGATTGGAAAGAGCTTAAGAAAGGGATACTGAAGCCAATGAAGTAATTATTACGGCAGAGCTAATACAGCAACTGCCTTCCCAGTAATTCTGTGCAAATAAGGAATTTAGAGCACAAGAAACACTCAAAAATGACTGTGAAAATAGGAAAGTTGGAGCAGAAATATCAAGAATGATTGTGAAAATAGGAAAGATGGAGCAGTAAAGCCAAGAATGATTGTGAAAACGGGAAAGAAAAATCTCAAGAATGGTTGTAAAACTGGGTAAGTTGATTTAAAATACGAAATGTTGAACAAACAAACCTTAGTAATGATTGTGAAAATAGGATAACAAAGAGAAAGAAAGTTTTAAAAAAAACATAGAAAAATGATTGTGAAATCAGAAAAAGTTGCAGAAAAAACTTACTGAAAAAAGTCCCTGTGAAAGTCGGAAATATGGAGTGGTAAAGTTCCAATCCTGACATGCCCGGTTTGAAGAGTGCTGCAACCGATTTTGGGATCTCTTTGCATTGATTTTCCCAGTGGCTTGAGCATCAGCTGTTCATTAAGCAATGGCAAATTACTGAATGTATAATTGCCTAGGAAATCACAAATATTCCAAAATGCTGGGGTTGATTATGAAGATCTGTAAAGGACATGCAAGCAACTTTTGTAGCAGTAAAACTGAAATACTGATGACCAGCTCAGTTGAAGCCTGATCTTGCAAGTAGGGGTTACAATGACCAAGACTAATAACAAAAGTAGTGAAGGATATTTACAGGATGTCTGAAAATGATATTTCTCAATGGGGATGACTTGAAAAGAGACGTACAATGTTTTGCACATTCATGGCACAAGACAAGGGGGCTAGGTAAATAGACCAAAGAGACTCAGACCTTTAGGGTTACAATATAGAGTAGGCCATGAATGACATATAGCTAGACCTGAGGAATGAGAATTTCAAACAGGCTACAAGAGGAATGTTCAAGCAGACAGGAAGAATGACTGCATAGGAACTAGACTAGAGGGATGGTGGTTTTGAAGTAGACCAGAATGGTCACAATACAGAGCTAGACTAGAACAAAAGTGTAACAGAATAAAGATAATATTAAGGAGATGAGAATATAGAACTAGGCTGGAAGAGTGACAAAATATAGAACTTGGCTGAAAGAATGACAAAATTCAGAACTTGATCAGAAGAATGTCAAATTGGAACTAAGTTGGTAGGTGACAGTTTAGAACTAGGTTGGTAGATGATAGTACAGAACTAGGTTGGTAGATGACAGTACAGAACTAGGTTGGTAGATGACAGTACAGAGCTAGGTTGGTAGATGACAGTACAGAACTAGGTTGGTAGATGACAGTACAGAACTAGGTTGGTAGATGACAGTACAGAGCTAGGTTGGTAGATGACAGTACAGAGCTAGGTTGGTAGATGACAGTACAGAGCTAGGCTGGTAGATGACAGTACAGAACTAGGTTGGTAGATGACAGTACAGAGCTAGGTTGGTAGATGACAGTACAGAACTAGGTTGGTATATGACAGTACAGAACTAGGTTGGTAGATGACAGTACAGAACTAGGTTGGTAGATGACAGTACAGAACTAGGTTGGTAGATGACAGTACAGAGCTAGGTTGGTAGATGACAGTACAGAGCTAGGTTGGTAGATGACAGTACAGAGCTAGGTTGGTAGATGACAGTACTGAACTAGGTTGGTAGATGACAGTACTGAACTAGGTTGGTAGATGACAGTACAAAACTAGGTTGGTAGATGACAGTACAGAACTAGGTTGGTAGATGACAGTACAGAGCTAGGTTGGTAGATGACAGTACAGAGCTAGGTTGGTAGATGACAGTACAGAACTAGGTTGGTAGATGACAGTACAGAACTAGGTTGGTAGATGACAGTACAGAACTAGGTTGGTAGATGACAGTACAGAACTAGGTTGGTAGATGACAGTACAGAACTGGGTTGGTAGATGACAGTACAGAACTGGGTTGGTAGATGACAGTACAGAACTGGGTTGGTAGACGACAGTACAGAACTGGGTTGGTAGACGACAGTACAGAACTGGGTTGGTAGATGACAGTACAGAACTAGGTTGGTAGATGACAGTACAGAACAAGGTTGGTAGACGACAGTACAGAACTAGGTTGGTAGATGACAGTACAGAACAAGGTTGGTAGATGACAGTACAGAACAAGGTTGGTAGATGACAGTACAGAACAAGGTTGGTAGATGACAGTACAGAACTAGGTTGGTAGATGACAGTACAGAACTAGGTTGGTAGACGACAGTACAGAACAAGGTTGGTAGACGACAGTACAGAGCTAGGCTGGTAGATGACAGTACAGAGCTAGGTTGGTAGATGACAGTACAGAGCTAGGTTGGTAGATGACAGTACAGAGCTAGGTTGGTAGATGACAGTACAGAGCTAAGTTGGTAGATGACAGTACAGAACTAGGTTGGTAGACGACAGTACAGAACTGGGTTGGTAAGATGACAGTGCAGAACTAGGTTGGTAGACGACAGTACAGAACTGGGTTGGTAGATAAGTTGGAGAGAAACACAATGTTATTATACTGAAAGACTGTATAACATACAGCTTGCACAGTTGTGCTGTGTTGTTGATTCTGATTGTGTCGAATACTAAGGTCTGCAACACTTCTCATTGACAGCCTTGAATCAGTACACTGACTGGTCTCACTCTTCCATTGGCTCCCAACTTGGCTACTCCTCAGTGCCAGCAGATAGGCGGCCTCCGTCTCCAGAGGGTATGAGTAGAACTCGACTCTTTTAACATTCAAGATTAACTCATTAACTACCAGACGACAAAAAAAAAATGCCATGGCAGAAGTATTTGAATGACATATTTCAGCAGAGGTGTGTCATATAATATTAACTGCGATTTTGTTCAATTTCATGAAAACGTTTGGATGAGTTAGTATTTATTCTTTACCAACTGCCAGCATTTTGTCATAGTCAGAAGCTTGTGGTAGTTAATGAGTTATGAGTTCACAGCTGGTATTGACTGTCAGCTGGCTGCCTGTAGTGTGACAGTTGTCATAATTTAATCCATTTAATGTTCATATGGCAGGCTTGGTCTGGTAGAAAGTGATTAGGATAAAAGGGGTTAAACAGGCAAGAGGATTGACTCCCATTTCACCGGGTTGTGACCCATCTAGTCTCTTTGTGCAGAGCAGGTCACTATTTGCTGACAGTCTCGCACAGAGTACAAACTCTGTAAAACTGACAATTCCGCAGAGGTCTCTGGGAAATAAAAGTGCAGCCGAGAACTGAATGAGTCCAAAAACAGACCCACCACCTTCTGAGCATGAGACACTGTACCAGATCTGAACATTGAAGACATCTGGCTGATTAACAGCAACATGGTTTGAAAACTGAAATACTCTTCTGGCCTAGTAAACATCCCAGTGGTTTGTAGGGAACGATGATGGAAGGCATGGTTCTTGGGGACAGAAGCAGGGGCCAGCCTGTACGACGATGGACACTGGGCATGGCAGTCACCTTGGGCACTTTGGCATAGAAATACCCAGGGTAAATTATTGAGGAACAAGCGGACTGTGCTGGGAGGGATGTTCGGCAGTGGACATGCTGCATTGATGGTTGTCTCCACAGCTTGACACTTAGTACACAAGTGTGATTAGTCTCTCATTACTGCATGTGGTTTCTAACCATTAATTATGCTCTCTGTAATGAAGTAGGTTATTAGATGGTTTATCCAACTAATGTGGCTGTGGGAGAGGCCCACTAGATTGTTTATCCAACTAATGTGGCTGTGGGAGAGACTCACTATATTGTTTATTGTTGCCACTTTGGTCAAAATGCTTACAGTCAACTTCTCTCTGATTTCTGTTCAGCTGGCCTTGAGTACATCATAAGAAGCGTCTGTGCTTGATGTTTCTCAAGATGCAGGATGCACACCTAATTGTTTCATGTCACATTGTCACACACTGCTTCAGTTGTAATCTATACAGCTGCATAAGCCAGGTGTTTCTTTCAGTGGGTTCATGTCTACGTGTGCGGTACGGTAACTGAACAAATGGGTCTAACAGCATTATCCATATACATAGTTTGCTGTATACCTTTGCTGTGATATAAGTTCATTCAATCTGTGAAGTGCCATCTCCACAATGAAGATTGACTGCAATAAATCTGTCTTTTTGTCATGTTGGTTGAATACTCTGATAGGCTCACTTGTGTGTTACCAGGGCCTTTGATTGGGAGCTAAAAGTACTAACACTGCAATTTACCACTCATGTTGTTGAGGCGACCAAGGACGGTTGGACACAGGGTTGGTTACCCCATCCTGCTGAAAATCCTAGCTGCAAAATCCAAATAACCATAAAGAAGTCTAAAGATAAGGAAAAAAAAGAAAAAACTCCGCCAAAATTGGTGGCACTTCTAGTAATGCTGAAGCCATCTTGGATACAAATGTGGGCACCATTGAGCCTGACCTGGAGGTGTGACATAATGTCAAGGAAGTCACAAGAAGGTCATGATGCTGACTCACTTCATTTCAGAATTGGCACATGGAATGTTTAAACTATGTATGGATTACATAAACACAAACATAAGATATGTGAAGACAGATGATTGATATAGGGACAGCATGGAGTCAGCTGCAAGAGATAGGATGGCTTGTCGTGAGTTGGTTGAGGACATAGGCCTCAATAGAGATATAATCAGAGAAAGAAGAGAGAGGGGGGGAGGTAGACTGATACACTGTTTGTCAAACTCTTGGTTTTGTCACTGGTTTCATATGTTAGGCTCACCTACTTCCTTTCCCCCCAATATGGTTTGTTATAAGAGTAACTTTTAATGTGGCTAAAATATTGGACTTGTCTATTTTTATATTTTTTATTTCTTCCATCCTCTGTACTTTCATTCGCGGCTATGACCATTTACTCTGCGACATGGCCGTCGTCGGGGAGGTGACACCATTCATAGCCTCTTCCAGCCTACTGCCTTGCAGAGTTGATCTCTTCAGGCACAGGCTAACGTAGTTCAACTATAGGCAAACTGGCGGTAGTCAAGGGAAAACCACCTTTGTACTACATCAACGTCCAAAGAATGTAAGATAAATGGTGTATATGGGTGCTTCTTAGGGCCCCAGCCTTGTCCGTTATAATAAGTCATGTGCATTCTCATTGGCAGGAGTTACTCTGTCATCATTTGTTAATTATATGTTGAACATAATAGGGGAAACTGTTGACATATCACAGTATATCTCCTTCTATTCTTTCTCGCTGTCACTCTTCTCTTCTTCCCTTCTCTCTATTCATCGCCTCTTCCTCCCCCCGCCTCCATATTTCAAATTAACATGTTTTGATTCTGTAATTCTAATCCACTATATGTTGCCTGTGTGCATCACATACTGTCATGTACTGTTAACTTTCTGCACAGTCAATTTTATATGTTCATTAGTAAATGTTACGTATATATTTTTGGGTCTAACAGATAGAATACGAGAGGGGCAGTGGTCCCCGATGCAGCGGTCTCACGGTCCACAGAATGGACCGGGCTACATGCCGCCGGCACCATCAACGCCGCCCACAGTACAGTACTGCCAGCAGATGAGTCATAAAAACTCGCCACAGAGTAGAGATAGAGAGACTGGCCGGCACTTGGGCCAACAGAAGGTGCTGGTAAGTACACACATTGTTTTGTTGAGATGCTTGTTGGCTTTTGTTTTACCATAAGAGCTGTGAGACTATGATCCTAGCTAGCATTTATTATTTGTCACATTCAATTGCTGTCAAAGGCTAGTTTATATGTCGAATTTGTCACATTTTAAAGTTGATAGTGTTGTAGTTGTCACATTCAAGAGCTGTGAAAGTCTAGTTAATAATGTTCAAGTTGTCACATTCAAGAGCTGTAAAACCCTATTTGGTAGAGCCCAAGTTGTCACATTAAAGGGCTGTTGAATCCAAGTTACATTACCAAAGTTTTCATATTCAACATCTGTGAAAACTGAGTTGAATATGCCTAAGTTTTCACAGTCGAAAGCTGTGAAAACCTTATTGAGAGTGCCCAAGATGTCACATTCTATAGTTATGAAAACCTAGTTGATAGTGTCCAAGTTGTCACATTCTAGAGCTGTGAAAGCCTAGTTGATAATGTCCAAGTTGTCACATTTTAAGGCTGTGGAAGCCTAGTTGATAATGTCCAAGTTGTCACTTTCTAAATAGTTGATACTGTTTTAGTTGTCACATTCAGGAGCTGTGAAAACCTACATTATAATGTCACAGTTGTCACATTTAGGAGCTGTAAAAACCTATTTGGTAGAGCCTAAGTTGTCACATTCAAGTGATATGGAGGCCTAAGTTATAAAGTTTTCATATTCAAGATCTGTGAAAACTTAGTTGAATTTGCCTAAGTTTTCACAATCGAAAGCTATGAAAGCTTTATTGAAAGTGCTCAAGTTGTCACATTCTAGAGGTGTCAGCCTAGTTGACGGTGTCCAAGTTGTTACATCTCAGCCTAGCAGATGGTGTCCAAGTTGTCACATCTTAGAGGTGTCAGCCTAGCAGATGGTGTCCAAGTTGTCACATCTTAGAGGTGTCAGCCTAGCAGATGGTGTCCAAGTTGTCACATCTCAGCCTAGCAGATGGTGTCCAAGTTGTCACATTTCAGCCTAGCAGATGGTTTCCAAGTTGCCACATCTTAGAGGTGTCAGCCTAGCAGATGGTGTCCAAGTTGTCACATCTCAGCCTAGCAGATGGTGTCCAAGTTGTCACATCTTAGAGGTGTCAGCCTAGCAGATGGTGTCCAAGTTGTCACATCTCAGCCTAGCAGATGGTGTCCAAGTTGTCACATCTTAGAGGTGTCAGCCTAGCTGATGGTGTCCAAGTTGTCACATCTCAGCCTAGCAGATGGTGTCCAAGTTGTCACATCTCAGCCTAGCAGATGGTGTCCAAGTTGTCACATCTCAGCCTAGCAGATGGTGTCCAAGTTGTCACATCTTAGAGGTGTCAGCCTAGCTGATGGTGTCCAAGTTGTCACATCTTAGAGGTGTCAGCCTAGCAGATGGTGTCCAAGTTGTCACATCTTAGAGGTGTCAGCCTAGCAGATGGTGTCCAAGTTGTCACATCTCAGCCTAGCAGATGGTGTCCAAGTTGTCACATCTTAGAGGTGTCAGCCTAGCTGATGGTGTCCAAGTTGTCACATCTCAGCCTAGCTGATGGTGTCCAAGTTGTCACATCTCAGCCTAGCAGATGGTGTCCAAGTTGTCACATCTCAGCCTAGCAGATGGTGTCCAAGTTGTCACATCTCAGCCTAGCAGATGGTGTCCAAGTTGTCACATCTCAGCCTAGCATATGGTGTCCAAGTTGTCACATCTCAGCCTAGCAGATGATGTCCAAGTTGTCACATCTCAGCCTAGCAGATGGTGTCCAAGTTGTCACATCTCAGCCTAGCAGATGGTGTCCAAGTTGTCACATCTCAGCCTAGCAGATGGTGTCCAAGTTGTCACATCTCAGCCTAGCAGATGGTGTCCAAGTTGTCACATCTCAGCCTAGCAGATGGTGTCCAAGTTGTCACATCTCAGCCTAGCAGATGGTGTCCAAGTTGTCACATCTCAGCCTAGCAGATGGTGTCCAAGTTGTCACATCTCAGCCTAGCAGATGGTGTCCAAGTTGTCACATCTCAGCCTAGCAGATGGTGTCCAAGTTGTCACATCTCAGCCCAGCAGATGGTGTCCAAGTTGTCACATCTTAGAGGTGTCAGCCTAGCAGATGGTGTCCAAGTTGTCACATCTCAGCCTAGCAGATGGTGTCCAAGTTGTCACATCTTAGAGGTGTCAGCCTAGCTGATGGTGTCCAAGTTGTCACATCTTAGAGGTGTCAGCCTAGCAGATGGTGTCCAAGTTGTCACATCTCAGCCTAGCAGATGGTGTCCAAGTTGTCACATCTTAGAGGTGTCAGCCTAGCTGATGGTGTCCAAGTTGTCACATCTCAGCCTAGCTGATGGTGTCCAAGTTGTCACATCTCAGCCTAGCAGATGGTGTCCAAGTTGTCACATCTTAGAGGTGTCAGCCTAGCTGATGGTGTCCAAGTTGTCACATCTCAGCCTAGCAGATGGTGTCCAAGTTGTCACATCTTAGATGTGTCAGCCTAGCTGATGGTGTCCAAGTTGTCACATCTCAGCCTAGCAGATGGTGTCCAAGTTGTCACATCTTAGAGGTGTCAGCCTAGCTGATGGTGTCCAAGTTGTCACATCTTAGAGGTGTCAGCCTAGCTGATGGTGTCCAAGTTGTCACATCTCAGCCTAGCAGATGGTGTCCAAGTTGTCACATCTTAGAGGTGTCAGCCTAGCTGATGGTGTCCAAGTTGTCACATCTCAGCCTAGCAGATGGTGTCCAAGTTGTCACATCTTAGAGGTGTCAGCCTAGCTGATGGTGTCCAAGTTGTCACATCTCAGCCTAGCAGATGGTGTCCAAGTTGTCACATCTTAGAGGTGTCAGCCTAACTGATGGTGTCCAAGTTGTCACATCTTAGAGGTGTCAGCCTAGCAGATGGTGTCCAAGTTGTCACATCTCAGCCTAGCAGATGGTGTCCAAGTTGTCACATCTCAGCCTAGCAGATGGTGTCCAAGTTGTCACATCTTAGAGGTGTCAGCCTAGCTGATGGTGTCCAAGTTGTCACATCTCAGCCTAGCAGATGGTGTCCAAGTTGTCACATCTTAGAGGTGTCAGCCTAGCAGATGGTGTCCAAGTTGTCACATCTCAGCCTAGCTGATGGTGTCCAAGTTGTCACATCTCAGCCTAGCAGATGGTGTCCAAGTTGTCACATCTTAGAGGTGTCAGCCTAGCTGATGGTGTCCAAGTTGTCACATCTCAGCCTAGCAGATGGTGTCCAAGTTGTCACATCTTAGATGTGTCAGCCTAGCTGATGGTGTCCAAGTTGTCACATCTCAGCCTAGCAGATGGTGTCCAAGTTGTCACATCTTAGAGGTGTCAGCCTAGCTGATGGTGTCCAAGTTGTCACATCTTAGAGGTGTCAGCCTAGCTGATGGTGTCCAAGTTGTCACATCTCAGCCTAGCAGATGGTGTCCAAGTTGTCACATCTTAGAGGTGTCAGCCTAGCTGATGGTGTCCAAGTTGTCACATCTCAGCCTAGCAGATGGTGTCCAAGTTGTCACATCTTAGAGGTGTCAGCCTAGCTGATGGTGTCCAAGTTGTCACATCTCAGCCTAGCAGATGGTGTCCAAGTTGTCACATCTTAGAGGTGTCAGCCTAGCTGATGGTGTCCAAGTTGTCACATCTTAGAGGTGTCAGCCTAGCAGATGGTGTCCAAGTTGTCACATCTCAGCCTAGCAGATGGTGTCCAAGTTGTCACATCTCAGCCTAGCAGATGGTGTCCAAGTTGTCACATCTCAGCCTAGCAGATGGTGTCCAAGTTGTCACATCTTAGAGGTGTCAGCCTAGCAGATGATGTCTGAGTTGTATTTCACTGACATAGGCTGCCTGGTTGACCCAGCCTGAAACGAGTACCAAAAAATTGTCTTGATAGTAAAGGTGGCCAGTGTGAGTTGATCACATCTCCGATTGAGTGCCCATATGGTTCAAACATACAAGGCGGGTCCCTTACACTGAATAAATGTGATAAGAAGCCTATTACCTTTTGTCACACAGTTGTTTATTAGCTTTTGTCACAGTTGTATATTACCTTTTGTCACACCGTTGTATATTACCTTGTGTCACACAAATGTATATTAACAAAAAGAATATGTGTTGTACCATAACAGATTTGGTTTTTTCTGACCCTTTTCCAGCCCTCCCATGGAAGTATGGCAGTTGCGTCCTTTGCAAGGAAAGAGGTGACATTCCCTCCAGACTGTATAGAGAGTGTGGGCATATCTACCACACGGAGGAAGAAGCTCACCAGCAGGGATCTGGGTAATGTCTGAAAGTTGTTAGAACCTTTGTTTATCACTTTATTCTGCAAACATCTCAAACTAGAACATTCTCATCATTCATAACCTATCCTGTGCAGAACTTTGCTCCCATTGGCCCACCCTGTGCAGAACTTTGCTCTCATTGGCCCATCCTGTGCAGAACTTTGCTCTCATTGGCCAGTCTTGTGCAGAACTTTGCTCCCATTGGCCCATCCTGTGCAGAACTTTGCTCTCATTGGCCAGTCCTGTGCAGAACTTTGCTCCCATTGGCCCACCCTGTGCAGAACTTTGCTCCCATTGGCCCATCCTGTTCAGAACTTTCCTCTCATTGGCCTATCCTGTGCAGAACTGCTCTCATTGGCCCACCCTGTGCAGAACTTCGCTCTCATTGGCCCACCCTGTGCAGAACTGCTCTCATTGGCCCACCCTGTGCAGAACTTTGCTCTCATTGGCCCACCCTGTGCAGAACTGCTCTCATTGGCCCACCCTGTGCAGAACTTTGCTCTCATTGGCCCACCCTGTGCAGAACTTTGCTCTCATTGGCCCACCCTGTGCAGAACTTTGCTCTCATTGGCCCACCCTGTGCAGAACTTTGCTCTCATTGGGCCCCTTGTGCAGTACTCGGCCCGCCCTGTGCAGAACTTTGATCCCATTGGTCTTTTTTGTGCAGAACTTGCATTAACTATAGTCTTTCAAAATATCTTTCTATTATAAGTCGGATGTCTTTGCTGTTACTTTATCACATCTGGAATCCATCTATAGGGCCCTTCATCATCTCTGCATCCCAGATATGGTTGCCTACATAATGATCTTTTTTGAGACATTCATGTCTCTTTCATCATCCAGTACCTTGCCAGCTGGCATGGACGATTATGCTTCTCCACAAATTACGACCTCTGATGTCATGGATCGGTTCGTGTGTTGACTCCCTTCTGTGCCATGACACAAGACTGTCAAGAATCTTCTCACGCTGTCTTTCTCTATCTCTCTTTCCGTGAATCTTTCCAGTTATATTTTCCAGTTTTTGTCTTCTCATAACGGGGCTACAAACGATGACTGCCTCATTCTGTTTGTGATAAGTTGTCTTTGCAACTCAGCTTTCCTTAAAACGTCGCGATTGCTTACTTTGGCTGCCCAATTAATTTTCAGCATTCTTCTATAAAACCACATCTCCAAAGTTTTCAGGGATTTTTGTTGCCTGTTTTCATGTCTCTTTACATGCTTAAAATATTTAATTTTCCTCAGTTTTATTCGTCTTAACCAACTTTCTTGAATATTAAGTTATTGTTGGATAGATCTGTTTATTCTCCTATCTATCCAATACATTTTTAGTATCCGCCTGCTGCATTTATAGGCATGCAAAGATATGCATGTCATTTCAGCAGACTTGTTTACATTCCGATGAGATTACCAAAACTGCTAGAAGATGGCACAACCATGGCTTAGTCAGGTAACATAGCCACTGTCATTGCTATAGGAGTTAACTAACATGGGCTCCGTGGTGAAGTGGTCAAGCCATCAGACTCGCGCTCTGAAGGTTGTGGGGTCGATTCCAGGCCGCTTCTTTTGGTTCACAAGTGATTTGTTTGGGAGACTCCTGGGGATTGTTGCTGGAGCTACGGAGTTCATGCTGTGTGCAGCACTTTTGGCAGCCAGCGCTGTGGAAAGAGACTAAGCTATATGGGATAAAACCTGGTGCAATGAAGTTGACCCTGTCGACTTTTGAGCAACTCGACTAACAGTCTGTGGGCTGTGGAGTTATGAACCTAAATATATATATATATTTACAAGGCAACGTTAGTTCAGTCGCGCTCTCTCTCTCTCTCTGTGTATGTGAGTGAGAGTGTGATAGAGAGCTAGGCAATGTTAGTCCTGTGGTTTATATAAAAGCTAACTTGTTTCCTTGTGTTCTCCACAGCACCATTTGAGTCCTGGCGACTGATGATGGCATTGAAAAGCGGTCTGCTAGCCGAGAGCACCTGGGCTCTGGACACGCTCAATGTTCTGCTGTATGACGACACCACAGTGGGCTACTTCGGCCTGAATACTCTGCCTGGCCTGTTGGATGTGCTGACAGATCACCTCAGACACTGCCTCATGCAGATGTTCGCAGAGTTTGAAGATCTGGAGGAAGGCGTTGTACGTAAAAACATATCACAGAATGACAGCTTCAAGCCTCTCGCATTGCTTACGATGAAACCTGGGTCACTGAAGGACAGTTCAGAGGTGAAGGATGAGGTCATTGATGAGAGAAAGCCATCCGGTTTCTTTTTGTCAGGTTCAAATTACACAATGATGTCCAGAAAGGGGCTGCCAGTCAAGATTGATCCTCAGCCCGCCGACAGTTCAGTGTTGGATTCCAAGGAGTGGGATGTATTCTGTAATTTCCATTTGAGGTCGGACAACTGGGTCACCGGCTGCGGGGATATAACTAAACACATACTGACTCATCTAGAGAGTGCCAACACCAATCAGTTTCTGTCAGGAAGGTTCAGGCGGAAAAGGACTAGAGAAGATAATAGCAGTGAGGATGCCTGTGATTTGAATTGTTTGAAGGAAAAGAAGAACTGTCCCAGTGGTAATGTTTCAGTGTTTCATGCAGAAAGTCAGGGTTGTTTGGTGAAATGCAGTGGAGATATGGATGCTGATCAATGTGGAAAGTGTGACAGATCTCTTCTCTTAAGTAGTGAATGTTTGGAGAAGGACACTTGTGAGGTTAAAAGTGAGTTGCAGCCAAAGGAGTTGTTCAGAGAATATTCCAATGCAGACAAAAGTAATTCCACCATTGACAGTGATGGCCGAGTGGGTGAGGAGGAGAAAGTAGCTGGTATGGATTCAGCACATGTACAGCATGAGCTACCTCATGTGAATAAGTCAACTGCTAATGAAGTTTGTGATGAATCTGAAGAAGGATCAAAATCTTGTTCAAAGAATAAAGTGAAGGACAAGAAGAAGAAGGTACAAAAAACAGAGATGCCAAGGGGCCAGGTCGACATACAAGCGGGTAATCCCAAAGAGGTGGAAATCTCAAGTGCTCATTCCAAACCTGTAGAAAATGGAGATGTTGAAGAACCGAGGCTGTCACCCGTTTTGAACTGTGAATCTTCTAAAGTTTCTTCTAATGTGACCAAGATGAACAACTCATGTGAGTTGAATAATAAGGATGATGACTGCAGCAGCAGTTCTCCACCTGTTCTCCGAGCAGAGTCGGTTGACGGCAGGGACATGCCAGACGAAGTAACCAGTGAGCCAACGAACATTACACCCAATGGGGATAGTAATGCTGAAGCCAGCATGGATGAAAATGTGGGCACCATTGAGTCTTGCCACGAGGAGCAGAAGATAAAAATGGAGGAATGTGACATGGAAGAGGGTATGGGGAAAGAGAAAGATGATGTCCTGAATGAAAGCTGTGGGAATGTGGATGTTTCACAAGCACTGAATGATAGCTTCACTTCGGAGACTGAAGAGTTGTCCGCTAGCATTGTGGCAGAGATGCTGAAAGAAGACGAGCACTTGGAGGAGGAGGCGTTCCAGAGAGATGTTCCTCCTCTGTGCGTCACCCCAGAAAGCCAGGATGAACTGGGGCGTCGCTGTGTGTGCATATCAAATATTATCCGGTCTTTGTCCTGCATACCTGGAAATGAGGAACGCATTTGCAAACATGCAGGCATCATGAGAATTTTGGGTCGGCTAATGTTGCTTCACCACAGTCACCCAGTGAAGCCACCAGCCAGGAAGCTGCCGTGTGATGTTGAGGAGGAGGAGGACAGGGAGCAGTTTCCCAGAGTCTACGATGTTGAGCACTGGTGGTGGGACTATCTGGATCAGCTGCGGGAGAATGCATTAGTCATCATGGCAAACATCTGCGGTCACCTGAAACTTGCAAATTTTCCTGAACAGGTCTGTTTCCCACTCTTGGAGGGACTCCTTCACTGGGTCATCTGTCCAGCATCGGTGGCCAAGGACCCACTACCAACTCTCCCAGCTGGGTCTGTCCTTTCGCCACAGCGGCTCGTTTTAGAGGCCCTGTGCAAACTTTGCATACATGAAACCAATGTTGATCTCTTGTTGGCCACGCCACCAGTCAAAAGAATACTTGAACTGTTTGGTGTGTTAGTCCGTCTGCTAGCAGATCGAAACCACCAGATCACCAGGGAGTTTTCAATTGTTCTATTGTCCTTACTAGTGGCCGGGGAATCTAGCGCAGCTCGAGCTGTGGCCCTGCAGCATGCTTCAGTCTCCCTGCTGGTCGACTTCCTGGAAACAGCAGAACAAAATGCACTAGCCATAGCCAATCAACAGGGGATTGAAGTGTTACAAGTGAATCCGGAAGTCATGGGTACATCTCTAGACATGCTGAGACGAGCAGCATCAATCCTTCTACACATGGCGCGGGTGCCAGACAATCACAAGATGTTTGTTCAGCAACAGAACCGGCTTCTCAACCTGGTCATGTCTCAGATTTTGGATCAAACTGTGTCCAACACCTTGTCCGAGGTTCTCTTTGAGTGCTCTCAGGTCTCTTGATGGATGCTGCATTTCCAGACATGTAAACTTTGCTCCAGCACCATTAAATGCACGCGTTACTCGGGCCCTTAAAGACAGCAAAGAATAGTAGCGCTGTAACCGCATGTCATAAGAGATGAGACGGATGTCTGAAACATGTTTCAAGTCGTTTAGCGCTCGGGAGGTCTCTTGATGATACCAGATTCAAGCTAAAACTTTCCCTGGAGACCTTGTGAGGTCAAAGGTGAGAGAGCCGATGTCAAGAGAATTTTCTCTAGTCCGGTTTGAGTGCTCCTAGGTCTCCTGATAATGTTGCTATGATACAACTAGGCCCCTCCCCCAAGACCTTTCTTGTGTGAGAGCCGAACATCAGACAACTTATATGTGATTAGGGGGACATTATCACAAGTCATGCTTATCGGGTCTACTAATGATGCTGGACACAAACTTTTCCTATGAAAAGCCAAATGCCAGACAGTTTTGTGGGATAGCCAAATGCCAGACAAGTTGTGTGGGATAGCCAAATGCCAGACTAGTTGTGTGAGATAGCCAAATGCTAGACGTTTTTGAGTGTTCTCAGGCCTTCCAGTGCGTTTTTTTTAAAAACACCAGACTATGTTTTGTGGGGGAGGGGGCCATCTCTCAGATATGAGAAAAGTGTCTCCTGATGTGTTTTGATTCCAGAATACTAAAATGTATCTTGACCACGTATCTAGATCAGTTTCCAATCTACAAAGTATGTGACCTGGTTGTAAGACCTGTTGAAATGCTCTTGTGTGCATTGGCTTACCATTCCCATGCACTGACAATAAGCGGGAAGCTAAAACCTTATGATGATATCAGTCAAATGACTAAATATCTCATTAACAGGAGTTGAAGATAAGCTCCTTCCAGTTTCAGCAAGGAATGCTGACATCGTGTAAAATGTTGGGCCACACTGCATAATGGAGATTGCCTTCCGCCCCGTCACTCATTTTAAAGGAGAATGGCCAACAATATCAGCTGCTGGGAATTGAATCCAGACTTCCTGTCCAGAAGAGCACTAAGGATATTATTGTTTCCCAGATAATTTGTATGCAGTGAGGCTAAATCATTTCCTACTTTAGGTTCTTGTCTACTGGTGCCTTCCTAGGAAGGGACAAGAACCAAGTGTGCTGAGCAATATCTCTAGGGAAAATTGAAATGCTGACAAGAAGTATTTCTAGGCTTAGGGAGTTTTGTGTCATCTTGTTTTTGTTTGGTTATGTGTTGTCAAATGATAAGTTCCACAGCCTTCATTGGTGGTGTCTTCTCAGACAAGACTGCTATCTTTCTTGAAACATATCAGAGAGAGAGAGAGAGAGGCATTTCACAATGATCATCATTGGTGACATGAGGAGAGACTCTTAAATGTTCAGCTGTTTAATTTGACCTGACCTGTCATTTGGAAGTTTTCAATTACATTTGTGTTTGTAGTTTAATAGCGGGTTGCATTTCACAGCAACTGAGAATTGAAAGGTACAACACATAGGAATGAATAACCAGAACAACAGCGTAGTAGCATTTGAAGATCATAGCTGTTGGGAAGTGGCAGTCCCTTTCAATTTAAAAAAACAAAAACAAAACAAAACCATGATTTTTCAACGTTCCTGAGACTGGGAGTTGATTTGAGGTCACATGGGCTAGATTTAGGTATGTCTGTCTTGTATGAGAATCTTTTTCATATTTAATTTTTGTTGTTAACGCAGTGTAAAAGGAAAAACAAAATGTATTCTGAGATAAATTATGTTCTTGTTTTGGTATTAAATGAGAGGTGTATCGGATGGATGGATGTCTGCACCGTTTCTCTCACTCCATGAATGTCCTCACATGGAACTGCTGTGAGGTGAATTGAATGGATCCACATTTCCCCAGATGTGCATTGTGTGTCAATGTTTTGCAGGGCTTGTTCAAATTATTACATTGTGTTTTACAGAAGGAGGGAGGGGGTGTGCATCCTAAATGTTCTCCTGGGGCCCTTTGTAGTCACAATATCCTCCACTCAGCTGTTTGATCTGTACAGTATGTGGTGCTTTATTTTGTTCAATTTCAATTGTAAAAATTATCATTTGATGTTTTACACGTGGCCTGACTTTTATATATTAAAAAAAAAAAAATTAAGAAACAATGCTTGGGGGTAAGAATGTAATGCTTGGGGGAAGAATGTGGTTGGCAACTGTCCCATAAATGTCCGTGACATAATCTGTTTCTGGTAATTTTCATTGCGTTGATGCGAATGTGACAATGTTGTACAAATACAAAATGGATGTACTTGAAGCATAATGTACATTGTTTGCTTTCTCAGTTGTGTACAGTTACATATAAATTATGTACATACTTTTAAACATATTTTTGGAACGTAATGTGTAATAAATACACCGGAGCTCCCCATTCCTGAGGAACTTATATAGTTAGGTGTGTCTTGAAAATGTATGTGGGCAGAGTAGGTGTGGCTTGAAAATGTATGTGGATGGAGAGGAGAAAGTGTGGGAGCTAAGATATTCTAGGCTGAAAATAAAATTGGATCAGAATTGTACATTTCCAGAGCTTTTTTTTTTTTTTTTTTTTTTAAAGTGAGAGAATGAGTTCATTTTCTTTTTTCTATGTAAGGTCATTTGTGATGATCTGTGCTTATCTTATTCCAGGCCTATGATTAAGTTGTATACAAATGTCTTGTGGTTGTTTGGATGTTTTTCACAAAGATTGTGACATTTGAGAACAGGATTTTCAGATGGATCTCTTATAGTGGTGTAGTACATGGGCATCTCAAACGGGGGATTCTGAGTCATAATGGTGTTCGTGGTGCTTCTTTGCTCATTGATGATGTACAAAATGGAAACAACCTTTGTTTTTATTGATAATGATACCACATTTTCCCCCCTTTTGGTTTTTTTTTTGCGTGTGTAAATACAACTGGAGATTTGTCATTTTGTCAGCTTATCATGAATAAAGTTTGTGATTCTAAGTCAGGGCAGGTGTTTTATTTTGGAGAAAAAAAAAGGGGGGGGGGGGGGGGGGGAGGTGTATGTGAGATTATTTTTTTTCTCAATGCAGAGTGGTTCCTAAGCTATCCCTATCTAGACAACTGCCATAACCTATCTGGTCTTCTCTTTTTCCTCCTCCTGTCTCAATTCCAGCAATATACATCTAATGAGATGCAGCGAATTAGGCCAGGCAATAAATCGTACTTGTGTGCATTATTCAAATTCTCTGTGCATTTCACAATGCCACTATAAAACCATTGGCTTCTCTCTGTGCATTTTACATCTCATCTTGTTCCTCTTGTACCTTTGCGGTGTCGAGGTGAAGTATAAACACCGTGAGAGTGCTCGATTATGGACTCTGCTATTCCCTCCGTCCAACGTTTACCTAGTCGGGGCCTCTTCCTCTGTTTCCATCTGGTGGTCTGTACATCATTGCTTGTTGTGGTATGCTAGTGACTGGTAACCTTCTTGCATGGCCTAAACCATTTGACTTGCTGCTTTCTAATAAAATCTAGTTCTGCTATAATAACCCCCACTTTTGTCCTGATTTCTTCATTTCTGTTCTTATCTCTCTTGATACGTTGAGTATTCTTCTCAGGAATCTCATTTCTGTTGTGATTTATCTTTTCTCTTTTCTGTCATTGTCCAAGTTTGGCATTGGTAGCATAGAGTTGGCAGGAAGATTGTGTTGTAAAGTGCTTTCTTAGTAGTTATTGATACATGTTTGTTCTTTAGTATTGCTTGCCATTTGTCCAATGAGTTGGTTTGCCTTATTGCATCTATTTTCAATCTCGTCTTCTGATTTGCCATTTGATGATATTATACTTCCTAGGTACTTGAAACTCTTTACTTGTTTCAAGGGATGTTTGTTTATGTGAATTGTTGTTTGTTCTTCTTTAGTTATAGTCATCACCTCTGTTTTGCTTGTGCTAATTTTCATGTTGTTCCCTACACATTTCGTTTAGACTATTCAGATTTTGCTATTAGTGCTTGGTCGTCCGCAAACAGGAGCTCTAATGGTTAGATATGCAGTATTCTTGCGGTCTCTGTTTTGCTGGTTTCTTTACATGTGTTGTCTATGTATGTTATGAACAAGAGAGGGGACAGGACCAGTGGCTTCTCTTTGTGCATTTTACAATGCCATTATAAACCAGTGGCTTGTCCTTGTGCATTTTACAATGCCACTACAAACCAGTGGCTTCTCTTTGTGCATTTTACAGTGCCATTATAAACCTGTGGCTTCTTTTTGTGCATTTTACAATGCCACTATCATTCGAATCCGTCATAACTTTTCTCTGCACATTGTACCATATCAACGGCTTTTCTCTGTGCATGTTACAGGTTATCCTACACCATACAATTGTAACCAGTAAGGTTCCTACTGGGTGACTGGGTGTCTTGACAATAAAATATCTAAAACCCATGGCAGAAGCGTGACCAACCCTGACAGCCTGTATGATGAGCAGTGTGGAATCCTGACCTGCATGCTTCTAATGTCTCACAGCAGATGTGAAATATCACCCAGCATACACACCCCGCTGAGCCTGGAGAGGGCAAAGAGCTCTGCTTCAGCACAGAGATGTTTCTTGGTCATGGGTCAGAAGAAAAGTCTCCACCCCAACAGGTACACATCCCAGACAACCCGACTGCCACGGCATAGGATTTTAAGAGTTAACTCTTCCAGAAGATAACAACCAACCAGTTAACCCATGCACCCACATGTCTTAAACTTGTGACTCATCAAAAGTTTCAAAACATGGCCAGAAATTCTATTGTTACGCTACGACAACATGATTAAAACAATATGTTGCAAACATAAAAACTACAGTTGACACTCTAGACTAGCTGCTGGTTGAAACAATCATAAATGACGTCTGGCACACTGTTATCAAATGCCTTGTTAAATGACATGGGTGGTTGAGACAACGACAAGAACACTGAGCTGATCCATGACTCTGGAGAAGGCGAATCAATCCATCCATGCTTATCGGCATGGCACATGATGAATGATCTTGCTCCACAGATCTTCTGTAGCAATATATTAACTGGGACACTATCCTTTACAAGCAGTAGTTTATGGGAGTATTTGATTGAGTAGGGCTTGGGATTGCCGACAATATCGCACAGCCAGCCAGCTTGTGAAGCTGGAACGCACACAAAATGAGGTCATGAGAGATTTTTGGATGCAAAATGTATATGCCTATTGTATGCATGCAACATATCTTACTTGCTATGCCGTTCAAATAGGATAGGTACAGTGTGCTCAAGGTACAAATGTATCGAAGTGTCACAGATGACATGGAGCATCCTTTGCATAGGGCAATGGGTGGTGTCTGGGGTCACAGATAGAACAGAGGCAGATCTTGCATGTCACAGACTGAACAGATGATTAGACATGTCTGTAAAATTGGTAAGAAAATGTGAAATGAACATCTCAGCATAGAAGTGAGGACTCGAATGCCCCAACACAGGATTACAATCTTGAAGATCTATCCAACTATGCAGGTCTCATGTTTACACATAAAAAAATATAATTGGTATACTATAATCCAGTGTTCAAGACTATAAACTGAACGTTTGCACTTTAATCAAGACTATAAAACCAGTGTTATATCTGGTGTTATACTCTAATCAAGACTACAAACCTAGTATTATATTCTAATCAAGACCATAAACTGAACATTTATACTCTAATCAAGACTACAAACCTAGTATTATATTCTAATCAAGACTATAAAACCAGTGTTATATCTGATGTTATACTCTAATCAAGACTACAAACCTAGTATTATATTCTAATCAAGACCATAAATCCAGTGTTATACTTTAATCAAGACCATAAACTGAACATTTATACTCTAGAGATCTGTAGAAAGTCGTAAATGCCTACACCTGCTGGCAGAGCACATGATGATGATAAGAAGAAAGAAGAAACCTAGGAATCAATGGCATAATACACACTCAACCCAGTCAGCAAACACAGCTCTAGATGGAAACATCAACACCCACCATCTGTCCCCTAGACACACCCACATCTTCCACCAAAATACATAAAGTTAGTTGCATATCTTTTACGGATGTAGCAGTCAACCCCAGCATTTAATTTTTTGGCTGTTTGTGATTCGCAAGTTTACGTTAGTAGTTTGCCATTGCTTTCTGAATGACCAGCACTCATACCATTTCATTAAAAAACCAATGCAGCTGTGTTTCGAATGCGGGATTACGAACTGCGCCTGTAACCCCTTCACCACGGAGCCAGCACATGAACACACATTTAACTGCAAGTGTGAGCAACTCTAAACAGCATGTGAAAAGTTCCGGGTCTTATGTGGATAGATATGTGGTTGGATACATGGATAGAAACACTTAACCCATAGCAAGAAACTGCTGGGGGTATGTAGAACCAAGACCACCATATGTCTGTAGGCCTGAGTGCAGAGAGGAATAGTGGCCAGACTTTCTAGCCAACAGCAACAGCTGACTCCTTGCCCAACCAAGCTTATGCCACTGAATGTAATGTCCTAACTATCATACCCACTTATAGTTTGATATGATAGAGTAAATCAATACTCATAGTGGCTAATATAAACTCAAGTATACACATATTTCAGAAACTACAAACACAGATCCATTGTGTGTATCTTAGACAACAGTAACATTTAAAGCAATAATGACAAATTACAAATGCTAGTGTACAAAATGATTGTAAATTGTGAAAAATGACGCTTTTGTAATACCATATGAGCAAGATCTTATACACATATACACATCATATCATTATGCTTAATAAGAAAGTACAACATGTAAAAATGTTGAATATCAATTGTGTAATCTGCTAGAAAATAATCAGAGAGCACAGCAATACTATACGAATGCCTATGTACAGTGTTTTGTTCAAATACATATTTTACATAAAATGACATAAATTTGACGTGATAAATGGCATTCTCTGCATTATATCAAAGAAAATGGTGACACTAAAATGTGAGAGAACAATATAAGTGGAAAAAATGCTTAACCAAAATAATACATTTATATAGGGACAATTATAACACCAGATGAAAGATGACCAACATAGCAGAATAGGGCATGCAACAGCTGCATTTAAAAAATTAAAAAGTATCTTATGCAATAAGTCACTATCATTGAATGTAAGAGAGAGCAAGAGAGAAAGTGAGTGCTGAAATGTTATACAAAACCTGTTTTGCTATATGGCAGTGAATCACGGAACAATTAACAATTAGGAAATCCTTAGAAGCAACAGAGATGTGGTTCTTGAGATTAATGCTGCAAATTCCTTGGCCTGCCAGAGTAACTAACAACGACTGCCTGAAAGAGGCTAATGAAACTAGAACATGTAGAATTCTTCTACACATATACACTATTCCATTTTGCATATCACAATTCTCTTAATGATATACATTCGGGGGTCTACCATCATGAAAAACAATGAAAACACAAGCAAGGCTCAATTCATGACATTACTTAGTGAACAGCCACATCAGGACTTGTACCAACAACAAGCAAAAGGTGACCAGAAAATTGGAGGTTTCAGAACTGTGGTCAATTGTACCAGAAGGAACAGAGAAAAGATAAACAAGGAGACATGCAGAAAGGCCAAGTCATACATAATTTTGACTGGTCTATCAGTGGCACACAAATCATCTGTATAATGCTGATAAGCGAGGGCAATCATGTTTCACCATCTCATATGATCACTAGAGTCATGTATCAGCTGTTTTTGTCTTCATTATGCCAATTGGCCAAGATATCAAGATATTTATCTCTCTGCTTTCCCCTTGTTCTTTTCCCCTCAATCTTGCCAGTTATCAACAAGTTCTCCAGTTTATTTCTTTTCATAGCGTGCCCAAAACAATCGTGATTGTCTACATCTAATTTCTGTATGGATTTCATTTGTTTTGTAGGACTTGCTCATTGTCTTATCTGTCTGTCCATGGTATTCTTTGCATTATTTACTGCCATGAGATCTTTTTCAGCTTGTCTGCTCATTGTCCATGTTTCACTTCCACAGAAAAGGTGCAAGGTACACAAAATGATGCAGAAAAAGAGCTGAAGAAAGCTAGAATAACAAGGTATAATGGCAAAATATAAGACTAATTAAGAACAAGAGATGTCAGGGAAAAAGGCAATATTTCCTTATGATAGATAGCAAATACAAGTGGTGAGATTTCATTAACACACACATACAAATGAATACATGCAGGGGCGCACACCACCCTACCCAAGTGGTGGAATGATCATATGGACTTCTTGAACCAGTCTACCCTAATCCTGGAGTAGTGGATTCAACATCCATCCATCTTTCCAAACCCTGTTTTATTGATCGGATTACTGCTTGGATGTTGAGAATCTCTTGTTGATTGTTCTGTTTTTCCTGTATGTTGATAAAGATTTCTGCCGAGGCACTGGTCTCTCTCTCGCTCTCTCTCTCTCTCTCTGGGTGTGTGTGTGCTTTCTTTCCTATCCGTCGAGCTTCTCAGTCACATTTCATGGTTTTATTTGGACTCCTGATAGCTGATAATTTGATGAAGTTTGTGTTTTTAGATATTGGCAATATTTGTTGTCCACCTATAGAACCTACCTACCCGTAGACGCTACCCACCTGTAGAAACTACCCAACTGTAGAAGCTACCCACCTGTAGAAGCTACCCAACTGTAGAAGCTACCCACCCGTAGAAACTACCCACCTGTAGAAGCTACCAACATACATCTTTCTCTATTTTCCTCTGCCTCTCATGCCTTGTATTTTCCCACATAAAGCTACATTCTATACTCCACCTTTTCTGGTTTTTATTTTAGTGTTCACTCACTTTGAACTCAGCATAGTTCATTCACGTGCTACTACTTCTAGTATCACTGGACTGAAGTTTGCGTGTGGATTAGCTTTACCTATTACTAGTGTCCCTCACCATCAGGTGAACCTACCCCAACTTTGAGATACTTGTAATTTACGTCCGTGAGTCAAGGATGAGAAGTCAACATTATAGTCCAACTGATCGGTGAAGGGGTTGAACCCGCTACCTCTGCATCAGCAAACCAGCTGTTTAAGACTTCTGTTGAAATGTGCCATAAATTTTAGTATTTTCCTGAAGGTTTTGATGAGTCTCATGTCATTGTGTTCCTCTTGTACCTGGTGGTGTCCAGGTGAAGTATTAACAGAGGGAGAGTGTCCTTTTATGGGCTTCATATATTGAGATTCCTATATACTTATTTCCTTTGTCCATCTCAGTCTCTTCTGGTTACATTTGGTCTGTACATCATTACTTGTTGTGATATATTGTCAGCTGGTAGCCTAGTTATGTGGCCGGTTTGGTTTTGGTGAGCGATCTTATAATGCTCGCAGACTTCAACAACCCTCACGTTCGTTCTGCTCTCTGCCCACAGTCTTCTTGATATCCTCAAAATACACATCTCCACTAACTCCGGTTTCTTCATTTCATTATTCATCATCCAAAGTCTCGCATCCATACAGAAGAACAGATTACACACAAAAACAAGACGTGTTAGAGGATATGGTACTAGGCCCATACCGTTACAGACAGAATGAGACACACGTAATATGATCAGCACAATAAATCAGGCAAGAGTAATATGATCAACACAATAAATGAGACTTGAGAAATACACTAAGCACAATGCCAGCAAGATATTAAACATGAACTTATTCACACTAAAAGAGTACATATCATGAAATCAAAGTAACCTTTATATTTCTAAAATACACCAGGGACTGGGAATAGATGCTACACTTCTGTATCGGGATTACAAAAAAATCATGTGAGATTAATTGTGTACATGAAAGTAAATACAACGAATAAAATTTAAAAACAAGAAAAAGTGGCTGAAGTCAGCTAGCTTTACAAAAACACAATAACAAATAAGCAAGTGAACATTGTAACAAATTCTTCATCAATAAGCAAAGCCAGACAGAACTACATTAACATACAATGATGTGGAAAATTGCACTGTGAGACACCCAAAAAAAAAACACCATGCAATTATATTAGTATACTTTTATCTTAGTTGTTTATTTGCTGCTGAAGGTTTTGTTGCTGTAACATCTACGTTGTTACATTCCTTCAATCATCTGCAGGGTGTTCTAATAATGCTGACATATGAACTTTGTGTTTTTCCTGGTCTCAATAATTAAGAATTACATCTAGAAGTGAATTAAACAAGGCGGTGCTGATGCTGTCCATTAATTTGCATAGGTTGTGACAGATATCCTCTAAAACTATCTGAGTGTTTCCTTTCTCTCTTGATCATTCCTGATTTCTAGAACATTGATGAAATGAAGGGCTTGAGGTATACTTATGGTATAAATCACATGCTTGTCTTGATTTGCCAGACATAATTTATGTTTTAAAACACATGCTGGCTAGATTTGACAGACCTAACTTTTGTCATTAAACATACGCTTGCCTTGATCTGTCAGACCTGTAACTTTTGTCATAAAACCCAAGCTGATCTTGATCTGTCAGACCTATAACTTTTGTCATAAAACCCAAGCTGATCTTGATCTGTCAGACCTATAACTTTTGTCATAAAACCCAAGCTGATCTTGATTTGTCAGATCTAACTTTTGTCATAAAACACCCGCTTACCTAGATTTGACGGACCTAACTTTTGTCATAAAACACACATTTGCCTGGTTTTGTCTAGACCACTAAGTTGTGGTACAAAACATTCTTGCCTTCTTTAGCTAGACCAGTGCCACTATATATAATATAATTCACACTATTTTGTCCTGAACTTGCTCATCCATAGCTCCTGTCTTCTCTGACACAGCTTTAACTATCAGTGGATCACAGGCAAGGAGTGGCTTGCAGGCACAACATCCACCTCTAACTCATGGACACCTAGTTTGATATAAGATGAGGACTCTGGATTTTTACAAAATAAGAAAGGTGTGATGCACTCCACTCTAACCCTGGGGTAGTGAACAGAACATCTAGATTTCTTGGGCAAGTCCACCCTAATCCTGGGTTAGTGGACAGAACATCTAGCTTTCTAAGACAAATCCACCCTAACTCTGGGTTAGTGTAAACAATTTCTGGCTTTCTTAAAGAAATCCACCCTAACTGTGGGGTAGTAAATTGAACATCCACCCTAACTGTGGGTAGTGGATTAAATGTCTAGCCTTCTCAGACATGTCCACTCTAATCCTGGGGTAGTGGACTGAACATCCAGCCTACTTGAATAAGTCTACCATAGCCCTAGGGTAATGGATTAAACCGTCTAGCCTTCTGAGACATGTCCACTCTAATTCTGAGGTAGTGGATCAAACATCCAGCCTTTGTTATCAAATCCACCCTGATCTTGTAGTAGTTGATTGAACATCCAGACTTCTTGAACAATCCACCTTAATCCTGAGTAGTGGATCAAATGCCTCACCTTCTTGAAAATGTCCGTCATAATCCTAGGATGATAGATTGAACAGCTAGCCCTCTTTGGACAAATCCATCCTAATCTTGAATTACATTGGCACCTTTCCGTCTTGACAGACAATAGTTTGGTACATTGTGCTTCAAAAAGGCTTAATAACTACAACCCATGGCAGTGGTGAGTGTGGCTGATAAGGCCAATTGCCTCTCTATAGCACAAAGCCTGGGCTAAAACATAGAGACCATGTGTTGCCCATGCAGCATGATCCCTCTCTCGGCCTGCCTAATTCACTCCAGAGGAAAGGTAACACCTCTACATCTGGACAAGCAAGCTGCAGAAGCTGTCGGATCAGCAAAGCAATGCTCTATCTGTCTGCCTGTCGGAGCTTTGATCCTAGACCAGCTGCCAACCAAGGCTTAGGGCCTGGTCTGCCCTGCCATGACATTTTATCTTTAGGTTGCATTTCCTCGCACCAGGATAAGGCGTGTACCCTCCAAATTGCACTCTTTTCTTGAATTGTGGATTAAATATCAAGCCTTCTTGGACAAGCCCACCTTAATCCTGGGTTAGTAGATTGAACTAGCTTGTTCAGAGTCCACCTTAATTCTGGGTTTGTGGATTGAACTAGCTTGTTCAGAGTCCACCTTAATTCTGAGTTTGTGGATTGAACTAGCTTGTTCAGAGTCCACCTTAATTCTGGGTTTGTGGATTGAACTAGCTTGTTCAGAGTCCACCTTAATTCTGGGTTAGTAGATTGAACTAGCTTGTTCAGAGTCCACACTAATCCCGGGGTAGTGAGTGGATTAAACATCTAGGCGCCTCAGACAGGGATAACAAATTAGGAGGACCATAAGCACATTTTCAGTTTTGGGTTGAAGATCAATTTCACTGCCCACAGATCTCTAAAACAAATGCTCAAGTCTCCTTCAATAAACCACACGAGAATTTCAGCAGAGTGCACCAAATCCGTAACACTGACAATAAAACACAATCATGAATACCAAAATTTTACCTTATAAATATTCTGTGAGCAGGTTATTTAATTTTAAAAGTTAGCTGAGTTAGCAGTCTATTAGGCACACTCTTTTCAATTTTCCTCTGCAGAGATTTTCATAAGGCACAAGGTTCTTATACAGGAAGTTGCCGTCTTGGTGGACTTTGCCTCTTCATGTAAAATACACCATCCTTAATTTTAGGACTTTCTTCACATAAAATACAGCATCCCCAAATTTAAGACTTCCTTCATGTAAAATACACATCTCCAGTTTTAAGATTTTCTTAATGTAAAATACACCATCCCCAATTTTAAGACTTTCCTTTCTTCATGTAAAATACACCATCCTCAATTCTAGGACTTTCTTCATGTAAAATACACCATCCCCAATTTTAAGACTTTCCTTTCTTCATGTAAAATACATCATCCTCAATTCTAGGACTTTCTTCATGTAAAATACACCTTCCCCAATTTTAAGACCTACCATCTTCATGTAAAATACATCATCCCCTGTATTAGGACTTTCTTCATGTGAAATACACCATCCCCAATTTTAAGACTCTCCCTTTCTTCATGTAAAATACAGCATCCCCAATTTTAGGACTGTTTTCGTGTAAAATACACCATCCCTCCAATTTTAGGACATTTCTTCATGTAAAATACACCACCCTCAGTTTCAGGACTTTCTTCATGTAAAATACTGTATCCCCATCTTCTCCAGAATGTAAGGGTGTCCCTTAACTCCATTTTCTGAAGATCATAAGAGCTCTTCTGTGATCTCTTCTGCCCAGCTTTCTCATAAGGTATCATGTGATATAAGTAAGCAACATCTATATACATACATAAACATGAATACATCTATTGATATACACATCTATACATATACACTTTATACGTTCTATGTGTTTCCTCTTCTACCATAGGGTGCAATGGTTCTTGATGATTAACTTTGGCATTATCCCATGCTCTCAAGGTCTTGATATTGTTGCGCCTTGATTGATTGAATGATTAACAGCAATCAACATCAGACACCCAGGCCACACCTATTTATGCTCTACCTTTCACCAAACAAATGCTAGCAATGCTTCACTGGGAGATGACCCCATGTGACCTTTTGTTGTCTACAACTTTTATAGCAACGCAGTCATGCTCATGATTATCTTCAACTTTTATAGCACTAGTCATGCATACAAATAGTTACAACTTTCACAGTGATGTAGTTAGGCTTGTGCATATCTACAACATTTATAGTGCTGAAGTCAATATTTCAGACATCAATTTTTATAGCACTAGTTAGTGCTTATGATTATTTACAACTTTATAGCACGGTAGTCATATTGATGATTATCAAGTTGTCATGCTTGGGCATATCTTACACTTTTCTAGCACTAGTTTTGTGCATAGATTCATTACAGTACTGTGCATATGTTCAACTTCTATATAGTACTGTAAAACTTCTATATAGTACTGTAGTATTGTGCATATGTTCAACTTCTATATAGTACTGTAGCATTATGCAAATGTTCAACGTCTATACAGTACTGTAGTATTGTGCAAATGTTCTGCTTCTATATACTACTGTAGCATTATGCAAATGTTCAACTTCTATATAGTACTGTAGTATTGTGCAAATGTTCAACTTCTATATAGTACTGTAACATTATGCAAATGTTCAACTTCTATATAGTACTGTAGCATTATGCAAATGTTCAACTTCTATACAGTACTGTAGTATTGTGCAAATGTTCAACTTCTAAATAGTACTATAGCATTATGCAAATGTTCAACTTCTATATAGTACTGTAGCATTATGCAAATGTTCAACTTCTATACAGTACTGTAGTATTGTGCAAATGTTCAACTTCTATATAGTACTGTAGTATTGTGCAAATGTTCAACTTCTATATAATACTGTAGTATTGTGCAAATGTTCAACTTCTATATAGTACTGTAGTATTGTGCAAATGTTCTGCTTCTATATAGTACTGTAGTATTGTGCAAATGTTCAACTTCTATATAATACTGTAGTATTGTGCAAATGTTCAACTTCTATATAGTACTGTAGTATTGTGCAAATGTTCTGCTTCTATATAGTACTGTAGTATTGTGCAAATGTTCTGCTTCTATATAGTACTGTAGTATTGTGCAAATGTTCAACTTCTATATAGTACAATAGCATTTTGCAAATGTTCAACTTCTATATAGTACAATAGCATTTTGCAAATGTTCAACTTCTATATAGTACTGTAGTATTGTGCAAGTGTTCTGCTTCTATAAATTGGCGTAGACATGGGGCGCCACAGGTTGCCTCTGACAGTGGGAGACACCTACAGGTGTCACTGATCAGCTACCGCCCGCCTCAAGCTAGGCAGCCCCCGGCCAATTGGGTGTTGATCCGCCACAGCCTGCCTGCTTCAATGGGTGCTTGGGGCTAGGACAAAATCTGGATCGCAGGCTGTAAAACCAATGCACCAGGCACTAATAAAATGTTTTCACATGCATCCACTGTGGACAAACATTTACAGCACGAATTGGCCTTGTCAGCCACATTCGCCACCGCCATGGGTCGTAGTTATTAAGCCTTTTTGAAGCATAATGTACCAAACCATCGTCTGTCAAGACGGAAAGGTGCCAATGGTGTATGTGTCATCGAGTCATTCGCCACATTTCAGATCCATGCATGAATGCTAATTTAACATTGAGAGTTCAATATTCTAAGTTTTAACCTAATTTTAATTTCTGTTGCTTTTTTGTCTTTTGTATTCTTATCTTAATATATCTACCTGTTCCCCCCATCTTTGTCCACATTGCTACTTAAAAATGTAAAGACTCCACCTTTGTACCTGTCACTATGTACATAATGACTACAATCAAAAGGTGATGAATTGAAAACAAAAGACCCACCAAAATACAGTAAAGAAAAAACAATTAGCATGCTCAGTATCCAACAAATGGCTAACATAATGTACAAACAGGATACTCAAATTGCTCAAAGTCAAACAGCAAAAACATGTTTAAAAACGTGCTGAAATTAATAAATATGTGGAACTTAGAAATATGGCATGCAAAAATATGGCATGTCATATTCTGATAGAACAATCTTTGATATAACAATGAATAAAACATGGAACTGCACTTTATTAAAGAAAACAAATCAAAACCAGCACAGCATGCCATAAACTGATCAAACAATATCTGACCATGAATGGGACACAGGAAAATAAGCTTTGTCCAAATCAATGGCCAGAAAATAATTGCAAATTTATTTACAGAAGTTTATATAAGAATTAAAAAGGGAGGGGGATGGGGTGGGGGGGGGGGGGGTGGGGGGGGGGAGAGAAATAGGTTATGACAGAGGTTACAACGTCTGCCTCAAGCTCTGGAGGTGCTGGGTTCATTGCCAGCACAAGGCTAAAAGTTTTGCCAAAAAGCATTCCCCCGAAGTTGTGAGATCAGATAGCCGGTCTCCTCAGATAAGGGTGGAAAACAGGAGGTCCCTGTGCAAATCGTGTACATTAAAAATCCCACTTTAGTTGGACATTGCAAGAGTAGGCTGAGCTGTCCTGGCAACATGGCTAGACAAGCTACCCACAGGTAGGAGCCCCTGAACTTGGACGTGATCTGTCTAGAGGATGCAAACCTGACACTAATGCATGCCAACGCTGGAAACACTGACCGTTGAGTGCACAAACCTGACACTAATGCATGCCAACGCTGGAAACACTGACCATTGAGTGCACAAACCTGACACTAATGCATGCCAATGCTGGAAACACTGATCGTTGAGTGCACAAACCTGACACTAATGCATGCCAACGCTGGAAACACTGACCGTTGAGTGCACAAACCTGACACTAATGCATGCCAACGCTGGAAACACTGACCTTTGAGTGCACAAACCTGACACTAATGCATGCCAACGCTGGAAACACTGACCTTTGAGTGCACAAACCTGACACTAATGCATGCCAACGCTGGAAACACTGACCGTTGAGTGCACAAACCTGACACTAATGCATGCCAACGCTGGAAACACTGACCGTTGAGTGCACAAACCTGACACTAATGCATGCCAATGCTGGAAACACTGACCGTTGAGTGCACAAACCTGACACTAATGCATGCCAACGCTGGAAACACTGACCTTTGAGTGCACAAACCTGACACTAATGCATGCCAACGCTGGAAACACTGCCCGTTGAGTGCACAAACCTGACACTAATGCATGCCAATGCTGGAAACACTGACCTTTGAGTGCACAAACATGACACTAATGCATGCCAATGCTGGAAACACTGACCTTTGAGTGCACAAACCTGACACTAATGCATGCCAACGCTGGAAACACTGACCTTTGAAGTGCACAAACCTGACACTAATGCATGCCAACGCTGGAAACACTGACCGTTGAGTGCACAAACCTGACACTAATGCATGCCAACGCTGGAAACACTGACCTTTGAAGTGCACAAACCTGACACTAATGCATGCCAACGCTGGAAACACTGACCGTTGAGTGCACAAACCTGACACTAATGCATGCCAACGCTGGAAACACTGACCGTTGAGTGCACAAACCTGACACTAATGCATGCCAATGCTGGAAACACTGACCGTTGAGTGCACAAACCTGACACTAATGCATGCCAACGCTGGAAACACTGACCTTTGAAGTGCACAAACCTGACACTAATGCATGCCAATGCTGGAAACACTGACCGTTGAGTGCACAAACCTGACACTAATGCATGCCAACGCTGGAAACACTGACCTTTGAAGTGCACAATTAAGTGTAATTCACTCCCTTTGGAAGAAGAAGAAAAAAGAAGGACAAGAATAAGAAGAAGAAGAAAAGAACAATCCTTGCAGTGCAACCCGTTTGAAGTAAAATTGCACCAATTTATGTGAGCTATTTGTGTAATGGCAGTCTCAGCTTGAATTTCCCAGACACAAACAGACAGAGATCACAACTGCAGGATTTGACAATGTAAAATTAAATGAAAAAGGTATTTGTAGATACTGCAGAGAATCAACAATCACAGATACATGTGCATTTCGGACAACAAGCTCACATCAGATGAATAGAAATCAGTGGGGAAATAAACAAGAAGAATAAAGGATAATAATAATAAGAAATTAACGTTCAGAGTATGTAATAACAAACTGAAACTACCATACACCAATCTGATGATTTGAATTTGTGTATCATGGTTTAAATTTTTTATTACACATGTCACTAGTGTTATTTTGTTATTATTATATTTTTTACAAAAAATATGCGGAAGCAGGAACCTACTACTATGGTTCTGTAAAGTGTAGGTCAATCACATTTTGTAGGTCTCAATACATGGACAGGTGGCCAATCTTTCTCTCTCTTAATGAATGACAGTGCAAGCATCAAAGCATTGTCCCATCACACTCAGACATCAGCGTAACCAACTAAGGATTAAACCAATGTACCCACTATTATTTGTTTATTATTCTTATTTTCCCATAGATTTCAGGATTCACCTGGCCTGAGATCATTGACAGGTACATAAGTGTCTGTGTGCTTGTTTCTGTGTCGATTCTACACACACTCATCTATTTCATTTCTCCAGACTAGCAGGTTGTTCACATGTTCCTATACAAGCACTTTCAAACCATTAGGGGGTGGATGAAAGATTCACATTAATGGCTACAAACTTAAATACAACTTGGTGGTCAAAAATTGGTTGGTTACCAGCTTCTACAGGCCCAAGGTTCTAAGCTTCACAGTGAACACAAAAGGATAAATATGATGATGATGGCATAAAGCACATTGAAAACACTGCATTGTGGCACTGCTGTTTGCTGCTTTCATGGCATTATCCGTAATAGTTCACCAGATCTCGGTGATGAGAATTACTTCTTTGACTGCGAAGTGTATTCCGGGGGCTGAACCGGACAACTTCAATCCGATCAACGGAATCAGAATGTTCCAGCATTGGTGCATCAAGGGAACTGTGATTGTTTATGTGCGCACTACGATGAGTGGGCTCGGATACGTCCAAACGGGCCCGGATGTTTCTGCGGAAATTGATGCACACTTTTATGAGGACAAACAGAAGCATGACTATGATCCCGAAGCAGATTCCTAGTGTGAAATACAACCAGGCCTTCTCCTGATGCACTGCAACAGAAAATAAGACAAGTATAAAGAGTTGTATCATGATTATGATGACGATGATGAAGAGATGCATATAATCAAATGGACCTCTTTATATTGAAGATGTACAAAATAACATATATTTTTAAAGACATGAGTTTATAACTGTTTCCTTTGGACCGATTGTTTGGAATGAAAAATGTACTTGCTAATACAAAGCGATTTAATAAATCTGAATATCTATAACTGTTCCAAATAGATGATTCTTCTTTCATCTGCTTGAAATAAATTTTGTATATCTGCAATATTGTCTCTTGTACACATTTCATTGTCTCTTTTAGATCATGCAGTGGTCTATAAAGTTTAGCCTTCATTGTCTTTTCTGTCAGCCGAAAGGTTGCTATGTCATATTCAGGGCAGACTTGGAGTATGTGATCTGCTGTCTGCAATCTGCATGTGCACGTGACTAATTTGCCAAGCTTAAATGTTATATACATGAGGCTGTGTAACCAACTGTGTCCTGTTCTGAAGCACAGAATTATGCCTGTCTATAATATGGTGGTCATCTTGTGTTGGTGGGTTTCTGATTCGATTTATATTATCTTGTTAACTTGGTCCATATTTATTAAGGAAAACGCTAGTTTTCCATCTTGTGCCAGATGTATCCCTGGGACAGCACTGAGTTTGTACAGGATGTTTGTAAAGTTTCACTACACTTTGTATGCAGAACAAATTTTAAAAATAAAGTACATGATGTCATAACAAAATGTGCTCCACAGTCCATTGTGAAGCAATATACAGCGAAAGTCTGTCATCTGCTGGAGTAATTCTTTGCCCTCCAAACAAAATAGTGTTATTAATAGAAGAAATAATTTTTCAAATTTGTTCTACATACGAAGTGTAGTGAGACTTTACAAACACCCTGTATATTATACTCTTGGTAAACCCTATCCAAGTGATCCTTGGGAACTGTGATAGAGTAATGACTACCCAACCTACAATGGATACCAGGACATGTCCTGGCAAGTCAATGCAGTTGATGTGATAGTAACCAAATCACACACAGAGTGGGGGTTCCAGGGCAGAGTGGTCAACAAGCCCTCCTCACACAACAAAGGTTGTGGAATCTCTTTTGGACTCCATCATTCGGGTCACGAGTGCAGTTTTTCAGAGACTCTTGAGGTCATGGCTGGAGCTTTAGAGTTCATGCTCTGTGTGAAGCTGTCTACAGGCCACTCTGTGTGAAGCTGTCTACAGACCACTCTGTGTGAAGCTGTCTACAGACCCCTCTGTGTGAAGCTGTCCACAGGCCACTCTGTGTGAAGCTGTCTATAGGCCACTCTGTGTACAGGCCACTCTGTGTAAAGCTGTCTACAGGCCACTCTGTGTGAAGCTGTCTATAGGCCACTCTGTGTACAGGCCACTCTGTGTGAAGCTGTCTACAGGCCAGTGTGTGAAGCTGTCTACAGGCCACTCTGTGTGAAGCTGTCTACAGGCCACTCTGTGTGAAGCTGTCTACAGGCCACTCTGTGTGAAGCTGTCTATAGGCCACTCTGTGTACAGGCCACTCTGTGTGAAGCTGTCTACAGGCCACTGTGTGAAGCTGTCCACAGGCCACTCTGTGTGAAGCTGTCTACAGGCCACTCTGTGTGAAGCTGTCTACAGGCCACTCTGTGTGAAGCTGTCTACAGGCCACTCTGTGTGAAGCTGTCTACAGGCCACTCTGTGTGAAGCTGTCTATAGGCCACTCTGTGTACAGGCCACTCTGTGTGAAGCTGTCTACAGGCCACTGTGTGAAGCTGTCTACAGGCCACTCTGTATGAAGCTGTCTACAGGCCACTCTGTGTGAAGCTGTCTACAGGCCACTCTGTGTGAAGCTGTCTACAGGCCACTCTGTGTGAAGCTGTCTATAGGTCACTCTGTGTACAGGCCACTCTGTGTGAAGCTGTCTACAGGCCACTGTGTGAAGCTGTCTACAGGCCACTCTGTGTGAAGCTGTCTACAGGCCACTCTGTGTGAAGCTGTCTACAGGCCACTCTGTGTGAAGCTGTCTACAGGCCACTCTGTGTGAAGCTGTCTACAGGCCACTCTGTGTGAAGCTGTCTATAGGCCACTCTGTGTGAAGCTGTCTACAGGCCACTGTGTGAAGCTGTCTACAGGCCACTCTGTGTGAAGCTGTCTACAGGCCACTCTGTGTGAAGCTGTCTGCAGGCCACTCTGTGTGAAGCTGTCTACAGGCCACTCTGTGAAGCTGTCTACAGGCCACTCTGTGTGAAGCTTCTGCAGGCCACTCTGTGTGAAGCTGTCTACAAGCCACACTGTGTGTGAAGCTGTCTGCAGGCCACTCCACAGAAAACATACCAAGCCATATGGGATAGAACCCGGTGCAGAGGAGTTTGGCCTTTAATAAGCCCTTTTTAACACACACAGATGACTGGTCTGTAAAGATACAGGGCTAGCACCATATACCAAACTCGCCCCAAGGAATGGAAAGGGGTCTGTTACTTTCACTTGTTCAGTGTTTTAACTCTGACTGGGTACGGCTTCTATCCATACTCCAAAGCTATAGGTTCAAGTGGATGGTAGACATGGCTGATGATAACCTTTTTCATGGTTTCTAGCAAGTACACCTGTTCCTTCAGCGAGCCTATGGCTATCTATGTTTATATTATCTAGTGTCCTCTCACCTCTGTTTCTTTCTTGCTATTTATATGAATGCTAAACCATACCTGTGAATTGACTTTTCATCTGAGATAAGAAATGAGGGAGAATCTTGATCTCTGCTGCAATGAAGTCTGCCAAACATTGCAAACATTGCTGTAAGACTGCAGGAAAGTCACATAACCCACATTTTGCATATCTCATGTGAAGAGCTCATGTGTATATTTGGAATGAGTAGCTTTTGCCTATTTGGATTAACCAAAGACTAAAACAATAGAATAGAGGCAGGTCTTGGTCAGATATGACTGAGCTATCGTATGACAGTAGACGGTATTACCTGCTTTCTGTTAGCACCAAATGTTGGGCGACGCTCACCAAACCCGACACCCTGCATTGTGTCAACGGCTTTGGGCAGAGGAGTACAATTGGGAGGGTACAAGCCTGACCTTAGTGCGAGGAAATGCAACCTAAAGAAATCACACAACTTACGTGAATTAACTAGATAAATCCTTCAAACTGAAATATACACATGTTCGCACAGTAATGTCGATTGTCTACCACGGTAATTTTAAACTGACTAACATGTCTTTCTACTTGCACAAGGACGGCTTACGACGGTTGATTATTATAGCTTCAGCAAACTTTACCAATTGACTACTTTGTGTGTTGAACAACACACAGAAGGCACTGTCTCTTTCAACCACATGACCGCTCTCGAGCACATGTCTCGCGACCGATGAAGCTAGACTGTTCCGGTGTGTCGGACTGCCTAGGCTACCATCTTCTGTGTGTAGTATCTTGTCCACCCAATTCGGAATGTGTTCCGAAACCCTGCAATGTAACTGTCGCTCAGTTCTACCTATGTAGATGGCCTCGCATCTGCAAGTAAATTGGTAAATACAATTTGATTTGGCGTACAAAGCTACAGGTTCTTTTACTGCTGGGATGGGGATCGGTGTGTTTCTGTACCTGATGACTGGAGTTGCAGCACAGAATGTTCGCCCGACTGCTGTGATGAGCCTTGTGTGTTGTTCAACACACAAAGTAGTCGATTGTTAAACTTTGCTGAAGCTATAATAATCAACCGTCGTAAGCCGTCCTTGTGCAAGCAGAAAGACATGTTAGTCAGTTTAAAATTACCGTGGTAGACAATCGACATTACTGTGCGAACATGTGTATATTTCAGTTTGAAGGATTTATCTAGTTAATTCACGTAAGTTGTGTGATTTCTGCAGTATGTACCTGACGTGATGCAGCGAAATATGCCAGGCAATAAATCGTGCAATCTATTGTTTGTGTCTTCGTTATTCAAATTCATCATGGAAAAACATTGTTTTGAGCAACCTAAAGACTAAATGTCATGGCAGGGCAGACCAGGCCCTAAGCCTTGGTCCTCAACTGGTCTAGGATGGAAGCTCTCACAGGTGAACAGTTAGAGCATTGCTTTGCTGATCTGGCAGCTTCTGCATCTTGTCTTGTTCCAGACATGTTGGTGTTACATTTCCTCTGAAGTAAACTAGACAGGCTGAGAGATCATGCTGCATGGGCAACACATGGTCTCTAAATTTAGCCCAGGCTTTGTGTTATGGAGAGGCATAACTCCATTTCACTAACTATCCTCTGTCAAGACAACAAGGTGCCTGTCAGCCTAGACAAAGGATCAACTCCACTGCACCAGATTTGGTGCAATTTGGTGCAGGACAGCCTGCCAAACATGCAGGACATGAAGTCCATAGCGTCTAGACCCCCATGTGTCTATGAAACAATTGCACTGGAACCGAATAATAAGAGTCCAAATATGAGCCCATGACCTGTAGACCACTATGCCATGCACACCTCAAATATAACCAAGGCATTACCAATGCCTGATTATATCAGTTTATACAAAAAACAACAACATGAGATGCTAAAGTCGGCAAACCTACACTCATGCCTTTTGGTTATCAGGGCTGTAAAATAGTTTCCAGATTTGAGAGATTAACATCTTAAGAGTTTGATCATCTGCTAAAAAAAAAAAATACAGGAAAAAAACCAAGCAAATAAACAAACTGAGAAAAGAAAAAAAAAAACTCACCTTGGAGATAGTGTATGGCACTGAACCAGTCCCTGAGAAATCCAATTGTGAACTCATCCCTCTGCCTAACGAACCGAACCCACCGGACATCAGGTTTGGTATAGTTGACACACAATACAGTTAAGTTTCTTTCTGTGACATACGGAGAATCCGGCACCTGATTCATCTTCTTTGAATGTACCGTCTGTACAGAGTCAAGTTCTGTCCTTGAACCCTCCTGACCTTTAGTAATGTTCAATGACTCAGGATTCACAGTTGTGGCCACGGGTGGAGGATTGCTAGTGGAGAAAACATCCGGAATATTCTCCTGAATTTGGTCGACACTCTCTCTGCTGCCGCTTATTGATTCAAAATCATGACCTGAGTTATACGAGACCTGCGTAAATGGTGCCTCATCAACATTCCCTTCATTGCCATCCCCGCTGTGTTGCTCACTCGCATTCTGAAAGTCAGTTTCTTTGTTGTAGGTATTATCCAAGTTATATGCTGCTATTCTGTCTGCTTTGTTCTCATTGATATCAGGACTTAGTGTTGAAGGCACCACTTGCTCGGAACCTTCATCGAAACGACTGTCTCCAGAATTAACAACAACAGCGCTGACTGTGGTAGTTGTGTGGTTCTCCTCCACCTGGTCTCTGTGAGTTTCCTCTGGATGGTCTGGTACTTGTGTGTGGATGTCTACTCCAGTGGTAACATCGTCTTGGGCAGTTGTTACATCGGAACTCTCGCTGGTGACCTCCTTCAACAAATCGTTCTGTTGGACGTCTTCTGAAGGACAGAATTAATTACAAGAAAAATATTAATCCCGTTGCAATTTCAAGCACAAATATAAGAGACAAAAGTAAAACAGCAAATTATTTACTTTCTAGAAAGTTTATAAATATCGAATGAATCAAAATATATGAAAAAATTAAATCAGGGGAAGAGGAATGAAATAAGGTACAGACTTTGCTTGAAACTTCAAATTTTGTAGGTTTAAATCCTTGTGTAACTCAGCAACTTTAGCTTTGAGATCAACAACAACCTTCTGTTCTGCCTACTAAGAGAAGACAACACAGCAGCTGTGAGATCAACAACAACTACTACAACAACCTGTTTACCAAGAGAAGATAACAGTATGCACCTGATGAGATGTGCCAGGCATTAATCATGCAACATGTTGTTTGTGGCTTCTGTGTTTAAATTCACTAAGGATATACATTGTTTAGAGAAATATTCACTATAAAAACCAAGAGCAGGTGACTGAACGATGCTAAATACACAAAGTGGACACTAAATACACAGCTGAAGTGGACACTAAATACACAGCTGAAGTGGACACTGGGGAAGCCAGATTTATTTAGTATGCTCTGACCAAATGTAAAAATAAAAAGTAAGAACATATAACACTATGGTTGGGACTCAAGGGGAAGAGCTCCACACAGGACAACATAATCTATAAAATAAGAAACATTAGAATGATGTCTAAGGAAGGGAAGTCTTGCAGGGGAGACCAGCCCACTGTGGTATCTCTGGACATGAAAAAGCAGACAAGTTGGCAAAGGCTAGAGGAAATCTCAAGCAGTTTTATCCATCCCAAGCTTTAAGAAGGCAAGAACACTACCAAAGCAATCTATCAGTTAGGGAGGTAAGAACCCTACCAAAGCAATCTATCAGTTAGGGAGGTAAGAACCCTACCAAAGCAATCTATCAGTTAGGGAGGTAAGAACCCTACCAAAGCAATCTATCAGTTAGGGAGGTAAGAACACTACCAAAGCAATCTATCAGTTAGGGAGGTAAGAACCCTACCAAAGCAATCTATCAGTTAGGGAGGCAAGAACACTACCAAAGCAATCTATCAATTAGGGAGGTAAGAACCCTACCAAAGCAATCTATCAGTTAGGAAGGCAGACTATATCTCACCAAGGCTCACCAAACAGATTCTTTATCCTTTGCTAGTTCACCTGCCTCATGCACTGTCATGCCAAATAAGTCTTCAATGTTTTGTATCCATCTTCATGGTAGTCGACCCACGCCTCATTTCCCCCCCAGGAACCACGCCTTCCATCACTGTTCTTTCTAAATCACTCCGATGTTTAACATGGCCAAGTATTTCACTTTCCATTTTTTTGTTTAGTGAATGCAAAATGGTCCATCACTCACATCTGTATTTTGCCACAGGAATGACAGATGTCTGGGACACTTAAATAAGTAATCAGGATTGAGTAGGTCAAAAATTCAATGGTTGGCTCAGGAAGGGGGAGGGGGTTAAAGAAGGTAATGATGATCATAGATTTCTAAGAGCATGCATCTTTCCCATTGCAACATACGCCTGTGAGACCTGGAGACTTACTAAACAAGCTGAACAGCGCATAAATGCCTTTGAATATAAATGTTATAGACGGGTTCTATGATTATCTTGGATAAAGAAAATAAATGCATCCATACTTCAAGAGTTGAATATTGAAGGATGGCTATTAAAGACGATAAAACAAAGAAAAATTAAAATATTGTGGTCACTTAAAACATCATGAAAGTTTGGAGAGAACAATAATGGAGGGGTATATGCCAGGGAAGAGAGGAAGAGGAAGGCCAAAAAGAAGATGGGTGTAGGATATGTCGGATGATCTCCAGATGGGTGTATCGAATGTGGGACATCTTGCTTGTGATCTAGAAGTTTTCCGGAAGGTTGTTATAGGAGCGAGGTTCTGCAAAGGACATGCTACTGAATGAATGAATGATGATCAAATCATTCTACATAAAGAGTATATTATTTTTAAAATGCTTGCCTGGCTATAAGATAAAGGACATTCAATAGAAGATTTCCTCTATGTGAGTTAAGGGCTAAGATTCTTACATGTACCAGGTCACAGCTTTCTGAGGTCAGGTGATACTTTCTTCACCGCGTTTTGTTCCCCAACATGCTGCCTGCTATATACTTAACTTATATTTTAAGAACCATGTACTAAAATTATATACTAGAAACTATATACTTAAAATATAGATTAAGAACCATGTATGAAAATTTTATACTAGGAGCTATATACTAAACTTAAATACTAGGAACTATATAATAAGACTATATACCAGCAACTGTATACTTAAATAATAGCACTATATACTAAATCAATATAACAGGAATTATATACTAAAATTAAATACTAGCAACTATCTACTAGGAACTGTATACACCAGGAACTATATAGAGGTACTAGGAACAATATTCTAAAACAATCAATATACTAGCAACTAGCAACCATATAATTAAATACTAGCAACTATACACTAAAATTAAATACTAGCAACTATATGCTAGGAACTATATACTAAAATGACTGAACCCTTCCGAAAGAGTCCTTGGCTATCCGATAAATGAGGGATAATAAATACAACAACATCACAAGTGTGTTATTTTCACAGGGAACAAATTTACACACGCCGCAGAAGAAATATTTTGGACACGCAAAAAGTCTAATTCAAGAAAAGATCATTATGAAGGGAAGTGTACTGGGGAACGAACGAACATACTTTTTTCTAAGGGTCACAAATTTAACAAGCAGGCATGTCTTACATTGGGCCCTTCCAACCACTCATCTTATGTACAGCAATTATCCATTGTGCATATTACATTCACATAAGACAACATAGATAGATTCAAGATTTGGTAGATTATTTATATACATCTAGAGAAGTATTGAACGACCTATTGGGCAAACGTTATGTACATGGCAGGTCACATGATGATGGAGGATGATTTAAAACACCAGTTGCCAGATTTCTTTAGTAAGCCTTGGTTAAAAGCAAGAACTGCAATGACACAGTACATTTTGATTGGGACTAATGAAGACCACCCAAACAAATGCACTGGTTGTGATAGAAAGCACGAAATAAGCTCAAACCTGTTGACTGCTCACCTGTGACAGACTGGATGTGTGTGCTGTCCTGTTGCTCAAATCCCTCTGGTATTGGTGGTGCTGTGGTCGTGTGCTGAGAGGTCACTGTATCTGCAGTAATATTGGCTACAATATCCAAGTCTTCGCTGCCTTTTTCATGTTTCTTCTTCTTTTTCTTCTTCTTCTTTTTCTTCTTATTTGTCCTGTGATGATGAATCTGTTTCAGAATCTTTCTTGGCACTGCAAAAAGAACATCTAGTAAAGAATATTTATCAAACAAGGAAAAAGCATTCAGAACATTTGAAGAATTATGGGTACTTCATTTTTAATTCACCACAAACAAACAGCATAGTTATTTTTAGCACTGATCTAGATCTGTTGGGATCGTCAATTTTCAGAATAGGGATATTTGGATTCACTTTGTGGTGGGTTGTGGCATAACGCAGCCAACATTATTCATTCATCAACACCTGCCGCAAAAAGAGGAAACAACATTAAAAGAAATTGACTTCACAAACGCAATTGGAGATTGGGACTTAAAACTTAACATCAAAACTGGAACTGAACAAGTGACAAATGACGTGGATTCTTGGAAAGATTTCATCAGACCAAGCTCAGAAAACCATTGGATAGGAAAACCACATGACCGCCTTCGCGCCAGTGCATAATTAACATATATTACTATTTCATCAGAAATGTTAATAAGCCCGCACTTTTGTCTGAACTCGCTCCATGGACGGATGTGAGAAGATTGTGTGACCAAAAATTCAATGGACAAGGCAAAAGTCTGGATCCGAGGTACGTTTGTTAGCCCTTGATTAGACTAAGAACCCGATGTATCAAGTATCAAGTAATGTAAACCCATGTTTGTGATGTCAATTGAAATGCATGATTATTAATTAAAACCTCTGAAATGTAAAAATGCTCGACTGTAGATTCTAACGACGCAAAGCCATTCCCGGGCAAAATATTCTCTTCGATGAAACTACAATCTCTGATATTCTTAGAGATAATTATTAACTTTAAGAAGTGCATTCCACTACTATATTCTATTCTAAACAACTGTGAGAAGTGATGATTCGAAAGCAATCTTGTGCATTTCACCAGAAACATTGTTAAAGATGCATCACTATCTACAGCTGAAAAGACAGTTCGTGTACTAGAACAAGTGCCTTGTTCTAAAACAGACTTATCTATGCCTATTTACAATCTAGAAAGCTGAAAGTGAAATCAATCTTTCCTTTCTCCTTTATCTATAGAATTAATAGGGTTTGGCGAAATAAATATTTATATTTATGTCAAATTTTAATTAGATAAGAGCACTTATGAACTGCAACACATGAGAAAGTTGTGCTTCGCGGAACACCATCACGCGCAGTGAACTTAACTCATTACTCAACATAACTTAAAACACAACACCACTCCACACCACTCATCACCACACAACCCAACACTCAACATCACAACAACAACAGGTAATGGAAGAGAGTTATTAGACACAAGAAGAAGAAGTAGTTAATTGGGAAAACACAGAGAATTATTTATACACATTGTAAACACCATTTAGTGGAAGAAATGTTCTAAATGTATGTCATTTATTTACATGCATCTTGACATATTCTCACTCTTGTCAATGTCTTACTGTACACGTTCACTGACCCCGGTCAAATGAGAACTTACATACAGCAGGAACAAGTTGATACAAGGCGTACACCGTGTGATAAACTCTGACCACCCCAACTTAACCCAACACTAGCTTAGAGAGAAAAGGAGGGGAGGGGAACTAGTTCCTACTTCAGGAATTTAGATTTCTTCCGACCTACTTCTTATTATTGTATTGGTAGGAATGTATATATTTATGCGAATATTCATCAGTGATCTTGGTGGCTACATACCAACAACCACCCAACACATCAGCAAATTAACCACCTAAATCAGACCTGAGGGAGGGAAGCCGAGAGAAAGAGATGAACCACAAGTGAGAGGGAGGATGACTTCGCTATGAGCAGAGCATGGGGAGGCCTTCAGAGGAGCTATACGGGCAGACCTGAAGTGGATCCATCAGTCAATGGACCCTGGCTTACCTAATCCTCCAGTCACCAGGTTACTTTTCTCATAGGTAGAACCCACACCCAATTACAGGAACACTGATATGTTTATGGTTGAGACAACACTATCATACTTAATATGTACAACATCAAAATGTTTACTATGTTTTCACACTTGTTGACATCTCATATATTGATGCTTGTTATTGATTGTCTGGGACAATGGTCCAATGTGCAACTGTTCTATTACTTTGTGTAAATCACAATAGAGATGTATGTACTGACCAGAAGGCTCAGGCCAGTCAATAAATGATTAACATGAATTGACCTTCTGTTAATTTGTCAAGTTCAAACCTATCTGTGCCAACAATTTCTTTGTACATCATGTTGTCAAAATCTAATGTGATTGATTATGTGTTTGATGGTTTAAAGATAAATTAACTCATAATGACTTACTGAATGGGGAAATAAAAAGACTCTAGATCTATCAACTGCTCAACATCCATGTTTTCTTCATCTAAATCAGGCTGAGAAACTTCTCCAGACTTTCCTCAGATTTGATAAACAATAAGGGGGCTCCAGAGCTATCAGAATCATTGGAGAAGGGGCAGATTCCCAGTTAGTAATTACCATTCTTACCAGGGCCATAATCTATATCTCCTAGACAATACTTAATAGAACGAGGCCTGCAGATAACTCAAGGTTCATATTCTGGGGTTATTGAAGATAGAAGAGGATGGGGCTCTACATCTTTTATTAGAGATGGGGCATGCACTACAGTGATCTCCCACTCCCTTCAAAAATATATGACATGGGTCAACAAGTGTGTTTGCAGCAAGATGTACCAAAAACCACTTGTCATTGTCTTCGCAAACTGGCCCCTAGATACATCAAAGGTGAGAGCAGACAGATGGGACATACACAAGATAAGACAAATAGCACAAGATATGGATATACACTCCGACGACAGTGAGGGTCCTCCGGGCCCAGAAATATTTATTGCATCCATTGATCGGTCTAGCAGTCCACCACACACTCAACCAGAAGTGATCAACAACACATTCAGTTATATGATTCTCTATTTCAATAAATACATTACACAATAGCACTTGCTTACCTTCTACTTGTGAAAGCAATTATATGTCTGTATCTGTAATTAATAAATGCACCTCTACACCTATTATGGAATCAACCTGATGTCACGTGATTTCCCGGGAACTCTTGGAATTTCTTTGTTTGTGGTGAATTAAAAATGAAATACAGAATTATGTTTGTCAGGATCAACATCCCCACACACTGGGTATTCCCACGCAATTAATTAAATAATTGACTTGTTTCAGATTGGTTCCATGCACATTGATGATGCATTTGGGTAAACGTTTTCTCTTTGTAATAACCATTACTTCTGTTTTTCTGTTATATAGACCAAGTCCTTTGTCTTGACTTTCTGTTGCAATTATACCTATAATTTTGTGTAACTGCATTTCATTTTTAGCAGCCAAACCATGTCATCAGCATAACACACGTGTTTTAACGCTATTTCCATCAACTGATATTACTGACATATCTTGAATTGATATCACTATTATTTTAATGTACAAACTGAACAGATCGGGTGACAGTGATCAACCCTGTCCAACATCATTTATAGAGAGATATAGAGAGAATGAGAGAAATATATATATATATATATATATATATATATATATATATATATATATATATATATATATATATATATATATATATATATATATATATTGTAACATAACGTATAGCATCATTGCACAGTTTGCCAATTCAAGCACATCTAACAGAGATTTTGTCGCATCAACTTGAACTACGAATACCTTACCGCACACTTGACAGATCTATTAATACAACTTTCATACTAAAATAGCCCATCGAAGCGTCTCAGAATGGTATACTGATTGGATGAAACAGGACATGTGATCAGAAAAGTGGTAAGGAGACGCGGCCAATGCTTGACCCACGCATTCTTCTGTACAGCTTTGGAACGGATGGATCATGTTGTTCTGTGGTGTAGTTTTTATTCATTTTCTGTGACCAGTCATCACTGACCGGGGTAAGCTTACCACTCTCAAGATTAATATGACAATCCTGAAGAGGAAGGTTGAGGTATCTTGTGTTTGTACGTTGTTTCAAGAGAAAGGTTGAGGTATCTTGTGTTTGTACGTTGTTTCAAGAGGAAGGTTGAGGTATCTTGTGTTTGTACGTTGTTTCGAGTGGGATATTAAATATCAAAACTCTGTCAGTGCTAACTTCACTAGCTGCAAAGTCCGTCAGACTTGAGGCCATCTCCAGCAACCTTGATGCAATTTCATCTCTCAATATCTGTTAGCTTTGACTTGTTTCTTCAAATCTAATGTTGTAATGAATGCATACTACAACAAAACATCTTAGGAAGCTGTAGGGAGTAAAGTTATCAATGCACTTTTATGCATTACATCAAAATGCAAACTTTCCCTATCTTCTTGCTAAGAAGACAGTATCTGTGCTTGAATTAACGCTTCTCCTAACCTATATGCTTTAGCCTATAACACTGCTAGAGGGTGAGTGGGGAAATTATATCTTTCCTCCTTTCTTCTTAGTTATGTGTGAACAATGGATTGATGTAATATTATTGTATATCTGGCAAACATAGCACTCAGACACATCATTTAAATGTGGCTATTATGTTACGTTCAACAAATTGGCATTTGTGATGGTTGTACCTAGTTCATTTGTCCAGAATTGGGGAAGGCTTAAACCTCTGACTTTAACCACTGTTGATTGTCAGCAGATGGGGACATATTGCGTTCAGACTATTGATAAAGAAGAAGAATTAGTGAGAGAGGTACAAACCTATTTTAGGATTCTCACACTGTTATATATGTTTATATTTTATTCATTGTAATGAAGGGAATATGTATGCTTACACTTTGTGAACAATACACATGAGATGTTTCTCTATACCCATTCATGAACACGAACTATATTTTCTCAGGCCATAAGAAAATCATTATATATGAGTTACACTCATTATAACTTCTGAAAGCTGGTGGGAGAATACTTGTTCGAATTTATAACACCCCAGTAAATAGAAAAACACTTATAGGTTAAAGGTGAGTTGAGAGAGGAGAGGAAAGCTTGTGAATCAGACATGACATGTACAGGGCAAACACACAACATGCATAGCCTTGCTATGGGTCAATGAGTTCTTTAGATTTATGTTTGTGTCATGAATAATGCCATCATAACATCATCATGCTCATGTCCTTTTCTAAATTACTTGGCTTACTCATCTAATTCCATATCACCATTCTGTGTCCTTACCTGTTTGTCACAATGTCCATATCTCACTGAGACCCCTGGAACACTGATAACACATATTCACAGTCAGACCAGATGATGATCAGCATGCATAAAGTGGTGGTACCCATTGACAGTCAGAGTCGATTCAGCACTAGCTAGAGAAGGGGCATGGCTCTTGCTCTTAGGCTGTTCTCCTTCTTCCTCCTTATCATCCCTCCTCTACTATCCTTATTCATTATGAACTCTCTCATTGCAATACTGAGTTTACCAGAAAGTACATAGAATGATTGTTTGAATTCACAGTGATGGGAGTGGTGCTAATTGGTGAACGTAGCATATAAAGAAGATGCAGCCAGACTGTGTAGGAGAATGTGGCAGCCCAGGTCATCCTCCTGAGTATTAAGCAGTTTGTCATCTTGTCCAGAGGGCAGGTAGTCTAAATGATGATCCATCCATCAATGGACCTAGTTACCAGGCAAAGGCTTCGTCCCTTTTTCCTGCAGAAGGTTGATACTTCCAGCTGTAAACTGATCACTCCAATCAACTTCTATATTAGATCATGGTGAAGAAGAGATGCCCTATCAACACAGGCCATCCATACTTACTTCAGCAATGAATCTACCATGAACACCACTGTGTACCTATTTCAGTGTATTTTCCACAGAGCCATTTATAGTTAGATACAACTCAGACATTTTTCACAACATTACAATTGGGAGAGATGGGGGGAATACATGTGTTTGCTCATGCATCACTCATGATTTTATAAATGATCTATGATATGTATGCATTGATTTTGTGAACCATGTTTATTCTTTACTCCATATTTCCAACCCAATTTTAGAGTTCATTAAACTTATGAAATTTACTTATTCTTCTGTATAAGTTCATTGTACTGTCATCACTTTTACTTTGTGTTTAATTAATATTTAGTTAACACAATTTAAAATAGTTGGGAACCAGTAAGGCTGCGTGATCTTACATGGGGAACTGATTGTAATTCTCCCATGGTAACGACCCAGGTTCCCAGGTTCATCCAGAGAACTCTCACTTTTATTCTAAACATTGTCCTACTGGACCATCTTGGAATCATGGGGACTTTTGGGGGCTTTGAGCTAATTGGGTACTTTAGGAGGAAAACATTTTTGGTGTGTTTCCTAACTTATCCGGGGCTTCCCTAGACCTGTCGAGTTCTCTTAGTTTCACTACCAAGACTATTACTCACCATTAGGAATTAGTCCAAAGTCTCTAGCTAAAAAGAGTACGGGGGATGCACATAGTGCTAATTATTCTTACCACCATTTTCCACACCTTACACACACACACACACACACACACACACACACACACACACGTATATACATAGAGAGAGAGCATAGGGAACAACAGAAAGATAATGAGAGAGAGAGAGAGAGAGAGCTATTGTTCTGTACCTAGCTAAATAGTTTACAATTATAGTTTAATGCCTTAAGAATGGATAACAAACACAGTTCATACTATAGAATACAATATTTGTATTCACAAATATTGTGTGCCACCCTGGCGGTGCTTGATAATGCCAGGGGAGCGAACGCATGTCTTCTATTCTATAAATAAGACATCACTGTGCAGTTATATTCTCTTTTTTAACTGACTCGATGCCAAACAAAATGTAGGTTTGGACCAGAGATTGTTCACAATGAAATGAACAAGTATTATAATGTCAATTTCCATTCACTGAGCATTGAAAGTGCGGAAGATTAAAAAAACCCAATAAGATTACCCTAGTATAGCGATATATCGTCCTTCTGTCCAAATGTTAGGTCACATTTGGCTATATCTGTGTGTGTGTGGGTGCGCGCGCGTGAATGCGTGCGTACGTGCGCGCTTGCTCGCTCTGCACTCAAACGTAGACCATACACACTACTTCCAGTAGTGCTAGACTGAATTTTGTGTGTAGATTAGCTTTCCCTATCAACGGTGTCCCTCGCCATCAGGCCAACCCATTCCGACTTCAGAGGTACTGTAATTGACGTCCCCAAGTCAAAGACGAGAGGTCAACATTTTAGTCCAACCGTGTAGTGGCGATATATTATCCGTTCTGAATCCGTTACAACATGTTCTGTAGTATGTTTGATCAATTGAGATATAAGATGGGCACTGAAGTAAATGTCAGACCTGAAGTAAATCACGTCCACATGTGTAAACTGACTGGTGTTGTCGGATAGCTTTTTAACGTGTGGGGTTCAAAGGTCACCTGCCCTAGAGTGGTCATCATGCAGTGTGTGCATTCTAAGATTTGTACTTCACTTTCCTCAAACAAAAATAGCTTCCCGGGGAACTGAACCAAGGTCTTCTGGAGATGGTAGGTACCGTAATCGCTCGACCACCCATTTAACGATTCATAAATTAAACCAGGCAAAACAAACAAGTCTGTTAGAGCCCTGACTATAATATATCCAGTGAGAGGGTCACCATAACAAGGTCACAACGGCCGGGTGGGTTGACAAGACCAGGATCTATAAATACATATAAACCATGAAGTGCTGTCTGAAGTGTATATGCTGCAGATTATAAATCAGTGTTGCTGTCTGAAGTGTATATGCAGCACATTATAAATCAGTGTCGAGTAGTGATATCCCCTGTAATGATGATACGTTTACGAGTCCATATCGCGTAGTTCAACAGCAGGACATGTGATTCACTGCTGGTCGGGGTGAGGGTTTATCACGGAGTTGGTTGTGCTGTTTTGGGAGAATAACACGCCTACAGTCGATAGTTTGGTTATTGTGAATTGCTTGGCAGAGAATCAACACAGTACATGTCATAGTGAATAGCTTGTAAGATAACATTGTATAGTTCATAATGATTTGCTGGGTAAATAAATAACTAATAAAATGACCTCTGTATATTCCAACTCTTTATCGCTGTGAATTGCTTCTTGTAGGATTGCTTGTTATCTCAACTCCCCCCCCCCCCCCCACATAGTACTTGGTGAATTGCTTAAGAATTAATACATTGCTTCATTGCATCGGGTTTTATCTCAGATGTCGCTGTCTCTTTCCGCAGATAAGCAGGACTGAAAGCGTGGCACAAAGCACGAAACCCGAAGCTCTAGCACAGTGGTTCTCAACCTTTTTTGGCCCGTGCCCCCCTTCACCATATTTTCAGAATGTCACCCCCCCCCCCTTTTTCGTATTTCCTACCTAACAATTTGGCCCGTGCCCCTCTTCACCATATTTTCAGAACGTCACCCCCCCCCCCCTTTCATATTTCCTAACTAAAAATCCCCCCGCCCTCACCCCTACACAGTATACGTAATAATGGAAGCTAAATTTAATAGCACATACTAAAACAAGTCTAGACGTGCACATAAAAAGTTATTTGTGGGTCTACTTACTTTATAAAATGAATTTTAGAAGGGTGAGACGTACAGAACCGTAAAGAATGAAGGGAAAAACAATATCAAGTAATTGGTTCTCCCCCCCCCCCTGGAAACCCTAAAATCCCCCCCCCCCCCAGAGAACAACTGTTCTAGCAGGAATCACCGAGAAAATTGCAGGTGTGAATCGAATGACCGAGATCGGAATCGAACTCACAACCTGCAGAGCGCGAGGCAGGCGATTTATACTTCTCCACGGTAACCCCCGGTGACATAATAAGGTTGAGTAGTCAGTTCCCTTTCTCACTGCCTTCCCCTACCCAGACAATTTCTAGAACATTCTGAGAAATGTCAGACGTTAATGTGTATGTGGCTGGGTCGGCCCTAGAGCCCTACAGGTCGGAAAAACATCATCTCGCCGCGGCTGTGGATTGAATCCTAACCATTCATTTGGAAGGCGAGCGAATTAACCACTTTGCCAAAGTGACTCCAGTAATATTACAGATGCGTTTAAATTGACAAAGATTGACAATACAAATGCGCTGGGCGGGTAGAAAACTAAATCGAACCCACAACCTTCGGAGTGCGAGGCAGGCGGAAAAACTACCCATTTAACTGCAGATATGAAAGAAGACACGCATATCCACGAGCGCGGTGACAGAGCACGATGACAGAGCGCGATGACAAAGCAAGTAAAATCAGTGGAGGTAACATCGGGGTTTATGAAATTAAAGTTAGAAACAGTCTTAGAATACCCTTAGACTACGAAGAAGAAATGAAGCATGCGGAACTGGGGGGGGGGGGGGGGTCTAAGATACTAGGCTTAACTCATAATGTTCCGTAAAGAGTCAGTAAGGTTCACTGTCATACCACATATTGTAGGATCAAAGCTCCCAGAGCATTGTGCTATTTAGGCAATAATATGATCAGAGCTCCGCTAATCCATAAGATATGGGTTGGCACAGCGAATGATAATTATTATTCGGTGTGGTACTGAAGCGTATCGCACGGCTTCTGTCTTGCTGTGTGTGAGTGTAATCCCGTAGGGGAAATCATGGGCAGGCGTGTGCAAGAGACAGAATGGGTGATGGATATAGTGTGTGTGTGTGTGTGTGTGTGTGTGTGTGTGTGTGTGTGTGTGTGAGAGAGTGTGTGTGATACTATGATTGTGTGTGTGTGTGTGTGTGTGTGTGTGTGTGTGTGTGTGTGTGTGTGTGTGTGTGTGTGTGAATCTCAGCCTCTCTCGCTGCTGTTCATCTATCGCTCAAAGTAGGAAGTAAGGAATAAATAATGGGCAGACCTGTAAGGGAAACAGCACGGACGATGAATATACTGTGATGTGTGCATCCAAGCCTCTCTCTTTTCCCCAGTATCTCCCTCTATCTATCTATCTCCCTTCCCTCTCCCTATCTATCCATCCATTTATCTATCCATCTATCAATCCATCCACCTACTTACCTACCTACCTACTTATCTACTCACCCACCCACCCCCTCCCCCTTCACACACACACATCTAACAAAAGTCCAACAACGTGCCAGTCATATTCTATATATGACAGAAATCTGAAACCATTCACTTCACATGAAGCAGAAGCAGAAAACGACGCTAATACAGAAACATATCCACACGACAGCTAAGTACAGAAATTATCAGGTGAGCTGTCAACTAAACTTTACATCCATATTTACAAATATTGATAATGCACACTGTTGCACAATACAAGCTAGCCTTCTTAAAATAAAAGAAACAAAAGTGGTGTTTTATGAGGCTAATATATTACTGTAAACAGCACGTATATATAAAAAAATATAAACAAGTGACAGAAACGTGAAAATAAAACAGAGGGACAAGAAAATGGAGTCTGCCGAGAAGCCATGTCTTTGGTCGATCTAATCCAGGAGTTGGGGTGAATTGACTGGAGCTTTTCTCGTTCCAATTTGAAAATGACACTGAGTATCACTACACGTGCTGGGGAATATTTCAACGTGTATTGATTTAAAAAAAAAAAAAAAAAAAAAAAAAAAAAAAAAAAAAAGACGCGACGGCAGGGCTGTAACTAGCACGTTGTCCTACCGGTCTGATGGGCATGTGTTCGATTCCACCTAGATGTGGGGATTTTAATAAATAATTGACCTGGTCTCTAAGGTCATCATCTGTGTCATGTCGATAAGCGTGGGCGGTCATGTTTCGCCATCTCACGCGATAAATAGAGTTGTGGTTCAGCTCCGTGTTCTTGTCTCGGCCATGCCACGTGGCCAAGTCATCCAGATATTTACTTCTCTGTCTTCCTTTGTTCTTTTCCCTTCAATCTTGCCAGTTGTAACCAAGTTCTCTATTTCTTCTCATAACGTGTCCAAACATGGTACGTATAATTTCTCTAATAAGTTTACAAAGTTCGTATGCTTCTTTATAGGACTTGCTCATGGGTTTTTCTTTCTATTTCTATTTCTCTTTTTCCACTTTCCTCAGAAACCACAAAGTATCTCCTTACAATTTAATTCTAATCCTAGTTGCTCACTGTGTACATTGACTGCATCTACTAAATGTTGCAGATTATGTTCATTGTCTGCAATCAATACTGTATCATCCGCATATCTAATGTTATTAATGTTATGTACTCCAAAGGTGTGTCTAAATTTATAAAAGTATTTTCACTGTATAGTGGAAAAAGAAATCTGAAAACATTACATATCCTGGTGCACACCGTTTTTAATAGGCTGATATTGACCTACGTCATTATCAATCTTTATAGCAGATTGTTGTTTCCAATATATGTTTTGTTTTGCAAGTCTAAGGTCTTTCCCATCAATTTGTAGACCTGCAGGCATCTTCATCATGTTGACATGTCTTACTTTATCGAAAACCTTTGTGTTTTCGATAAAGTAAGACATGTCAACATGATGAAGATGCCTGCAGGTCTACAAATTGATGGGAAAGACCTTAGACTTGCAAAACAAAACATATATTGGAAACAACAATCTGCTATAAAGATTGATAATGACGTAGGTCAATATCAGCCTATTAAAAACGGTCTCTAAGGTGGGCCCAGCAAAAAGTGAGTACCAGGTAATAATCCTGAAATAAAGGCGGCCGACTTGATCACATGACCTATCGAGTGCCGATTGGTCTAAAACGCTATAAAGATATTGGGATAGTGATTGATTTACAAGGGCAACTGATGCCCAGTCTTGTTAGTTCGTTATAGTTTGGCGGTTATTTCTGAGCCAAAAGGCCATGATATATTTCTCCATTGGCCGTACAGAAAACATCCGCCCAGCGTTCGTCTTTGGTCATTTAATGAGAAGACAAGCAGGAAAACATCGTGACGGTTGAGAAAATCGGCGGGAGATGTGGCACAGGCAGATCGAGAGAAATGGTGCTGGATGGACAGACGGTGGTGTAAAGGATTATCATCAGCAGAGTTGATCCAGAACACCAAGGACTAAGATCTGCGGAGAGACATGAACGCCTCTGCCAGATTGCAGGCACATAATGATACTGATTTTACCAAGCTGAACTCATGAGCCACTGGGGTCAGCAAAAGCTCACACACTTCCTGGAGAATGAATCAGGACTACTATGTTGATGTTAGGCCCAGATCTGAGACCAATCAGCAGTCGGCGAGCTATGCGGTGGCCGTCTTTACTTCCTAGGTAGTTTCCTCGTACCGATGTCTGGGAGTTCAGGCCAATGACAAGAACACCCTGCTCGAGATATGACCACAAGCTTGCCACTGCAATACCGATAAGCAAGTGCGCTGAAGTAATTCTCTATCTACGGCTCTAATCATCATCAAACGGATTAGACTCCATTGACGCTCTGCAAAGTTTGGTCCTTAGTATTCCAGTTCTATGATTATATTCGCCTATAAGGGAAGCAAGCAGTAACAATGTAACCTACTATTACAAAGAATTACCATTAAATAACAAATATTCATTGATTGGAAGCTGCGCAAAATAGGACTAAAAGAGTATGACAGAATCACTAATGTGGAGCTCGAACGAAACAAATAACAGTGAATTACCAAGTGAAGGAAAGACGCAGGCTTTGGATAGAACCATACACTGAGAACATGTGAGAATGGTATAACTTGAAATGCCGTTGTCTGGAACAGAAGACCACAAACACGGAGAACAGTAGAAACGAATACTGAGGAGGAGGAGGAGGAGGAGGCGGAGGCGGCAGCGGCGGGGGGGGGGGGACATGTACGGAGCTGCTGCATGGGGTGTAGCCACGGATAGGGCGTCTTGGGGTGAGGGAACAGGGGCTTAAGATCAAGGAGAAGAGCCTACCATGTATGTCGAATGAGGTGACTAAGGAGGGTTGGCGTGAGACTGGCTACGTCATTAAGTTGAACTTGTGCCCAACCAGTCAGGGAAAAGTCTACAAAGGACTTGGAGTGCGTTAGGTAACGGTCTTTGCATTATGAGGAGATAAAAACACTCTAAAAGAATGATTTATTATTCCTTAGGGTTTGAGCATGATTAACGTCGAAGTGCAATCCCCAGTTGTAAACAATCGGGAAAACGGGGTGGGGGTGGGTGGGTGGGATTCAGTGCTTGCTGAGGAGAGAAGGGATCGGGGGGGGGGGGGTACGGTTTGAATCCCCCAGGCGAAGAATGAGGGGAGCTGGTTGTTTAGTTGCTATTTGGTCAACATGGCAGGAAACGGGTGTAGTAGGAACGACCTTCTGAAGCTCTGTGATCAACTCAGTCGAGTCAAATTGTCACCGTGGATTTTTACTGAGAACGAAGACGGCAAAAAATGGAACTGGTCCCCTCATCTGCTAATTCCGTTCCCCCAGTGTGCAAGGGTGCTATCAGGTTACGTAACATCCCACGGCAGCAACTATGCTGGGATTACTGTGACCATATGTATAAGTAAGCAGTAGCACGAACGCCCCCCCCCCACCCCCCTCCCCCAGATACACTCTCTCACGAGAGTCTGCAGTTTAATTAACAGCATGGTGTGTCCAAGCGTTAATTCCTCGTGGTATCTCGGTGTGTCCAAGCGTTAATCCCTCGTGGTATCTCGGTGTGTCCAAGCGTTAATTCCTCATGATATCTCGGTATTTATGGGTGCAGGATGTGGCGGATGATCTCCAGATGGGTGTATCGGACGCGGGGCATCTTGCTTGTGATCGAGAAGTTTTCCGGAAGGTTGTTATGGGAGCGAGGTTCTGCAAAGGACATGCTACTGAATGAATGAATGAATCTCGGTGTGTCCAAGCGTTCATTCCACGTGGTATCTCGATGTGTCCAAGCGTTAATTCCACGTGGTATCTCGGTGTGTCCAAGCGTTAATTCCACGTGGTATCTCGGTGTTTCCATGCGTTAATTCCACGTGGTATCTCGGTGTGTCCATGTGTTACTTCCACGTGGTATCTCGTTGTGTCCATGTGTTACTTCCACGTGGTATCTCGGTGTGTCCATGTGTTACTTCCACGTGGTATCTCGTTGTGTGCATGTGTTACTTCCACGTGGTATCTCGGTGTGTCCATGTGTTACTTCCACGTGGTATCTCGTTGTGTCCATGTGTTACTTCCACGTGGTATCTCGTTGTGTCCATGTGTTACTTCCACGTGGTATCTCGGTGTGTCCATGTGTTACTTCCACGTGGTATCTCGGTGTGTCCATGTGTTACTTCCACGTGGTATCTCGTTGTGTCCATGTGTTACTTCCACGTGGTATCTCGTTGTGTCCATGTGTTACTTCCACGTGGTATCTCGGTGTGTCCATGTGTTACTTCCACGTGGTATCTCGTTGTGTCCATGTGTTACTTCCACGTGGTATCTCGGTGTGTCCATGTGTTACTTCCACGTGGTATCTCGTTGTGTCCATGTGTTACTTCCACGTGGTATCTCGTTGTGTCCATGTGTTACTTCCACGTGGTATCTCGTTGTGTCCATGTGTTACTTCCACGTGGTATCTCGGTGTGTCCATGTGTTACTTCCACGTGGTATCTCGTTGTGTCCATGTGTTACTTCCACGTGGTATCTCGGTGTGTCCATGTGTTACTTCCACGTGGTATCTCGTTGTGTCCATGTGTTACTTCCACGTGGTATCGAACAGGCCACACTTTATACGAAACCGAAAATCACAAGGTCTGGTCTGCGATGTGGACTCCTTACGGCTATCTCTGCATACTTGTAAACTCCCATCATCTTGGTAAGAGGGAGAAAGCAGCAGCAGCAGAAAACAGGGCGAAGACGAAGGAAGGAGGTGAAGACAATGGGAGAAGAGGAAGAAGAGCAAAAAAAAAAAAAAAAAAAAGAAGAAAGCGAAGAATAAAATGACGACGACGACAGCGATATACGAACGAAGTAATGTATGAAAGAAATGACAATGTTAGATGGGCCTGTGTGCTCAGTTCTTAACCCTTTGAAAATAAAGTTCGATCGTTAGTCGGTAGAGTTATTCTTGTATAAGGTATCCTGCCACACGTCCAACCCTCACTAGTCGCCTCTTACGTCATGCATATCTCCATAAGTGCCCCAGTCTCCGCCCATTACTCACGGAGAATCTCAATACACTGCAGGAACTCCACAATACCGGTAAGGACCCAATGTGTGTGTACTACAATCATCCATGACAGGAATATTTCTTTGTGGATGGTTGTCTTACTTTGAAAGTGTGCCTTTTTCGATTTCCAGCTGTCGATGGATGTTTTAAAAGTCCTTAGAATTTTTGGTCCTTATCCAAGAAGGCTAGAAGTGCGATCCACTACCTTAGGATCAGGGGAAGCATGCCATCCGTGCGTTTTATTTATGATAACTCGGTTTTATTTCGTATGCAGAGACTACGTTGGTCTATATAGTCACAGCGAACAATTCAGCTATAACAGTGTTTCAGGAACTTCCCTACTGTCATACTCATGCTCTAATAATCTGACACGAAAACAAATATACCACACAACATAAGGAACCCATCACTCACTTCATTCCAATGTGGATGCTTCCATGTGGGTTTTGACGAAAAGAGTAGAAAAGCCCTTGAGACATAACGTTCATTGTTCGTTGTGTCTGTATAGGCTAGCAAAGTCTTTGCATCTTTTATTATGTAAACATCCGTTCGGTCGACATTGTGAATCGAACCACATCATACTTTTAAGCCACTCATCCTCATATGTTGGAAAATACCACATAAACACAACGTACACATCTAATCGCAACTAAATTCAAAACATATCAGAAGCAAAGAAAACCTGGCACACGTAAAGCCATCGTATTTTGAACCTTAGAACAATCGTATAAAATAAACGCTTAAATGCTTTAACACCAACTATACTGAAACACAGTAATATATCTGAAGAATGTGAGAACAGTGTAAGATATACAACTAAGAAACACACCCACCGTACGTTGTTGCACTGCGTCTTACTTGCAGGCTTATATACTTACCCATAATCCGCTCAGAGAATTTGCGAACAGGCAGGACAATATACGCTTACGTATTTTAAGAAAGAGAACAACGCCTTCTTCTAGAACAAACTCACAGAAACAACGTGAACACACACACAATCTGTGCCGATGTATTAAACAGATACAGAACACATATTTACACATTAGCAGAAAACACTTTACGCGCAGGAAAAAAAAAGCTTATATTTACACACACAAATCAAAACACTTGCCTCAAACGCAGAGAAGAAATGTTTACACTCCGAAACACAAGGCGTAATGATATTTGCAACCGGCTATATAATAACATACTTGAGATACACAAAGACACATCTTATGTTGTAACATACCACAGGCGTAAGAGACAGTCAGATATGTATTGATCCCCGAGGCACATGGGTCTCCAAGCACGCCCTGGCTGGCTGGCACGGCACAGTCTCTCTTTCCCTGGCAGAGACTACTCACTTCAGACAGGGTTCCCGAAGCTTGACAATCTGCGAGGTCACATGTATTAAGAGAGGAATTGTTTTTACACACAGTGGCGTTGAAGAGTTAAACACATACCGGCAACGATATAAATACACAATAAACATAGCCAGTTAATAATAGCTATACACGTATCACCTGTTTTCTTAGCCCCAACCCCTCCCCCATACACAGAATGAACATTAAGAACCACGTGATCTTGGGACCTTGAACCATTTCGTCGAACAAATCAGGGTGGATTAAAGAACAAGGCTTATGCTAGGGTGGGGGTAAGATGACATGAAAAATGGGAAAATACTAATATATGAAGTGAATACTGGGACAAACTAAACACAACAGAAGATAATATGTATGTGATATGTATCATAAAATATTCATAGGCTCCAGTCACCAGTGTATCGATCGAGGGTGTCCAAGTTAGAACAGGCTTCCTGAGAGAAATTCTTCCAATTTATTTTTTCCCCCGGAGAAATAAGTGAGCTGGAATTGCGTTTATTCTTCTGGTCAGATTCTTCATACACGTTTGAACTATTTGTACGGAGAATGTGATTACTAGCAACTTCTGGCTAGATTCTTTACACTGGTTTCAACTATTAGTGCAGAGAATGTCATCACTAGCAACTACTAGCTAAATTCTTCACATGTTTCAACTATTAGTGCAGAGAATGTCATCACTAGCAACTACTAGCTAAATTCTTCACACATGTTTCAACTATTAGTGCAGAGAATGTAATTACTAGCAACTACTAGCTAAATTCTACACATGTTTCAACTATTAGTGCAGAGAATGTAATTACTAGCAACTTCTGTCTGGATTTTTAACACAGGTTTGAACTATCAGAATACAGAATATCATTCTAGCAACTAATGGCTAGATTCTTCATACAGATTTGAACTATTCGTACACATAAAGTGATTAATAGCAACTTTTGGCTAAATTCTTCATTTGATCTATCAAGATAGAATGCCATCAGCTCTGGTATTAATTCTCGGCACATAGAATGTCTATACTAGCCACTTTTACCCAGATTCTCCACATATGTTAAACTGTCAGTGTAAGCAACGTCTGGCTAAATTCTTTACACAGAGTTTGAACTAATCAGTACAGAAAATGTCATTACAAGCAACTTTTGGCTAGATTCTTCAGTATCAGTACAGAGAATGTCATTACAAGAAACTGTTGGCTAGATTCTTCACACTATCAGTACAGTGAATGCCATTACAAGCAACTTCTGGCTTGATTCTTCACACAGGTTTGATCTACCAGTACAGTTATAGCAGCTTCTGGCTACATTCTCCACGGTGACTAAACATCAACGCAGAAAGCAAAAACTGAAAGTAAAACAATCTGACACAGCTGGTAGCAACTTCTGACTACAGTGCCAACTTCCCTCTCATCGCTGTAATAAAGTACTATCTCCACGGGGAACGTTGCATACATCTCCCTCCCCTCTCCGCGCTCACAAAACAGCGAGGTAATGGAGCTGTACATCTGCCTAGAAGCGTATTCGGGAATATCCAGGTCCTGATCCAGCACAGCTCAAACGGACTGGCTGGAATTAGGTGATGCTTCTTTCACAGATTTGAGGTACTTTATCGTCACTAGACTCTAGCCCGGCGCCCAGGGGGTAAATGGCCCAGTATCAACTAAAGATCAATATATGGTTGTTCTATCCCACGCTATCTGTGGCCCAGTATCAACTGAAGATCAATATATGGTTGTTGTTCTTCTTCTTCTTCTTCGTTCATCCGGAGTTTTTTTTCCGGATGTGATTGCGTTGTGCCTGTTTACAGCAGAGCTGCGTTCTTGCGCCGTTAGGCCGACACATCCGACTTCTGCGGGCATTTGTTGACCGGGGTAACCTTCCCGGGGTATGGTTGTTCTATCCCGCCCTGTCTGTGGCCCAGTATCAACTGAAGATCAACATATGGTTGTTCTATCCCACCCTGTCTGTGGCCCAGTATCAACTGAAGATCAACATATGGTTGTTCTAGTTAGTTAGTTAGTTAGTCGACAGATCATCCTCATTGCACATCGAACCATTCAGTCCATTAGTGCTCGGATCCCCTCCTCAGCAAATCCCGCAGCGTGTAGCGGCTAACGACGCCAGTTCTGTGTTGGTTTATCAATCTTCTTTGGCTTCCTGCGTAGTGTTCTTGTTTGGCCACCCCTCTTTTAATTTGCTGCTCTAGCAGTCAGTCTATTGTTGTAGATTCACAGTCATCACTTGGTTCTCGCAAAAGTCTTACTTCTCGTAGAGCATTCAGAATGTCAGCCTGGTCCATGGCGCGTCCGCCCTCCACAGTAGCCTCACCTGCGAGCTTGTCAGCCCGCTCATTTCCTTGTACTCCCACATGCCCTGGCACGAAGATGAAACTAATCTTTGCCAGCCGAGACCGCTTCAGAGGCAGCAACCATTCTCTTCGGATCGACCCCTCCTCTATCCTCTTGATCATGTTCATTGAATCGCTAAGGAAACAAGCCCTAGTGAATGTCTGTGTCTCGAGCCATGTTATTGCGTTACTTACTGCCATGACTTCCATGGTCAGGCTACTTGTGGTTTCAGTGAAAGCACCAGAGTCCTCCTTCACAATTCTCCCTCCGGCCCGAGCTGTAAAGGCCCATGAGCTTCTCACATGTCGGACGACCGACCCATCTGTGTAGATGACCGCGTCACTGTCTAGCGAATTCTCGAAAATCAACGCTTGTACTTCTGCCTCCACAGCAGTCGGATTTTCTTGTCTGCATTTCCTATCTAGTTGGATGCAAACTAAAAAGGATGTGCAGAAGTCTGTTGGCACTTGCACCCACTCCTCGCCAGGTTCTAAGTCCTCAAGTGAACACACCTGTTGAAGAATGTCTTCGGCTTGACCCATCCACGACCGTCCTCTTTTTAACCTGCTGCCCTTCACCTTCCTAATTTCACTATGCAGTGGATGTTGTGTGTTTGCGTTAACTCTGAGGTAGGCGCGTGCCCTGCAAACGTGTATTCTCTCTTCAATGGTTGGAAAATCAAGAAGGTAGTGCATCGCCCTGCATGCTGTATCTCTTGTACATCCAAGAGTAATGCGCATAGCTTCATTCTGTATCCTTTCCATCCTTTCTATCTGCTTATGGCTGAGAGTCAGGATTGCCATTGCATACTCAAAAACAGACATGACTAGCCCCTCGTACAGAAGACATAGATGGCGCTGCTCACAGTTTGCTGCCGCCATCACCCGCATCGCAGCCAAACCCCGCTTGGCCTTTGTTATCACCTGGTCTATGTGCACATTATAAGCAAGGCTTCGATCAAACCGTATCCCTAGGTAACTTATTGCCTGCGTTCTTTCCACCGTCTCTGAAAACAGCATTACAGTTGGTGTTGGAGTGTTGACAATATGATTATTCAACGAGAACCAAGTCACTGTTGCCTTTGTTGGGTTGACCATTGCCCCAGCTTCATCACACCAAGTACTTATGCGATTGAGTTCGGTTTGTAGTTCCACAGCAACCTGCTCTCTATCCTTACCCTGACGATACACTAAAACATCATCGGCATACGACAATGTCCTGCCAGGTCCAGTGATCTGCTCACTGGTGATTCTCACTGTGTAGGCGTTGAACAGTACCGGAGATAATGGTGATCCCTGTGGTAGGCCAGGATATATTGTTGTTGGTTCCGAAGTCCAACTGCCACATCTAAAAACTACTTTCCGTTGGAAGAGGGCTGCAGCGATCCAACTAAGGAGGAATGGACTTACTTTTAGTTCAAGAAGCTGAAACACTAAAAAATCCAATGGTACTCTGTTGTATGCGTCCTCAAGATCAATCGCTGCAGCAAAGGTTTCAATGCCTGAGTGGAAACCATCATAGACATCATGGGCAAAGACTGCTGCATTGGTCCAGGTTTCTCTTTTTGGACGGTACCCACCCAGGGTAGGTGGGTAAACACCTTGCCTCTCTAGCTGGCTTGATATGTTCCTGGCAATTACCTCATCCAGCAGCTTGCCTATTGGATTCTGCATGGTTATAATTCGATATCCCTGAATTTTTTTGTGGTCTTTGCCAGGCTTCGGCAAGGGAATCAGATAGCTGTGTAACCATTCCTCCTTGATGCTAGCACTCACTATACTGTTGTTGTACATGTCTGCTAGTTTCTCTAGCTCATTGTCGGTACACTTATTGATGTCGTCGTATCTTATGCCATCAGGACCTGGAGCGCTGCTTTTTGATCGTCGAAGTACAGCCTTGACAACTGAAGATCAACATATGGTTGTTCTATCCCGCCCTATCTGTGGCCCAGTATAAACTGACGATCAACATATGGTTGTTCTATCCCGCCCTATCTGTGGCCCAGTATAAACTGACGATCAACATATGGTTGTTCTATCCCGCCCTATCTGTGGCCCAGTATAAACTGACGATCAACATATGGTTGTTCTATCCCGCCCTATCTGTGGCCCAGTATAAACTGACGATCAACATATGGTTGTTCTATCCCGCCCTATCTGTGGCCCAGTATAAACTGACGATCAACATATGGTTGTTCTATCCCGCCCTATCTGTGGCCCAGTATAAACTGACGATCAACATATGGTTGTTCTATCCCGCCCTATCTGTGGCCCAGTATAAACTGACGATCAACATATGGTTGTTCTATCCCGCCCTATCTGTGGCCCAGTATAAACTGACGATCAACATATGGTTGTTCTATCCCGCCCTATCTGTGGCCCAGTATAAACTGACGATCAACATATGGTTGTTCTATCCCGCCCTATCTGTGGCCCAGTATAAACTGACGATCAACATATGGTTGTTCTATCCCGCCCTATCTGTGGCCCAGTATAAACTGACGATCAACATATGGTTGTTCTATCCCGCCCTATCTGTGGCCCAGTATAAACTGACGATCAACATATGGTTGTTCTATCCCGCCCTATCTGTGGCCCAGTATAAACTGACGATCAACATATGGTTGTTCTATCCCGCCCTATCTGTGGCCCAGTATAAACTGACGATCAACATATGGTTGTTCTATCCCGCCCTGTATGCTCCGTGAATTATAACACGAGTATTCTATGGCATCCGAGAAATGAGTGTTCTTATAGTTTTATTAGGGATTGGGGGGGGGGGGGGGAGGGGTCTTCCCGGTGGCGTAGTTAGGCCGTCTACCTCGCGCTCCGAAGGTTGTGGGTTCGATTATGGACTGGGTCATTCGGTTTAGGAGTACATTTTTCTCGGAGGCTCCAGGGGGTCGTCGCTGGAGTTACAGAGTTAGAGCTTTGTGCGACGCTTTCGACAGGCCGCTATGCGGAAACAGGCCTGAACCATGTCGGATAAAACCCGGGGCAATAAAGTTGATACTCTCGGCATTAAAACCCGTGTATTGTTTATTAAGGGCTTGCGAACGCGGTTTGTGAGCCCGTATACCCGGGTTGGAAACACAGCGGTGCTGGTTTTTTCGAAAAAGGTATAGGAGCCGGTCGTTCAGAAAGCAATGGCAAACTACTGAACGTAAAATTTGCCCAGGAATCACGAACAGCGAAAATGCTGGGGTTGACTGCTACGTCCTATGAAGGACATGCAACTTAATTTTTTTGGGTATTGTTTATTATAAACCAGATGTTCCCCTCGTGTTATGGGCGTGAATTTGTAGAACAACATTCTTAACAGGCCGTGGAGAAAACATTACCACCCTAGACCTTACCCCTGCCAGTCCGTATGTGCCGTACCGTGACCTATTTACGTTCTGGTTCCGCCACCTGTAACATAGGGGCGGCCAACGCCCTATACGCTCCCGTATTCCAGCTTCGACATCAGCTGTAGGCCATTTGGTAGCAGACCGCCTGGTCTTGATATTTAACAATGGTATGGGCGTCGGTCGTTCAGAAAGCAATGGCAAACTACTGAACGTAAAGTTGTCTAGAAAATCACAACCCCCCCCCCCCCCCCCCCCCCCCCCCCCAAAAAAAAAACAAAAAAAAAAACAAAAAAACAAAAACAAAAAAAAACAAAAAAAAAAACAAAAAAAAACAACAAAACAACAACAACACCAACATGGGGTTGCGTGCGACATCTTGTAAAGAGCTTGCAACTAACTGAACCTAAATTCCCGCCCCGCTGTTGTCTGGTTTATTTCTGCGTGTTTCTATTTGCTTTTTGTGGGGTCCTTTAGAAATAATGTATTGATCGCAACGTGTAGTGACGAAAGGAATAGGACAAACCAGGCAATATACCAGCTGAAGACTATAGACACACGGGGATTTCAACCTGCCGACTACAGAATATGTAGATTCAGCTTAGTTCACTATGGATTATCATCACCACATTGCGGAAGCGTCCATAGGCCCACAGTGATTTTTTTTAGGAGGGGGGGGGGGGGTGAAGGAGGGGGCGTGTTCGCTCGCTGTACAATCCAGTGTAGTCCATACATGCGTTACTTCTAGTGCACTGGGCTGATTTTTGCGTGTGGATTCGCTTGCCGTATTATCAGTGTCCACCGCCATCAGGCGAACCCACTCCGACTTATGAGATACTTGTAATTTACGTCCCGAAGTCAAGGACGAGAAGTCAACATTTTAGTCCAACTGACTGATATAGGGGTTAAACATGCCACCTCGGCATCAGCACACCGGAAGTTTAAGAGCGCGCGCTTTGTATCCATCCAGTCATGCTGACCCGCCACCCTGCGTGATAAATTCATCAACGTGCAACATCAGTGTGGAGAAGGTTGATAAGCTTCACGTGGTTGAGATGCTATTCACTCTGGCCACTCCTATCGTGGATCCGAACATTTCCATTCTAACTGATGATTAGTTCAGTTCATGGACACGGCTTCGGCTCAAATCTCGAAGGGCGCTCATCATGTCGCCTCCGTCCATTCTGGCAGTGCCAGCCAGACTATCTGCTCTTTCATTGCCCACACGCCACACATGAACTAACTACGAATGTATAAGTTATGTTTCTGTAAGTAGCTTTGTAGACCCGGGACCTGTAGTTGTATTCAGAATCACATTTTTCTGCTAATGTTTTGTGGGTAGTACTGTCACTCGGTGATATACCGTCCTTCCTGACGTGGGTGTCCTTGACGTGGGTGTCCTTGACATGGGTGTCCTCCTTGACATGAATGTCCTAGACGATGTGGGTGTCCTCCATGACGTGGGTGTCCTCCATGACGTGGGTGTCCTCCATGATGTGGGTGTCCTCCATGATGTGGGTGTCCTTGACGTGGGTGTCCTCCATGACGTGGGTGTCCTCCATGACGTGGGTGTCCTCCATGACGTGGGTGTCCTTGACGTGGGTGTCCTCCATGATGTCGGTGTCCTCCATGATGTGGGTGTCCTTGACGTGGGTGTCTTCCATGATGTGGGTGTCTTCCATGATGTAGGTGTCTTCCATGACGTGGGTGTCTTCCATGACGTGGGTGTCTTCCATGACGTGGGTGTCTTCCATGACGTGGGTGTCCTCCATGACGTGGGTGTCCTCCATGATGTGGGTGTCCTCCATGACGTGGGTGTCCTTGACGTGGGTGTCCTCCTTGACATGAATGTCCTCAACGATGTGGGTGTCTTCCATGACGTGGGTGTCCTCCATGACGTGGGTGTCCTCCATGACGTGGGAGTCTTCCATGATGTGGGTGTCCTCCATGACGTGGGTGTCCTCCATGACGTGGGTGTCCTCCATGACGTGGGTGTCCTTGACGTGGGTGTCCTTGACGTGGGTGTCCTCCTTGACATGAATGTCCTCCATGATGTGGGTGTCTTCCATGATGTGGGTGTCCTCCATGACGTGGGTGTCCTCCATGATGTGGGTGTCCTCCTTGACGTTCATGATGTTCATATCCTCATTGACGGTAGTACTGTCACTCGGTGATATAACGTCCTTCTTGACATGGGTGTCCTCCTTGACGTGGGTGTCCTCGATGATGTGGGTGTCCCCCATGACGTGAGTGTCCTCCTTGCCATAGATGTCCTTGACGTGGGTGTCCTCCTTGACGTGAGTGTCCTCCTTGCCACAGATGTCCTTGACGCGGGTGTCCCCCATGACGTGAGTGTCCTCCTTGATGTCAGTGTCCTCCTTGACCCGGGTGTCCCCCAAGACGTGAGTGTCCTCCTTGCCATAGATGTCCTTGACGCGGGTGTCCCCCATGACGTGAGTGTCCTCCTTGCCATAGATGTCCTTGACGCGGGTGTCCCCCATGACGTGAGTGTCCTCCTTGCCATAGATGTCCTTGACGTGGGTGTCCTCCTTGACGTGAGTGTCCTCCTTGCCATAGATGTCTTTGACCCGGGTGTCCCCCATGACGTGAGTGTCCTTGCCATAGATGTCTTTGACCCGGGTGTCCCCCATGACGTGAGTGTCCTCCTTGATGTCAGTGTCCTCCTTAACCCGGGTGTCCCCCATGACGTGAGTGTCCTCCTTGCCATAGATGTCCTTGACGTGAGTGTCCTCCTTGATGTCAGTGTCCTCCTTGACCCGGTGACCCCCATGACGTGAGTGTCTTCCTTGATGTCAGTGTCCTCCTTGACCTGGGTGTCCCCCATGACGTGAGTGTCCTCCTTGCCATAGATGTCCTTGACGTGAGTGTCCTCCTTGATGTCAGTGTCCTCCTTGACCCGGGTGACCCCCATGACGTGAGTGTCCTCCTTGATGTCAGTGTCTTCCTTGACGCGGGTGTCCCCCATGACGTGAGTGTCCTCCTTGCCAGAGATGTCTTTGACCCGGGTGTCCCCCATGACGTGAGTGTCCTCCTTGATGTCAGTGTCCTCCTTGACCCGGGTGACCCCCATGACGTGAGCGTCCTCCTTGACGCGGGTGTCCCCCATGACGTGAGTGTCCTCCTTGATGTCAGTGTCCTCCTTGACCCGGGTGTACCCTATGACGTGAGTGTCCTCCTTGATGTCAGTGTCCTCCTTGACGCGGGTGTCCCCCATGACGTGAGTGTCCTCCTTGCCATAGATGTCTTTGACCCGGGTGTCCCCCATGACGTGAGTGTCCTCCTTGATGTCAGTGTCCTCATTGACGCGGGTGTCCCCCATGACGTGAGTGTCCTCCTTGCCATAGATGTCTTTGACCTGGGTGTCCCCCATGACGTGAGTGTCCTCCTTGATGTCAGTGTCCTCCTTGACCCGGGTGTCCCCCATGACGCGAGTGTCCTCCTTGCCATAGATGTCCTTGACGTGAGTGTCCTCCTTGATGTCAGTGTCCTCCTTGACCCGGTGACCCCCATGACGTGAGTGTCCTCCTTGATGTCAGTGTCCTCCTTGACCCGGGTGTCCCCCATGACGTGAGTGTCCTCCTTGATGTCAGTGTCTTCCTTGACGCGGGTGTCCCCCATGACGTGAGTGTCCTCCTTGATGTCACTGTCCTCCTTGACCCGGGTGTCCCCCATGACGTGAGTGTCCTCCTTGCCATAGATGTCCTTGACGTGAGTGTCCTCCTTGATGCCAGTGTCCTCCTTGACCCGGTGACCCCCATGACGTGAGTGTCCTCCTTGATGTCAGTGTCCTCCTTGACCCGGGTGTCCCCCATGACGTGAGTGTCCTCCTTGCCATAGATGTCCTTGACGTGAGTGTCCTCCTTGATGTCAGTGTCCTCCTTGACCCGGGTGACCCCCATGACGTGAGTGTCCTCCTTGATGTCAGTGTCTTCCTTGACGCGGGTGTCCCCCATGACGTGAGTGTCCTCCTTGCCATAGATGTCTTTGACCCGGGTGTCCCCCATGACGTGAGTGTCCTCCTTGATGTCAGTGTCCTCCTTGACCCGGGTGTCCCCCATGACGTGAGTGTCCTCCTTGCCATAGATGTCCTTGACGTGAGTGTCCTCCTTGATGTCAGTGTCCTCCTTGACCCGGGTGACCCCCATGACGTGAGCGTCCTCCTTGACGCGGGTGTCCCCCATGACATGAGTGTCCTCCTTGATGTCAGTGTCCTCCTTGACCCGGGTGTAACCCATGACGTGAGTGTCCTCCTTGATGTCAGTGTCCTCCTTGACGCGGGTGTCCCCCATGACGTGAGTGTCCTCCTTGCCATAGATGTCTTTGACCCGGGTGTCCCCCATGACGTGAGTGTCCTCCTTGATGTCAGTGTCCTCATTGACGCGGGTGTCCCCCATGACGTGAGTGTCCTCCTTGCCATAGATGTCCTTGACGTGGGTGTTCGCCTTGACGTGGGTTTACCCGGTCTCATACTAAAAATGTACAGTGAAGTAACGCGGCCGACATAAAACTAACCACATCACATATCGAGTACGTCCTGGTCATCCAGAAAATATGAGCATAGCACCATATACCCAATATGAAAAGATGACAAAAAGGGGTGCCTGCGACCTTGTTCTTTAACCTTTTACCTGCAATTTGTTAAAGTACGCTGCCAAAACACCTTGATATGAATGCACCATGCACGGCGCATCCAATGTACAGGTAAGATAAGTGGGGATGTACCCCATGGCTAGAATTACATTGGGAGATGTATAGCAGCTGTCTGACGTCATTGTGTACCTTCCATATCATCTGTTCAAGTTGTTGACTAAATGCGAACCTTTACCTGGGTTAAACACAAAACAAAAGTGTGGGGGAAGAGAAAGCGCCGATGCCAGTTACTTTAACTTCTTGTGTGGGTTCGTTTGCTGTCTATGAATCGTCTGAAAGACAGTTTTGAATACGCCAGTCCAAGATACAAGAGGGCTTCAAATGAAAACCATAAATGCTTTTGTTTAAAAACTCCAAACAGGCGGAAATCACTTGGGGCTATGTCTGGCGAGTATGGGGGATATGGTACACACTGAAAGTAGAGGTCTTCGATGGTTTCAACCGTTGTACGAACAGTATGGGGGTTCGGGGATTATCATGTCGCCAACGGACATCTGTACTCAGAAGTCCACGTCGTTTGGATTTGATTGTTGGTCGAAACTTCCTACTCTACTCGTACACTTGCTGGACTGACAGGCATACATCACCATACAGGACCTTCATTCGCCGATGAATATTTATAGGTTTTAACCCCTTCACTGATCCGAAGAAGAAAAAAACGGATAACAGAACGCTGCTCCTCTTTAGTGCATGTAAAAAGTGGGGCGGCCATCTTTAAACTATCCTTATCACTTCATCATGTTCGTCAGCTCCGTTATGTCACATACTTAACACTTTTGACATCTTTAACTTAAAGTCGACAAGGTCAATTTCATTGCACCGGGTTTTTATCCCATATGGCTCAGTCTATTTCCGCAGCATGGGAAGCATCGCACAGAGCACAAACTCCATAGCTCCAGCGACGACTCCAATGAGTCTCTGAAAAAATGCACTCGTGAACCGAAGAAAGTGGCCCGGACTCGAACCCACAATATTCGGAGCCCGAGCCAGACGGCTTGACCACTTCGCCACAGAGACTCCCAAACATCATTACATCATGACATCATTAACAACAATATTGACAGATTACAAGACAATGGCATGGTTATTGTAATTTCTATCACACTTTTAAGGTTTTCATTCGAAGCCCTCTCGTATTAACGTTAAGATGGTATGGCCCACAGAAAAGGGCTGCATCTATTGGAATGAGGCTGGTGACAAGGCTTCTTCCGACCCAGTGCCAAAGTATCATCTATTGGAGTGAGGCTGGTGACGAGGCTTCCCCCGACCCGGTGCCAACGTACCATCTCTACGGTGCCTGTATTGCAAGCTCTCCGTCCCCTCACCAGACCCAGAAAGCAGCGAGGTGAAAAAACCATTAAGTACATGACATCCAGCCTGGCTGAGGTAGATCCTAGGCTGTTGATGTTTCCTCCACAGGTGTTAGGTAGCTCATTGTCAATGGACTTCAGGCCAAAGCCTGTGGCTATTCCCAAACACGGCGAGCAGATTGTGGTTTGATATGCTTTGTATAGGATCACTTTCACTGCACATGGATATCTGCCCCGGGTTTCTAGTCTCCTCCCTTCAATTATTCAAGGAAAATCTCACTACAGTGCACGAACTCCATAACATGGCAGAGGCTATACGTGTGTGTATACTAAAATCACCATCATTGTGTGCCATACAATGTACTTTGTAGGTGAGTTGTGTCATGTGGAGAAGTTAGTCGTGACTGGGTAATATACATTAATACCATCTACTGTTGTGGTATACAAATGAATGGTTACTTATTCTGTGGATGTTCCATAGTTGTGGGTTCTGATGGATCACAGGCCTGGCTGATGGTGGGACCTTTCTGTTAATAGATTCTGGTTCACTGAATGCCAGAAAGATAGTACCAGAATGGTATACAAAACCTATGTTGCAATCAATCTTGGAACCTGAATGAACACACTAGGAAAAAGATTGGAAGCAACGGAGATGTGGTCCCTGGGACGAATCTTCTGGAAGAGGTTAATGAATGTAGAACATTGTATACAGCTATAAGAGGGAGAGACAAACTGCGTTCTTTAGCAATGTGCTGAAATTACAGCCATTGGACATCTGAAAAAATCAGTGGGAAGAGAGGCAGACAGAGAGGAATGAAGCTGGACGGACAGACGGTGGCGTGGGGGAATATCATCAGAAGGGTCGAATCAGAACACCAAGGACCGAGATCTGTGGAGATATATGAACGCCTACGCCAGTTCGCAGGTGACATGATAACATGGCAGCCGCGTGTTCCCTCATGGAGGCGCTGTCATTTTGAGGCAGCAGGTTTGAACCCCCGTGTACCTATCGCTGTGAGCTTACTGTCTGGTCTATCTTATACTCACCATCATGAGTACTTCCAGTTACTATCATGAGTGCTGGCCAATAAGTGAGTTTATGTCTGAAGTTAACGTTTATTACCAACAACGCAGTCAAAAGGCTATAGCAATGATGATGCTGCAGAGGTACAAGTAATACTAAAGACAAAATCGTTTACCTATGTATCCTGGCGTGCTGGCTGGACAACGGTCAGTTCCATTTGGAGTCCGGCCAAACATTGCAGAATACACCGCGATCCTGTTGTCATGCTCACAGGTTATCTGCATGGTCTCGCCCTCACACGCTGTCTTGTGTTCAAACTCATCTACAAGGGTCAGACAAATGTAAGCCCAGATTAAATAATCAATCAATAAATGATTTGCTGTTAATTAGCTTTGACAGACATTTAATAATTATTGTAAGTAGTTAGTAAGAGAAAGTACTAATAAGTTAGTAAGAGCTATAGCAAGCCAATCCTCATGTCCGGAGGCGAATCATAGACAATTAACAGACAAGTCGGGAGTTATTTGGAAGCTGCGCAGATGTTTTAGAGAAGAATGGCGAGACGGATTGAAAGAGTAATGAAGCTATCTTAAAAGAAGTTAACTCACTAAGAACACTGGTTACTCTCATCGGAATAGATAATCCACATTCTTTGGACGTGTAATGAGAAGGGGAAATGCGGAGTACATTTATCTTGCTTGGATTTTGGGTTAAGGATCCCTCGCATTTCACACGGATATTTCCATTAAGCGTTTCGGTCTCTTCCCACAGATCACACAATATGAGTCTCAGTACAGTGCACGAATTCCGTAACACAGACGAGGATCCAAAGGTGTGTGTACTAGAACTGCAAATACCATAAATATTTTTTCAGTGGCTATTTCTCCTAATGTTGAAATATAGCCTGGGTACCGGCGTATGGGTCCGGATCTCTTCCACTTCCAGCTAACGAGGCATTGTAACGGATGCAGCGTGCAAAAGGCTACCGCGAGATTTTCGCCCTTGTCTGAGAAAACTAGACTTCGATCCACTTTACCAGGTTCGGAGATGGGGATCCATCCATCCATCATGTGCCATGCCGGTAAGCGTGGGCGGTCATGTTCTGCCATCTCACCCGATCACCAGAGTCGTGGATCAGCTCCGTGTTTCTGTCTCGACTATGCCACAAGGCCTAGCCATCCAGGTACTTGCTTCTAGGTCTTCCCCTTGGTCTGTTCCCCTCGATCTTACCAGTTGTCACCAAATTCTCCAATCCATTTCTTCTCATAACATGTCCAAAAAATTTTGACTGTCTACGTCTAATTTCTCTAATCAATTTACGATCTTCATTTGTTTCTTGAAGGACTTGTTCATTGGTCTTTCTGGCTGTCCATGGTATTCTTTGCATTTTCCTCAGAAACCACATCTCTACAGCCATCAGATGTTTTTCAGCCTGACTGCTCATTGTCCACGCTTCACATCCATACAAAAGTACAGGCTCAATGTAGCATCTCAACACTCTCTTTCTCGTTTCAATTGACATCTTTTTATTGGTCAATATGTTTTTCATCTTGCTAAAGGCTACTTTTGCCATGGCGATTCTTGTTCTAATCTCTTCAAGGCATCTCCCATCAGATGTTATTACTGTTCCGAGATAATTGTACCTGCTCACTTGTTGAAGAATATTCCCATTTACTTGTATATTACATTGTGGTATTTCGTCCTTCCTAGTGACGACCATAATCTGTGTCTTTTTACAATTTAATTCTAACCCTAGTTGTTCACTGTGTGTCACAATCGCATCTACTAAATTTTGCAGGTCCTGTTCATTGTCTGCAATCAAGACTGTATCATCTGCATATCTAATGTTATTGATGCATCGTCCCCCAATGTTGATTCCTTCCATATCTTCAATATTTCTGAAAATACTTTCACTGTACAGGGAAAACAGATCTGGAGACATTACACATCCCTGTCTCACACCCCTTTTAATAGGCTGATATTGGCTTACTTCATTATCAACTCTTATGGCAGCTTGTTGTTTCCAATATATGTTTTTTACAAGTCTAAGATCTTTTCCATCAATTTGTAGATCTTCAAGCATCCTTATCATGTTGACATGTCTCACTTTATCAAAAGCCTTTGTGTAGTCAATAAAGCAAAGGTGTAGATCTTTGTTTACTTCTATAGAACGTTCGATTATGTTTCTCAGTATATACACAGCATTTACTGTACCCTTGCCTTCCACAAACCCACATTGTTCTTCTCCTATTTCAGGTTGTATTTTCCTCCTAACTCTTTGCATGATAATTCTTAGCAAAATCTTCGTGATGTGACTCATTATACTAATTGTTCGATGTTGATCACATTCCAAGGCTCCTGATTTCTTTGGGATTGCAATAAATACAGAATTACATAACTCCTGAGGTATATTTCCAGTATCATATATTGTATTAAGCAGACTGGTAACTTGATCTATTCCATATTCTTCTAAAGCATTAATCATTTCTGTTGTGACGCTGTCTGAACCGGGGGTCTTGCCAGATTTCATATGGTTAAGAGCATTCTGAACCTCCATCTTCAAAATTGCTGGTCCTTCATTATTATTTTGAACATCATACTGTTCGTCTCTGTTGTCGTCATACAGGTTTTTCACGTAATCTGACCATTCATGTAATATCTGATCTTTTTCTATTATGACTCTTCCATCTTTTGTCTTTAGGCAGCCTGCTGATGTACGTGTTCTTTGATTAGTAAGCTCCTGAATTCTTTTGTGCATTAGGTTCGCATTGTTACTGTTGTGTTGTTTTTCAATTTCTCTGCAATTTTTCTCAAGCCATGTTTCTTTTGCCTCCTTACATAAGGTTCTCACTTTTCTGTGAATTTCTTCATATTTGGCAGGATTATTTTTGTTCTGTCTTCTTGTTTCCATTAGTTGTAAAATTTCTTCAGTCATCCATGTCTTACGGCCCACTTTCTTTACTTTTGGAATAGTTTTTTCTGCTGCGCAACTGATTGAATTCTTCATCGTTTCCCATTGATCATCTACATCTTGAAACAGGATCTCTAGATCAGACAATATATCAAATTTGTTCTTTACTTCTATGTTAAAATTATCTTGTATTTCTTTGTCAGTTTTCAATTTGCACCAGTCATATTTAGGGTTTCCTGCTGTATACTTGACTTTCTTTAACTTTACCCTCAATGTGCCTGTAATTAATCTGTGATCACTGTAACAGTCTGCATTTGGAACTGTTTTTACGACTGTTAACGCATTTCGAAACCTTTTGCTAATCAGGATGTAATCTATCTGGTTTTTAATCCTGCTGTCTGGACTCCTCCATGTCCATAATCTTCTAGGATGCTGTTTAAACCAGGTGTTTCCTACAACCATTTCTTGTTCTTTTGCCCATTCTACAAGTCTGTATCCTCTTTCATTTCTCTCTCCCAAACCATGGTTGCCTACACTGCATCCATCGCCTTGCTGTCCTATTTTTGCGTTGAAATCACCCATTATGATATTTATTTCTGATTTTTTGCAGTTCTTCAAAGCAGACTCCACGTCATTATAAAATTCCTCTATGCTTTCTTCACTGCTTTCACTTGTTGGGGCATATACTTGAATGACATTTATTTTAAAAGGTCTTCCGTTTAATTTTACTAATAGGACTCTGTCTGACACAGCATGATATCCTTTGACAGATGGGGATGGAAGAGATAATATCTTTACTTGTTTAAAAAAAAAATATCCACACAGTTCAGATCGTGGATCGAAGCAGGTCAGGTGTGCACGAACCAGGTCAGGTGTGCACGAACCGGAGGCGGACGTCGAAACATGCAAGCCACTCTAGCCCCTTGGGGATGTGGAAGACACTACCAGATACTTTCAGGGACAGGACTGCTTGACATGAAGTTGCTGAAAGCCTGCGCTCGATTGTTGTGTCTCTTGTATGCTTCTGGCGTCCTTAGTAACCAAACTGCCGATATACATAACGGGCAAGTGTTTCGAAGGTGTATGTAGATTTGTGGGGTCTCTCTCTCTCTCTCTCTCTCTCTCTCTCTCTCTCTCTCTCTCTCTCTCTCTCTCTCTCTCTCTCTCTCTCTCTCTTCCCCCTCCCCCCTTTTCCGATTCTATTACCCCTATCCCGTTCAACCTCAAAGAGATGTTATATTAGGATCCATCACAGGCTCAGATTAATAATCATGTTAACAGGTTATTAATTTGAAGATGATTGTTTTCCAGAGAGGGTAATCTGTGAGGGTTTCATTAGACGGTCGCTTTTATACTGGCATCTCTTCAAAGCACAGAGCGTCATACATCTTTTCATAGTAAACAGCGTCATACATCTATTCACAACACATATCGTCATACTTCTATTTATAGCACACAGCGTCATACATCTATTTATAGCACATAACATCATACATATATTTATAGCACATAGCGTCGTACATCTTTTCATTGCAAAAAGCCCCATATATCTTCACGGGCCCATTCCACCCTTCCACACAGTAGAGTTGACTTCTCTGTAATTAAACTATGCCCACCGGTTCACTCATTTCTTCACTCCAGCTGCTATTCTTCCGGACTTTTGAAATCTCTCTTGTTCAAGGCAAATACACTGCTGCCTGCTGGTTCTTTGATCTATCTTTCAGCTTATAATCACTCTTCCAGGCCATTTTAATGTCATTTCCTCAATTTCATTGCCTATAATTAGTAGGTTCCTCCCCTTTAGCTATATTAAGCCTATGGAATGTATAGTTTTTCTGTCAGCTGGGATTCTCTTCCTCAAAATGATCGTGGGGTTAATTTCACTCACTGGCAACTCGAGTCAAATTCTGTTTCGGTATCAAAACAACAATTATAGTCTGTCAAGGAAGGAAATCCAACTAGCTTCGTCATCATCTTCAACATCAATATCATCACAATCACCATCAATATCATCACAACCATCATCAATAGCATCACCATCAATATCGTAATCAACACCACCGTAATCAACATCATCATTATTTTCATCATCATCATCATCATCATCATCATCATCATCACCATCATCATCATCATCATCATCGTCGTCGTCGTCATCATCCTCATCATCATCATAATCATCATCATCAACAACAACAATATCATCACAATCAACATCAACATCACCATCATCAATATCATCAAATCATCATCAATAACATCATCAAAATAATCAATATCATCGCCATCATCACCAAGCGCATCACCATCAACTTCACCATCAATAGCATCAACATCAACATCATCATAACCACAGTCACCATCATGTAGCAAGTCCTCCGCAGAACACGGCTCTCACCACAAACCGCGGCAAAGATTCACCATTCTCCGTCAGCTCTCACCACAAACCGCGGCAAATATTCACCATTCTCCGTCAACTCTCACCACAAACCGCGGCAAATATTCACCATTCTCCGTCAACTCTCACCACAAACCGCGGCAAATATTCACCATTCTCCGTCAACTCTCACCACAAACCGCGGCAAATATTCACCATTCTCCGTCAACTCTCACCACAAACCGCGGCAAATATTCACCATTCTCCGTCAACTCTCACCACAAACCGCGGCAAATATTCACCATTCTCCGTCAACTCTCACCACAAACCGCGGCAAATATTTACCATTCTCCGTCAACTCTCACCACAAACCGCGGCAAATATTCACCGTTCTCCGTCAACTCTCACCACAAACCGCGGCAAATATTCACCATTCTCCGTCAACTCTCACCACAAACCGCGGCAAATATTCACCATTCTCCGTCAACTCTCACCACAAACCGCGGCAAATATTCACCATTCTCCGTCAACTCTCACCACAAACCGCGGCAAATATTTACCATTCTCCGTCAACTCTCACCACAAACCGCGGCAAATATTCACCATTCTCCGTCAACTCTCACCACAAACCGCGGTAAATATTCACCATTCTCCGTCAATTCTCACCACAAACCGCGGCAAAGATTTACCAGTCTCCGTCAGTTCTCACCACAAACCGCGGAAAATATTCACCATTTTTCAGCTCTCACTACAAACCGTGACAAAGATTCACCATTCTCCGCCAGCTCTCACGACAAACCGCGGCAAATATTCACCATTCTCCGTCAGCTCTCACCACAAACCGTGACAAAGATTCACCATTCTCCGTCAGCTCTCACCACAAACCGTGACAAAGATTCACCATTCTCCGTCAGGTCTCCCTGCTCGTACATTCTGGCGAGTCTGTGGACGTGTTTGCTGACCCCTGCTTCTTTTTGCAGAAACAATGCATGTCCTTCACCATTGTTATTTCTAATCTACCGTAACGTTTAATATGGCCATAGCATTTCAGCTTCCGAGACATGACGTTTTATCCAGACAGGCTTTCTTCCATGTTCACATCTGGTAAAATAGCAGCATCTCAACTCTTCTTGATCCATGCTATTTAAAAAAAGTTTCTGTACAACAAATTCACAAGCCACCCTGCTTAGTGGTGGTGGTGGTGGGGGGGGGGGGGAGTGGAAAGTAAAATTGTAAAATTGACCCCGAATAGAGCCTAGGTGGTGTAGTGTCTAGGCGCTCGCCTGTCTGTCCGGTGCTCATGGGTTAGAATTCGCATCGATAAGGACTTTAAAAATTGACCTTGGCTCTAAGGTCAACCCAACCTAAAACTGGTACCAGAAAATGCCACGGGAAGAAAAGGCGTCCAGTGTGATATAAAGCACGTGACTCACCAACTGCCGATTTATCTAGAAAAATATGTTTAACCACTACATGTTTAGGTATTTCAGCCACAGTAGTATTCATGTATTCACTTTGTATGATTTATAAATCTGGAATACGTACCTGGCGAATGGCAGTGAAATATGTCAGGCATAAAATCGTGCAACACTGCGTCTGTGTTTAAATCAACTAAGGGAATATACTGTTTAGAGTCATGGAGTAGTGAATAAACTGGGAACAGCCGAGGTGTGATATTTGAAAAGAATGTTGAGCATATCTTGGACAGAGAAGAATGTTGAGAATATCTTGGACAGAAAAGAATGTTGAAAATATCTTGGACAGAGAAGAATGTTGAGCATATATTGGACAGAGAAGAATGTTCAGAATATCTTGGACAGAGAAAAATGTTGAGAATGTTTTGGACAGAGAAGAATGTTCAGAACGTCTTGCACAGAGAAGAATGTTTAGAGCAGTAGTTCTCAAGCTTTTCAAGCAGAGGGCCATTTCTACTATTATCGGTAGTTAAGCGGGCCACAATGTTATAAAATTATAAAAGTCGTACAATATCCTTAATACCTTTCTTAACTTAATTTTTAAATCAGTTTCAAAAATCGCTATTAATGTAATTAATTTACAATTATAACTGTTCTTCATAACCAATTACATAAGTTCAGTTGCCAGTTTATCAATGTCTGGGCACAAATCTGTCGTGCCCAAATTCTTAAGCGCAGCTAGGTTACTGTCGGTGAGTCTGGAACGTTGCTTGTTTTTATAACGGTCATTGTGGATAATGACTGCTCGACTCCTCGCGTGCCACTTTCTGAGAGCTGGCGGGCCACAAGTGGCCCGCGGGCCGTGGTTTGGGAACCTCTGGTTTTAGAGTATCTTGTTCAGAGAAGAATGTCCAGAATATCTTTTTCAGAGAAGAATGTCGAGAATATCTTGTTCGGAGAAGAATGTCGAGAATATCTTGAACAGAGAAGATTGTCGAGAGTATCTTGGGCAGAGAAGAAAAACTCAATGAGAGCTGCAGGTGTTGCGTCATCTGTCATTTACTGCCCCCCCCCCAAAAAAAAAAAATCCACACCCTACCGAGGATTCGAACCCGGGTCTCCCGAAAGGAGTATCCGGCATTCTAGCCACTCGGCCAGCCGCTCCTCATCATTGATGAGTCATCATTGATATAAATCATAAGTCAAGATTGAAATGTGTGGGGCATTATAAAAGCAGAGGTGAAATAGATAAATTATTGTTAACCTTGGGAATTACAAGGGGAGAGAGGCAGAGGAAGACAGAGACAGATGTATGTGGAAAGTGCAGACATCTGAGCAACAAATTTATTATTACGTGACACCAACTTCAGCAAATTATCAGATGACAGAGCGGATTGGTGAGTCGTGATCGCCCATGTCTGCCCCAGACCAGGCATTCACAGAAATACACGAAGTTATAGAAATACATGAAGTGATAGAAATACAAGAAGTGATAGAAATACAAGAAGTGATAGAAATACAAGAAGTGATAGAAATACAAGAAGTGATAGAAATACAAGAAGTGATAGAAATACAAGAAGTGATAGAAATACAAGAAGAAATATGATAGAGATACAAGAAGTGATAGAAATACAAGAAGTGATAGAGATACAAGAAGTGATAGAGATACAAGAAGTGATAGAAATACAAGAAGTGATAGAAATACAAGAAGTGATAGAAATACAAGAAGTGATAGAAATACAAAAAGTGGTAGAAATACAAAAAGTGATGGAAATACAAGAAATTAAAGAAGAGATGCATAGACTAGCCATTCTGACCAGATTTGACACAAAACAGTGTTAAACAGTTCCTGAAATAGCTGCCAGTTTGTCCAAAAGACACAATGTTAGAACAATCTACCAACAATAGACCTGCGTCAATCGGCCCACAATTAACTATTCACACAACTCCGCAGTTAATGTGATAATTGTTGATTACAATAGTCAACACATCTTTTGTTGTGAGTGTCTGCGTGAATGCAAACAAGAGAGAGAGAGAGAGAGAGAGAGAGAGAGAGAGAGAGAGAGAGAGACAGAGAGATAGAGAGAGGTGATGGAGAGAACGCGCGCGAGAGAGAAAGGGTCAGGGACAGCATGAGACAGAAAGCGAGAGAGAGACAAAAAGCAAAATATAGCAAGATAGAGAGCGAGAGAGGCAGCGAGAAAGAGCGAGAGAACGATTAAGTGAGCGTGAATGAAAGCGAGAGACTCCCCCGATGTGTCTCCACCTTGCCGTGGTGGGGGGGGGGGGGGGGGGCTTGCGTGTCCCATCGACCCCATGTGCTTGCCGATGGGTGAAAAACTACATATCGGACAGCATATGGGATAGGGACCAGACTAAGAGAGACACAACCTGCTGCTCTGCAGGTGAGACTGAGGATAGCAGTCCAAAATTTAAATCAGGCGCAAGAAGGCAGAAGTTCTTGGTCCGGACAAAACACTAAAGGCTTCCTGTCGAGGGCTGTGGCTGAACGCCTCTAAGCCACAAACCCTCGGACCTGAGAGCCGGGCCGATAGCCACCTCTCGAAAAATAAAGGCGTGATACTGAGCAAGCTACATGCTCAGGTCTGATAGAAGTTCGAAGGCTCTCAGCTGGGGGATATGAGAGATTCCCGGATGAGAGGCCAGGCCGTTTCTCGTTCACCGCTGCACGAAGGTAAGGTGCTGATCCGGCAGCACAAGTAGCCTACCTCGTGAGCGAGTACAAAAAGTCAAAAAGTGCCCCAGTCGAAGAAAGTGGCTGCGAAAACTCATAGAGAGTGTAGACAAAAGTGGAAGAACGTCTCAATGCCGCAAAATGGAACGCACGGCGAGCGAACCTATTGCGTGGTCCGAAGTCAAAAGCGTGGGTGTCGCTTGCAGCCTGACCGTCCCTGGTGTGTGCTTGAGCGATCAGTGGCAAACGAGTTGCCCAACACATGGAAGTGAGGAACTAAAGCAGCCATGAGCAGGACGTGGCAACTCCTCGGGTGAGCCCAGTCACAGAGCAATATGTGCCGGCTCTGCAATTATGGAAGCCTCCTTGGATAGCGAGGGAATGCTCATGGTCTGCCCCTGCCTTCCCTTGAGGGCCGACCACGATGTCGTTCGTCGTTCTATCTTGACCAGCTGAGATGTTAGCGACATCACAACAGTCCAACGTGCCTCGAAACCAGAGGATGGGTAACCTCATTAAAAAATGCCCGCTGGAAGTCGGAAGTGTCGTCCTACGGGTGGCAAACTAAAAATTGACACTACGCAATTACGTCCGAGTGAAATGTCTCGTCCGAATGTCTCTCGTGCTAGGAACAGCTCTGACTACCTAGTTTCCGAATGCCGCTCTTGTTCGGAACAGCTCTGACTGGGTAGTTTTCCGAATGTCTGTTGAGCCTGGAAAAGCTCTGATGGGCGCAACGACAAGCACATGTCCGAAAACTCGCTGAGTGGATGCCGTCTGCAAACCTGTCTGGTTTGTGCGGGAATGACCCGGGGAAACGAAATGACCAATATATTGAAGTGAGGATTTAAAGCAGCCATGAGCAGGACGTGACGATCTCCCTCGGTGAGCCCAGATCCAGGGCGTTATGTGTCGGCCCTGCAACTATGGAAGCAACCTTGGATGGCGGAAAATGCTATGAACTGTCCCTGCCTTCCTTTGAGGGATGACCGTTGTCTTCGACCGTTCCACCTTGGCCAGCATGGTTGCAGATGGCGCCACAAAAGTGAGAGTCTCCCAGGAATGCTACCTGGTCAAAAATGCACGCTAAAGTCGATGTGTTGGCCTACGGGTTTCGGCCCAAGGGCGCATAACAGACACACCGCAATCACATCTGAAAAAACACTCCGGATGAACGAAAAGAAGAAGAAGAAGAAAGCGAGAGAGAGAGAGAGAGAGAGAGAGAGAGAGAGAGAGAGAGAGAGAGAGAGAGAGAGACAGAGAGAGACAGAGAGAGAGCGACAGAGATGGAGAGATAGCGTGCATTAGAGAAAGAGTGAGCGAGAGCATGAGACCGAGAGAGAGAGAGAGAGAGAGAGAGAGAGAGAGAGAGAGAGAGAGAAACAGAGAGAGAGAGAAAGCAAGAAATAGCGTGAGGGATAGCGAGAAAGAGTGAGAGAAAGATTAAGTGAGATGTATTAAAGTGAGAGAGAAAGAGAGTGGTGAGAGAAAGAAAGAGAGCGGGTGAGAGTGTGGGACAGGGCGGGAGAAAAATAGGGCGCTTGATCGAGACAGCGAGAAAGAGAAATAGAGAGAGAGAGAGAGAGAGAGAGAGAGAGAGAGAGAGAAAGAGGCACGCAGGGCGGGAGAAAAAGAGGGCGCTTGATCGAGACAGCGAAAAAGAGAAAGAGAGAGAGAGAAAGAGGCGTGTCTGAATGCGCACTGACTGACCTGGCCGACACTTAAAATGAGCCTCCAGGTATTTAGGAGTGCCCACGCACGGGTCTTGTGTGAACGTCTCCGGACTGGCTAGTACAGCACAACTTGACCGGTCCTCGCAAAGGTCCAACATCACCTGGAACAGATTTTAAAAAAAATGTCATATATCTCTAAATATCGGAAAATGCCCTCCTCCTCCTCCTTCCTTCCTTCCTTCATTCTTCTCTCTCTCTCTCTCTCTCTCTCTCTCTCTCTCTCTCTCTCTCTCTCTTGCGCAGAACCAACACCCCCCCCCCCCCAACTTCGTCGCGGTGACACCCCCCCCCCCCATCCCCCGAGTCAAACATATGAAGAGAGTTATGGAATGATCTCTGATACGGCTCTCACAGACCGCGATGTTTACATTTATTCCGTTGGCTTTTATTACGAATCAGTATTTTGCTGATCTAAGCGACAGTGCTTTTTGTAGACCCCAGCATGTTGACAGTAGGTGCTGCGAGGCCCAGTTATTTTACTCCTGTCTGTTCACGAAGCCTACCAACGGAATCACGCCAACTAATGTTTTCCACCACCACCCTCCTCCCGATTTACCATCAAATCCCTCTTCCTCAGTCCCTTCCCCTCTAACCCTTTCCTCCTCCTTGTTCCTTTCACCTGGCAATGAAGCATATGCCATCCTGTCATCTCCCAAAGAAGCATATGCCTTTCTTTCACCTCACACTAAAGCAAATGCCCTAACCTCACACCCCAGCCAACACACATCTAGCCCCGTGTAGCCTTGTGCATAAATGACTGGATTTTGCAGCCAATGTTTTCTACGAGTTGTAGTAAAATAAAATAATTGTATGTCCGTTTTTAAAGTCGCTACAATCTCCTCTACCACCACTGACTGATTATTAGACAATTTTACTTTCAGTACAAATGTGTTTGCTAATTATTGAAATTTGCTTTACAGCACACACACAAGTGCAGCTTTTTTGTGTGTTTAAAGTTTCGTTTGCAATCCTAAGCTAACTGGCTAACCTATTACTACCTCATGCTACAGTGCATGGACTGGCTCTATGGCGAAGGTGTAACGAATATAATTCGTAATCCTGCATACCGCGTTCGAAACAGAGCTGCGGGCGACTCCCTAGCGTTGGTTTTCATGCAATGGTATGAGTGCCGGTTGTTCAGAAAGCATTGGCAAACTACTGAACGTAAACTTGCCCAGCAATCACTAACAGCCAAAAGAGCTGGGCATAACTGCTACGTCATGTAATGGATCCGCAACTAACTTTTATACAGTGCTTGGGGCTAACTGCAATGTCCTGCAAAGAACGTGCAACATGTAATTGTCTGTCTACCTCATCATAAACAAGTGTTTTAGACGTGTGACGCTTGTCTCTGTCACAGCACAGGAAGCGGCGTCATCGTGTGACGATCGCCTTTATTTCAGTATTCAGAGTGACGAAAGTGCGCTCTTCGACTATCTCATCTTACACGGTGCTTTAACGCGCCGTGTCTGGCTATCTCATCATACAAAGTGGCTAACATATGCATGTCCACCTCTATCTCATCATATAAAGTGGCTAACATACGCGGTGTCCACCTCTATCTCATCATATAAAGTGGTTAACATATGCGGTGTCCAATTCTATCTCATCATGCAAAGTGGCTAACATATGCGGCGTCCACCTCTATCTCATCATACAAAGTGGCTAACATATGCGGCGTCCACCTCTATCTCTATCTCATCATATAAAGTGGCTAACATATGCGGCGTCCACCTCTATCTCATCATATAAAGTGGCTAACATATGCGGTGTCCACCTCTATCTCATCATATAAAGTGGCTAACATATGCGGCGTCCACCTCTATCTCATCATATAAAGTGGCTAACATATGCGGTGTCCACCTCTATCTCATCATATAAAGTGGTTAACATATGCGGTGTCCAATTCTATCTCATCATACAAAGTGGCTAACATATGCGGCGTCCACCTCTATCTCATCATATAAAGTGGCTAACATATGCGGCGTCCACCTCTATCTCATCATACAAAGTGGCTAACATATGCGGTGTCCACCTCTATCTCATCATATAAAGTGGTTAACATATGCGGTGTCCACCTCTATCTCATCATATAAAGTGGTTAACATATGCGGTGTCCAATTCTATTTCATCATACAAAGTGGCTAACATATGCGGCGTCCACCTCTACCTCTATCTCATCATACAAAGTGGCTAACATATGCGGTGTCCACCTCTATCTCATCATATAAAGTGGTTAACATATGCGGTGTCCAATTCTATCTCATCATACAAAGTGGCTAACATATGCGGCGTCCACCTCTACCTCTATCTCATCATACAAAGTGGCTAACATATGCGGCGTCCACCTCTATCTCATCATATAAAGTGGTTAACATATGCGGTGTCCACCTCTACCTCTATCTCATCATATAAAGTGGTTAACATATGCGGTGTCCACCTCTATCTCATCATATATAGTGGTTAACATATGCGGCGTCCACCTCTATCTCATCATACAAAGTGGCTAACATATGCGGCGTCCACCTCTACCTCTATCTCATCATACAAAGTGGCTAACATATGCGGCGTCCACCTCTACCTCTATCTCATCATACAAAGTGGCTAACATATGCGGTGTCCACCTCTATCTCATCATATAAAGTGGTTAACATATGCGGCGTCCACCTCTATCTCATCATACAAAGTGGCTAACATATGCGGCGTCCACCTCTATCTCATCATACAAAGTGGCTAACATATGCGGTGTCCACCTCTATCTCATCATATAAAGTGGTTAACATATGCGGTGTCCAATTCTATCTCATCATACAAAGTGGCTAACATATGCGGCGTCCACCTCTACCTCTATCTCATCATACAAAGTGGCTAACATATGCGGCGTCCACCTCTACCTCTATCTCATCATACAAAGTGGCTAACATATGCGGTGTCCACCTCTATCTCATCATACAAAGTGGCTAATATATTGTTCACCTCTATTTCATCATACAATGTGACTAACATATGAGGTGTCCACCTCTATCTCATCATATAAAGTGGCATATGCGGTATATACATATATCAAGTAACAGATTATTCCCAATGACTGCTCCAGACTAGGCTTCAATATAATCTGTAATATGGCAGGAGAGAAATTCATGCAAAGGAATGCAGATGAACGGAAATGCGTGCAGTACAGAAGGTAACGACTGGAGCCAGACCCACTTAAGTGCACACAATAGCTCCATTATTGCATTAAACATGTAATGGGATCCGACCACTCAATCAAATAAGACAACAATAACCACGTGCTTGAGCTGAGCCAAAATATCCATACAGCACACACATAGGGGGGACTCGATTACAGAGATGACAATATCGGTTTCGTGATCTAGACATTCTTACAGCAAGAAAAACACCTGGATTCTTCACATGAGACAACCAGATGTATCAGACAACCAGATGTATGAGGACACGTTCAAGAATCAATACCAATGCTATCGGGACTTTCCACACTCACGTACACCGTCCAATTCTTCTGTAGCCAACTTTAGCGCCAAAGTCTGATAGAAGCAATTTTAGCGCCAAAGTCTGATAGAACCAACTTTAGCGCCAAAGTCTGATAGAACCAACTTTAGCGCCAAAGTCTGATAGAACCAACTTTAGCGCCAATGTCTGATAGAACCAACTTTAGCGCCAAAGTCTGATAGAAGCAACTTTAGCGCCAAAGTCTGATAGAACATACGAATGATCAACTAGCAAGCCAGCTGTTAGCTGATACGATTTGTAAAACTGACCTAGTCCCCCGGGTCGACCCAGCCGAACATTGGTACCAGGCTGGGGGAGTACAGGCGGCAGGCGTGATACAAACCACATCACACACCTACTGCCGACCGGTCTATACAAACATGCCGTCTGCCTACTGCACCTTACGGTATGTAACAGGGACCTCTACTGCCTGAACCAGCTGGTTTAGCAGAGCTACCAATACTCGCAGATATGCTTCAAGAAGTACTGTCTAACCCAGCTGGTTTAGCAGAGCTACCAATACTCGCAGATATGCTTCAAGAAGTACAGTCTAACCCAGCTGGTTTAGCAGAGCTACCAATACTCGCAGATATGCTTCAAGAAGTACAGTCTAACCCAGCTGGTTTAGCAGAGCTACCAATACTCGCAGATATGCTTCAAGAAGTACAGTCTAACCCAGCTGGTTTAGCAGAGCTACCAATACTCGCAGATATGCTTCAAGAAGTACTGTCTAACCCAGCTGGTTTAGCAGAGCTACCAATTGCTGCAGATATGCATCAAAAAGTTCTGTCTAACCGAGCTGGTTTAGCAGAGCTACCAATCCTCGCAGATATGCTTCAAGAAGTACTGTCTAACCCAGCTGGTTTAGTAGAGCTACCAATCCCTGCAGATATGCTTCAAGAAGTACTTTCTAATCAACTTTCAAGAAGCCACAGTGAGAGTCGATGTTACGGTCTCTGGAATCGACACACTAAGTGGAAATAATACGGGTACGTGTATCTTCTGACGTGATAGTAATGGTCTCGGGAATCCCGTTATCTTCAGACGTGATAGTAGTGGTCTAAAGAATCGACACTAGGTGGAAACAATATTGCGATCTGCTGTGCCTTGAAAGGTGATGAGCCGTTACTTAAGTCGACATACTTTGTAGAAAACAAATTTGGGGAGTTGTGTCCTGAAAGTTGACGCAATGGTTTCAATAACCGATAAATTAACTGGGAACGATATGGCGATCTTTGGTATCTTTGAGTCATGCAACCGTTTCTAGAACTGACACACTATGTGGAAACTTGTATCTTGAGAATTGCTACAAATATCTCGGAAAGAGAAACATTAAGTGGAAGCAATACGGAAATCAAATGGAAAATGTAAACAAAAGGAAAACAAACAGAAACGCTGACCTAATATACAATTGTATCATATATATATAAAACTCTATTACTGCAAATACAAACACTAAAATACAAGCTACAAAAGCAAATACAATAATAATTAATATGAACGAAAACAATAAATACAATTACAACAACACACACATATCAGCTAAGCAATAAATACATGAACTGACAAGGATAATAAATAGAAACATAGAAACTACAACTACTATTACAACTGCAACGACGTAACTTCAGCCGCTGGTACCACTACATTAATTACCACTACTGCGGCTGCTGCTAGCTACTGCTACTACCACCTTCACTTCCATCACCGCTACCCTTTTCTTCCTCTACTTCGCAATTTAGATGTTCACAAGTAACGTTTCCATTTCTGGCCTCCCCTTCTATAATTCATTCCATTAATTGTCCATTCCCTTTGCCTTAGACGGCGGTTTCTCCCCAACTACTGCTTCTATCTACCTCTCTAACCTAGCCTCT